>CM057968.1:31334922-31989474 GCA_030142095.1 Rubus idaeus | reverse complement strand
TAAGTATAAGAAGAAGTTATCATTTTGTGCTAGAAATATTGTGCTCTTTTATGTTTTGAATGGTTGCGATTTCCTGCAGGGAATGGGAACACTGACTCTTTCGGCATCAGTTCCTGCACTGGAGCCTGCTGCATATGTTGGTTCTGTGTGCCCTGAAGCTACTACTACACAATATGCTGTATTCATAACTGGACTCTATCTGATTGCATTAGGGACTGGAGGGATCAAACCTTGTATATGGCCTTTCGGGGCGGATCAGTTTGATGATACCGATCCCAAGGAAAGGGTGAAGAAGGGATCCTATTTCAACTGGTTTTACTTTTCGCAAAACATTGGTGCTATTATAGCAAGCAGTTTACTAGTGTGGATTCAGGACAATGTTGGGTGGGGCATCGGATTTGGAATTCCTACAGCGGTTATGGGAGTTTGTATTGCAAGTTTATTTTTAGGCACTTCTCTGTATAGATTTCAGAAACCAGGCGGAAGTCCTCTAACAAGAATATCCCAGGTTTTGGTTGCATCATTCCATAAAAGAAACCTAAAGGTGCTTGACGAAAGTAGTCGCCTTTATGAAACACAAGACAAAAGCTCTGCCATTGAAGGGAGTCGAAAACTGGAGCATAGCAATGAACTGAGGTAGTCTGCTTGTTCTTCTTCTTCACGAAACGTTGTTTTTTTTAATGCATTAATTTTAATTTTATTGTACGTACTATGTGTTTTCTGCAGGTGCCTTGATAAAGCTGCCGTGGTTTCAGAAGCTGAGATTGAATGCGGGGATTTCTCGAATCCATGGAGGCTTTGCACCATTACACAGGTAGAGGAACTAAAGATTTTGGTCCGCATGTTTCCAATCTGGGCAACAGGAATTGTGTTTTCTGCTGTATATGCCCAAATGTCTACATTTTTTGTGGTACAAGGCAAGCTGATGGACAAAGTTGTGGGTTCTGTCACCATTCCTGCAGCATCTCTCTCATTTTTCAATTTCGTAAGTGTTATTATCTGGGTCCCTCTATATGATAGGGTGATCATTCCAATCGTGAAGAAGTATACAGGTAAGGAGAGGGGGTTCTCACAGTTGGAACGTATGGGAATTGGTCTCTTTGTGTCGATTCTCTGCATGGTTGCTGCTGCAGTGTTAGAGATTAAGCGGCTGCAGGTTGTCAGGGAGCTTGGACTGATTGACCAAAAGGTTGCTGTACCACTTAGCATACTGTGGCAAATTCCGCAATATTTCTTGTTGGGTGCGGCTGAGGTTTTCACCTTCATTGGGCAGCATGAGTTCTTCTATGAGCAAGCGCCGGACGCTATGAGGAGTCTGTGCAGTGCATTGTCTCTTTTGACAAATTCCTTGGGGAGTTACCTCAGCTCTCTCATTCTCACAATTGTGACTTCCATCACAACACATGGTGGGAGTCCAGGATGGATTCCAAACAACTTGAATAAGGGCCATCTTGATTATTTCTACTGGCTTTTGGCTGGACTCAGCCTCCTTAATTTGCTGGTCTACATGGTATTTTCTAGAAAGTACAAGGAAAAGAAGACTCTTTAAGATTTCATCAAGGACAAGAAATAAAAGTTTGATTTCTAATAGCTAGCTTTCTGAAGAACTGTTTACAACTATTGTTGCAAATTGTAAGATTGTATTGTTTTGGTTAGAAATGAGTATTTCTGCTCTGCAATAATAAGGAAAACATTAAATCTTACTCAAAGTTTGAGTCATTCCATAAGACTCATTCTCTTGTTGGCAGGTAAGGTGTTGCAAAGATCAAACAGTGGATCCTGATTTTCATTAACATAGGGGACTCATGACTTCTTCAACTTATACCTCGTTTGGTTCACGGAAAAGAAAGAAAAAGAGATTAATTCCTTTCCCTTTTCATAGGCATGAGAAATCCAAATTCCCTTTAAATTTCATTTCAAGTGTTTGGCAACGATGAGAAAATAGTTGAAACATTTTGTAATAAATGCAGGAAAATGGGAGGAAAAATGAATTCCTTGGGGTAAGGAGGGAACCATTTCCCCCATATTTTTCTTTCATTCAGAAAAGTGTTTATTTTCCCTTGGTACCCTAAACACAAAAAATGCTTGAGTTTCCTTTCATTTCTTTTCCCATGACCTAAAATTCGTGAACCAAATGAGACATTAATGTATGAGATTAATATTGTGCAGATTGCAGCTCTGTACTAAAGGCCCAATTGGTATGAGCAATTATAATAGGCCTAGAATTCTAATTGCAGAAAGCTCCACGTACAACCCGAGTTTCACATAATCAGATAGGCTTAACCAGTTAAGAACATCTTTAACAAACTCTCTATCTTAGCTCCTTAGATATTTTAGAGAGCATATTTAGCTTTTCAGCTATTTTAGCAGTTGCACTAGCCTTCTAAGTGACTTTTTATTTTAGTTTTTAGTTATATGACTCATAAATATAGAGAGCGAGATGAAGCTCTCTATTATTTTTGTTAATTAAAAAAATTCCTTTTTAATTGTTTTGTGTAGCTATGCTATTTTTTATTTATTAAAAAATAAATTTAAATTCAATACTAGCTAAAGTATAGAGTATTGATTGATACATACATATTTTCAAACTCAATAGCCACAATAGATTTTTATTTACTTTAGTAAAAATTTAATTAAAATGGTTTTTATCATCAGTGATGTCTAGATTTTTTGAGATCGGACAAGATAATATTCGAACTTAAAAAACAATCAATTAGGTATTATTCAAGTACTTCTGTTACATCTCAATAAAAAACAAGGCAAATTAGACATTTTACTATACTTTTCATAAGGACAAAAACTCCATGACTAGATTTGAAAGGGTGGTAGAGACTAGAGAGAGAGAAAGAGAAATAGTGTGTTAATAAATAATAACAACACTCTTAAAAAATAGCTAGAATTGCTAAATATGCACTAATCCTAAAAAAGAGCTAGCTGTTAAGGGTGTAATTGTAACTTGCCTGACTCTGCTATAAACCACGTCTCCCGGCAAAGCTTTGTCTCTGTTTTGCGCCGAGATGGAAAATAGTCATAGCTCCTGTAACATCAGCACCACCACAGACGACGAATGGAGAGCCGAAAAAGCTATCGGCGGCAACGCCGAAGCTCTCCAAGCTCTCAGAGAACTCATCGTCTACCCTCTTCTCTTTTCTCGCGAAGCCAAAAAGCTCGGTCTCAAAGTAACACATCAAAACCACACTCTCTCACTCTCTCTTCTTCTACCGTATTTCATTTTCCATCTAATTCATTAATTCCGTTTCTGGGTTTTCCTGCAGTGGCCTCGAGGTTTGCTTCTCTACGGTCCTCCCGGCACCGGAAAGGTATCGAATCGTCAATTCACCTAGATTTTCACTTGTTTTCTTATTAACTCTCGAGTAAACTTTGTTGCTAATTTTTACGAAATTTTCTTAATCTCTTATGCTAGACGAGCTTGGTGCGCGCAGTGGTTCAGGAATGTGGGGCGCATTTGGTTCTCATCAGGTACTGTATTCTTAGCTAGCTTTGCTGAAGTAATTTGATTATTGATATTTGGGGGTACAAGTGGATTTATATGTTTTGCAATGTGGCTCTTGAGGTATGATTAGTAATGGTATTGTGTTATCTTGCTTTTAATTCGTATGGTATTTTCCACAGTCCACATACTGTGCACAAAGCTCATGCCGGAGAGAGTGAGTTAGCTCTAAGAGAGGCTTTCTCAGAGGCGGCGTCGCATACATTGTCAGGGAAGCCATCAGTTGTCTTTATAGATGAAATTGATGCACTCTGTCCTCGCCGTGATTCTAGGTATGATACTAACCAGCATTGCCTTTTTCACACTTGGATAATGTAGCTGATTCATTGCTGATTGTAATATTTGTTGGAGGAAGGGGAGGAAAAATGCGCCTGCGTCTTAACTTGTTTAAGTTGTGTTGAATTGCAGAAGGGAGCAAGATGTTCGTATAGCTGCTCAACTACGTTTACTGATGGAGTCCGGGGCTTCATCGACATCTGTACCACAAGTTGTTGTTGTTGCCTCCACTAATAGGTATTTTTTTTCGGAATATGATGTTTTTAACTGTTTGATACTCCACCTTTATCAAATTTTAGGCATCCTGTTCATCCATTAGGCAATTAGACAATATTTTGATGTTCAATATAGAACATCAATATGTTTTGTCACTTGTGACTGTTCATTTTGATATTATATAATTTCATATTGTTCTCTAATGTATTACTATCTGGTGTCTGTCTACAAAGAGTGGAAGCAGTAGACCCAGCACTAAGAAGGTCTGGGCGTTTTGATGCTGAAATTGAAGTTACTACACCTACTGAAGATGAACGCTTTCAAATTCTCAAGGTGAGTGATTTTTTTTCCATAATTATATGGAATATGCAATTACTTTTTCAGTAATGTAAAACAACTTTGTAAATAGCTACTCAGTATTCTTTTTCAAAAATCCAATTCTGTTCAGCTAGTTAATAAAATGTTGAACACGGCAAGAGATGTGGATGTAAGATATAATCAATAAGTATGTTAATCATTTCAGCTCTACACAAAAAAGATTCCTTTGGATCCCGATGTTGACCTACAAGCCTTGGCTGCAAAATGCAATGGATTTGCAGGGGCTGACCTGGAAGCTTTATGTCGTGAGGCTGCCATGTCTGCAATGAGGAGGTATCAAGATGCAGACAAAATTGCTGATTTGCTAAGCTTAACTAAAGAAGACTGGGAGAATGCAAAGTCTGTGGTTAATGCAAGTATAACAAGAGGTGTCACGGTGGAAATCCCCAAGGTGACATGGGAAGATATTGGAGGCTTAAAAGATTTGAAGGTCAGTAATTCTTGTGTTCATCTCCGCCAGGAGGCACATTTTACTAATATGCATTGCCTTTGTCATTGACAGAAAAAGCTCCAGCAAGCTGTTGAGTGGCCTATTAAGTATTCTACTGAGTTTTCAAGGCTGGGAATATCTCCTATACGGGGAATTCTTCTATATGGTCCACCAGGATGTTCAAAAACCACCCTTGCTAAGGCCGCTGCACATGCTGCCCAAGCTTCTTTTTTTTCTTTGAGGTATGAATTTCTTATATTGTCTGCAAGAGGGATATGTTAACATGATTGGTGAATTCATGATACTTATTTACAATACTGTATGGGGTTTGCTCAGAGTCCATTCTGTTTGTTGCTATTCCATTTAACTTTTTGGGCTGAGGCTTGGAGCCCATTTCATGAGATTATCTTTTTGTTAGAAATTATTCATGATAGTTTAAACCATCTGTTGAAACTGATGATCAATGACGCTGAAACATTGATTTTGAGGGAGCAAACCTGACTACAGCTAGACGTTATACCATGTTTGACAAATTCCCTTCAAAACCAAGATTTATTTCCTAGCTGCAAAATATGTGATGGCAAAATATGTGTCAAATAAAACCATCTTAAGCGCCCAGAACTTATTTGGTGAAATATTTTCTCTTTGGCTGTTTCAATAGAGTTGTCTTTAAATATTCTTTAGAAGGAAATAATCTGCCCACCTTATAGGCTATTTATGCTGTTACTAGTATAATTAATCTGTCTGATAAACTAAAACAGTTACATGCCTGAATTTCATACACTTTGAATCAGTGGTGCAGAATTGTTTTCAATGTACGTTGGAGAAGGTGAAGCTCTGCTTCGCAATACCTTTCGGAGAGCTCGCCTTGCAGCACCCAGCATAATATTCTTTGATGAGGCAGATGTTGTTGCAGCCAAACGGTTAGTAGGCTGCAGTTATCCCATTGTGTTTTTTGTAGGAAACCTCTAATATGCTGTGATTTATTATTTTAAACTAAGTCTGGAGAACTTACTTTAATCTAATAACAAATTCCTTGATGGAATCTCACACTACCCATAGAAGTTCCATAAGTTATGGTTTTCCTTAAATCGCAGGGGTGGGAGTTCAAGCAACAGTAGTACTGTTGGAGAGAGGCTTCTATCTACTTTGCTGACCGAAATGGATGGTTTGGAAGAGGCTAAGGTGAGCTTAGAGACCATATAGTTATATTATTCTTTAAGTCAATCCATCAGAGATACGATGATGCAACTGTATTTCCTGTGGTTGTGAAATTGTGGTCTCATTTGTTCTTTAGGGAGTTTTTGTCTTGGCTGCTACAAATCGTCCTCATGCAATTGACGCTGCATTAGTTCGACCAGGACGCTTTGATTTGGTAAGAATTTTTTTCTATCATATTATTTTCCCGTGTTGTTCAATTGTCTCCCTACATTCTTGAAACATAGTATTTTGAAGTACTATTGAAAGAGGCGGTGGTATTTTTCGGCAAGTTCGATTTCAGAAGTTGCAAATTGGTCCATTGATATTATACAAAATGCTCAGAATCCTGCATGGGGATTATGCATAATGGCTTGGTTTCATAGAGTTCTGTTAACTCTTTGTGTTTTCTTATGAAATTCTAGGTGCTTTTTGTACAACCACCGGATTTAGAAGGTCGAAATCAGATACTTAGTGTACTCACTCGGGAGATGAAATTAGGAGATGATGTTGATCTCAAACGAATAGCAGCAGAAACGGAGCACTTCACAGGAGCTGAGCTGAAGGGTCTATGCAAGGAAGCTGGAATAGTAGCTCTGAGGGAAGACATATCTGCCACCGTCGTGTCTCATCGTCATTTCCAGACTGCAAAGGATTCTTTGAAGCCAGCATTGACCAAAGCAGATGTTGATTCATATTTGGCTTTTGCTTCTGGGTAGAATCAAGTGCTAAAAGGAGTTCTTATCAGTACATACAGATCAATCCCAAGCATATACAAGCCAATAGCTGAAAATGTAGTTAGACGTGTACCATCTCTTGGCTTTTTCAAGCCCCAAATTATTTATATATTTTTTTCATGTATCCTTGGTGTTTAAATCTGTCGAATACGAAAATCTTTCGGAGAAGCCAGTTTCTTAAAGATATTATCTTATTCTTTCATTTCTTTGTAAAAGATCAAAAGAGAGCTAGGAATTAGGGAAATAATAAATTAAGGTCATATAGAAACTGTAATGCTAGTTGATTTTTTAATAAAAAAATGTTAAATGACTTCGATTTTGAATTTTTTTCGTTCATATTTGATTTAGTAGCATAAGTCTCGGATTGTCGTCTTATAAAAAAAACAAAAATTGAATTCCATCTAATAAAAAAAAAAAAAAGAGGACAAAATTGTAAATCCGGAATTTCTTGGGTATCTAGACCTAACTCTCTCCCGCTACAATTTACAAACTCCCCATTTAGCCCCCAGCGGCCCAGCCCCTCCCTGTTCTTCCAATTCGGTTCTGCAACTCCAATTACTCGGTTCAGCAACAACACTAATTCTTCTCCAATTCGGTTCCGCCTCCGCCTCCGAATACAAACAAGGTTGCAGAAGTGGTCTCTCTCTCTCTCTCTCTATGCTTCAATGGCTCACGGACGGCTCAATAACTCTACCAACGCTCTTAAACGCAACTTCTCCGACGAGAATCGTAAACCGGATTCCTTTGCCAAGTAAGCTTGTTTAATCTCATTGGTTTCTGTGTGGTTGCTCAGATAGATAGTGTGAAAAATTAATCGGAGTGAAATGTTCGATTCTAATTTCAGGAGGCAAAAGCTTGCGCAGCACAGGAAGTCTCTCCCGATCGCTTCTGGTATGAGCTTAGACTGTTCACTATGTTTATCCTTGATATGCATTATGTAATGATGGCGTTGTTGTTTGATGATTTCAGTTGAGAAACGTCTGGTAGAGGAAGTTCGTAAGCATGATACTTTGATAATTGTTGGTGAAACTGGAAGCGGAAAAACAACACGTATGATATCTTTTGTAATTTGTTAATCTGCTGCATTGTAAATTCGCAACCACACCTCCATGTATCTATAGCTCTCAACTTGATGGTGTTTCTGTGATGTGTGTTCTTTTAGAATTACCTCAGTTTTTGTACAATGCTGGATTTTGTGGGAATGGGAAAGTCATTGGGGTAACTCAACCTAGGCGTGTGGCTGCTATGACTGTTGCGAAACGGGTTGCTGAGGAATGTGGCGTTACTTTGGGTGAAAAGGTTGGTTACTCCGTCAGATTCGAAGATGTGACCTCTAGTTCAACAAGGATCAAGTATATGACAGATGGATTGCTACTGAGGTAAAATTTATACCCTATGTTTACTCTTTAATATTTTTTTAATCCTTTAGCTTCATTAAATGCTTCAATTTTGTTAGGCATCATGTTTGGTCTCCTTTTTATTAGTGAAATGTTGTTTTCTATGAGAGAAATTGGTTTTGAAGACTGCTGTTAATAGATAAGTTGTACTGGTTGGTGTTTCCATGTTGGAGTCTGTCTAGATTCTGTTTAGTCAGAAGGTAATGTGTATGCTCACTACCTTTAGAGTTGTGGCTTACTTATAAAATTTACCAAGACATACGTGTTTCTATAACAAGCTTATCCGCAGACTTTAGTTAAGAAAACATGTATGGGACTTTGGAAAACAAATGTAAGTGGTGCTTTCAATCAAAAAAAGGAATATGAGACAAGAAATGAGATAAATAAGGAACATGGCCAAGGGGGTTCAAATATTAAATTTGTAGCATGGTTAGAGTAGGGCTAGTATTTGTATCCATCAAGCTTTATATAATTCACAAATGTTCTCCCACTCCCGTTTTTACTGGTCTTAAAACTGATACAATGTCTGGTGCACTTTCAGGGAAGCACTATTGGATCCATATCTCTCTAAGTATTCAGTCATCATTGTTGATGAAGCACATGAGAGAACTGTCCAGACTGATGTGTTACTGGGCTTGCTTAAAAATGTACAAAATGCAAGGTCGAAAGTTGTCAATAACCACCAAGATACAAAAAACAAGAAAACAAATAATGACATGCAGTTGGATAAAGAAAATGGTTCCCAGTCTTTCAGTTTTCTCAAGCAATGCCAAGGAAGGAATCCATTGAAGTTAATTATCATGTCTGCCAGCTTGGATGCACGAATTTTCTCCGAGTACTTTGGTGGTGCAAGAGCTGTTCACATCCAAGGTCGACAGTTTCCTGTCGATATATATTACACTCATCATAATGTACAAGATTATCTAGATGCTTCGTTAACTGCCATATATCAGGTATTAATGCTCTTTGTAGGTATCTCTGACAAGCAAACTTTTACTTTCACGTTGTAAGTTTGCTTGAGTTTATATGAGTATCATTATAGGATAATAGCATCATTAACTTGTCCATGCACAGCATCTGTTCACCTTATGAAAGCATCTGTGCTTTTTTTGTTTTGTGAAATGTTCTTGGATGCAATGCTTATCTCTTAAACCCTTATCTGGACTTAGGTTGATTTTGAAATTGTTGAAGGACTTCAAGTACATTAAATGATGTTCTCTATATGATGTTCATGTTCTTATGTATGCCTCATCTCTGTGCTATTAGATTCATATGGAGGAGGACCCTGGTGATATACTTGTATTTTTGACTGGTCAAGAAGAAATTGAATCTGTACAGAGACTTGTCAAAGAAAGACTTAAACAGTTACCTGAAACCAGTCAAAAACTAGTAGCTGTTCCTATATTCTCATCTCTTCCGTCAGAACAGCAAATGCAAGTGTTTGCACCAGCTCCTGATGGGTTTCGTAAGGTAACCTAACAATATTCATTAGCTTGAGCATTTAAAGTTTGTTAATAAGTAGCATTCAGATATATTGTGATTGTTGGTATAATAAATTGTCTATTGCCACCCCAAAAATAGTCATGTGACCCCATGGAATTTTTTTGTTACAAGTTGACCCCTATATACACTCATTTCAAAGTGCCATATCAATTGCCTGGGTTCTGAAAAAAAACAGATGTTCAAGTTGCTTTGCTTTTTACGACAGGATAGTCAAAATACATTCGAATTTGATGATATTTTGGGTAATATCTAATGGTTACATTGTTCTTTAGGTAATATTGGCAACGAATATTGCTGAGACATCTGTGACAATACCTGGAATCAAGTATGTAATAGATCCTGGGTTTGTGAAAGCACGTACCTATGATCCGAATAAAGGTTTATCAAGTTTGAATGTTATTCCAATTTCAAAAGCACAGGCTCTTCAGAGGAGGTATGCACAGCTGGTCATTCTTGAGGATCTAATAAGTAGTACTCTTATAAATACAAATCTCAGTCAGGATAATAGAATTATCAAGTTTTTAGTTATTTAAACAGCAATTCCACATTAATTGATGACTCCTGGATATTTGAACTGATGCTTCAGAATAATTTATTTATTTATTTTTTGATAATTAATTTCCTTGGGCAGTGGGCGTGCAGGGAGAGAGAGATCAGGGAAATGCTTCCGCCTCTACCCAGAGAATCAGTTCGAGAAACTTGAGGATTCGACAAAGCCAGAGATCAAGCGGTGTGACCTCTCTAGTATAATTTTGCAACTTAAGGTTCTGGGTGTTGATGATGTCATTGGCTTTGACTTCATAGATAAACCTTCAAGGTGAAAAGCGGGATAACTTTTGTGTTCTTTTGTGTCTTTTTAATATATCCTTTTGGAATCGAGTGCTTTAATGGATATTTGTCAAGCAATTAGTTCCTCTAGTAAGTATTTGCTTCTTTTTTTTTATCAAATTTATCATACATGAATTATTGCATATTTGATCAGGTCGGCTATTGTCAAATCACTGGAGCAATTGTACGTGCTAGGTGCTTTAACAGATGAGTGTAAACTGTCAGCTCCAGTTGGACGTCACATGGCAAGCCTTCCCCTAGACCCTATTTACTCAAAAGCTCTAATTCTAGCAAGTGAAACTGAATTCAATTGCCTGGAAGAGATGTTGATAACTGTTGCAATGCTCTCAGTTGAGTCTATATTTTTCGCTCCCCGTGAGAAATTAAACGAGGTATTTATATATGGTTTATTACGTATATGGCTCCTATTTATTTCTTATTGATTAATGATTATATAGATGGAAAGCAAGATGGGAAAAAACTTGGTAACTTATTTGTCAAAATATACCTTACTAGTATATACTACTACACTAGTACACGTACATCTCCTCTCTCTCTCTCTCTCTCTCTCTCACACACACACACACACACACACACACACACACACAACTACTTTTAAGTTAAAACGTGCCCATGCATTTCTTCTTGTTGGCCAGGCCCGAACTGCAATGAAATGCTTCGCAAGTCCAGATGGGGACCACCTCACTTTGGTTAATGTATATCGAGCGTTTAATGAGTTTTCGGAGAAGAGATCAGATCTCAGTAAAGAGAAACATGAAAAAAGTCTCAGGAAATGGTGCAAGGACAATTTCATTAATAGTCGCTCCCTGAAGCATGCTCGTGACATTCACAGGTTGGCTATTTATATTTCTTGTTCAGTTATACACGTGTTTCTGCCAGTCTCACACTAGACTTGTTGCCACCCTTTACACTCTATGTATCCTTGTTCATGGTGTAGTTCCTACAAATTTGCTCCTCTAAATTTCATAGCCGTTTTTCTGCAGCCAAATCGGAGGAAATGTTGAACAAATGGGTCTTCGTGTAGCTTCTTGTGGGGATGACATGCTTCCGTTTCGAAGATGTCTTGCTGCCTCTTTCTTCCTCAATGCAGCATTAAAGCAGCCTGAGGGAACATACAGGTCTTGAACTTTGACTTGAACTTCTTTTTGCGGGGTTCTTTAGGTTCAAAAATTGTACCCTTTTAGTTGGATAACCTCAACTAAGGATGTTATTAACAGACCTGAGTTGTAAGTCACGAGGTTCCACATTTTTGATATGTTTGTCCTTCTTATGCTTGTTATTAATTTTCCGTGACAGGGCTCTAGCAAATGGTCAGGTGGTTCGGATCCACCCGTCTTCTGTATTGTTCCATGAGAAACCAGAGTGCATAATTTTCAATGAACTGGTTGAAACTAATCATAAATACATCCGCAACACAACTAGAATCGATTATTTATGGTTACATGAGCTTGCTCCTCATTTCTATGCCATGCAGAATTGAATGTAGTGCCAAGAGGTATGCTTGTTTGATCATTATTAATTTCATTTGTATACTGCATAATTTATCCTCTGGTTCTAATCTTGTGCTCTTCTATACAGGTCTTGGATAGATTTGATTTCCAATTACAAGTTACATGCAGGCATTGTGAGACAACTTGGTCGAAAGCTCTACTGTAAATCTCTAATTTCAGTGTCTGATTTCTGACATGCAACAAGGATAGTGATTACTGGATTGGTTGAGTTTGATTTTGGCATAGGTAACATATTTGTTGTGCAATGTTGAAAGAAGCATCTCGTTGAAGAGTTACTCGGAATGTGGACTCTGATTGTGAATCGGCGATGCTGTGTTGGAGGTCCATCTGTTGTCGGCTTGTGAACTATAGCAGAATTTTGAAGAGCTTCTTAATCCTATTAGCGATTTGATGCATACAACTAGGAGGGGCAGAGGAATATGCACACTGATATATCCAATAAATTCATAGTTCCTTTTTATGTATATTTGCTCATAACTCATTCAGTCTTTTAATTCGTTCCAACATCATGATTCGATTTGGTATCAGCAGATGCCCATAAATTTATTATTTATTAATTGAAGTAGGACCATTGGACGATGACCTATTCAGAAAGAAACTGGAGAGAACAATGTATTTATTGAATTTCGTCTTGTAATTATGGCAATTGAAATAGTCCCCCGCCAATTTTGAACTTTGAAGTGCATTTGTTTGACTTTAAAATCATTTATAAACTCACCCGTGCTACTAAATTTTTCTTCGTCCTCCCATTTTCCACGTTAAACTTGGGTCAAAGCAATTAAAGAAAGAAGAATGCTAGCATGAACCGTCCAAACAACAAGTCCTTTTCTTACTGGTAACAACTGGGTCAGACTTTGTGTGTTCCGTTCCTTCTCTCTACATTCCCATCATAAGCTTAATATTCAAAGTCATCTATTTGGTGCATTATTAATCTAAGCAGAAGAATACTAGTATTTTTGTGCCTGCAAATGGCATACTAACATTCTGAGGCTCTCTCATTCTCAGACATTGCAGGGCAAATGGGAAACTCAATTGCATGCTTCTCACCAGCGCACGCATCAAAGAAGCTGAGCACAAACTTGTCAAGAAAGCCCTCCAAGAGGTCACCCAACTCTTCACCATTCTTTGGCTTCTCAGCTAGTACTAGAAGAACAAAGGGTTCTCCCAAGAAGAAAGAGACCCTTGTTGATGATTTGATCATTCAGCAACAAGCTATAGAAGCGGTTCTGCTGTTCCAGAACCACCAGAAGAACAACAGTGGATCACAACCCTTCAACCGGTCCACTTCTGTGGTGTTTCCTGCTCCCGGTCCAAAGAACAGTCAGGCCTTTAAAAAAAGCTCCAGCTCTAGGCAGCCTTTGGGTTCAGATACTCTCTTTCAGCCTCTTGAGCTTGTTGACAAGCAGGTTTGACTTGGCTGCACTTTTTTTGTTTTTCTTCTGCTATTTTTTTGTGAAGTAATTCATTCATTATAAAGATTATGGGTAGGAAACAGCTATGTTCTCTTAGTAATCTAAATTTACTGATAAGTTCCCATTCTTTTCTTTTTTTTCTTTGGGAATTTTAAGCCTTCTGTTTGTATGATCTAGTTTTAAGGTTGGGAATACAAGGAATTAGTGTTTGGGAATAGTGTTTGACAAGTTGGTCAACGTACGCCATGGACCAATTCTTGGAGAAATCTGGTTATACGTTAAGTAGGTTATACCATTAAATTAAGTTTATTAAGTGGACTGTTTCATTTGTGCTAAATTACATGCGACTTTGTTGGAGTTTGAACATCTCCTCACAAAATGAAGAGTCATACGTACAGAGCAATACCTTGGGCTCTGCTTAGTTTCACATTGTTCCGTTTACAAAAAACAGATGCCATTTAAGGCAAATCACTATAAAGAAGGGTGTTTAATATCAAATGAAGTTAATTCATGGGACCTGGAAAATGAGACATTTTGAACTTTGGTGTAATGTGTGATAAATTTAATGTAGTGGAGGTGTTAATGAAACTGATAAACCAGTGAATGGTGATAAGGGTGATTTGTGCTTTTCACAATTTTTAACTCATTTATTCAATTTTCTTTATAGGATGTAAAGATTGATGGTCTGGAAACAAATCATTTCATACTTGTTCATGGAGGTGGCTTTGGTGCCTGGTGCTGGTATAAAACTATGACACTTCTAGAAGAAAGTGGGTTCAAGGTTGATGCAGTTGACTTAACTGGTTCCGGAATCCACTCATTCGATACAAACAGCATTACAAGTCTTGCACAATATGTGAAGCCACTTACTGAAATCCTTGAGAATCTTGAGGATGGGAAAAAGGTTTGTGCTCTCTCTTTTTCTCTTTGTAATGTAATAACATAGCTTCTAAAGTAAACACCTGTAGTTGCAACATTCTTAAGATTCACTCAATGATAAAACGCAGGTAATTTTGGTTGGACATGATTTCGGTGGTACAAGTATCTCATATGCAATGGAGTTGTTTCCATCTAAAATTGCGAAGGCCATATTCGTATCTGCAGCAATGTTAACTAGTGGGCAGAGTACTCTGAATCTGTTTGCTCAACAGGTATGTCCTTCACTCCACACTGTACTATAGTAAGACTCATTCCATTAATGTAGTAGTATTGTCCCAGATTTGTCTTGTATTCGTCTTCATAAACTGAACAACTTTCTCATGTTAATGCAGACAGGCTCAAATGATCTGATGCGACAGGCTCAGATATTCCTGTATGCAAATGGGAAGGATCAGCCTCCTACTGCTATTGGTCTCAGCAAAAAATTTACAGAAGACTTATTGTTCAATCAAAGTCCAGCAAAGGTATACATATGACATGATTCTAGAAACTAACAGTAACTTTTCCAATCAAGTTTTGCTTTCAAAAGCTGTCATTCAGTGTTATTGAAGGTTTTACTGTTCCTTCTAAATTAATTAACCAGGATGTTGCCCTGGCATCAGTATCAATGAGGCCAATCCCTTTTGCACCAGTCACTGAGAATCTCTCTCTTTCTGACAAGAATTACGGATCTGTGAGGCGGTTTTTCGTAGTCACTCAAGAAGATCATGCCATAAGCGTTCCTCTACAGGAGGCAATGCTAGAATCAAACCCGCCAGAACAGTTTTATCGACTCAAAGGCTCTGATCATGCACCTTTTTTCTCAAGGCCTCAGGCTTTGCATAGGATATTAGTAGAGATATCCCAGATTCCGCCAATCTGAGCTTAGCATGTTAAAGAGTCCAGCACATAGTAGGCTTCATTGTTCAGAGTGTATAGTCGTAAATCGTAACTCGGCATCATAACGTTCATCTTCTTGTCATACAATCTCGCATGTTATGTTGTTAGTTGTTACTTCATCAAAGAAATTTCTTTGACACTCTCAGAAAATGTTTCGCACTCCTTTACATGTTTGATTACACAACAGTCGATTGTCCTTTGGTCGAACTTAGATCATCTCACTTACAAATATGGTACTAGCTAGATCAACGCATGTTCCTGGACGTTTTCCTCTACATCTTTTATGTGACGTTTGAAAATATCAAAATATTTATTTTCAAATAAAATATTTTTTTCTGAAAATGCAAATAACCGCATGCTATTTTGGCCATGCCTTGAGTAGAATGTGCCAGCAGGGAGGTTACATCAAATGCCTCACTGGCATAATGTACTTTTCCCAATCATACAAGTATACCACACATTATTGGTGGGGATTTAGTTGGGGCTCTCAATTAGATGCCATATGGCTTGTCCATAGATGCAATTGAACATATTTGCTATAGGTGGTAAGTTATTCTACATGCAACTTAAACAATTAATTTCAAGCTACTGGGTTGTTTATTATTGTAATTAAAGGGAAGAAAAATAAAAGAAAAGGAAAACTTGAACAATTAGAATGCAAATCATCATCTAAATATAACTCCAATTGCCAATTTTTTATTTATTTTAACAAGGGGCATATATATATATCTTCTACATTCTCAAATATTGAGGCATATTTAAAAGAACTTTAGTTTAAATTCTTTTATAAGATTCGAATTTTTATTGATAAATAAACTAAAATTTTGATTAATTATGTAATTAATAGTTCAAATCTAACATAACATGTAACTATCTTTCTTATCAATTGAAATTTGAAAGGGATAACTTCAATAGTAGAGGACTAAGAACTTTATTCACACATTTAACATTACACACTCGTTTTTTTTGTCACTCTCTCCCGGGTCCAAGTCTCGTTATTTTTGTATCACACTCTTTACTTATAATAACAAAAATTAATATTTTGTGTCGCCCTATGATCAAGTGATCGATCCCGCCTTTCTTTTAACCGATATAGTTAGAGTTCGACTCCTGCCTTTCTTATGTTCGTCTAGCACACCCGAAAAACAAAAACACAAGAATGGAAAATGGGGAAAAATGAAAACTAGGCGTGAAAAATGGTGAATTCGATTTCATTATTTAGAAAAAGAAAAAAAGATTGCCGAAAAGAATAAATAAAGAATAAAAATAAAACTATAAAAGAGCGACTGTATGTATTTATATCACACACAGATTTTGCTGTATCAGTAGCTGAGGTTACAGTCTTTTATACTCTCTGCTCGGAGCTTTCCCTTCAAATCTGATCCCAACCACCAGGTACGCTACACACCCCTAACTCCAACCCTAGATCGCCGCCTCTTCTCTCCGATTTACGTTTCAGCGTTTCAATCACTCAGTTCTGCTTTCATTTTCTTTCTTTTAACCGAATTCACTGTGCCTGATTTGATGCTTTCTCTTTCTCTTTCTCCGTGGCATTTATCAGTGGATTTTGTGGTGAATTTATTGATCGACAATGATTAGCATTTCTATTGATAGATCTATATGTTGCTTTGTGTTGGTGAGTGATTGAGACATTTCTCTTGCTTTGATTCGATCTATACTGAAATTCTGTGCATGTGTGCCCACATTTTGGTCAATTTATGCTTGTTTATCTATCTGAAATTGTGTGCATATGAGCCTAATTTGACTGAAGTTATCCACTAGGTTTTGAATAGATTAAATTTCTCTTAAAGTGTTTTTCTTTGGAAGGTTTTGTTGTTCAGGTTTCTAAAATTAGGTCCATTTTTTTGGTTGTATGTGGTGGAGGTGTGATGGTTATAATACTTGTTGTATGAAATTGAGTTATTTCTGCCTTCATGTCTTGTCATTTTTGTGTTATAGCTGGTAATTATTTATGTTGATCAACAACTCGGAGCCCTTTTCTGCTAGTGGACTTGCGACTTTTCAGACGGTTGCCTAAATGGCTAAATGTCTAATGCTTTGGATCTGGATTTTAGTTAGGTCTGTAATCTCCATAAATTATCGAGTATCTATTTAATAGCTTTTGCAAATTACTAGATTGTAATGGAAGAAGATAAACAAATACAGGAATTTGCTGGAAATTTGTGTCTGGGGCTATGGTATAGTGTACTTCTGATGTCAAAAACAAAGCTACCAAAAAAGTGTCATAATCATTTCTGGCAGTAGGATGCTGTTCTTAAAAACAAAGAGAACAACTGTCACATTCAGAAGAGGGAAGGAAAACCAAGAAGGCAATTTTTAGTAGAGCAAAAACATTTAAGATGAAGAGCGAGGGAATACCTTGGCCTACCAAACATTCTGTGTCTGAGCCTTTTTATGATGAAGGTAGAAGCCTACGATCATGTTGATGATGCAGATTCTAAGATTTCTTATTTCTCTCTTGGATTTATTGTCAATGTTTTGTTTGATTGTTTTTATTTTTAAATTTATGTTGATTGATGCCTTACAGAAGGTAAGTATTTCAAGAAACTGAGGCATATATTGACAGAGGTCTTGTCTATTGGCATATACCTGATGATATATGTGGCTATTAGAAGTATAGCTCGTACAATTTTGTTTCTTTTCCTAAATATGCAGTCTAAGCATCTGCTTGTAACAGAGTTATTGAAGAATATGGGTCGTGGAGTTAGCAGTGGTGGGGGACAGAGTTCCTTGGACTATCTTTTTGGGAGTGGAGAGGATCCAAAGCCACGCACAAACAATGTCCAAGCTGCCCCAAAGGAAGTGCACGCTGTGAGTGAACCTACTCCCAAACCTACTGCTTCTCCTCCTCCTCCCAAACCTGAACCAGTTGATATCACCAAGCAGATTCCTGCTGGTATCCATAGTACTTCTACAAACAACTACCTGCGTGCAGATGGCCAAAACACTGGAAACTTCATCACGGTATATTTCTCCAACCTTGTCTTTTCTATTATCCTTGAAATGTTCATACCATTTTTCTTCTTTCAGTCAAACATACTGTTTTCTTGTCTTTTCAATTTCAGTCATAGGGATATAAGTCATATAACATGACATGTAAGAAGTTGTTCTTGATTATTAACATTAAACATCTCAGTTTATTGCTAATTTGGTAAAGGTTCTTCCTCGGATTCTATATTACAAAATTTTGATCTTGCAAAACTTCTCATCCCCATGACATCTCACTTTAACAGTTTCACTCCACCTTCCTCCCCTCCCCAGGCTCCCCCTCCCTCCCTCTAGGGTAGCACACAGGTGGGTAGCGAGCCTTCCTCTTCACTTGAGTGCTGATGGATGAAATATCCAGGTGTTTAATCAATACTCTTAGAGTTATTCTTAAATGTTGGCTAATATTACCGTAATAAATCAATACTCTTACATTTGTTTCTGATGCTTATAGGGTGAGGTCCATACATTTCTTTGTTTCTAAATAAGTATCCAAGTGCTTCATCTCTGATGCACTGTGCTAATTCTTTCAAGAAAGTAGTTTCTCTGGAGCCAGAAAGCTTTTTGATTTGAATAGATATTAAATATGATATATAGTAGACTTTTGAAAACTATTTACATGCTGCTGGAGTCGGGTAATTCTTCTTCCCTCCACCCTAAATTTGTCGTCACGTCCTAAAACAATGTTGGTTGTTTATTTCTTTTGCGCTCTTATGCACAATGTGTCATAATGACGTTCATATTGATTTCCTTCGCATGCAGGATCGACCTTCAACTAAGGTGCACTCTGCCCCAGGTGGTGGATCTTCTCTGGGTTACCTCTTTGGTGGACCAGCCGGTAACTGAGACATGCCTTCTTATTGTTGATTTTTATGGAACTTTTACAGTGGATGAGGAATGTTTTCATCCTTTATATAAACAATGAAAACTTTATGGATCATGTGATGTAATATAGGTGTTGTGGTTGTTGGGATTATTCAATCAAGAGTGCTCTATTTAGATGCTTAAAACTTCTGATACAGATTCCTTTGTAATGGACAAAGCAGTCTTTCTCAGTGCATGGTTGATGTTTTTCATAATTTGCCTTGAGCAACCTGCTATATTTGGGCAGGGGTTCATTTCTCTTTGCCATCTATACTTCTTTTTTTTTTTTTTTGTTTTGCTTTTTTGTGGATGGAATGTTGCAACGGAACTTTAAAAAAAAGGAGAGGGGGAAATGGAGGATGTTCAGTCATTGACCGTTTATGGTGCTTTTGTCATACCATAGTCACCCCGATTCGCACAACAATTTTAATAGAACAAATCAAGAAGGGAGAAATGGACACACTACTTCAAAGACTGAATCAGAATTTGATTTAATTGCGGAAATATATTTTTGAAATTGGTTCCTCCAATGAGGGGGTATACAATCTAACTCTGAAAATATTGCACTTGCTAGCAAGGATGATAACATTATTCATACAACTAATACGAGAATGAACTTATGAAAATTTAAAACAACATAATCAATGTCAATGTTCAAACAAATTTAGTTGGACATGTGCTAAAGAAATCTACAGTTTTTCCACAAAACCAGATGAAGCTGCTGATACCTGGGTTTGTTTAGGAGCACTGGGAGCAGGAGCTATACCCCACTGTCTCCGAACATCCTCCAAATCCTCATGAAAGTGTTGCTCGTAATATATACACATGAGATCTGTGCATTGCATACCAGCTCGAATGGCCCAAGGAAAGTAGTGTTGCAAGAACAGTTTTCTTTGCTTCTCATTGAATCTCACTGTGCCTCCTACAACGGACATCAAGCACATGGGAAGGTACATTTGCTGAAACTCTATCACTTTGAGTGCCGACTCACCCATCAAGTTCGTCGGAAGGCCAAAAAGGGTATGCCAGAAGTCGTGCACCTCACGAGCCCTCATGGCTACGTATGCAAGTTCATCTGTTTCCATAAAACGCACTGGTGGTCGATCATCTGGGGAGAAGTTCCTGGATCCCATGAACTTTGCATAGGCAGCACCAAATGTGTTTGCCGGAAGATCCCATGCATGACCCACGTTTGCAGATATTACACGGGGCTTCTCCAACAGTATGGCCTGTAAATAAGGATTTCCATTGTTCTTAGAATAACAAGAGGAAACTGTCAAGGAAATAGAATTTTCAGAACTATACAAATGGCCTTCAAGAAGCGAAAGGCTTCCTCCATGATTTACACATCAAACATATTATCATCAAATTCTCATTCTTTAGAATTTTGATATCTGCTGACATTTGTAGTCCATTAAACAAGGCACAACAGTTAGTCACATATGAAACACCAGCTCAATAGGAAAAGCCTTATAAGGAATAGGTTCCATTACGAGTCGAAGTAATTTCCAAAGGTTCCATCCAATACAAACCAAGAGAAATATCACACAATTCTCAGCAACATGAACAACCCCATTGCCAGTTTTACATGAAAAACCATTGATAATCCAAGTAGTGTACATGGCTAGTGAAATGTGTTACCAATGCAAATAACCCACAAACCCAAACACTTGATTTTCACCTTAACAAAAAGAGGTAAGCAGAAACAAGAGGAAGAACTATGAGCAAGTTTAGGCCTGATCATTGTTGAGTGGTGAAAGGGTAGACAAGTGAAGAGGGCTTACTCTGCCCTCAGGGCTAGTTTTCATTCTTTGAACAAGTCTTTCAAATGCAGGCTTCCCAGTTGTCTCCCCAAGAGCTGCTATGAGGTCAGCTCTTCTTGGGTCCAGCAATGCACCCACAGCCGAACCAACCGCAACCGCCGCCTGCTGCCACCGGTTCAGCCGAACACGACCGCCTCCTATCATGATCCTCTTTTCCTTGAAATCCTAACCATTACAAACAAATATTGACTCAGATATTCCCATAACAACAACGAAATTTCACAACCACCTATTTAGGATGATCTTGACATGCGGGGATCACTAACCAAATAACAGTGGGATTGCAACTCTGCGATCGTTACTGAAAATTTGGGGTTAATATCTGAAAATTGTTCAACTATTCCGAACAAACGCCGACCCCAAATTGTCTACTTTGGGCTTTGGAGCTGAATGTAAATGGGCCCAATGACCTGCGTCCATGGAATTGGACCAAAGATAAATGGGCCATGTGACTGTTTGTCAAAATCAGAGGATCAAACAATTGAACTGGGTAAATAACAAACTATGAAGAGGGGATGGTAATAGTTGATTAGTTTGTGAATTCTGTACCCTTAATGGCGCATGCATGTAATAAATTTACTGAGCATTGTACCATTTCATCAATGAAGTTCTTCATCCAATAAGCAAAGCTTGCTTGTCCAGGCCAATGTATATCATCATCATCATCATCATCATCATCAGAGAGTCAGGATGGGTTAATGCTTGTACATTTGGTGTTGATCGATCTATAGCTATATATCCACGTCTGGGATGAACCAATCCCACTATCCCAGGACGGCAGGACTTGATTTTCAAGCTATATTATATATAGCTTCTCTATATAGAGGTATGAGTATGACTAATGTAATGACTGCACTGATCCTGTATTGGGAATCCGCGTAATATTAAACGTACGTGTTGGAATATAAAAATTGTCCGACCTGATTAATGTTGGTGCGAAAACCCGAACCCGAACGTAAATTTTCAAAAGGAAACCCAACGCGCGTGGAACAGTAGAGTGCGACAACTGTACAAGTGAAAAGCCGTGGGTACTGACAAGCGGGCGGCGTCATCAATGATCATGATTACTCAGATTTCCTTTGATATTTTGTACACTGCTCGATCTCTGTCTACAGCCTACTGCTCTAGCCCTGCAAAACCTTGTGGTCAAACTGAGAAGATGGAGAATCAAAAGGCAAAATATACAAGCAAGGAAGACCCTTCTACTTCTACAGTTCTACTTCTTCTTGGTGCACTGTACGTGATTGTGAACGTATGTACTCTTCACAGGCCTCTTGTCTCTGTTCAACGCCTTTTGCAAGGCAAATGCTTCACCCATTGAAATCTGCAAAGCTTACTTCTCCCTCGACCAAAGCCATGACCTTTGCCGTTTAATACCAGTTTATAAAATGAACTGGTCCTCACAGCACCTTAAAAGAAAATACGTGAAAGGACATTCTTGATCATCAATCCCCTAATGGCAATAGTTTTGCAGAATCTGCACCGATTATTCATCCAATCACTGAATCACACGGCTAAGATTATCCCACCATCTCAATCGTCACTGTCAAACCTCATCCCCCATCCAGTCATTTTTAAGCTTAATAGTTAATACACATGTGCTTAAGGTTTTTCACATAAATATCGTCCCACGACGCAACCATAACCATAATTACAATACCAACAAGTTAACAAAAGCAGCTGGTTGGGTTCAGTTTTTACCATGGTTAATTCACCCCCACCTTGTTCTATTTAACTAACCCATTTCACACACTTCGTCTTCTGCTCTTACTCTTCAGCTTCCTCACTCCCACTCTCCCAAAACCGCTTCATCTTTCCTTTGAAAAAAAAAAATTCTGTCTTTTCTCTCAATTAACCCAAAAAATGTCAATGGATTCCGGCCTTTTCTTCATACCCAGAATGGTTCAGTCCTCCATTCTGGGCTTTGAGGCATTTGCTTGTGCTCTGTTTTTCATGGCGGTCTTTGCTCTCTGGCTCGCTCCGGGTGGTCTCGCCTGGGCTCTGTGCAAGGTCCGAGCTTGTAACCCTATTCCGGGCCCGCCCGGATACCCACTCATTGGTTCAGTGACCATTTTCACCGGGTCTACACCTCACAGAGTGCTGGCCAAGCTCGCCAGAAGCTTAAAGGCCGAGCCTTTACTGTCTCTCTCTGTTGGATTGACTCGGTTTGTGATCTCGAGCCAGCCGGAGACCGCTAAAGAGGTCCTCAACAGCTCTACTTTTGCTAATAGGCCCAGAAATGAAACGGCTTACGAGCTTCTGTTTAACAGAGCAATGGGGTTCGCGCCCTACGGAGAGTACTGGAGGAATTTGAGGAGAATTGCAGCGACCCATTTGTTCAGTCCCAAGAGAATAGCTGGGTCCGAAAGTTTCAGGCTTGAAATGGGGATGAAAATGGTGGAGGAGATTAGGGCTTTGATGGCTGAAAATGGCGACGTTGAGGTAAAAAAGGTGCTTCATTTCGGGTCTCTGAACAATGTTATGAAGACAGTGTTCGGGAAGTGCTATGAGTTTGGTGATGAAGGTGGTGATGGGCTTGAGCTTGAAGGGTTGGTGAGGGAAGGGTATGAGCTGCTTGGGATTTTCAATTGGAGCAACCATTTTCCGTTTCTGGGGTGGTTGGATTTTCAGGGTGTGAGGAAGAGGGCTAGGGGTTTGGTCTCAGAGGTTGAAGCTTTTGTGGGTAAAATCATTGAAGAACATAGAGTGAAGAGGGTTAAAGGTGAAAGCTTTGACAAAGATTGCACCGGGGATTTTGTTGATGTCCTGCTTGATTTGGAGAAAGACCAGAAACTCAGTGACTCTGACATGGTTGCTGTTCTTTGGGTACGAATTAAGTTTCCATTCTTGCTGTTAAAATTTGCATAATGTCGTAAATATATAGTGCCAACATGCTTGTTGAATTTACAGGAAATGATTTTCAGAGGAACTGACACAGTGGCGATTCTGCTAGAGTGGATTCTTGCGAGGATGGTTTTGCACCCAGAAATTCAATCCAAAGCCCAAAGTGAGATCGACTCTGTTGTTGGCTCATCAAGGGCTGTTTCGGGTTCTGATATTCCCAACCTGCCTTACCTCCAAGCCATTGTCAAAGAGTCTTTCCGGGTTCACCCACCCGGGCCTCTGCTCTCATGGGCTCGCATTGCGATCCATGATGTCTATGTTGGGGAGAGCTTCGTCCCAGCTGGGACTACAGCCATGGTGAACATGTGGTCAATCACTCATGATGAGAATGTCTGGTCTGAGCCGGAGAAGTTCAAGCCGGAGCGCTTCATGGAGTCTTCTGAGGATGTGAACATTATGGGCTCTGATCTGAGGTTGGCGCCTTTCGGCTCTGGAAGGAGGGTGTGCCCTGGAAAAGCTTTGGGTTTGGCCACTGTTCAGCTGTGGTTGGCTCAGCTGCTTCAGAGCTTCAGTTGGGTGGAGTCTGAGAATGCTGGTGTGGACTTGGGTGAGTGTCTGAAGCTGTCTATGGAGATGAAGAGCCCATTGGTTTGCAAAGCTGTTGCTAGGGTTGTTTGAACTGTTAAGTAATTTGCTAATTGAAAAATGGGGAAGCCTCTCCATGTTTCAATTGGCTTGGTAACAAGTTAGCCAGAGTGGACTTTGATTAGGTTGCTTTAAGTTAATTAATAGAGTAATCTCAAGTAGGTGTGCTAGGTTTGGTCTGTTTGGATATGTAATGGTCTCACTGCTAACTTGCCAAGGGTGTTTTGGTTCCCTCATGTGAGCAGCATCTGGTTCATTATTAATCCTAGTTATCCCATATGCTCTAGTATTATATATAATCATAACTCTTTTATATTCTTGATTAATCAATCTTTCACAAGGAATGAGATTCCTCCTTTTGCTGCCATATTTTTGCATGGCCTTCATGAAATGATTGACGAGCCAAAACCAAGAGTGGAGAATATAATATCATGGTGTAGAAGAGCTTAGTATGCTTGTAAAGCAACCGAACTCTTCTTCTTCTTTTTTTTCCCTTTAAAGGAGATGCAATAATCTGGATATCCAAATCTTCACTTTTTGCTTTCATTCATAAAATTGATTGATTCTCATATCTTTCGATCACGTACACCTAGTCATGAAATGAAAAATGTGCGTTTCTAGATCTGCATTTGGTTAATTTTACATTTACTTAATTGGTTACTTGCACTTTACTATACGAATGTCATGGACAAGAATCAACAAGTTGTCTCTATTGCAAAGAAAGCATGCGGTGAATGTACGGATCAGGATAGATGGATATAACCGGCATAACCACGAGCACAACTACTTGACTCCTTTTGCCGAAAGTTCATATTCAAAGAATGCAAGTCGATAATCCTTACCTTTAGAAGTCATGTCGTTTGTTTGGTGTCAAAAGTTGTACGAACATTTCGAATATCACAAAGAAAATGATTTATATAGCGGAAAGAACGTTGTTGTAGTGGATTATGATTAACTACCAAAAATGGGCATGGGCATGTAGTTACTATTTTTTGCTTCATATGCACAACAATGTCATGAACAACTACCATGCACCAACTATGCTGGAGGCCTGGAACAATGGAGAAAGAATTAATAGATTCCCCAACCGTTTTTAGTACATCATACTATCATCGTGAATAATTGATTTAAGTTGATTCTCTGGTCTTCAACTTTGTTGGACTTGTTGGTCTTTCGCAAGAGAAGGACAATTTTGGCGGGAAATGTGGAGAGCTAACTCGGTGCAGTTATTAAATTGTTGGGTGTGAAGAGCACATGGCCCGTTCAAAGGACATGGGTTTGTTTTCAACCCAAAAGGAATATGCAGGGCCCAGAAAAGAGTATCATCATCGTCATCGTGCTCAACAGCTGGCACCAACTGAGCAGAGAGTTGCATCCAGTTCCAAACTTGTAGCCATGACCTTTCTCTAACACAGTAACACACACTCTCTCTCTTGCCCAATCAGATATGGATCCGACCGCCACCACTCGCCGGACCCGAAAAATCCCACCGAAACCCGACCTCTACTCAACCGTAGTCGTCCACGGCGACGATGAATCCAACTCCGAATCCGACCGAGACCAGAAACAGCGACGTGGCAAGCCCAAGAGCTCGGACCAAGAACCAGACCCCTACGCCACATTCGTCTACAAGAACAATGCTCAGGAAGAAGAGGACGAAGACGACGACTCCTCCCTCCCTCCGCTCCTCAAACGCCTCCCCAAGGACTTCGGCGGCGGAGCCTCGCTCAATTACTTCGACGACGAGGAAGAGAACGGCGGCGATTTCGGCACAATGATCGTCAAGAGCGTTCGCAATCGGACCACGAGGAGGTCTCGTGACTGGGGGAGCCGAGCGGAGGATGATGGTGGAGACGGAGATGCATTCTCGACGTTTGTAATGAGGCCGAGTGATAGAGAGTCGCTGACTGGGACGGTGAGGAGGACGAGCGGCGGCGGTTCTACGATGAGCATTGCGGTGGCGAGTATGCAGGCCTCAGGAGACGGGTTCGGGAAGCAGAGGAAGGGCAGTGCTTCCTCACAAAACAACGAAGAGGCTCGCCATAACATGAAAATGTCGTCCAGTTCCATCCCCGAGAGTGTTACCAGAGAAGATCCAACTACAAAGTACGAGTTGCTCAATGAGCTTGGTAGGTTCTTGTACTAGTTCATCTTCAATCTGTTTGAGCTCTTCCTTCATTTCATTTTCTGTTTCTCGTTTTGTCAATTTTTCTGAGAGTCGGTTTTGCGTAATGGGAATGGCAGGGAAGGGGTCTTACGGTGCGGTTTATAAAGCTAGGGATTTAAAGACTTCGGAGCTGGTGGCAATTAAAGTCATTTCATTATCTCAAGGGGTCTGTTTCTGCCATCTTTTTTCGGTTTCATATGCTCTTGATTCGGCAATTGGTTTGAATTTGATTCTGTACATTTGTTGTTTTTAGGAGGAGGGTTATGAAGAAATTTGTGGTGAAATCGAGATGCTGCAGCAATGCAGTCATCCAAATGTCGTTCGGTACTTGGGGAGCTACCAAGGAGAAGAGTATCTTTGGGTAATGGATATCATTTGCTCTGGTTACTGGTCAAGTGATGGAGATATCTTGTTTCGTATTTTGGGTAATGCACAATCTGAGACTACTGGTTTCCTGTGTATTGGCAGATTGTGATGGAGTACTGTGGAGGTGGAAGTGTTGCTGACTTGATGAATGTTACCGAGGATGCTTTGGAGGAGTATCAAATAGCTTATATTTGCAGGGAAGCATTGAAGGTATGATCAACTTTGATTGGATAAAACTGACCAGTTGCACCTTATTAAGGGAGTCTCCCATGACTTGTATGCGTAATTTTTTTTTTTTACCAGGAACTGCCTATAAAAAACTCTAGTCACCCTCTTGGGCTTTAGGCATACATGTTGGATACAAATGAACTAACTCAAAAATTGTCCAATGATAATGCTGATTTACTTTCATTCATTTTCTATCCAAACTATCTGCTGTAGACTACATATGTTGTTGATTTGAACAAGATTTTTTTTTCCCCCTAGGGCCTTGCTTATTTGCACTCCATTTTCAAGGTCCACAGAGATATTAAGGGTGGTAATATTCTGTTAACTGAACAAGGAGATGTCAAGTTGGGTGAGTACAGTTATCTTTCATTTTCTGTAGTGAGCTTACTAGAGATAGAAAGTGAATCATGCTCTTCTTTAACAGCTGTTGATCTTTATGGTGTCATAAATCTTCAATCTTACGGGCATAACGACAATCTTAAGAGGGTGTGCTACGTTTTAACTTTTCAATCTGACTATAGAATGAAGAATTCTTAGTAAAATATGTACTGAAGTGTTCTTTCTATTCTTCATTTTTTGTTTTTAATGTGAAGTAAATCTGTTGTTCTTTTAACAGCATGCTGACTCCAAAATTTGGTTTGTGACAATATTGGCAGGTGATTTTGGGGTTGCAGCACAGCTTACGAGGACCATGTCAAAGCGCAATACGGTAGGTCAGTTGCTTAGTTAAGATGCAAATGTCATTGCTGATGCACAATTTGTTTAATTGCACCAAAATTTGCAGTTTAATAGACTAGAAGTTGCTAGTTGCTTCTTTAAGGTTTCGTGCACAATCTGCTTGCTAGTTGCTTGCTTTTAAAACGGGTGAATTTCCAAGATAATTCATTTGGTGGTTAATACATGACATTCATGACACAAAACTCATTTTATGTCCTTAGGCTTTCGGAGGTGATTTGGTTATTTAAAACTAAAAAATCAAGGGACTAATGATATCCTAGACATGCTTCATTTTAATAGAAAAAACTGGACTACTAAAAAAAATTTTGTTGGGGTTGACGGTTGCAAACCTTGGCTTTTTGTTATAGACTTGTTTGTGCTTGTTACATGGAAGTTCTTTTCCTTGATCATTTGTTTTTCATTCTCAGTTCATCGGGACACCTCATTGGATGGCTCCAGAAGTTATTCAGGAAAGTCGCTATGATGGAAAGGTATCATTTATACTCTCTACTTTACACAGAATTTGATTTCCTTTGTGTTTCTACTTCTTCTAGGCCAAGATGCTGCCTTTATTTATTTGCTGTTGGTTCACTACTTTTGGATATAATGGTCCTATGATGAAAACCTTAATGAGGCTGACTTCTTGATATTATTTATTTTCTTATTGTTTGCTCTAGGTGGATGTATGGGCTCTTGGTGTTTCTGCAATTGAAATGGCAGAGGTAATATATGTTTACCATGTAAACTGTTTTAAAGTTCCTTGTAGCCTTTTCCTTTTTTCCCCTTTTCCATGTAGCAGGGAGGGGGTGGGGATATATGTCATGTTAGTTCCAGCCTGAGTTGACAAAATTCAGTATAATTGTAATGAGTTTCTCAGAATTGGACCGTATGATTATTGTATCCTAAATAAAATTAGCTCCTGTGTGATGCAGGACAAAGCAAGGGAGGGTTTGGGTATGGTAATAGTGGAACTTAGACTGAGAAATGGTGAGTAATAGAACAGGTTTAGAGAACTGAGAAGGTTTAGGATAGCCGTAAGCATAGAGAAAAGAGAGAAATGGGAGAAAAATTGTTGAAAGGAGAAGAGGAAAGGCTATAGGAGATCCAAGCCATCATTAACTCTCAGTTTTCTTTTTGTTCATTCCTAGTTGCCTTAGTTCATAGCAAATAGCCTTATTTATAGGCTTCAAATACATCTCCCTGTACCAAAATATTTACTATAAAACAAGAGACCCTTGGAGTACTTTTAAAACATTGTACTTACCAGACTCGGATACGGATAGACTTGTAACACTAAACTGAAATAAATAGTCTTGATAAAGTTTGATATTAACTCGTGTAATAGCTTTGATTTATCTATTTATTAACCTTTACTGACTTAAACTCTTAAAATTACCATGGAGTGGTCTCATTGGACCAAAAAGGCCTTGGGTTTAGAGCTGGGCCAATGGGCATAGTCTTGGGATTCTTAAGAGGGTATTTCTTTTCTAACCATTGCTACTGCATCTCCATGAAGAAATAATTGTTTTTGTCCTAACTGGCTAATTTACTCATCATGCCTTGGCACACGAGATTGTGCCATTCTTAGTTAGGATTGATGACATATTTTCCTTATAATTTTCAGGGGCTCCCTCCACGATCTGCAGTGCATCCAATGAGGGTTAGTGTTTGAACACTTTATTTTCATTTTATTAGAAAGTTCATATATGCTTCATGACAATGCATACCATGATTGCATGGTCAATTGGAACACGTGTATCAGTTTCTATATAGCCTAGTCTTTCGTGATAAGAAGTGATATAGGTGTGAGCTGAAGTTTCTAATTAAAGACCTCAAATATAAACAGTTGCCCTGCTTCCTCACTTCTCCTTTAGTTTATATATATATATATATATATTCAGAATAGCTACAAATTAGGTCAGCAGTTAGGTATGATAGGAGGTGTGAAAATGCATGCTTCTTTGTGTACATCCTTCGTAATGTTGACCACTCGAGAAGGCAAGTACAACGTTTTTTTGTTGTTGTCCTGGTTGTTTTTTCTCATCCCTCCCTCCCCAAGCCCCCCTCCCCCTCCTCTTTTTCCAGGGTTTGAGTACTAATGACCTGAGCATAAGCTAGGGGATCAACTACTCAGTACTTTTCAAGTGGACCTTTATTTTGTTACTTATATGTATGATCTATGAATTGTACATATTCATTCTTATACAACATCGTAGGAATTCAGGGTTTCAAAACTGTTGAAAAGCTTCTTAGCAAAAGAGTAAAGGAAACATTTGCAGCATCCATCTTTCAATTGTTTTATATTTTTTTCTAAATTGACTGTAGTTGGTTAAAATTTTCTTCTCTTTTTTGTTTTTCCTCTTCAAATCATTGTTTGATGAGGGGATATGTAACACATTTATTGTTTATTATAGGTTCTATTCATGATATCCCTTGAGCCAGCTCCGATGCTTGAGGATAAAGAAAAATGGTCTGTTTTCATTCTTTTCTCTGTGATCTTTTCTAGCAATTCTGAGGACATCAGCCTGTACAAAGCAGTTTCTCTTTTCTCATCTTGTATCACAATATGACATAACCTACTACCAAATCGTAAAGTATTATTGGCTTCATAATTTTCCATGTAATGGAATTTGCAAACATAGTGTTCATATGTTTTTTAAAATACATATTAATCAAATTCAATGAACAATATAACCATTCTTTAGGCCAATCAATATGCTAATATCCGATGCTTCAATTTGGTTACTTGAATCTGTTGTAGTTGCTACCTAAATGTGTCATTTGGAATTCAAAATACTTATTCTACCACAATGTCTTATGATCCACTGCTATGTCTCAAAATATTTAGCATGTAATGAACTTAACCTTGCTTGCTCAGAGTTCGAAATTTTGCTTGGTCCTTATCTAAGCCACTTTAATTGAGTTCAATTTGCTTGCCTTTCTGGAGTGGTTGCAATAGAAGTTCACATCATACTTTTAAGTAATTTCTTACAATTGCCAAGTTTCTAAATTCACCGTGGCTCAACTTTGGTCGTGTCTATCTATTTTATTTTTTTTGCTTTTTACTGTCATAGATCACGCTCAAATGCTCTTGAACATCCTATGAACTTGGGCTGTCTCCTTTTGCAGGTCTCTTGTGTTTCATGATTTTGTGGCGAAGTGCCTGACAAAAGAACCTCGTCTACGCCCTACTGCAGCTGAGATGTTGAAGGTAGTCTTCATAGTGAATGTGTGTATGTTCTATGTACAAATTGGGATTGTGCAGATTTTTTTTATTTAATTTTATTTTGTGTCACGATAATGGATATCAATGGTTTCTATGTTGTTTTGTTCATATGTCCACCAACAATAATCTCTTGCCCTCAAAATCGAATCCTTTCCCTGAGAATGAACTCGAAGCATATCTATACAAAATGTTTTGGTGATACTCTTGCAAGCATACAATTTGAGTTAAAGTATTGGACAGGAAAATCCATGACTCTCTTTAGTAGTACTCACTGTCTTGCAACTTTTGTCTTTACTCTGACTCAACAACAATTTCTTTTATTATATGCAGCACAAATTCATTGAAAAATGCAAATGCGGTCCCTCTGCAATGGTGCCAAGGATTGAGAAGGCCAGGCAAATTAGGATTTCTATGGCTTTGCAAGCACAAAATGATGCTCCAGCTGAACAAGAAGATGATGTATGAACTGCTCCTTTTGTTTTCTTCAATTCGTGTCTGTGTCAATCCTTTATCTTTAAGCAGATTGTAATTTGAAACAGACACTTGGAGCTCCGAAAGTGAATGAAGATTATGGAGATACTGTTCCTTCAAGGCCTCTAGCGGCAAATGAAGTGCCTACAGCCGGCACGTTGAGGAAGCAGCACATGTCTGGTATTGGGGAGCATGCAGAGGAAGGTATGAAAACTACATTGCAACTAAATTTGCAAAACAATCTTTAGTCATATTAGTGTTGATGGGCTGTTTTGGATGGATCTACATGGTAATGCTTCTGATATCTATGCAGACATCTTGAGTAGGTTAAAATATGCAAAGGGTAATTTGTGCTGGCATGTTGAATTCTAAGCAGGGGTGCCAAGGAATACTTCTATTCCATTTAGACAGTCGTTTATTTTTTGCAATTGCAATGACATGGAATATGTTATTACAGTACTAAATTGGAAAGTGCAAATCTATAGTCTCATATGACATCATCTCCTGCCTTCTCTTTATTGGACTAGACTACTTAATATTTGAATTAGTGGGGTTGCTCTTTTCTTGTTGTGCATGCAAAGCAGATTATTGTCAATTCTCATGTGTGAGAATCTATTTGCTCTTGGGGTGACGGATTTGTATTTTATCATATTATCTTCTTATGTGAAACCTGTGCTTAACAGGTAATTTTGGCACTGTAACAGTTCATGGTGGAAGAGATGAGACTGTTACTCAGACTCAAATTTTTAATTCCAAAGAAAGTTCACCTGCTTCTGGACTTGGCCCTTCCAGTGCTGGCACAGGAGGTAAATCAAGCGAAGCCAGGTACTTCCCTCACCATTTATATTTGAATTCCATTCCCGAGTCTGTCAAAAGATAAAACTTCATTTCTGCTATTCATTTTATCAGGGTGAGAGACGAAAATAGCACCTCGGTTGGAGAACCACATACAGTTACACAGACCAAAACTTTTGGCTCTTCTGAGCAGAACCTAAAGACAAAAGGCAGATCTCAAGCACAGGTTGGAAGTCCAAGTATAAGCAGTGGCACAGTGAAGAATGAAACTGTCAGCCGGAAAGCTTTTGCAGTGCAAGATAAGGTAATATACTTCCTGAATTTTATGCTTACCAATCGATAGGTGAAGTGTGTCTTATGTATAACAGTGGCTAAATAAGCAACCATGTTTAGTTGGTCACTGAAATCCTTGTGTTTGGAAAAGTTGCTCCAACAGGCATAGCATGCATTAAAAAAAATGACTTGTGATCTTAACCAACATGTAGGTGAAATACGTGAGTATTTTTGCTACTCACTGCCAATCCCTCAATCGAGTTAAACTCACTAGCCCTTTCTAACAAACCACTCAAGACATCTACAACAAGTGTAAAAGGAACAGGGATAAAGGGTCAGCCTACCTTAAACCTCTAGATTCTTCAACAAGTTTATAAATTCCGTGATTAGTTTGTTCCTAAAGATGTTTGTCGATGCAAAGTATATTTAATTCCTTATTTTCATTGTCGTGCAGCTTTGGTCCATATATGCAGCTGGTAATACGGTGCCTATTCCATTTTTGAGGGCAACAGATATATCCCCCATTGCTCTCTTATCAGATAATGTTCTTGGAGGCATGCAACGGGATAATAGCGGAACTGGTGCCATAGAGGCACTACAGGAGCTTTTTACTGGTGATGGACTGTCTAAAAAGGGACGAAGAGGGCAAAATGAGGTCAAATCTCTCTCTCTCTCTCTCTCTCTCTATATATATATATATATATATATGTATATATATCCAATCATTTTTTTGATATTTGGTGTGCTGCAGATACCCCTTCCTCCAAGTGTTTACAAGAGACTCTTTTCAAGTCCTACTCTATTGAATCTCACACAAGCTTTAGCCTACCACAAGACGTATGTTAACCAAATTTTATTTTGCTTGAAATTTACTATGGCTAGGCTAATGAAATAATCATTTTCCTGCTGCTGTAATACATAATGCTAAACATAACTGGATTCTTTTGTTCATTTGATTCAGGTGCTACGAAGATATGCCGCTCCAAGAACTGCAAGCAACTCAGGAACAACAGACTATTCAAAATCTTTGTGATACACTAAGAACCATTCTGCGATTGTAGCCATATATATTCTGACAATGTGTACCTTTGTTTACATCTATGGCATTTCTATTAGTTAAGACTAGATTAATTAAGGTAGAGAAGCTGGGTAGCATACAGTGAGTAGTCTTTAGTGGTGGCCTGTGTTGTTTTTGTGTGGCCGATTAAGTAAATAACTTTTCTTGTACATCGCAGCGAGACTAATAATTTTGTGGAAATGAAATTTGCTAAGCTTCTGTGCTGTCTCGTTTTATGATATTCATTTCTGTTCTCCCCAATCTCCCAGAACAGATTAGTTTATTTTCCCCATCCCAAGTTCTAATTTGCTTCAGTTTCCACTTAATTGATTTTGGCCTTCACGGATTCTCATACTTTAGTATTTCATTTGTATGATCTTTTTCTAAAGATTACATAACTTTTAAGTTGATCAAGCAAATATATTAAAAAGGAGAATCCTGATCCTGTATATTGAATTTAATTGCAGTCAAAATAAGCAAGAGGGGAGAAGCAGGAGAAGGAACATATAGTAAAAAAAAGGATACCTGAACTTTCAAAAACACATCATCGGGATACTTCCGTCCATTTTTTGTTTCTTGACGGTTAATTATGAGGCTATATTAGTCATTTGATATATCTCAACTTTCAAAAGTGATCAATAAGGTACTTTAACTTTTAAAAACATATCATCGAGATACCTTCGTCAATTTTCGCACAAAACTCTTTCTCCCAAACTAAAATCATTATTTTTAAGGACTTTTTCGAGTTGATAAAACGCAAAAAATATTGTCTCGTTTAGTTTTTACGATTTTTCAAAATCGAAAAAAAACTAGAAAATTCATTAAGAAAAAAATAAACAGTATGAAATTTTCGAGCAAAGTCAATTGGAACACTTTTAAAAATCATGTCTTATCACCTAAAATCATGGGTTATATAACTTATAACACACGATTTTTGGGCCAAATTTACATGTTCATATTTTTGCATCATAATATTTTCAGACTTAAATCATGAGTTGACCGAACGTAAAAATATTGACTCGTTTATATTTTACAATTTTCCAAAATCGGAAAACTAGAAAATTCATAAAAAATAAATGATTTGAGATTTTTGAGTTATGTCAATTAAAACACCTTTTAAAAAATATGTTTTACCAACATTGTAGTTTTGGGAAATTTTTAGTTTTTTTTGCCAAAACGATAGTTTTTCACCCAAAACCTTGGGTTATAACACACGATTTTTGGGTCAAAATTGCATGTTCTTATTTTTGCACCATAATATTTTCACACTTAAATCATAATTTTTAATGATTTTTTGAGTTGACTGAACGTAAAAATATTCATTTGTTTATTTTCTACGATTATCCAAAATTGGAAAACTAGAAAATTTATTAAAAATAAACGATTCGAGATTTTTTGAGTTCTGTCAATTGGAGCACATTTTAAAAAACATGTTTTACCAATGGTGAAATTTTGAGAATTTTAATTTTTTTTTACCGTGGGTTACAACACACGATTTTTTGGCCAAAGTTGCATGTTCTTATTTTTACACCATAATATTCAGACACATAAATCATGATTTTTCAGGACTTCTCGAGTTGACCGAACGTAAAAATATTAAGTCGTTTTTTTTATTACTATTTTTCAAAGTCGAAAAACTAGAAAATTCATAAAAAATAAACGATTTGAGATTTTTGAGTTATGTCAATTGTAACACCTTTTAAAAAAATGGTTCTTGACCCATAATAACAATTTTTGACAAATATTTACCATCAAGGACAAGGCAAAAATACGGTGCCCACCCGGTCCATTAATTGACCAATTTACGTTTCTGTATTATACATTTTACAAAACTTACGAAACTACCATTGACAGATTTTATTGACCTCAATTTTTTTTTAAGGAATCGATATTTTTCGTGGTAGGAGGGAAAGAATAAAAGAGCATCACCTTTGTGTATTAATTTATTGACCTTAATAAAACAGATTTTATTGACCACAATAAAAAAAAATTGGCTATAATTATATGTGTAAATTGCATGCACTAAGTCAGAAAAGTATTAAGGCACATATACACAAACTCATTCATCTTCTGCAAGTTATTCTTTCGGTGAACCTTGACACCATGTCAAGTTTCATAGTTTACAATCTTGCCTAATACACATGGTACTTCACAAATATCAATAATTATTAAACAAACTCAAGTCTTGCAAATTGCACAACGCACCATTAATTATGAAACCCGTACACCTAGATTCAAACTCTTAGATTTCACATAGAAACCAAACTTTAATTATACACTTTGAAAGTTTGGTACTTTTATATCCGGTGCATTAAAGTTTAGACCATGTTAGTGATAAAAACCTATAAAAAAAATGTAAAATACTACTAGTCAATCAAGACAAAAGAAATGTTGAATTACAAAGAAATAAAAATTGAAAAATAACTCTTACAAACTACTAAACCAATTTGAAGTATAAAAAAGAATGAAGTATTGATGTTAATCCCCAAAAAGTGATGTTACATGATCATGTAAACTTGGAAGGTCAGCACACAAAGAAACATGATCCAGTAAACCCAGCTTCCCAATTTTGCTGCCTTGAAACCAGAGGAATAAGTCATAATAATCTCGGGAAATGATGAGGTTGGTGATTCTGATAGAGTTGGGGTTGGGGGTGATGAGGCATTAGTTGAATTTGTAGCTGAGGTTGATGATTTTGATGGGGTTGGTGTTGGGGGTGATGATGAGGCAACGGTTGAATTAGTATCTGAAGTTGGTGGTTTTGATAGGCCTAGGCTTGGGGTTGGGGGTGTTGAGTTGGGAGCTGAAGTTGAGGTAGATGATGATCCAGACAAGCCCACATTGTAAGCCACAGTTCCATCATGTTGAAAGAGACCGAAATTCCTCTCCGAAGTTGGTCCAGGCTTCATGTTCTCATTGAATAGAGCAAAAACATAGACGTCAAGCTTAGGCCTCAAAGGAGTACCTTCGTTTGCCAATTGCCTGCTCAACAAGTTCCCATTGTATATAGCAGCATTCTCTATACTTGCACCAATCTCATTGGCATCCCCTTTCGATGGCCACCCTGTCTCCGCCACCTTAACCTCTATGCCATCAAAGCCCAATTTAGCCATGGCATAAGTAACTGCATCTACTTGAGCATATAACATGCTGTCATAATGCAAATTGCTAGAAGGGTCTGTCACTCCTGCTGATGAACCGGCATTACTGAAATGCACATAGTCTAGAGGAATTTCTTTCGAGTTGTCCTTGTAAGCAAAGTAAGGATATGCATTGATCCAAAACGGCGCATTTGTGCTTGACAGGAACTGTAACAATTGTGACATCACACCAGAGACCTCGCTTTTGAAACTTCCAGCAGAAGGCGGATAAGACTCTTCAATCACCGAGTAAGAGAAAGGCGTTGACACCTTAATGTATGAATCAAGGCCTAACTGAGATAGTGCCTTATGAATGCTAGACATGGCCGGTACAAGGTAAGCTAGCAAATCTGTTGCATCGATCTCATTCCCTACCGCAATGCCGCTGATTTTCGTGGCAGGAAAAAAGGGCTTGATGTGAGTGCTAACCCATTGAAGGGCTGCTTGGGTGTTAGTTAATTCGGGTAGCATTGCGTTTTCGATTGTCACAATCAGCTCAACATCGGAATTTGCGAATGCAGTTAGTATTTGAGGATTGGTGTCGTAAATTCTTGTTTTTGAGATGTTGTTGGACCTTAAGAGGCTCACAACTTGCTGTGGTTGTAGCAAATTGTCGCCAAGTTGGCCATAGTTGATACCAAGTGATGAAACTCGTTGTAGACCAAATCCTAAGAAACAGATCACAAACCATTGAAGAAGAAAAGCAGCGTTGATTCTCGTACACTTTTCCATAGAGACTATTTTGGGTGGGGGAGATAAATTTGCTCGCAGATCACTGAAAAATATTAGTACTTCACTTCTCAATCTCACAATAAGAAGGCCTCTAAACTGCCCTGAAGCCTAAGGTATTCCCCAAAACGATTAGGAATAGCTCTCTCCCCTAATTACCGGGACTCGTGATCAGAACTAAACTTTCCTTAACAAACTTGGGAACCACAAATAAAATTAGGATAGTCATTTGGTTCTGTTTGTTCAGTAAAATTAGGTAAAGTACATACGTAGTCCCATCTTTTAATCTTGGTTATTCTAGGAACCTTTAATCCTATTACCAATAGGTAAAGCTTTCCTACTCGATCCAATTAAAAGGTACCTTAAACAAAAAGAAAAAAGCATATATTGATTAAGGGTTTTGACATAATGAGCAAAGGAATATACTGATTAAGGAATCTTAAAATAAAATTATGGAACACCTTTGCTGAATATCGTCGGTAAAAGTAATTCACATTTTTTATTTATTTATTTTTATATTTAATTTCTATTTTGGCTTACGGAATTGTCAATTTCGTTCGTACCTCTTAATCTCTTACTATATTTAGAATTGCTAAAGGGTGGATTAAGACTCCAAAATAAATTATTTTAATAAAAAAAACAAAGACTTTTTTTTTCTGTTTAAGTTGCTGACAACTCTTTTCGCGTGTGCTTGTTACTATGAAAGTACACACTTAGAAAGCAGAAAAGCCCAACAGAGACGGAGAGACGAGAATGATGAAGCTTCTCTTGCAATTACAATTACACTCTCACAGTGCTCGAAGGTGTCTCGCCTCTTCTTCTTTCAGAAGCCTCTTCTTCTTATCAACCCACCCAATACCCTCTCAACTCCTAAACCCTCCTCATTCTTCTTCTTCTTTGGTTCCTAAACCCAGACCCACCATATATTCTTCCGCTACTCTTCGATTCCTAACCACCCAGTCCTCCGATGATATCGACGATTACCAAGATGACACCTTTCATGGTAAATCTCTATGCTTTCTGCAATTTCTGCTTTACCCATTTTTGTTCTGTTAATTCTACTTAGTATTCACGCTTAATTTGATGGGTATCTCAAAGTTGGGATTTTTATTTCTTCTTTAATCATTTGTGCCTTACTTAAACCCCTTACTTTACTATAACATCCTGTAAACCTTACCATAGAGTTAAGCAATTAATGGGGTTCTTGAAATTGTTGCTTCTCTAAGGCTCAAGTAACACAATGGTCATGTAAGATTGGTGCTGCCTTTTTTCATATATGCATATAAATATACAGCTGTGATATTGTATTTTGCTTACACAATTTTGGATTCTCAGGTGAAGAAACTGAGGAGGGAGGGACCTCAGATGAATGGGAAGAAGCAGATAGTACAGATGGTTGGGAGGACGAGGATGTCGCCGAGCCTGAGGTACAATGTTGTGGCTTGAACACTGAACACATTGGTTGCTCATTCTTCATTTTAGCTTAAAATTTAGGTTATATTTGATGCTAGTAATTGATATATTTAGGTTGGTGATGGAGGCGATGGCGGTGGAGTGGTGTTGCATGGTGTTCCATGGGGTGAGCGGGCGCTGTCCATTGCTCATGAGGTCTTAACACAGTTGGGTGATGACATTAAGCTCTTCGCTTTCAAGACTACTCCTCGAGGATATGTGTTTGTGAGACTGGACAAGCTATCAAACGAGTAACTATTCTGCTCTTTTCAATGAAAAAGTTGCGAGTAGCTTTACATATACTGTTTTCAACTTTGGCAACAAAAACATTTTTTCAATTCTCTATTAAAAGAGCTTATTTTTCCCATGGGATGCAAATAAGACACATGCTTAACATGACTGCACTTTAAATTCTCTGTTTCCTTCAGTTCATTGTTTGGTGGATGCTGCTAAATAGAAAAACAAAATTTAGGGAAAAGAAAAAACCTTGATTCAAAGATTTCTTTTCTTTTGCACAATTTGTTTGTTTTGTGGGTGGACAAAGGCTGAATTTTACATATTGAACAGTTATGAGCTATTGTTTTCTTATGTGACCATTTGTGATATTAGCATTGTGACATAATATATTGCTGATTCAGATATGGGTGTCCCAGCATGGAGGAACTTGGGCGCTACAGTAAAGAATACAAGAAAAGATTAGATGAAGTTGGAGCTCTTGGGGAAATACCTGAAGATTTGGCTGTTGAGGTACTTAGTGGCTAGCTGCTCTTCTGTACTTCTCAATCAAGTCTCTATCCATCTGATGTTTGATCCATACAATTATGTGTAGTGTATGAAATTGCCTCCTTTTTTTGAAGGTATCATCTCCTGGTGCAGAGAGGTTACTAAAGGTACCAGATGATTTACCTCGGTTTAAAGACATGCCCATGAGAGTGCTCTACTTAGAAGATGTTGATTCTAAACGCCCAGAAAAGGATGGAGTATTTATGCTGGAGTCTGTCGAGACAGAGTCAGAGAGCTGTGTGTGGAAGTTGGCAAATGTGAAGGAAAATAGGGATCCGGACAGCAAAGGTAGACCATTGACACGTAAACAGACGGATTGGAGATTAAAATTGCCATTTTCTATGCATAAAAGGGTACTTCTGTACCTAAGCTCAAGTTGAGAGATTTTGATGCTTTAGTGGAAAATGTTGGTTAGGATATAGGAAAGACAGTTTTTTTAAGAAGAATGCTAGTGTCTTTGTGGTTTGTATCCCCAGAATAGTTAGGATTTAGGAAACACAGATTATGTTAGAAGAATTCTGGTGGCCTTGCAGTTTGTATCCTACCTTGAATTTTGATTCAAGCATCTTACACGTTGAAGTAACAATGCCTAATTTTCTGGAGTTCATTGGCATTGAGATTCATATCTTTATGTTTCCCTGTGGTTTGGAAAGTTAATTATTGCTCAGGTTATGTATGGCTTCAAGCTAGCTATTCAAATTTCCTGTCTTGATCTATTTTTTTTGTTTTGCTCTTGATCTTTGCTGTATATGCTTGCATTCTATTTTTTGAGTTGGGCTATGCAGTTGCTCTTGGCTTTGTTCATATGGCAAATTGGCCCAGGTGTAGTAGTTTGTGTCGCTATCCTGTTTAGTTCTCTATGGACTTTGTCCTCGTCTCGTTCGGTTATAGAGCTCTTTCATTTATTCGAAAAATGAGAGAAAGAAAGAAAGAAAGAAAGAAAGAGGTACCTGACGAACATAAGAAATAAAGTTGCTGCATACACTTGGCCATTCAATTGAATCAATTCATTTGGCATATCATCATGTATTATAAAGATAAATCATAACTGAGTATTTCTATCAGCTAGTGAGTTGATAATTTGATAGTAGATAGTGTCGTTTTGTTTCTTTCGTTTTGGTCGATATAGGTGACCATCTTGATGTTTACATTTTGGCATAGTATCAGTAACACCTCTGTGAAGCATGGTTTGATTTGAATTTTTTTTTTCTTTTTTTTTTTTCTTTTTTTTTTTTTTTTGGGATTGATTTGATTTGAAGTTGGGTTGAGAGTGCAGTCCAATAATGCCCCCAATAATGCATTGCCCCATTCAGTGCTTTAGCCACAAAATCCAACAGTTATGGAAATTTGAATATCTAAATACGATTGCTTTCTTTGTTTTAGATAATTAGATTCTTTTCTTTTCTGGGCTATACATACACTGGTTCAGATTTATATTAGTGGCGAAAGGAACCATTCCAGCTCTTTCCATGCCTATTTAGGTTAGGCAAACTTTTGGTGGGACTTGGGTTGATTCCACTCTCAAATGGGTTACTGAACTTTTTTACTGCTAGGTTAGACTTGAGGCTTCCAAGGCCCTAGTACAAGTTCTTATACCCCTTGATACTATGTTAGATAAGTAAAAGTATAGAGAATCTGAGGACAGCAGGAATATTTTCAAAGGAAGAGTGAGATAAAAGGTCACTGTTTTCATAAAGCAAACCAAGAAAAACAACAAGGAAATGATCGAATTAAACAGTTGAAATTGACAGACATCATAAATTGAATAAAGGGCTTTATGAGTTACGAGTGGGATAGAGATGGCTACTGTTTGCCTCTGTGGTCTGTGGCTTGTGGCTGTGGGAGAGGAGGTGGTTGCTTGTCGGTTTTCGGTTGCTCTACATCCCATCCTTTTAGGTTGGATTTTGATTTTGGTTCAATCAGGCCAATTAAGAAAAGTCACAAACTCACAGTCTCACACCCTAACCATCTTTTATGAGTGGGAAATACACATGGATGATTTGATTTCATCTAGTGCAAAAAATGTACATCACCTGAAAAGTGAAAGTTGTCCATTTTGGGAGGCCCCAAAGCTTCATAATAGATGAGGTGGACCAATATACAAACAAGTGGGTTTTGTTCTTCTTACTTACATCATCTGATTTAGACCCTCTCTTTCTTTCCCTCACTTGTTGACAAGCTTGTGATTAGGTTTTTTCTTACCCAACCCCATTTGGCTGCATAGGGTAGCTGTTCATCTTCATCAAGGACCCCTCACTCTTTCTTCTTCAAATGCATAAACGTACAAACATTGAATTTCAAGATAGTTAACATCTAGCATGTGGTGCAATTTTAACGTATTGAAACAGCCAATGAAAAATCATCATGGCCTATCAACCCTGAGAAAAAAAAATCCTCCAATATTTGGGGAAATATGTGACCCCAAATCTATGGAGGGCTCAATAATTACCCGCCACTGACCACAATCCATCTCTTTCCTTTTACAGAGATTGAAGGAGTAAAACTTGGGATACTCTTTGTAATTTTGGTTGAAAGAAAACATAAGATCAGCTACCCAATATTTTCATAAACTCATAATAGTTAGTTTCTTACTAATGGGTATAAATTTTGATATGAGCAACAGGTACCCAACAAAAATTAGATAGAGAAAGAGTACACTACTAGCTAGATTTCTGATGACCAATTAGTGCTACATAAATATGCACAAGAAACCAACTTGTACTTGCTAGCTTGATCAATATGCCAAAAGTGGATCGACATTATTGAATCATTTGTCCCTACCCACTTTCACTTAGTACTGGTAGGCCTCATGTCTGGGATCCAATGAATCAAGCTGAAAGTTTTGAATCCTTAAACTAAAAGTTTTCCTAAATTTAACAATATACCAAATGCCTTTTTAGACCAACACTCAAAATGGCAAACATAATCCAACAATTAATTGATTATGTTATAAATAAATACCAGTTTATTATACTCACATGGACTTCAATGGCCTTGTCTCCAATAACATCCAGCTATCCCTTGCCTTCTTTTATTGATCATCCTCAACTGTGTTAAACATTTACACTATCTAGCATAATGTTTGGTTTTACTTATTTATTGCATTAGTTTCTCCATTGTGAATTATTTATTAACACCAAGTAGTGTTGATCAAACATTCTGATAATAACTACTGCCCATAACAAGAATTAAAAAAAAAATGCAACTAAACTAGGGCATACATGAAGGTGGTGACTAAAATTTTAGAATGTTTAAGAAATGGAGCAAGTTATAATATTTTAGGGCACATTTATTACACACCACTTAATACAAGATGTGAGACTATGTTCTAATTTAATGAGTTTTCTTACTAATAATATTTGTAAAATAATCAAAGATACCATTTCCTCCATTTGCAATATGAAATATTGAGTTGAAAGGGGGAGGAGAAAACTTGGTGAAGTTACTTCCCTACACGTTTGTACTTCATCTTAACTTTACCTACACACAAGGTACCTCATCAATCATTTCAATGGCCAAGGCCATAACCACATTGACTCGTAGCTAGTGCTTAATAATTTGTTGACTTTTTGACAAAACAAAATGAAAAACAAACTCCATCACCCAAATAATCTATTCCTTGTGAAACCTTTAAATCTAGTGCTGAGAGATGAAATGAGAGGAAGCATATTGAACCAGAGGCATGCAAATATATGTGAATAAACAAACTAAGAGTTAGTTTTTTTTTTTGGACAATAACTAAGAGTTAGTTTTGAACTTCATTTTTGTTGTGTTACATACGCATTCTATATTTTCCCAATTCAGAACTTTATGGGATCAATTAGGACCACTAAAGTTGATCAAAAAGAGAAAAACAATAGAACCACCAAAATCCTAAAAATTGTGCTTTTGTGAAATTGATCCCCTATTTATCTTATTTATTAAAAACAAAAAACTAAGAACACCAAATTTTCATAATGTCTTTAGGTCAATTGGAGCATATAATGGATCAATATGCTTATGAGGAGCAAATAATGTAGGCATAATGATAAATACAAGTGACAGCTAACTTCTAGAAAACCAATTCAATTCGGTAAACCCACCCCCCTACTATTCATTATTCAATGGTTCAATAATTGTGAACGGGAGGTAGAGAACGAAGCTAGGAAGTCTAATGAATTGAGCTCAAATCAAGGATGATGAAAACTTCCATTATAGAATGAAATGAAAGAGCATCATATATAAGACCATGCATGAAAAGAGGGAGTGAATTTGTGATGAAACAGTCAAAGTTAGAATGAAGGGAGTAAACAATGTAAAGACCCCATCATCTGTCAGCCAAAGCCATAGTTGATGGTGCTTGCTTCTCCCCAAAAGGAGTAAATCAAGACCCCATCATCAGTGTGTTTTTTTTTATGGGTAAGCAGAAAAACAACAACAAAAATTATAAAGACAAATTCATAATACAGTTATAGTCTAAATGATCGAATAATAAAGCCAGAAAAATATGAGAGGGAACAGTTTTGACCCATCATCAGTATGTTGATATATATAGAAAATGGTAATAAGATTCTCCTTTGATTTGTCACCATGTGTGTTGATGGGCTTTCTGCCTTTTTACTTGAACTGAAAAACTTATTTTGCCATTACTGTTTCTTTTTTTTTTTTTTTGAAAGGGGCCATTACTGTTTCTTTGATTTTGATAGCAATGGATTCCAAACTTTTCTTCTTGCAAGTTATATATTTTCTTACTTGTCCTGTGGTGGAGGTTAGCAAATTAGAGAAAATTAGTGATGGGCTTACATGACATCTTTAGTGTCAACTCTAATGCTGCTTTAAATGATTACTGCAGTGGTGATTTCAGAGCTTCAAATGCTTCATGCTTGCTTGTTTTACTTATCGGTTAATTTTGTCTTAGTTGCTCTAAGATAATTTGTCCAACAATTTGTAAGCCTCATGTCACTTCATCAAATTGGTCATGTCAAAAGACCAAATAACTTCACCATCATGATCTTAAGTGGGTCATCTCTGTTACTTGATTAATGGATTTAGTAGGAAATGACTTGATCAACGAAAACATATAATTAAGTTTTCGTATTTGAACTTATTTTTATTTCTTGAAATTCCTTGTTATCAAATTTGAGTCATAAATGACAAATTATTTGTCATATCAGATATCATGTCCTCGCTTCTAACGTGATGACTTGTCGTCTATAACATTAAATATTACATTACTTGCGATAAAAGTATAATATAAAAGGTTAGAATACATTGCACTACTCACTTAAAAGAGTCCAATCCAAATTGTCCAATACCTCTATGATCATAGATTCTAAGTTGGTCACCTCAATCAGCGGATTAGTGGGCTTTATTATTGCATTGTTTACTCACTAATCATGGGGTTCCCATATGGAAATAGTTAATTTGTTTTCTCAATGTGCATATTTCCCAAGTACAACTCCTGTAGTGTAAGAATATGTGGATCAAGTAGATGATGGGTATGCGGATATATTATAAGACTGCCATGATAAATACACAAAAATATTAAAAGTGAGAATAGCTACTTTTGGGGAGACAAGCAACAAGAAATTCAAAAGTATGTAAGCAAACAAAAACAATAAAGGAAACTAGATTCACCAAAGGGAATATTAGAAAGAAAACTTCACTAACCTCTTTTATAAAACATCTTTCCCGATTAAAATGTCTCATGTTTAATGTACTTCAAAAAATTTCAAAACTTGGTACTTTATACCCTTTTTTGAATCGAATTAAAGCAAGTATGATTGTATGAATATAAAAAAGTCATGGAAAAATATATCGTTGTTTGATGATTAATAGACTTTTGTTTGTTGGAAAGAGTTAGACTTCAAAAGCTAAATATAATATGATTAATATCACATCATTAGTGAAATTATTTTAAGGCGTTTGTTTTATTTTTATATGAAAAAAATGTTGTTAATATTTTATTTTTCGATAGTTAAAGTTGTTTGTAGTTTTTCTATTTATCCACAGTAATTCACAAATCAATTAGTGTACATATTGCCAAGTAATTGTCAATTTTTTTTTCACAAGAACAGTATTCATGAATTGTCAAGTGTAACTGAGTTTGGCCGCAAAAAATATAGGAGGCTTAAATGAATAAATCCAGAAAATGGCTATAATGAATTAACCATAATTTCCTTCAATTTTCTTCGGCGTAGGTTGGTAAAATTAGAAGCATATATAAATCCCATAATAAATGAACCACTGCAAGTGGCCTAGTGGATCAGCTTCCAGGTTGGGAACCCCCCTACCCGAGTTCGATTCACGAAGCCATCAAAGTGGCCAGGCACTATGCTGCAATGTATAGTTGGAGCATTTCACATGCGCCGTGTAGATTAGTCTTTGGGCCTAGAAAGCCTTTGGGATACCTTGACCTTGGTCAAAAAAAAAAAAAAAAATCCCATAATAAATGAATAGGTGAAATATAACAATTGTCCTTGTGAGAGAAGGACGAGTGTGTATATCTTCTTCCTTTTTTCTTTTTTTTTGGGCAAGTATATCTTCTTCCTTTAGTCCCTGAAAAAAACAGGTGGGCAAACTTTAATGAAACTCTGGTCTGGTTTATTTTCCAATTCTTTTAATTTTTTTATTTCTTTTGCGTTTTTGTCTCTTCCTCTCATTAAGCAGAGAATATAGGATAGAGGGATTTTATTTTCTCTCCTGTTTGGTAAAAGAAAAAGAGTTAATGATAAATTAGTCCTATAGAGAGAGTTTGATGTTAAATTAAACTTCAATACTTGTCCATCCTAAATTAGTCCATAAATTATTAAATTTATGTTAATTCAGTCCAGCTTTAACAACATGGCTGGCTTTTTATTTTTTTTCGTACCAATCTTGCCCTTCTTTCTACATTCTTTCTACAGACCCGTCTTCTCCTCCTCCAATCACTCTGCAATTCACAAAATCATCATCCCAGCTCAATCTCACAACCACAATCAACCACTCCCTACCCCTTTCGTTCCTCCTCTCGTCAATTCAACACGGTACTTGCAATTAACAATCCGAAGCTCAATCACTCACACAAATAGCAATCAATAAACACCAACCAAATCTGCATCTCACCACTCACAACCAATTCACGTGATCACCACCATGCTCGCCGTGAATCATTAAGGCCACCGTTGAGCTCTACCGAGCCCAACACCCATGCCGCCGCACCCGGCCGTCCGCACATCACCACCATCACCGAACCGTACGCACCGCCATTGTACCCATCGATCCTCGCTGCAACCACCGCCGACGCCGCCGCAAATCAAGCCACCGCAGCCTCTCATTCACTTAAGCCACCGCTAGGCCCCGTGCCGCCGTTTCCTCTCTCTCGTTCTCGCCTCACCACCATCACCACCGAGACACCGCACCCAAGCACGGAAGCACCCAATCAATCTCTCACCTGCGAAGTTGTCATCTACCGTCCGCGCCGCACATCCCGAGCTCGGCTCGTGCATCGCATCAACCAAGCCGCACCGGTTCTCTCCCGCCCGCTGCCATCACCTCCTCTCTCTTGGACCCGTGCTTCTAGAGCCTCCAAGCGCTCTCTCTCTCTCTCTCTCTCTCCTCTTGGGATCATCCAAGTCTTCGTCTCTTAAGGCCATCATTGACCAGTGACATGTTCAGTGACTTGGTATGACTTGGTACGTGTTTAGTGACTTGTTCAGTGACATGTTCAGTGACATGTTCAGTGAAGTGACTTGGTATGACTTGGTACGTGTTTAGTGACTTGTTCAGTGACATGTTCAGTGACATGTTCAGTGACATGGTACGTGTTTAGTGATTTGGTCAGTGACATGTTCAGTGACTTGATACATGTTTAGTAACTTGGTTAAGTGAATATAAGATTGATTGAAGCATAACGATAACGTTTTTGTAACTCCCGCAAAAAAAAATCAAGGAGATTTCGTGGGAAAAATGAAATTTGGAGATTGGTGTGGGCTTAAGGGTCAGTTTTAGTTGGAGAGAGAAAACTTTTCTAGTTTTTATTTTAAATGAGTTATTAAGACCTTAAGGGACATAAGGGTAATTAATTATAATATTTAATGTCCTTGTTTAGTTAAGTGGACCAATTTAACATAAGTAGAACTTATGGACTTATTTAATGTCTTTATGACTTGGTACGTGTTTAGTGACTTGTTCAGTGACATGTTCAGTGACATGTTCAGTGAAGTGACTTGGTATGACTTGGTACGTGTTTAGTGACTTGTTCAGTGACATGTTCAGTGACATGTTCAGTGACATGGTACGTGTTTAGTGATTTGGTCAGTGACATGTTCAGTGACTTGATACATGTTTAGTAACTTGGTTAAGTGAATATAAGATTGATTGAAGCATAACGATAACGTTTTTGTAACTCCCGCAAAAAAAAATCAAGGAGATTTCGTGGGAAAAATGAAATTTGGAGATTGGTGTGGGCTTAAGGGTCAGTTTTAGTTGGAGAGAGAAAACTTTTCTAGTTTTTATTTTAAATGAGTTATTAAGACCTTAAGGGACATAAGGGTAATTAATTATAATATTTAATGTCCTTGTTTAGTTAAGTGGACCAATTTAACATAAGTAGAACTTATGGACTTATTTAACATAAGGTTAAACTTTATGACCTTATTTATCAAGTCCCCAAAGAAAAAAACAGTGGGAGAGAATTAAGGGTTATTTTTTTATTTGATTTTATCCGTCTACTACTCTACTTTGAGAGAGGTGTTTTCGTATGCGTGTTTTGTCACCATCATTGGATGCACGTGGAAGCCCAGAAGGTAAATAAATTCCTTCTCAACTTCTAGTGAAGCAGTATTTTATTATAATCAGTAAATGGATTTTAGAGAGTAATATGAATATATATAGATGACGATGACGATGATGATGATCCTATATATATAATATAATTATTTCGTGTTGATACCCATCTTCCACCTTCGTCAGTTTCTTACTTCTCTCTCTGTGTCTTCTCTCTACTTCTTTTTCGTAAGCATCTCTCTTTTTTTATGTTCTTTGTTTTGCTGTCCCTGCCATTTGTGTTTGCAGTTTCAGTATTCTTAAATTGCATGGCATTATGTGTGTTTCTTTTGTGTTTTCTGAGTTGCTTGCTGTAATGGGATGTGAGTTCTGGTTGTTTTGTGATCTGGGTATGTCTGCTTTTGCTGTGAAATTCATAAATTTTCAAACTTTACTGTTTGTTCGCTTTTGATCTTTGGGTTATGATCACCATACCCTTTTGAACTCAAATAAGCACACACTGATTGATTATCACTATTTGTGTTTTACGAGTCTTATTAATGTTATATACAATTCATTGGAATTATGAATTTCCTGGACTGTTGGGGATATAGATTTTTAATCCCCTAATAGAATTCAAAGCCCATGAGTTGAAAGTGGATGGCTTTATCAGTTTTGGTCCTCTTTCTTCTAAACCTTGAGTTTGCCTGGGCTTCCTTTTTGAGCAGAAACTCAAATGTAACATTGCGTTTATTCTCTTTATTGTATCTAAATTTTGATCATTGTTTGTGGCAATAGTGTGTCAAACTTGTGGTGAAGCATGGCTCTTTTCGGGGTTCATAAAGATAGAGAGTTGAGAATTCATGAAAGCTTGGATGAGCTTATCACTGATTTGGCAGACTACATTGCTGAAATATCAGAGGCCGCGGTGAAGGAGCGCGGCGTCTTTGCAATTGCTTTATCTGGTGGTTCTCTCATTGGCTTAATGGGGTATCAGTTTTTTTTTTCCTTTTCCAAAATCTGGTTTCTTTGGTTTTGTGATTCTTGTGTTGATGTATTGTTAATGGTGGGAAAACAGAAAACTGTGTGAAGCTCCTTATAACAAGACTGTAGACTGGGCCAAGTGGTATATATTTTGGGCTGACGAGCGTGTAGTGGCAAAAAACCATGTTGATAGCAACTACAAGCTTGCAAAGGATCGTTTTTTATCTAAGGTTTGTATGACTTTTCTTCTGTCCTTTTTACTTTCCCAGCCTGTTGCAGGCTGTAGTTTTTTCTTGAACCAATTGATGCAGAGGAAAGAAAAAGTTATAGACATTGGTTGCCTTGCTTTATATTTTGATGTTTCTTCTTTGCAATCTCGAAAACAGGGCGAAAAAGGGATATAATTGTAGTTCTATTCTTATGGATTAAGCAGATTCGAGTATCTAATCTGGCTTTGGTTGTGAAATTCTAAAGCTCTGAACTGAGTTGAATGTTTTGGGGCTCAAATGTCTTTTAAACCATTATGTACAGTTCCATTCATCTTATTTTTCGGTATACAGTTTGGGTCTTGCAAGTATTTATTTCAATCTTCCTACTCTACCCTTCCAATTCCATTCTTATTTTGATTCCATTCCATCAATGATTATTCCTGCAACGAAACGCTACCTTGTACACGTGACGAGATTGTTCTGTGATTTTGTACCCAAAAATTGTGAGCTGGATCTAAGATGCTTATAGTATCTGTAGAGTCTAGTTTCATGTTTCTCATATAATGAAACTTCAAAATCTGTTGCTGATCTAGTGTGATGTCTATAATTTCAAATCACTTTTGGAACCACCTTATAGGTTGCAGCTATTTCTGGTGGCGGTCATTCAAGTTAAACAAATTTTGCAGATACTATTGGCTTTCAGTTAAGGGAAGGATCCACTCCTTCAGATTATGTGGGTTGTTTCTGTGGTCATTTATTGCCTCTTGAACACCAGGAGGCTACTTCAGTAAACCTTACTTTCGTTTGCTTCTATTTTCCATGGTGACCTATTTTACACATAAAACAGTTCCAAATCAACTGAATTCTGAGTAGATTTAACTGTGGTCTACTTGGGGTTGACTGCATCTTTCTTTTGCACCTTTCTGCTTCACTATCATTGGTATAATATCCACTCAACTCAAACCTTGTCTATTTTAGCCTTCCTCTCGTGCTCATAACATTTTCAGCTTAAAGCTGGTTATCACTGCATTTCTCTATGCTGTGCTAGACAAAGCCATCTTGGGTGACTTTTCCTCACCTTCTACTTAATTTCCACTGCCTAGTGATCCAAATAGAAGGAAACATGTATATGATGGGAAAAAAAGGTTATTCTTTTTACTAGTCATCTGCTCAGAAGCAGAGAAACTTGAAAGATGGTAAAAGAAAAACCCTTTGGAAAGAGTTTTGATGGTGCAGAGCTGAGGAAGTAATAATCTGGTGTTGTGAATTCAGCTGAAAGTGATTAGAGTGTGATTATACTGATCATTACCGAGTGTAAAATGCGCATAATATCATTCAGTATTAGAGAACAGATGGACCATAGTTTTGTCAATCAAATTGCCAGTATTCGAATGTCATATTGAGCTTTGCCTTTCCTTTCATTGGAGCTTTTTAGTTGAGAACGGTGGCTAGTTTTATTGCAATGCTAAGTTTAATTTTGGTAGTTTCCATTATCCATCTGTATTCTCATGCTCCTTTGCATTTCATGTATGCAGGTACCTATTATTCCAAGTCATGTGCATTCCATTAATGATTCAGTGTCAGCAGAGGAGGCTGCAGATGAGTATGAGTTTGTCATTCGACAGTTGGTGAAATCTCGTGTGATCAGTGTGTCGGATATAAGTGACTGCCCCAAGTTTGACCTCATCCTCCTAGGAATGGGCTCCGACGGCCATGTTGCTTCACTATTCCCTAACCACTCGGTGCTGGAGGAGAAAGATGAGTGGGTAACTTATATAACTGATTCCCCCAAACCTCCACCTGAGAGAATCACATTCACTATGCCTGTCATCAACTCAGCATCCAATGTAGCCGTAGTCGTAACAGGTGAAAGCAAAGCGGAGGCTGCACACCTTGCAGTAGATGGCGTGGGTACCGGCTTCCCATCAGTGCCTGCAGGAATTGTCCAGCCACTGAAAGGGAATTTGGTGTGGTTTATGGATAAACCAGCAGCCACAAAACTTGATGGCTCTCAATTTTCCAAGTAGGGTCGATCCCTTCTTGTCCAAGTGTATGTTTTGTATGTAGTGGAGGGATTCGACACCTGTGGTTCCATTTCTTTTTTTCATTTAGTCACCTTTTGTTAAGCTTTTTGGGTTAAATGTCCCCATTTTGCCTTGTCTTCCTCTGTTCTTTAGTGGGGTTGGAGAAGTGTGAGTACCCTTTTGTAAGAAGAGGTCAATAAATCTGGGGTCTTTAATGCAGAAGCCATTTCTGGTTCTACTTGCCAATAGTATTTTTACTGAACGTTGGACGAAGTTCTCAAATCTCAACGGGAGCCTGATTGGCATCTCGAAGAGTACCTCTCTATTAATATTCAGCAGGAGCCTATTTTTCTGTTTCTGAAAACCAAAGTTACTTCGCACAATTTGACACCAGAAACTTCTGTAGTTTGTGTTTTGCGTTTGTCTTCTCATTAACAGGTCATCATTAGGCGATATGCGAAATGATTTAGCCATGAACCTGGGGACCATAGCACACATTATGTTTATCTAAAAAAGAAATAGGGGGCTACCACATTGAACAAGGATTATCACAAAACTAACTGTAATGATTGGTGACCTAAGAACTGGTGGGCTGGTCTAACACTTTGGGTAAACGTGTGGGTTACCACAACCTCTGTAGTTGTGCAAATCTTCCAACTTAAGAAATCATAAATCTATGGATGGAATCTCTCTCTGTCTCTCTTCAAAGACCAAGCTGGTCTACGTAATCGGTTGTAATGCTGGTGATAGTATTAGTACAACTTCTTGGCCTGCATTTATCAACAATTTTGAACCTAATATTTTAACAATCTTTGCTTTGATTAAAAAAAAAAAAGGCAACCCCCCAAAAAGTAAAGGAAAGTGACATTTCTAATCCTACAATGAGGTTTGACATCACCTTGTTCTTCACCTAACCTCAACTACCCCAGATTAATTAATGAAAACTACTTGACATATTTGATTTTTTTTCAAAACAGTGACACTACAGCGTGTGGGATGCATGCTCTACCTGGATAAGATTAAGATAACTCAACATGTTTCAATGAACACAATTAGACACCGAAAGCTGTAAGTGTGATAAACTAGTGCAGCTTTGATAAATCTTTGCTTATGAAGGCTATTCATCACATACAAAATTGGGGAAGCAAAACCAAAACTAAGCTACATGACAGCATCTACACCCTAGTAGAGGAAAACAAAAATACCCGGTTCACTCTGTGACAGAATGAATTCTATTTGTCAGGCAAGGACCTCATCAGCTAATCTGCGATATTCCATTTCTGTAATAGACCTTATACCATCTGGATCAGGAATCACTTCTTCCATATCTTCTTTAGGAGGGAAGCCACTTGCTCGCCCAAGCAACCATTGATCTATGACTCCACAATCAATTGCATACTTGATTGTGTGCTCCAAATAATCTTTATCAGTAATTAGATGTGGTTGAACTGTCAACATTCTCATGAGAGCTGAAATGAAGTTATTAAAAAGAAGTTAGGACAAGTGAAATTGCACTCTGGAAAAAACCAATGCTCATCGTACTCAAGAATTACACAGTTCTTGTCATCAGAGATAAACATAATTCCAAGTTTATCGTTTCAATAATATACCAGCCTAGACAATTAGTAATGTGTCATATGGAGTTGCCATAATGTACTTATTACATCTTTTGAAGAATTTCATTACACTATTTATGGCAGAAAATTTACTAAGATGAACCAATGAGGCAATGATCATTCCTTATATTGTCAACTTACATTATCTAAAATAAGAAGTGGCTTCTTCAAACATGAACTAATGATATTGCTAATAAACATTCAAGCCTATATAGGTGATGCCATGTATGAATGACAAGGACATGTCTTCATAATGATGTCCACTGTGAAGCTTGACACAACCGTTGGTTTGGTTAAAAAAAATAAAAAATAAAATAAAAAAACTAGTGGATATAACCTAGACGCGTATGAGAATGTCTCGTTTGAACCCCCACTATCACCATTTAAGAAATTAACTATAATGAACCACTACAGGCTTCTCCTGAAGGTAGCATTATGAAGCACAATAAATGGTTCTTATTTAGGAGTTCTGGCAGTTGGCACCCAAATGCAGGGTTAAGCAGGCTCAACATAAAGGAGGATTACTTTCTAGTAGTCGAGTGGGATCTACTCTCATACTGAAAAGAATAAAAGATATTTGATCATAAGAAACATCTATAGGATGCAGATCAAAAGAGTGTACCTGCCACAATACCATCTCCAGATGCTGACATATCAGATGTGAAAGGACTGATAGGGGGGTCCTCCATCCCATTAACAGCACCATCATGCTCCTTTGTATAGTAATGTATCTTAGAAGTCCCATTTGTCACAAACAAAACCTTAAGATTTTCATGCCATAGTGGTGCAACTATTTCTGGTTTATGATGGACAAACTTTGATCTGGCATTATCTTTGGTGTCAAATTCCTCGGAAGGCTGGACTCCACATAGAAACTCAAGCTCCTGCTTAGTAACTTCAATAATATCAGAAAGATTCCAGACTTGCTGTATGAACAACTTGGTCTCTTCAGAAGACTGCCATAATGGTAATGGAAGGTTTACATCATAGAAAACAACTCCTCCTAGCTTCTTTGAAATCTTAATTGCTTGGAGTGTAGTTGATCTCATGTTTTGATCAAGCAGAGAATGTGTGTTGAAGTAGAACATCTTTGCCTGCACGATAGGTTGTTAAAATCTATCCATGACAGGGAAGTAGCTAACAATCTAATGTCAATTACATCTTTAGATCATGTCTAATGTTTCTTTCATTTCATACTTTCTGAGTTACATGTGCGAAAAAACTTCTCAAAAGGAGTTGCATTATACTCATATTTGTAGAAAACACAGTGCTCATGATATAAAATGTCAGCCCTCCAAATTATACAACCCAAAGAAAATGAAAACAAGCAGAAGCAATGGGATGCTGTGTGTGGCTGTTCTAAAACCAGTTCCCAACCATGACTTATCAGTAAAATATCATACAGCATTTATCAACTGGCATAAATCAGACATATAAGGACCAAATATACAAGTTAATTCATTTCCATAGGACAAATTTGTTTACCTCCTTCAGCACATCAATGTTGATCTCTGACTTTGATAAAGAATCCTCAGCACAGGGTTTGACACAAGTCAATCTCAAGCGACTTCTTTTACCAATCTTCATCTGTGATACTGCAGTTGCCCTTTTACTGTCCATGCGAACAGAGCGGGTTTGAACATTGTTGGCATTCATATAATATAACATGGCCTTGCCGTAGTCATCATCCCCAAGTTTTCCCATGAAATCAACCTTGCCACCTAAGCTTGCAAGAGCAATCGCAACACTGCCCGCAGATCCCCCAGGAGACCTAACGAACTTTTCGGGGGCCCATAATGCATCTTTCTTTCTTTCATGTATTTCATAATCTATAAGTCTGTTGGCTGGCCTTCCTGATGGCACAAAAGCATGTTGCGCAGCTCCAAAGCAACAAACAAGAGGAGGCCAACCATAAGTGTAGCTAATATCCTCTCCGTCATCTATTTCCAATTCTAGATCTTCCTCACTCTCATCCTTCACATCCAAAACAAATGTAAACTCCTCAGCCTCACTAACTTCAGCTTCACTAACCTGGTGCTCAATCTCATCATCTTTCTTCTTAGTTCTTTTCTTCCTCACCTTCTTCTCAGTTTGTTCTCCCTCCATGCTTATAGAAGCAGATGCAGCTAAACATATCAAATTACCAGTTTAGCACATGCAACATAGTGCATACATAACAAGCCAAAAAGATCAATAAGGGAATAGTATCCTGTATACCTTTCCTACGAGTTCTTCCGCGGGTTTTCTTGGGCTCTTCACTAGAAGCAGAACTAGCATCCTCATCACTTGAAGCATCACTATCTGCTATCGTCTTCTTCGAAGTTCGTTTGGAAGTCCTAGATGTCTTCTTTTTCACGACAACCTCCTCTTCAATGGCTGCCTCAACAGCTGAATTCTCAGAATTGTTTATCTTTTTAGACATAGCTGCAAGGCCCCATTTTTTACTGTGTAATCTAAGACCCTGAAGTTGCACCAAGTTAAGTGACGGCTTATTGGGCCAATCCAGATGGCACCTGAAAATTTGAATGAACAAGTTCACTATCAAGACCATTACTAATGATTTGGCAAGTAAGCTGAGAGTAGCCCCAGTACAATTTATAGTAGGGTTTTAGAGATTTAAGTAAATTCTGGTCCTTTTCAGGGTTTTTAAGTTAAAATCCTCAATAAAAGTCCAGAACTATGCAAACCCAGAAGGATGCTTCATCTTTCATTTCTGCTCAATAGGGATTGCCATTTGAACAAGGAGCAAGAACCACATGGATTTGAATTAAGAGACAAAATTTCCGAGAGAGAGAGAGAGAGAGAGAACCTGGGTAATAGTAGAAATTGAGTGAAAGAGAGCGACGCCATGGACGAGCAAGCAACTCCAACTATTGGGTCTTCTTCCTATTGGCCATGAAAGAAGCTTCTAACTGATAAGTATGTGTGTTTTTTCAACTCTAGAGTAGAGCTTAGCGGGAGAGAGAAAGAGAGAGAGAGATAGAGGGAATAGAATGACAGACAGCTTTGCACGAGCGAAAGGCGTGCCGGTGATTATACGTCCTAAACTGTATTTTTTGTATCAATTTGGTGTTTAATCCGGTTTATGTCCAAATGTCTTGTTATTTTTATCTTCTCAACTTCGAATTCGGTTTAAGAAGTAAGAAACGAAATATGCTCGAATTTGAGCCCAGCAACTAAGTAGTAGAAATTTTTTGATAAGGTTCAATGCTTGTGATTAGAGTCTATTTGCTGGCCTCATTTTGACTGTTTGATAAGGTTCTATGAGGAAGGAGTAGTAAATAAGAGTCTTACAACTTCTAGTTGATATGATCACACAAGCGAGTGATCATCAAAACCAAAACCCTTTCAGCACTTGTCCAGAGAGATGCCTATCTATGAGAAATTAAGGATCAAGTAGTTGTTACATTGGAAAGATTTTACAACTGAGGACAAGGATTTGATGAAAGATGTTCCTTTCCTAGAAGCAATGGAACTAATCATTTTGTTGCACAACCTCTGCTTCCGCCATTGCCATGGGGTCATCCTTGATCTCGCTTTCCTCTTCTTTTTCCCCGTCTCGCTCCTGTGTCATTTTTTTCCTGTGCAACTCTTCCGCGGCCTCCATGGCAGCCTTGTTCTCCGCCTGCATGCGCTGCATTTCCTCTTCTTGTTGCTGTCGCTCAAACCATGTGTCTGCATCTGCCCAAACTGAACAGTACAAAAAAAATATAACAAACAAGCTTAGCATACATTGCATTTCAGGTTTAATTGACTAGTAACTTCATCTTCATCCTTCCTTTAAACATGCTATTCAACTCTACAATTAAATCAATAATATCTTTCTAATCTTCCAATCTTTCCTATATACTTGCATTGCATTCTTCACTCTTTGCTTAATTTCACAACTTGTAAGCAAATTTACTCAAATTCAATTTGACCAACCAAAACCTTTAGTAAGAAATTCCTAGGCAAAGTAAGAAGCTTAGCAAATTCATGTAATCTTCCAGATAATGAATCTAAGCATATTTGAGTGCAAACCCCCAAGTCGAAATCATAAACCCTAAACGCCCAAGTCGAAATCTAGACTAGCATACCCAATTAATAACCAATGCCAACAAACCCTAACTGAAATTCAAAATCAAAGCACCCCCAACCAAGCATCCATCACAAACCCTAACCCTAAAAACTGAATCTAAATGAATTGAGTAAAGAGGAGGAGGAGGCTTACTGGGCTGAGCGGCCCAACCCTGTTCACCGCCCTTGATTTTCTCGGGGAGGGCGTAATTGACGGTGAGGACGCGGCCGAAGAGCTCGGCGCCGTCCATGTTGTCCATGGCGGCGGCGGCGTCCTCCCTCTCCAAGAAGGTGACGAAGCCGAAAGATCGGTGCTTCTGGGTGGCTTGATCGAGCGGCGTCTTGACGTCTTTGATGTCGCCGAAGGGTATGAAAGCCGAGTGAAGAATCGACTCATTCACCTCCTCCGCCAATCCTCCGACGTACAGTGTGTTCTTCTGCACTGCTAATGCTTGCTGCGCCATTCCTCCTTCTCTTGCTTCTCTGCTGCGAATGCCTATGCCTTATGGCTTATGAGAACTACAACTGCTCTGCTGGGCTTTTATTCTCTTCCTACAAGATTAGGCCCAAATATTTGATCCACAGCCCTTTTTTTTTTTCATACATTAAAGTTTAAATAAACCCGAGAGTTTAAGGACGTGCTTAGCAAGGACTTCACCAAATAAGATTGGCTTAGGCTTGTACTACTACTACTCACTTCAATGCTACTAAACTTTGGCACGACAATATTTGTTTTTAAACTTTGTAACAGTGTATTTTGTTGCTAATAATTGACAAGGGCAGAAACTTTATTGAAATATTCATAGGTTAATTTAGAAGAATGATTGTTTTCAAATTCTTGTTTTCATTATCAAAGGTTGGGCCAACTCTCCCACCAGCTTCAAACACTTGAATGCATTCCAGCATGATAATAGAAGCCCACAAACAACAAGTTTTAACTTTCTGTATTCATTCAATTAGACAATGAAAACCCACAAACAAAAAAGTCATAGATTCCCAAATTTCAGTCATACATCTCCCTAAAATCTGTAAATGTCATTCTTGAAATCCATAACATAACCTCTGAATCACGCAATATGCATGCTCCCAATACTTGTAAAGGATGTAATAAATGGCCAATGGGCCATTCTCTCAATTACTAATCACCTAATTATTCAAAATTGTGACTACTTTCATTTTGAGTAACAATGGCAGAATTATGTATTGAATCACTTCTTGCGCAAGTACAAGAAGCCAACCACCACAGAGATGCCCACAACAGCAGCAGGAACAGCCCAGTATTGCTTTGTCAGGTCCATGAGCTTCTGAGGATAACCAGTTGGTTGATTCTCAAGTTCAGCTGAGAAGTAGGTGTCCGTGTCAAGCTCTCCAATGCACATGGTTTCCATGAGCTCCTTTGCACTTTTGCTATGCCCAGCATCTTCAAATTCTTCGGTGGCATCTTTTCCTGTAATGAAATCAAATAACCAAGTCACATCAGGAATTTATATCTGCAAAAACATTGTTGCCTGATATGATTATCTGAAACAAATTCTTGATGGTGGAAGTCAAATAGATTGGAAAGACCATCCAAAAGGAAGCTCAGAGATGTATACCAGTTGTGGCAAGGACTACATCGTCTCCACCAGGGTGATCATCCAAATATGATGACACATCGTACACCTGAAATTAGCAAATATGTAAATACAAGAGTTTTCACTATGGAGCATGATATGAAACCATGAACAGAAAAAGATATGACGACAACTTTTAGTTCTCTGAAGCAAAATAAAACAGGAGAAACCAACAAGCAATGAGAAGTAGAGTCAAAATTCCTTAAAGACATACACAATCAAAATCATCACTTCAAAACTACTTTGACACTAGGAAATCGAGACATTACTCGGGTGGTAGGTACCTCTCATATCTATGGAACTGTTCTCATTCTGCAGACTCCAACTTTCGGCTAAGACAACATAGACACCCAAATACTCACCCCATCCCAACTCCAAACTACAGCAAGCAAGAACCTAGTGGGCATGAAGCCAACAGAGGCAATGTAAAAGAATGCATTGCAGGAGAAAAGCAACATCATAAGTTGAAAATAACTGCACAGGGAAGCCGCGACGAGCGAATAACTGACCAACCATGTGTCTACTTATCCAGTCACCAGTTAATTTCAAGGAAAATTTAGCCATCTCTTCATCTATCTATATACCCTTATTGTTAATACTAATTATGAGGACTCTATCTATACCCTTATTGTTTACACCAAGTACTGAGGACTCTTCATCTGTAGCTTAAAACCAATTTTATGAATAGCAGCTAGAAAACTGAAAAAACACCAAAGCAAATCCCTAAATAGAGCTTCTAACCTCCGGACTAGAACAAAGCCCCAAATCCACACTTAATTAGAATCAAAATTCAAAGAGTTGTTAGGTATCTAAAATACAATCGAGGACGCAAAGTAGAGGCGGCTATACAGATCTGAGAGTAAATGAACACGAAACAGTAGCCTAATTCCATTGAACGAAAGAAGAAACTAGGATGGTGAAGATGGAGAAGACTGACCTTGCCGTCAATGACGATCCAGCAGTCGTCTTTGGTGCTGTGCCGCGAGGCTTCTTGCATTGTGTAGAGCTTCGTCAGCGTCGGCATCCTCACCTTCCTTTCTTTCTTGCGGCTTCGGTCAACCAAGCTCAGAGGGAAACAGACTCTTGGATTGGATACCAGATATTCTCTCCTCCTGTCTCTCTCCTTCTCTTCTCTTGGTGGTGAATCTTCCTTGGGCTTTACTTCACCAACTAAAGAAAGGCCCAACTCATTGGTTGCGTGGGCAGGAGGTTACCCTAAGTTGACATGGTTTAGGCGTGAACGTTTTCTTCACCATCCTTTAATATCAAAGGTTGAGATTAAACGAATGTCTTTTTTTTTTATATCTAGTCTAATCTTGTCCTAATTTTTCACTATTTAGACTAACCCTAAGAATTATTGTTATTAAATCTATGCGAGTGAGACTATCAATTTTTGGTTAATTACAAGGTGAGCACGTACTAATCATCAATTAGGTTGGGTAAATTGCAATTAAATCATGCATACAAACATTACTCAAAAGAAATATACTATGTGTTTAAGGGCTTAACAAAATTGAGATTGAAAACCATTGTAAGTGGCCTAGTGGATCAGCTTCCAGGTTGGGAACCCCTCTACCCGGCTTCGATTCACGAAGCCATCAAAGTGGCCATGCACTATGCTGCAATGCATAGTTGGAGCATTTCACATGCGCCGCAGAGATTAGTCTTTAGGTTTAGGAAGTCTTTAGGATACCTTGACCTTGGTAAAAAAAATAAAAAATTGAGATTGAAGATGGTTTGGTTTCTTCTTGTCTCGTTGTACATTTGGTATTTCGGGTCGGGTCAATTTATTCAGCTTTTCTGGTGGGTCGGGTTGGTATTATTTGGGCCTTGCATTTCTGGTCCATTTTTGGTTATTTCCTTGTTCTCACAGGAAACTACTAAATACGAGAACGTGAGTTTCCTTTTTCTTACGGAATGTACGCTCTTTAAATAAAGTCCCACGCGGTATTTCCCTTCTTCCCACTTTATCCTATCCGATATTTTCTCTGCTCCGAAACTGATCTCTGATCCGAGCCCTAGTTTACAATGGAAGCCTCCAATTCTGACGAAAACCCTAAAAGCCCCCAAGAACCAGAAATCTCCGATTCGAGCTCGGAAGTTGTTGGCGACAGTGCCACTGCCGGAGACGAGTCGGTTCTCGACGTTTCCGGCAAAATCTTGGAGTTTCCGATCGGGGAGAACTCCGGCGACGCCGTGGGGGATTTATATCTGTACAAAAATGTGTATAATTTACTGCCCAAGTCTATCGGCAGACTAAAAGGGTTGAAGACGTTGAAGTTCTTTGGCAACGAAATTAATTTGTTCTCGTCCTCGGAGTTCGGTGACTTGGTGCGCTTGGAATGCTTGAGGATTTCATCGCCGGAGTTTGAAGGGTTGCCGCTGCACAAATTCAAAGGGCTGAAGGAGCTTGAACTCTCCAAGGTCACAGCTCGATGCTCGGCGGTTCCCATTTTGAGCCAGATCGCCGGCCTCAAGCTCCTCACAAAGTTATCGGTATGCTATTTCTCCATAACTTTTCTTCCTCTAGAAATTTGCTGCCTAAAGAGTTTGGAATATCTAGATCTTTCGTTCAACAAGATGAAGACTTTGCCAGCTGAAATTAGCAATTTAAATGCTTTGATGTCGTTGAAAGTTGCCAATAATAAATTAGAGGAATTGCCTGCGGCTTTGTCCAAATTAGTTAGGTTGGAGAACTTGGACTTGTCACATAATAGGTTGACGTCATTGGGGGCTGTTGATCTTGGCTTAATGCATAGTCTCCAGAATTTGAATCTGAAATACAATAGGCTTTCGAATGAGTGTCGAGTACCTTCATGGATATGCTGCAATTTGGATGGGAATGGAAATGATGTGTCCAGTGATGATGTTGGCAGTTCTTCAGTCGAATTGGATTGCTCATCGAATATAATTACCGGGTCTAAATTGAGAAGTAGGTTTTTAGCAAGTTGGACGTCGGATGGGAGGAAGTGTTATTTTCGGTGGAGAGCTCCGGGATGTGTAAACAAAGGCAGCAAGTGTAAGGTTCTGGATTGTTCCATGCCGTTGCGTGTGAAGGAAGATGGAGAAAGCAAACCAGGAAATATAGATGTTACTGATTCTGGTGCGTCAGAGGTTATAATTTTGGATGATGGTGAGGATAAAGGTTTAGTATCTCGAGGAGCTGAAAGTTGCTCATTTGTTAACTCCATTGCAGTAGATGAAGGTGATAAGAAAGCTTGTGAGAATGAAGTATCCTCAGTTAGTCAAGAGGTTGCTAGTGAGCAATCTGAAGCATCTCGTTCAGAAATGTCAAAAACCACTTCCGGATCCAAGAGGAAGGAGCATGATGGGGATCTCAAGAAGCCAAATTGCAAGAATCCAAAATCTGGTGGATTTAGTGATGGACCTAGTTATGATAGTTCACTGGATCAAGGTGATAAAAAAGATTGTCAGTGTGTAGTATCGTCAGGCAGTCAAGAGGTTACTGGTCAGCAAGATAAAGCATCATCTTCAGAAATATCAGAAAGTACTTGCGCATCCAAGAGGAATTCAGATGGTTTTGGGGATGTCAAGCAGCCAGATAGCAAGAAAAGCAAAAATCATGATAGTTCAGACCCTTATTTTTTTGGACTGAGTGATAGTTCAAAACTATCTCAAAAATTTAGTTATAAGTCGTTTTGCAGTGTTGAGGACAGTATTTCAGATGGCTTTTATGATGCGGGACGTGATAGGCCCTTCATGCCACTAAAGAGTTATGAGAAACTTTTCCATCTTGACTCGCGTGAAGTTATTCTGGTAGACAGCAACAAGGATGAAGAATTGAATGTAATTTTAAAATCTGCCAAAAGTGTGGTTGGCCGTTTGATGTTAAAGACTGATGAGCTACAGATTGCAATGTTTCTTGCTCTTTTTGTATCAGACCACTTTGGAGGGAGTGATAGGGTTGCTGGTGTTGAAAGGAGACGAAGAAGTGGTCTGGACTCAAACGTCAGGAAGCCTTTTGTATGCACCTGCTCAACAAAGAACAGTGAACCTATTAATTTATCCACCAAACCATGCTTGGAGACCGTTGAAGATAATGCTTTTGCTGATATCTCTGAGAAATCTCTTCGCTCTATTAAAGCAGGAACAAAATCTATTGTAGTTCATATAGGAACTGTGATGTACGGTGTTTGTAGACATAGAGCATTGCTATTAAAGTATCTATGTGATCGGATGGAGCCTCGAGTACCTTGTGAGCTTGTCAGGGGATATCTGGATTTCATGCCCCATGCTTGGAATATTATATCAGTCAAGAGAGCAACCGAGCAAGGTGACTCAATTGTGACTCGTTGGGTAGTCGATGCATGTCGTCCAAATGATATAAGAAAGGAAACAGATCCTGAATATTATTGTAGGTATATCCCTATGAGTCGGATTAAAGTTCCTCTTTCTGGAAGCAGTCCTGATCGTACTTGTTCGCTTCCTACTTTGCCTTCTTTTGATGAAACTGTGAAAAAATCTGGCAGTTCTCTCATTCGGTGCAAATATGGATCAGTTGAGGCAGCAGCAAAAATGCGTACTTTGGAGGTATATGGGACTTCAGGGGATGATGTTAGGAAGTTTGAGTACAACTGTTTAGGGGAAGTAAGAATGTTAAGTGCTTTGCAACACCCCTGCATAGTAGAGATGTATGGACATCAGATATCATCCAAGTGGGCTCCTTCAGTGAATGACAGTCCTGGCCCCCGTATACTGCAATCAGCAATTTTCATGGAGTACATAAATGGGGGTTCGTTAAAGTGTTACATAGAAAAGCTATCAAGAGCTGGTGAAAAGCACGTCCCTGTGCAATTAGCTTTGTGCATTGCTAAAGATGTTGCTTCTGCGCTGGTGGAGATGCATTTAAAGAACATCATTCATCGAGACATTAAAAGTGAAAACATTTTGATCGATTTGGACAGCAAGACAGCCGATGGGACTCCTGTTGTGAAGCTCTGTGATTTTGATAGAGCGGTGCCTCTCCGGTCATACATGCATTCATGCCTTATTGCTCATATAGGAATACCTCCTCCTAATGTTTGTGTTGGAACACCTCGCTGGATGGCTCCAGAGGTTCTGAGGACCATGCATGAGCAAAATATTTATGGACTGGAAGTTGATATCTGGTCGTTCGGATGCCTTCTTTTCGAATTGTTGACTTTGCAACTTCCTTATTTTGGAATAGCTGATTTGGAGATACATGACCTTATTGTGATGGGAAAACGACCAAAGTTAACAGACGAGTTGGAGGCGCTTCTGCAGGTGATGGACGAGCCAGTTCCACTGGCTCGATCTGCTGCAGAGCTTGGGGGAACAAAGGCTGACTTAGACACGTTAAGATTTCTTGCTGACTTATTCTGCAAATGTACTGAGGAGGATCCGCAGAGTCGTCCAACAGCTGACAACCTCTACAAATTGTTGCTCGAGCACAGTGCGCAGCTTGCAAATTCAATAAGTTAGAATTGCTAGGTTGAAGTTTAGGTACTTCACTTCAAATTTTGTAGCCGCGGCCATAATGAAGGTTTTTGTTGTGGCAATAAATTTTTCTACTTTTTTTTTGGACGAAATAATTTTTTTTACTTTGGTCCCAACGTTTGGGTTTGTCCAAGAATCATTGTAGTAGCTGTTTTAGACTATATTCAAAACTACTAAAATCCTTTTTACACACTTGGTTCAATCAAGCATGAGCCATGAGGTGTACAATAGTCCCAAAAAAAACAGACCAACAGAATTGTGACATGATCAGTAAAAAAAAATACTGAAATATTAAAAGTGAATAGCCTTCTAGGAAGGGGAAGAAAAAATAAAACATAAAAAGAATTTTGCAGGAGTGAAATTTTAAATGCTGTTAGCTAAGATTGCTGAGTGGAAACACGGCAGAAATTTATTTTCAGTGTACCAAGCATTAGACCATTATCTCCCTATCTATATATCTAATATTCACAAGCGAGAGAGAAACGTGACTTGTTTGCATGTTAATTTACAGAAGATTTTCGGGAGTGCAGATAAACCAGCAATTGATTGTCCCCAGCTACGGCCACAGCACCTGACCTTGAATCATCGGTAGCAATACATGAAACACCGCCACCACCTGATACAATCAGAAAAGATCGAGTATATGAAAAGCATGATGTAAACAGAACTAAGTAAATTAACTCATCGATCAGCTTTATAATGATGTATGCTTGGGGAATGAAATCAGCTGTCAAATGACTAAATGAAGAGCTGCTTCTAGTATCAATTACATTTCTTTATGGTTAACGATTAATGCATACCTTTGAAATGATGCATGGTGCCAAGTTTGGTTCCTGTAGATAACTCCCACATATACACAAGTCCATCACAAGTGCCACAGATCCCATGACCAGCTGATGCCCCAATGACAGCAGCCCTGCACAGCGAGGTCAAAAGTCAATAAAACAGTTGAATTCTCAGTTCTGATACATGATTTAGGTTATGAACTCTCAGCTTTACACAAAAGTTTTTATTTCAAATTATTAGCAGCATTCTAAATCATCCAACAAACACATGCATGATCCTGCGGATTTTCCTGAAAAAGGCAGAAATCTCTACTTCCTGTTTCCTTGGACCAATAGTCTTTCAGTCATTCAACTAATTACCACTGAAAAATTGGAGCAACTTCATTCCTGAAATACCATGCACAAAATTTTTGCTTGCACTAAACTTGATTTACAGCAATGCTACCGAGAAAGGGTTTATAACAGTAAGTCAAGCAGAATTCAATGATCCCAACGTCATGAACTATAATGCCCTGAAAAGTCGAAGTTTATAAAAGTTAAGAGGTCAATGCACCTTGAATCCAATGCCGTTCCGAAGATCACCATATTTTTCACCATTAGAGCAAGCCTCCACTGTCCAACTGGATTTGGGTGGCAATCGCCTGATTCATAGTCTTGTTGAGGATCAGAATCAGAAGATGAAACAAGAAGACAAACAGCAACATCTTCCCCCTCAAACGAAAATTGGTTCTTGGATGTTGAAGCCATCATTTGATTGACATGTTCTTCCATATCAAAGTGGCTAGAAACAGGGCCTTTCATTTGCCAAGCAAACAAACTGATAGGAAAAAATTGACAAATTGAAGCACTTGGTGCAGAGAACCTTGAGACAAGGATGCGTTTAGAAATATCCCTGAAAGAAAAGGAAAAAACAAACTGCTACCTGTGAGTACTATGAAATTTTACACAGATTTATTATCCAACATTTTTGTTATCTGATAAGTTTCATCATCCAGTATACTCACAAATCATTAAGCAGACCAACCTTCAAATGAGATGAATTAAACAACAGAATACACCGTGACAAATATTTGATCTAAGCTATATGACTGAATGTTCATTTTTGTTGATCCAGAAGAACTAATGTTTAACTTTAAAAGACAATCCAGAGCAAGTAACGTGGCTAGGACCAACAATCGAGTCTATACAATTCTGCATAGTAGTGATATTTTACTCGATGAAAGAAGACCACTTGTGCTCATTAGGCCTCCCCAGTAGTTCAAGAAAGACATACCATAAACTGAAGTCACCATAACCATTATGGCCAACAATAAGATGAGTACAATTGGGAATTCTCTTCAACTCCACTATGCCAGGGGAGATGCAATCTTCAGCTGGCATAACAATATATTCGATTTGTGCACTGCAAACAAGGAATTTAGAGTCCACTTAAGCGGCCTTGAACACAATGAACAAATAGATAAGTAAACAGCTTAAATTAGCAAACAAATGTTGACAAACATGAACATAGATTAATACAACCATCATATTTTAATATGATTGGTACCATTAAATGGGGAAAAGAAAAGCTAAAAGCAACACAGCATTCATACTGAACCAATGGTATATCTAAATTGTTAGCATATTGCTCCGGTATCTGCAGAGCAATCTTTACTTGAGCTTAGGAAACAGTATTCCTAAAACAATAATCACATATAAATGGACTACAATTGTATCAGAAATGTTGAGAACTTGGAAGACTCACCTCCATGTTGAATTCATAAACCACAAATGCAGTCTCCCACTCTTTCCAATAGAAACAAGATTGTTAGGTTCACAAACCAATATACATCTTTGACTCTCTACTGCTTTCAATCTTGTCACCAATGAAACATAACCAAGTTTTACTTGCACAATCTTAACTGCATTCTCCTCAGAACAGATTGATGCACATGTGGAGCACAAACAATGGGTTTTCCCTTGCCTGAGAACAGTTACATGAAACTCTTATTAATAACTTTACTCCCAATTCATGTCATTACTTTGAAAGATATGCAAAGGAAGTTAACCTGCAGAAAGGCGTTTTAATGCTGTCAAGTAAAACAAGACACTGCCCATCTGGGGTGAATTGTAGACAGGATCTTTCCAAAGCCATCTAAGCAAAAAATTACAACTATGATCAATTAATGTTAACATAAAGCATACAAGCCTACCAACCCAATTACATATAAGAACTTACTTCACCAAAATAATCGGTTAGATCCGGCAATGTTACTGATGTATGACCAACAAGAGCAGGGTGTCCAACCCTCGGTTCCTCAATCACTAACTTGTAGATGAACAGGCTGACGTCCTTACCAACCAGTAGGCCACATAAAACACAAACGTAAATGTCTTTTCCCTTTGTGCTCAACAATACAGCTAAAACAGGAACGGGATGGGTATAGCAACCCACAAACTCAAGAATTCCCGCTAGCCCATTATTAAGTTCCATATTGTGAGGCTTCGAGTCTGAACTACGTGGAATACTATTGGGATCATAACTGAATCTTGGCCCGTGTTTATGAGATGTTTCAGAGTCGTTGAACGTAGGAGGTTCTCATGGCCAACCACATTCTTTCCAACCTGGTTTTCTAAATGTGAAACATCAAGAGAGTATGAAGTATCCTTCTCACCAACTAATAATGCTTGATCTTGTAATACAGCTGGACCCATGCTGTTTAATACAGCTCTAGAATTCATGAAAGGTTTCTCTGCATTCAAACTGGATTGTCCTACAATCTTGGCTTCAGCACAATATGAATCTCTTTTAATTGAATTGTCATCAGAAGAACCCACCTGCAGAGTTTCTGTGGAAGGATATGTCTCAGGTACATTGTTTTTGCATATTATAGTTTCTGAGACTGGACCACTGTTATTGCCTTTCATAGGAGGTATAGTTTGAACCTTTCTCCTGGTATACACTAAGTTGGGAACTTGAGAAAATGACACATTTCCAGTTTTCTTAAACACTGCCTCAGCAGCAATTTCCTTTTCTGATATTTTTGAAGAACTTAAAATGCCTCTTTGGTTATCATCAACAATATCTATAGCTGAATAAACAGAATAATTGGTTTAGTTAGAATTTCATAAAACTCAGAACATATTACAGATTGGGAAAAAAATAAAACAAAACAGTACTATGAAGTTCAGCTCCCTAGTATGTTTATAACATATTAGAGAGAGACAGAGAGAGAGGGAAAAAAAAGAGGGGCGGGAGAGGGCTAGTGGCTAACTCTATAAATGGTGAAAGTAATAATAGTATAATACTAAGTACTAACAAGTCATAACACCAAGAAGCTAAACTATCGTAAGACAAAGGAGTTATTATATTCTGGCATTTGGAAACCAAGCAATGAGTAAAATGGACCAGTTTCTATCAGAAAATTACCTTTGGTAGGTTCAACTGCAGTTTCATTCCTTTTCTTAGAATTGACATTAATACCTACTGAGCATTCATCCATATAGGATTTCTCCCTGATTTCTTCAGAAAATACTTTTTTATATGGAGATGCACAAACTGGAAGAGACTCAAGTATGTCCTCACCACATTCCTGAAGCCTCCCAGTTGAAGCCATGCCCACTTCCTCCTGCGCAAATACATCCTTGCTTCCGCTGGTCTCAAGATGATCATCTATCCATTTGTTATGCTCATTGGCAGCAACAAGATGTCCATGACTGTTCATAGGGCATGCACCATCAGAACTATGTTGATCAGCTTCAGCCTTATCAGACAAAGATATCAAGTGGTTGGCTACATGGTCACCATATTGATCATCATCTAAACTGTCAGGAATAATAGACTTTGTTGGAGCAATTGGACCAAGATCATTATTTTGGGTATGCATCTTTTCCTTAATTGCATCTTTATTCGAAAGCATTAAACCTGAAACTGTAAAAAAGAGAAAAATCAACCAACCACAAGAAAATGATGCAAAATTATAGTTTGGCATCAGTAAAAATTCTGACTGCAAAGTTGGATAAAATGAATTAACATCAGATTCAACAAATGGAAATGCTAAATGTAACACTAAAAAGGTTTGATAAAGCACCAGGGGATGGAGCATTGGTTTCATTGATTTCCTGCTGAGATTTCACTGTACAAGGCAGAACTTCTGAAGAGCTAACAGTACCCTTTTTCTTCCTATAGCCTTTATTGAGGAGAGGAATAGCTTGTGGAAGAAGAAATGTCATCATTGACTTTGCCATTTCCTGACCAACTGAATCGAAATCAATATTCTGGGAACTTGAGATTGATTTAATAGTGGACATTTCTTCTTCCTGATGTGATTCAGTCAGCAGCCCATCAGCAATGGCCACATCCAAGGGACTTCTATCTTGGATAGTTGAAGAAGAATCCGCAGTTTTATCTGCATGTAAGTAGTGGCAATCATTACAGGAACAAAGAGGAAGACAGTGATCAATTGTCTATTCTTTAAGGCACAAGCTGGGGAAATCACCGTTGACCACAATAGAAAACAAATGGACAGTAAATGATTACCTTGTGTAGAATCTAAGGTATCAGGAGCAAAAAGTTCGACATCAGTAAGACCTTGGCAATCTTTTGCAATTGTAGCATCTACATTTTTGTCGTCCGGTGCCATTGGAAAATCAATGCCTTCCATCTTGGTATCCTGAGACCTATCAACCTGTAAGAAGTTAAGAATGTTTCTTGTTCAACAGCAAACAACTACAGAACCGTGACATAAGAAAAATTGCTCACACATGGGCAACATTTCTGAACAATCATAGAGAAGCCGAGTTCGAAGAAGTACAACAATGTAAGAACTTAAGTACTATAGGATATGTTCTCACAGGATTTGAAAGATACGTGAATCTAGGATAAAAATAGTCGAGAAACTCGCAGCTTTCTTTTCAATTTGTGGGAGAAGAACAAAAAGGAAGATGTGCTCACAGGTTTTCTGTCATCCACAGACAGGTTGATGGCTGCCGGAGTAGATTTACAATTTCCAGAACCATTTGATTCTTCAGGGATATTATCCTTGCTGAGGTGATTGAAGAAGCCACCAGAATCCAATGGAAAACAATCTTTGGCTGAAATCTCACTCTCTTCTGGATGAACAGATACTAAATGCACTAACGGTGGCAAGACTGCTGGATGTTTACATATATCATGCTCTTCATCCAAAGAAGAAGGCATGGGATTCCCATTGTTATGATGTCTCTTACTTCCTTTTATTGAACTAGAAGTTTCAGAACAGGATACCAGATCTTCAATTTTAGTCTTTTTGATGCCTGTCCGACTGGATGGCTCTGCATTTCCAATTTCTCGTTTCCTACTTCTCTTCCCTGTGATTTGTGGTCTTCCCAAGTCTGAACACGCATCGGGAGAGCGATTATCAACATCTGTTCTAGAAGCTCCATTCCAGAAGCTTGAGGTTGACAAACTTCGCTCTGCTGCACCGTTAACATCTGCTGCCAGCTCCCTTAGTAGCCTCTGGACAAATGGATTTTTAAACCCAAAAAACTGCAGGTAAAACCACAGGAAGGTAACCACATAACCCCACTGCTCATATTAGAAGAACCTCTGAAGTAAACTACTTATAAAAAGGAATCAATACCTACCTCCACACCATCTATCTTGCAGGAAAATCTCTTCCCATGCCAAATCTTCGTGCGGGGGAAGCATTTCTTCTGAAATTTTTCCCAAGCAATATCTGGGGTTTGCCCAGAACATGATTGTCCATCAGCAGCAATAATCTGCACATACATAAAGAATCTTTCGGTTTATCCTCTAAGACCAAGTTGTAACCACAAACTAAACATCACTGAATCAACAGGGCCTGGGTCTACGTACCGAAAATAAAGGTCCTTTAGGACCCTCTTGAATTTCCATCTTATATGTGCTCCCATTATGAGCTCGAACAGCTCTATACCCAATCGGATAGGGATATCGATCTTTCCCCTACAAAACAGTATGACTTAGTGAATTGCAACTACAGCATTAATTAATTGTTAAAGAGATTACAGGTGCAAATAATCACCAAGTGATTCCTCGAACTCTAGCCTACCTGACTTGTAATACTTATTTACCAAACTAATTACCTCATTTTCATTCAATCAAACTTTTCAATTCTTATTAACCTAAGAATTCAACTCTTAACGGTAATAGCAATTGAAGAACCCGGACCTCTCTCATTTTAGGTAAATTCATAGCAAACTTCAATTAAGTTTCGGTTATATCTCTCAAGCTTAATCTATGAGTTGAGAAAGCTAAAGTAATTATATTGAAGAGGAAATTAAGATGAGGAAAAGGAATCGAACCCTAGAGGAGCTCCAGTACTTCTTGTCCCAAGGTCCACTGTAGAAGGAACCGATCGAGGTGATTTCCAGATCGTCTGGTTTTGGCTTTGCTTCTTCGAAGTTAGGGTTCGTCATTTCGGCCTTGAGAATTGAGATTTCAAAACGACGGCAGCGGCCATATACTTGTTTAATGTTTTATCTAGACTCGGATGGAGGGAGGGAGTGGCGGGAACGAAAATCAGACCGTCTTTGGGGCCTACGCTTGAAGCTAAGCTTACCTGCATTTGTACGCTGTTATGTGACCCCGCAATTTGATTGGCTACTTAGTTCGTAAGACAAACAAGTCCTTAATTTATTGGTGGTGATTTTCATTGGGTAACAGGCGAGCAAAAAAAGAGAAATTTAAGGAAAAGAAAAAAATCGCCGTTGCCGGGGATCGAACCCGGGTCACCCGCGTGACAGGCGGGAATACTTACCACTATACTACAACGACCTTGTTGTTAGTTAACAAGTATATACATGCTTTGTTTCTGACATATCCTATCCATCTCAATCTCAACTCCTACAATCATCCCAAGCCCAGTCCAATTGACCAGTTTCTCATTTTGGTCTACCCCAATGGATTCAAACTATGTTGTTGTTTTTTTTTTCCTTTTGTTTTGGAACAATTCAAACTCTCATTAAACATTCCTACTCTTCTCTTCTTATTATTATGTTTCTATTCTCTTCTCATTTAGACATTTACCATACTGAAGCATGTCCAAAATATAAAAGATGAAGTTGAAAACCACTGTCCAGCCTTCTTTTATATGCTACGCCTACACCAATTAATTCTCAATCTAATTTTGGACTTTCTTATAATATACTACAAATTTCATCACATTCATGTGCATGCATATAGTAGTTTTAGCAAGTAGACAATTAAGAAACAAAATGATATGTGAGGTTTTGCATAATGTGACAGAGAGAGTGGGGTTTTGCATGAATAATAATCTTACGTCTAAAATAAATTATTATCAAATATTATAAATTCTTTTCGTACAATAGTCAACCAATTCACTTCTCTAGCTTAATTACATGAAACTATATATAGATATAATATTACACATATTTAGATAATATAAATTCAATAATAACGAAGATAATTACTAAATTTAAGAAATTTATATCGTATATTCGTATATGTATGCATGAGATGCTGAAATTAACTTAAACATAGCTCGCTATATCTAGAGCTCTTATGAGATGTCGCAAGTTTATGATGTGGAAGTGTGATTATCAACACCTACGTACATCGATCTCCTCATTGTGGAGACAATTTGGGTCAAATACGTGAACAATTTTTATCAAATGATGTAAGAGCACATGTAATTGTTGGGAATAACATGTACGTACATAGACAACATGCTCTAATATATACCATGCATGGTGAAAAAAAAAACTGGACAGCAACTAAAAACATATTAATTAACAATGGTCATGGACTACTCGTGGGTGATATATATATATATATATGGACTCAGCATCGATCTTATTGCAATCTCATAAACTCTTATGAGAGGTATTACATCGCCGATGCAAACTCAACTCAACCTAACTTCAAGTCTTCAACAAAGAAGTGGAGAAAAGACGTACAATTAGATATGATCGATATCAAATCTAGGATGGTAAGCAATTGTGCGTAGGACTCTATCATATATATTAGGCAAACTACTTAATATTGCGAACAAACTAAATAAATAAATAATAATAATAACATAGAAGTTAGGAAAAATGAGTTAAGTATATATACAATTATTGAAGGTAAGGAAAACATGAGGAGAAGCGTCCCACACGTACGTACAATCAAAACATAAGTAGATAGCTAGCCCTAGAGACTAAAATGAAAAAATCTAGGTTATATATATAGTACGTAGTAGAAGAAGACTAGAAGCCTATAGAGAGGGAGAGATGGTACGTGATGATCGATCGTGTTTGTGTCTAATCTGAATTTCCCGATTCAGATACAAAATGGAGGTGACCATGGATCCAATGATTGTTTCCAAATATGTTAAGGAACGTAACTACAAGCTCGATCCAAGGTTGGCTAGCTCGTCTGGTCTGGTCTGGTCTAGCTTGGTCTGATCAGGTCTGGTAAGTATGGTAAGGTTCAAAGAAGACATGGGAATCTCGTGCGCATGCATATGCAGTTAAACCAAAAGCGTCCAATACAATCCAAAGAGAAAGCAATTAACTTTGTTATATCTATATGTATATATACTAGCTAGCTCTGCACACAATCGATCGGACTGAGGACTTATAGGGCACCTTGGGAAAATAGTCTTATACGAACAAAGACAGGTGGAGATTCAAGTGGTGAAAATGGCTTTATTTCTTGTTTGGGAAACTCATGGAATCGTCCCATCAACTCAAAAAAGGGCGTCAAAATTAATTGATCCCAACCCATGTCCTGGCCTGGCCATTGAGAGGAAGTGACCTGTGATTTAAGGACGGGTCACTTTCAGGTTTCCATGTTTGGCATTGCACCCACAAAAGAAGGAATGGAGGACAGGACCCGTATTTCTCTTCGATCTTCACTGCCATGCACTACTATCTTTTCAAAATTTCTCATTCACTCCAGGCTAGCTAGCTCGTTCGACCTCAATTTTTTACTCCATTCAACTCGTTCAATTCATTCATCCTAGGCTAGCTGGTTCATTACTAGTTGGCTCCAAACTCCAATGTCGTTCATGGTATGTTCATTTTTTTTTTTGGCAAATCATGGTATGTTCAACTAGTCATATTTACTAGTTGGTGAAATAATTTCTACAACCAAGTATACATATGCAAAGTTTCAAACACACGTACGTACACATGCACATGGACAGATATAAAACCAAACTCGATCTCCCAACAAGATTTTATTTTTGTGAATTGTCCTGGATTCCTATAGGATGTCAATAGGCAATAGGATATATCTATCACACATTCACACCAATTGGCTAAATGATATTTTTCGAATTGTTTCTCGATCTAGTACTTGCTATAAATTTTTGATAGGACATACCATAAATCCGATGACATCTCTTGTAGTATTTTTTACCCATGAATTTTGGTATACGTACGTATAGCAAATTTTTAATTTTCAGTAATCGAAGCCTTTATCATAAACTAAAATGCATATTATAATGTATATGCATAGTTATGAAATTCAAATGCATTAATGTTAGGGTATGATAAATTTGTTAATATCAACGCACCATTGAGGAATTAGAATTTACCTAGCGCAGCTATCACTATCAAAAACTAGGGAGTTGAAAGTTAAATATAAGTCTTTAACTAAGTAACGAATGAGATAAAAGAAATTGATGATGTGACAAACAATATATATGAACAGAATCTCTGTTAGTTAGTTAGGTTAATTTGTCATTAACTATCTAGATCTTTTCATTTGTTTAAGTTCGTGTCCTTTTTTTATCTTTTCCTGGCGGATGCATCAACTAAATAGATGATTATATAGAATGATCAATTAAGGAAAAAGAGAAAGGCGAATCGGATTTGATTAACTTTATGAACTTGACGAATCAACTTGGAAGTATATATCCAACATATAAGAGAAACCGGGAGATCTCTCTCTCCCTCTCTCTCTCTCTCTCTCTCATTTTAAGACCTCATCCCTAATTAATTCACATGTATATATGCCAAGGTTAAAAAGAAGAGGGCATTGCAGTATATATGATAGGATATTTTATCGAGAAAATGGAGAGATGATCGATCTTCGTCAAAAGTTTATGGGCCGTACAGAGCAAGTGACCTCTGCAAAATGAATTGTACGATCGATGATGACATAGTAACTTTAAGATTTTCTTTTTGACGCTTAGCTTTAGCTTTACCACCTCAACTATCTCCAACATCACCTAGCTACTATAATAATAAGCCCCTCACTTCTCTCATTCATCACAAACCCAAACTTACATAGCTTTAGCCAGGAGAGCCTAAACCACCTCTTCTTCTCATCTTCAAGTGGGTTTTGCTTAGCATTCTTTCACGATGAACCTGGAAGACAAAGTCACCATGGACTTGGTTCAACCCTCTGAGCATCTTTGCTACGTTCGGTGCAACTTCTGCAACACTGTTCTTGCAGTAAGTACTACTCAATATCAACTTACATATATACAAGCAGATACATCGATCATATATGTTTTCCAACTCTAGTTAGTTTTATCCCTTTATTAATATAATTGTCCTATAAATTGATGAAGCCACAATCTTTTTCTCTCTCCATCTCCACCAATAAGGCAACAAGTATCATTTTCAGAATTATGCATGCCCTTATATATATATTGTCAAACCTTGCTGTATTAATTTCTCATTACACAAACTAACCTAGCTACATTAGAACAAATCGAACTTCTTCTGCGTGCAGTGTTGTTTTGTTAACTTGTTAATGTATGTACTGTACTAGGTTGGGCTTCCATGCAAGCGCATGATGGACACAGTGACAGTGAAATGTGGTCACTGCAGTAACCTCTCCTTTCTCAGCACCAGACCTAACAATCCAATCCACCTCCAACCAGCACCTCATCAATGCCAGATCGATGATTACCCTACCACCTTGACTCTGCATCAGGTTAGTCATACTGTTTATATGTGTACCTGAGTCCTCTCTATATATGATAATATGAAGGTAAACCCTACAGATCCAAGAAAGTAAACCCTAGCTAGTGGCTATAAGATATATGTACGTATAAATATGTTTCTAGCTAATAACTAATTGATGAAGGTGATCGTGAGTCCATTGATCTGAACATTGATGAAAAATCTTGCAGAGCTTTTCCAATGATTCCAGAAGGGGTCATTCCTCCTCATCATCGTCGCCGACATCTATGGAGAGTCCATCATCCCCCAAAGCACCCTTTGTTTGTAAACGTACGTATGTAGCTAGCTAGCTAGATCACCACAGTTTAACAAGTACTAGCTTTGATTTTATTTTTTATTTGTTTTTTTACATGAAATAACATATTTGCTTTTGTCCATCTTTTTGTGTTTATTTGGATTTATAATACGAGTGTTCAATTTTTTAACTTGCAGCACCAGAGAAGAAACACAGACTCCCATCTGCTTACAATCGCTTCATGAAGTGAGGGGATCCAATATTCAACTTTAATTTTCAGATCGACCATGATTATTACATTGTTATTATATCATTATACGCACGTTAATTACGTATTATATTTATGTATATATATAGGGAGGAGATCCAGCGAATCAAAGCAGCGAACCCAGAGATTCCACATCGTGAAGCTTTTAGTGCTGCTGCCAAAAATGTAAGTCTGCTCTAATCTTTGGCAGTTAACTAGGGTTCAGCTAGCTAGTGTTCACGTACGTATGTACAGATTTCATATGTACTTTTTACGTAAACCTAACTAGCTAGCTGTCGATATTACAGTGGGCAAGGTACCCTAGTCATTCAGCAGCTGCCGCATCAGATTCTGGCAGCAGTAACAACGTTAACGTAAGAAACCAACACTTTTATTACTTTTTTTGTGTGTTGATGGTTTCATAAATTGCCTCGTTCAGATATATTGATGGTAACAAGGGCTCAGATTTTGCAGGAATGAGTATGTCGTCGTTTATATGCTAGCTGCAAAGACTGGCATGACATGGAGGAGTGACGTAGACGTGGAGAGAGATCGACGTAGCAGTACTACTGGTTCAGCATTATATATATCTACATCTAGTTATGATGCATATGTAATATAATCGTTTAATTAATGTTGGTCTTGTTTGATTCATGTTAATTAGAACTTCGACTCCATCGTTTTAGTTAATTTGTTTCTTAGTAATGATGAACTTAATTGCATTAATTAAGAGTTCCATGAATGTTTGGTATTAAGTAATGACGTACTGAATTTTCCTTTTCTGTAACTTGGTCTTTCTGTTGTTATATTATAATCGCTATTTTTTTTTTCCTTTACGCTATTTTTTTTTTGACAAATATAATTCTGATTAAGAAAGAATGAACCTCATAATCAAGTCAATTCCTAAATACGTCACATTAAGAGAATACCAGTTGCCACCCTCCCCCCAATAGAAAATTAGAGCCAGAGAGACGCATAAAGAGAGCCTCTTCTTGTTTCATTTTTTTTTTCGTGGTAAAACCCTTGAAAGACTCGCTGGCTCTTCGTGTTACAAAGGCTTCGAAATTAATATATAACCTGCCTTGGATACTTAATTTTCTTCTCCATCGATCATTGGTCTTTTTTGGGTTCTGATCGATAATTAATTGGTTAAGATGAAGAACGAGGATCAAGCTAGGTTTCTGTTTGGGATATCGATCACTCTCTGATAGGCCCGTTTGGCAACAATTCCTCATTTGCTCTTCTGGGTTCTTCTTTGGTTACCTTGTCAATGGCATTTGCGAGGAGTACGTGTACAATCGTCTCCAATTCATCTATGGATGGTCTTTCACCTCCAAGAAAATGATGAACCAATGGAGAACATATGTGAAGCTCTCCGCTGTTCTTATGGGTTCTCATGGATTGACCAAGGGATCCTTGGCTTGGCTCAACTATCCTGCACAGATTATTTTCAAATCCACAAAGGTTTTGCCAGTGATGGTGATGGGGGGATTTATTCCTGGTCTGAGAAGGAAATACCCAATTCATGCATGAGTTACATATCTGCAATCTTCCTAGTAATTGGTCTCATCATTTTCACCTTAGCAGATGCAAACACATCTCCCAATTTCAGCATATTGGGAGTGGTGATGATATCCGGCGCGCTAATTAGGGATGCTTTCATGGGGAATATTGTGCAAGAAGAAATCTTCACAATCAACCCTGACACCACACAGACAGAGATGTTGTTCTGCTCAACAGTAGTTGGGCTGCCAATGCTACTTCCACAGATGATTCTTACTGGAGAACTGTATAAGGCCTGGAATTCTTGCACCGAGCATCCTTATGTGTATGGAGTGTTGGTGTTTGAAGCCATGGCCACATATGTTGGACAAGTATCTGTACTATATATCTCCCAATTTCAGCATATTGGGAGTGGTGATGATATCCGGCGCGCTAATTAGGGATGCTTTCATGGGGAATATTGTGCAAGAAGAAATCTTCACAATCAACCCTGACACCACACAGACAGAGATGTTGTTCTGCTCAACAGTAGTTGGGCTGCCAATGCTACTTCCACAGATGATTCTTACTGGAGAACTGTATAAGGCCTGGAATTCTTGCACCGAGCATCCTTATGTGTATGGAGTGTTGGTGTTTGAAGCCATGGCCACATATGTTGGACAAGTATCTGTACTATATATCTCCCAATTTAAATTTGGGGGGGGGGGGAGTGATGGCGGGCAGTTAAGTAGGATTTTTTGGGAGGGAATGTTTGGAAAAAAAAAATTTTCCCAACCCCCCCCCAACACAAAAAAAAAAGAGGTTTTTTTTTCCAAAAAAGGGTTGGGGGGCCATCCTTTTTTCCAAAAGATTTTTTTAATGAGAAATTTATAAAGGCCTAAAATTTTTCACCCAACATTCTTTTGTGTATGGAGTGTTGGTGTTTGAAGCCCCACATATGTTGGACAAGTATCTGTACTATATATCCTTCATTGCTCTTTTTGGAGCTGCCACTACTGCTATGGTAACAACTGCTAGGGAGGCGGTGACCTTGTTGCTGTCGTACATGATATTTACAAAGCCATTGACAGAACAGCATGGGACAGGGTGTTGCTCATAGCCACGGGAATCATACTGAAGATGGTGCCAGATTGCCAAGCATGGAAAGTCTATCAAAGAAGTGTTGATGATGAGCCCATGCCAAAAGAAAGTGAGCATGAAGAATTAGAAGTTGATGACAATGATCGAAGAGAAAAAGGCCTTGGTGTGAACAATATGATGGCTACAGCAATTTTCTTCCTTTTGCCACAAGATCACCCATTTGTTCGGGCCCTGATTATTATTATTATTATTTTTCTATATTGTTAGATCTAGACATGTTACAAAAAAAAAAAAATGAAGCTTAGTGCATTTCGCTAGCAGCATGTTGTTTTGTCTGTGTAATGGTTAGGACTTAGGACTTAGGACTTGGGGGTTCATTTCCCCACCTTGCTTGCTACAAATTTTTTTCCCCACAAAATTTGTTTTTTTCTGCCACGTGTGCAAGCTGATTTTCACGATTCGTAGGGCCTCAAAATTTTCTTCGATCTTTCCTTGGTAACTTTGTATTTAGTGGGGCAATTGTTTGCTGGTACTCTATTTCAATACAATTTCGGTCTTCACATAGCTTTCGGAAAGGTAATCATAAGTACAGGGAAGGAGCTACAGTATATATAAGCTTATGGACAGCTGGATTGAACTGTCAATAGATAGGAACACATGCACTAACTCACATCAAGAGAAAATATGAGGGAAGAAAATATACTTCTACCAGTTGCATATGCTTTGGTAAATTATGATTTGACTTCTGCCGGTTTGGTTTAGATCTGCCAAAGTTTCGTTTTTGGTAGTTTGTTTAGTTTTTGTTTGAAAGATTTTAGTTTTGTCTCCCTCTTCTTGTAATTTTCTTTCTTCTTCAATAAGTTTTAGAAGTTAAGGAGGCTCTTACCCTCTCTTAGTTTGGGGGGGAAAATTTTAACAAATGATTATAAGAAATTTTTTCGGAGAGGTCTTAGCCTCTGTTTTCAGTTTTTTGTTCTTTTCTTCTTAAAAAAAGAGAGTAGCCAATTATCATAATGACACGGGTTTGGTACTGTGGAGCATGCTGCTGCGCACAAAGGTTTTCTTTAGTTTATGTCCAAGTTGTGAATTGCAACATATGTAGAAATATAGAATAATCAGGTTGCAATTATTCAAGTGGCATCTGATGGCTTTCGATAAAAAAAAAAAAAAAAGTGGCATCTGATGGCTGCAATTTTGGAACTTTCGAAATGGCATTATTCCACAGCGCATTGCATCATATAAAATAGTAGAGCTTTCATCAACTTTTTGCTTTAATCGGAAGTGATTAAGGCTCACATGAATACCTAATTGGATTTCCTAAGATAGTAAACTTTTCTTTCACATCAGATTTTAGGATAATTTATATAAATATAGTGGACATAAAATAGTCATTTTAAGCCATCATGTTCCCAGGCCTGAGGAAATCCACTATAAACCATTCATTCAATCATGCTGCAGCAAAACTTTATCAACTAAACAATGCTTTTAAGAGATCTCAAAAAATCACCACACTACTTTTGGTGGATCCATTCCTTTTGTTTTTCATAATGGTTTGTGCCTTCAACCATATCCATGCCCAGAAAGCATGTACATTTGAACACCATCACAGTAAACTGAACTGTGTAATTTACTAACTTAAATTCTTGGATTAGCATAATCTAAGCAGACAGAAATAAAATCAAGGTGTCTAAAGCAACTTACAAAATCAAGCTTAAGGAACTTTACATGCCCTTGTTGTTATTTACTTCTACGGAAAAGAAAAGTTTTCTACCAGCCTCTGAAATGCACCAATGTAGTTGGAATGTCCCTGCAGATGAAGCAAATCCAAACAGCCTCCAACCAACAAGCTGCACAGACATTAAATCAGGAATATCATCTATAAAGTTATATAAATGTGGAGACAGATCCTGGAATTTCATGGTTTTTATTTTATCCCTAATATCTGTAACTTGTATCTCTGTCATGTCATTAAGTGGACATAAGTATGCAAGACATGATTAGATTGTCCTTACTCTGATACTAGATTTTGGATGACCATTTTAAAGAAAATTTTGTAAAAGGTGCTAGTTCTGCTGATAGTTCTATGTGCAGATTTTTACCTGTCTGAAAATTCACTACCTGAAGTCCAGATAATATATCAAATTTTCAAGCTAGGAAATTATAACCACTTTCACAGGGTGATGGAAAATAACATCAACAGAGTTTCAAAGTGGAAACACTCACATTGTCACTTGAATGCTACTTAAGATTGAGGGAAACAGTAGAACTCCCCCCGTTCCTGCTTTACTTGAAAAAAATTCCTCTCTTGCTCCACTCTTTGAAAATGTGATGACAATTGGAGCAAATCAAAAGTTGGTTCATTTTCAGGAGAAAGACGATACTTATTACTGAAGCAAGCCGGCTCCTGGAAAACCCTATCTGTGTGAAGTTTGAAGTCAACAGCTTGAGTAGACTCAGAAATCATTACGGAATCTATCTGGTCAGTTCCCATGGAGTTCATCCTAAATGGGAAGGACCCGTTTCGTCCACATTTTTCCAAGGCTACCGTTGAAGATTTTTCATGAATTTGACCAACACCATGATGGGTTCTCTGCATTTGCAGAGGGCTAGCCACTTCATTTCTAGTTGAATGCATTGAGAAGTTCTCTGATTGAGCTGACAGAAGAGAGAGAGCACCCCGGTGGGTTGAGGCCCCAGATGCTTTCTGAAAATGTGATGCTGTATCATAAACCGAGTATTCATTCCCTGATGAAGAAATTCCTGAAGCATGTTGCTGTCGGCCATACAGATGGAGGAAAGAGTTTGAAAGCAATTGCCTGTTTGTCATGGGTGTCGTACATTGACTGTAAGTTGACTCATCTTCAGTTTTAATATGTCCATGCTGGTTAGATTCTTCTGGATATAGAATGCCACCTGGAAGTATATCTGAAAAGACAAATGGTGTTCTCTTTGGTAAGGAAGTTCCAAGATATCCGGTGCCTGCAAACACATACAAACCTAACAGTAAAGATCATAACTCATGAAGTTATCCTACCCCATAATTATTTCTATAGATTTTTATGCATATTCAGTATTAGTTCTGCTTGTTTTAACAGGCTCATAACAATTTTAATTTTGAAATTTCAATAGATATTTCTAGGCTTATCTTGTTCCTGAACCATGAATATTGATGATTAGACACACAAACTATATTCACCTCCAGAACAATATCTTTGCTGGATGATCAAACATTTTGATGAATAATATTTTTTTTCACACCATTTTAATCATTATTCCCAATCATTGATTCTCCTAGAAGCTCCTAAAATGAACTTTTATAGAAAACTAAAAGAAACTCCATCAGTGGCTTAGCTTTAATGGATGGACAATTCCTTTTGAAAATGACATAAAACAGCCTGGTCAAAAGATTCAAATGTAGTGGGATTAAAGAATAGCATAAAGTTATCTTGCTCTTATCAGGAAGTTCTAGCCACAAATACTCACACAACAGGTTCTGTTCCATCAAAATATGTATAAAATTTTATGCGCCATATTTGGCCCTAGAATTTTGCAAACTTAAAAAAACTTATCCCACTTCCCTCTAGTATCTTTTATCTCTCTCATTGAGTAATCACTAAAGAAAAATGTTCCTATGAGGATATTTAAGTAGGGAGGGTGATGCATATCATACCTTGATATGATTGAAGCCACTTATGTGATTTACAATGAAAGGTATCTAGTTGAGGCTTCCTTCGGCGTTGATTGTGGCCAGCAAGGCGTCTACGACAACTGCGCTTAACATCATCAAATTCAGCCAGCAGATGAAACCTAATCACCGAAAAGATACCATTTGGTCATACTTCAGACCATTTATAAGATTTAAGCACTATAGCCAACCTTGGGTGAATAATGACCGTTAAATCTATATAGAAATATATGTGTGTATATATACATATATAAATATCTAAAAAAAAGTAGAAATGGACATTCATTAGGTTCTGTGTCCATTATGAGATCTAAAAGTAAGCCAAAACCTCATCAAGGCATATCAGTTAGCAATATCAGTTGACTTGAACTTTATTGGAGTATTACTAAGGCATAGAAAAATAAACAAAAAGCATGGAAACTTAAAAAGGTTTTAAAGGTTGAGGTTGAATATCACTGTCCATGGAATTTTTCATCCCTCACCATGCATACGAGATCCTAATTTGTGCCAAATCCAAGGAGCAAATATTTAAGTGGAGTGTAGAATCTGCAAAATAACTTTCCTTGTGACCCAGTTTGAGGTGGGTGTGGAAATTTCAGATTAACCTTCAAGACACTTTTGTGGCTTTGTGCACATGATGTACACGGCATGCCTCTTTTCACATTTCACATCTGTTTCTTGCCATTTTTATTCCTCATGAGTCAGCAAAGAAATCCTCACTTAACTTGAAAAATAAACAACTGTTATCTATGGGTTCATTCTGAATACAAAATAAAGATAGCAATTAATCCCAGCTTTTGATAACAAAATAGAAACTAGAAAACTAAGAACAGGCAAAGCAAAGTAAAGGGGTAAGGGGAATTTAGGGACAACAAAATTAGAAGCACCAACCTGCTACACTGCTGACAAAACCTCTGTTCAATGCCATTAACAATAACTGTTGCAGTCTTTGAGTGAGCATCACATACTCTATGCCGCTTATGGTACTCCTTTGAAGAGCTAAGATCCATGTTGCAACCATGAACTTGGCAGGTGGGAGTTTGATAGTGTGGACCATTTGTGCGAGCTCTCTTTGTTCTCTCTTTCAGATATTGACTATTCTGCCCATCTTTGCTATCAGCCAACCTCCCTAGCTTCAAAGCAATTAGTGATGAATCCTGGCTAATAGACTCAAAGACTGGACTCGAAAATTTTGAGCCAGATTCTCCTTCACCCCAAGATGAACTTGTAGTAATCAAACAAGTAGGAGAAGCTACGGTATTATTACTAGAATCATTACAGCCCACACCACTCAAGATATCCACTGCTTGGTTACCATGAAAAGGCACCCTCACCGTATCAGGCAATCCCAATTCCATAAACTCCATGCTCTCAACTGATTCTTTATCGAAATTAAAGCAAGTTTTGTTATCCCATTCTAGAAATGATTTTGTACTTCTTGCAAATGCATCAATTGGTATATCCATCTCATCAGCTAGTAAAAAGCCTTTCCCTTCTGAACCGAAACTCCAAGGTTCCATAAGTAGCACCAAATTTAAGTTAAGAGGAATTATGCAGTGATACTAATGCGGCAGTGCCTATCAGAAACCACGAAAGCAAAGTAAAATTTCCAATTTGCCAAGAAATAACCATAGGAATAGGAAATGCAAGTAATTGCACATTAAGTTAAACATAAAATCAAAGAAGCACATAGACGAATAAAAACATAAAATCAATAACCACTGAGGAGAGTCAGGAGACCAAAGAAAAGGAATAACTTAAACAATCATACAATTATAATAACAAACCCATCTAATACAAAGATAAGAACTGAGTTCCACTGACTGAGTAGCCCAAAAAATCATGCTTTATTTGGTTGCTGATCAAACCAGAAGAAACGAAATAAAGAAGAAGACTGCTTGAACTTGTCTATTTCTTGACCACCCCACCCAATAAACAACAAGGTCCAGATTTCCTCTCCATTTTAATTTTCCTCGGCAACCAAACAGAGACTTGCATAAAAATTTAATCACCCACAACGGATTATAGAGTATAGTAGACAAAGGAACATTCAAAGCTCAAACCAACAAAAACCCAGATTACAGAATCACCGACTTTCACATTGAAACTCCATGACAGAGATTGAAATGTATTTGCAAGCTCAAAAGTTGCTAATAAAAAGCATATACAGAAGAAGAAGAAGAAGAAGAAGAAGAAGAAGAAGAAGAAGAAGAAGAAGAAGCTAAAAGTTTACATCTTTAGAAGAAGCGAAGACAAAAAGAATACCCATTTACATAATCTATAAGCCAGAATTGGCTACTGAACAGTTATGGAGGGAAATAGCATACCCAATTCTCTCTGGCTCGTTTTCCTAAAGCTTGTCGGGAACGAAGCGCAATTTCCAATGGAAAAAGACAGCTGAGAAAAGGGAGTGAGCGAGTGAAAATGAAAGAAGTGGGTGGAACCAATACAATGAGAAAACACTCGAGGGTCAAGAGAGAGTGGATTTTTCTTCTTCTTCTTCTTCTGCTGCTTTTTTAGGTATTTATTTATTATTGGGTAATAAATGATCGGCTCTGTCCAAAAAAGCAAGTCATCGAGGTCTTTGTTTTGTAGCTTTTGAGAGGGCCAGTCAAAATTACATTCCAGTACACGTCTCTTGCATCTTATTACAGAATTGTTTACGGGGACAATGAGTCGATCGAGTTGGGTTTATAATTAAACTCATTTACTGTTTTCGGGTGCTTTCGATTTTGACTTGCTGATTTTTTGGGTAAGTATGCACTTGAGTGAGTGGAAGAAGACTCTGTATTTCATCAAAATTAACAGTGTTCTTCTTTTCCATTGATGAAAAATTTATAGGCATGCATGTGGATGTGGCCCATTTATCTCATGTATGAGTTTCTGGGAATAATGAATGAAGCATTTGACGTATATGCCTTTGCTATTTCATCACAAGGGAGTAGGGACTCATCTTAATCTTAATTAGTGGGTGTGGGTCACATAGTCTCCATTGGACACTCATATTTCCTTCGTGATAGATTTTTACGGATATACCCTTTCAACGATAGCCTGGCCCTGGATTTTGAATTCAAAACTGCTCCCCCTGCAATTGCTAGCCAGCTACCGACTGTGGTCAGTGACAGAACGACGACAAGAGAAGGAGAAGAACCCAGACAACCCAATTTGCCACTTGTATGCGTTGACGGGGCGACGCGTGTCCCTGTGGGTAGTCTGCCATAAGGAGGGAAATATAAGCCAGGAGGTACGTACGGGACGGGATGGTTATGATGTTCCGGCAGCAACTGCCACTTGCCGAGAAACTAAGGTTTCTGTTGGTGCATTGTGGTGTGTGATACACCATACACCAGAATCCACAAAGATATTAGATATGCACCCATTGATGGGTAGCTGTCAACAGTTTGGTTGGCGGTGGAAGAAACTAAAAAAAAGTCTGGTCTTTTCTTAGTGATTTGGAGACGAAGAAGATCAGGGAGTGAAGATTGTGATCATGGCATCAAGCCTACGTGTGCGTGTAGTCTTATGGGCCTCTCTCTCTCTCTATACTGGGCCCGGTCCATGTTCATCTCCAACTCCAAGCAAGATTTGATGTGTATCATAGTTGCACCCAAATGCCTTCTTACTCAATACACACTCATATGTGCACCAAGGAGAAAAGAGAAAGTGCCAACAAAGAAACCAAATCAAGTGCAACATTGTGTTACACATGCTCGCGTTAGAGGTTTGTTAATTTAACATTGAGCAGAGGACAGTGGAAAGAATACAACGACAAGTTCGCCAATTCATTTGTGAGTAGCTAGCAAGAATGCTTAGAGATACAACTACCTTTTTTACATATCAATTGACACGTTTACTAGCCATATTACCATGTTAAGAGATATCACGCTGCTAAAAATGATCTCTATATGGATGAGAAATAGTTCAAGCAAATAAATAAATAATTTTATAATATTTTTTTTTATGAGAAATAATTTATGATAAGTTTTTTTTTTTTTTAAAAATTTTTTTAAAAAAAAAAAAAAAAAAAAGGGGGGGAAAAAAAACCAAAACCCCTTTAGAAAGAGAAAAAGAGAAGGAAACAATACTGATCAAATGACCCAGGAGAACGACCACTTTTTCTTCACTTTTACATCTAACCAAGAAGATTCTCATCTCCAAACATACCTTCATCAACCAAGAATTATCGAAACTAGTTCGATGTAGTAGAGAGACCCGTCTTCGTTTTCCAAATCACCCCAATTACCTCTAATTTTTTTGAGTCCTATCGAAATAGACCTAAATTATGTTCCAACCGAAGTACAATCCTACAACAATGTTGTTAACCACACCATCCCATCATCTAGATTACGTTGTTTAAACACCCAACCATCCATCACTCGTCGACAATTACATCTAATTCCTCCATAGCACCCGAATAACGATTGGCGAGACACGACGCAGACAAATATCTGACCTTGTACGAACATTTCAACCTAAAAATTCACACTAGATGGGAACCACTTCATGAACAATACAAATGCTTCCGAGAACTATTTGTGATACATATTTCCTCACCGAAATTGCCTTGGGAAGATATTCTTGACTATGAATTTCTTAACTTTCCCGAACTTGGGCTTTAGTACCCGTCAACCCCGACGATCCACCGTAGCCCACCATCCCACAGGACACACAAGTTCTCATAAACAACCTCAATGGGGAAGCAAGAGCTCGCGCTCAACCATCAAAGACGAAGGTAACTCCCGCAAGATCGACGTCAACGAAAACTCGAGCAAAATACCCGAACCGCCTTTCCTTTGTAGCTTTATCAATTTGCAATGGAGACCCACACCTCGACAATCTCCATAAGATGTTGTCGATGCCAAAATCTTCTCAAACCATACAATCTAACCCAAATTTCGGTGTGTGAAGATTATCGCTTGGAACAAAATCGCTTCCCCGAGTTAAACGAAAATTCCATTAGGAAGGGTACAGTACCCCCACTCCAAACCTTCCTCTTCTTCGTGGCAAAATGGATGTCGAAATAACCTTTACCAAGGACCGACCCAGGGGAAAGCCAAACGAGACAACCTTTGACACGATAGTCTTCAAAGGAGGGAACCCTTGCGAACAACAATCTACCAATAAGATTGTTTTGAATTCTTTCAATTGCTCTTGATATGGGATTCATTGATCTTAACATAGATTTTATCTCCACGAATAACGGGCCGACAACGACTAAGAGGAATAGAGGCCGGAGTTGAGAGAACAGAGCAAAAGTGCGCCTTGGGGGGGGAGGAGACGGGACCCGGGCCTCTCGCCGGGGCAAACCCATCCCGGCACCAGCGGATCACAATCAAGTCCTAGGAGAACCCTGGGTTCCCGGTCCTTAATTAGAACGCTACTTGTTTTCCATGTAACATCCTTATGATAAGTTAAGAATTATGTGATTCAAAAATTCTAAGTATAATCTCTCTAGAAAAATAAATGCATGGGAGCTTTAAAAGAAACATAAAAACAATTTGTTTTTGAATATATATTTGTTTTTAAAAAATTAATAGTAAACAAAAATGACTATATTATTCCTCATATGAGTGACACATGCATGACAGACATTTGGATGAAAAAAAATTGAATTGACAGAAGGGGTATCAATTGACAATTTTTGCCAAGTTCAAGAGTTTTTTTCCGGCTAAAAACCATTAGAATTTATTGAAAGGAAAAAAGAAAATAAGGGGGATATAAAGCCAAAACCCATTTTAGAGAAAAGAAAAATAAAACATAGTCAATTAAATCAAAGGTTGAGATGCACAGTTAGCGTTCGATTGCAAGTTTAGTAGTTCAATTTTAACAATTGCAAATTTGAGATGCAAACCGACAACTATTACCAAGTTTATAAAATATTTTAGTATTTATGCTCAAATTTTAAGAAGCATGATGTGGATTCTATCCTCCAAAGTCTAATCAAGTTATCAATGTCAATATGTCATGGTTCAAGTCTAGTTTCCAAATTCGAATGCTAGATAATGTTTTGAGCCCAACACTCCAAACACACCATCCCAAACTCGGCAACCAGCCCAACAACAGCAGAAAGCGAACAAAAACACCAAACAGAGGAAAAAGAACATCCAAATTCACCTAGCTTGATTAATTAATGAGATTATTTTTAAAACTCAATCACCAAACTTAAGATGGGTAATCACGGATCAGAATCCCTCAGGTAAAAAACCAATCTGTTAATATTGTTAATTTGATGCCTTCTATAGATGACCTAGTAGTTACTATCAGAAAGGTACAGCCCAGGTCTTTGTTTGATCCCATTTCTAATCTGACCATATATTTCTAAGTCTCTATCACTGCTTGAATTCCTCTTTTAAATGCTCTCCCAATCTTGTCTACTACTTATTGCTATTATGGTTGCATATAATTTGAGGCCAATTCAACATATATATGAGACTTGGTTGTCACTCTTAATATCATACCTGATATGATGTTTGCAGTTTCCATGTCCAAGTAAGTTTCATCCTGGGTCTGATTTCTGCTCTTGTTCCCCAAAATGAGGACAAACTATAGAAGTTGTTTGATCCTTATGATCTGGCCCAAAAGTCTTGTCACTTTGTGGACTAGCTCATGATTAATTTGTGCTTAGTTGTAACTTTGATATTTAGAATCATGCTATGCATTTGGCTATGGATATTGTATCAAAGACATACATATATAGCTGGCTTTTGGGTTGATGGGTGTCAGAGAAGAACCTCCCACATGTTGAATTAAATTAAAGAACGTTGTTGTCTCTGCTTTGGTTCACCAGATGTTGTGGCAGATCGATCAACACAAAGTCGAGGACTCCAGTAGAAGTCGGAGAGTTTCTGTGTGTCTAGTCATCTCCTAGAAAAGAGTTACTGATAGGAGCATATTTCTATGCTCCGATGTGCTTAATTCTATATTAATTCTCTCACATTCCTCCTTTATTCGAGTTAGTTATGTCGTTTTATGTTTTATAGGACTCTTGGAGCATTGAGGATGAAAAGAAGCAAAAAGGAGCAATTACAAGCTATATTGGTGAATCTGCCTGTGCAGATCAGTCCACTTAGACAGATAACTGAGAGCAGCTCAGGATGAATTAGGGGATGTACCACATATGGATAGAAAGCCCCGGATGTCTATTTTCCGTAGCTTCTGACGGTTCATGATTTGGAGTTTTCTAGAAGAAGTTATGGCTGTTTAAGTGAGTGAAGGTCAATCTGCCGCGAACCTGGAAACCTAATTCATTTAGGTTTTATGACTTTTCCTCATGGGCTTCGACTTCTATTGGGCTTGGACGAATTAAACCCTAACTTGGGGTATTTAAACATCTCTTAATCAGCCATGAGAAAGGAATGATCATACTAAGAGGATCGTCATCTTCTCTTCTATGTTTTTCTTATGTTTTCATACCTAGCTATGTCCGACTAGTTTTCTCTTAGTTAAGGGGCTGCTTGAAGCCCTAGACATGATTATAATTATGTTATGACTTTTCTTTGGATTATTTTTATGATATAGATGAAAGTTATTTTGCCGGAAATTCATTGATGATCTTCAATATTTGTATCTTTGAGTGCACGCTTAGATGCTTGTGTTAAGGTCTACTGTTCGAGTGTGTATGCATGACCGGTTGTCCCATCATATATGCTTGCAAGGAACAATTGTTAATTGCAATTAATAAGTGAAATAACTTCTAGGTTACATGGATCATGCATCATAGTTCTGTGTGCCTTGTGATTACTCAAACTTTCTTCATGCTTAATGACTACTATGTGTTAAATCTAGGCGTGCATCACTCTAGGTTGCATGTTAGGGCTGAGTTGTGTTTAGTGCATCACATTCGCAACGTACCAAGTAAGAGAAAGTAATACAATTAGATACGCTGCATCAGGGCTAATTGTGAGAGTCTTCATTCATGAGTAAGGATTGACAAAGGGAGATAACATGGTTGTATGATTGTCTAGTGGTGGATAGTAGTTCTTTGACTTGTTCCCATAATTGTTTTCAATCTCAAATCACAATCTTCTTTTCTATTTTCGTCATTTACATTCTATCCAGTTTTGTTATTTATTTTCGTCAATCAAATCACGTCCAAATCATCTGAAATTTTGTGAGCATCGTCGTTTGTGTGTCTAGAGTCTAGGTATTTAATTTCATAATTTTCTGAGTTGTTTTAGTCTGTCTGACGTTCGTATCTTTCTGTTTAGGTTAGTAGAGTCGTTATAGTTTAGTGTCGAGTCTTAGATTAGCAATTAACACACAATCCTCTGCGGGAGACACCCTTGCTTTCCTATACTACCATCGACTAACTCTTGTGTTTGCAGGGATTTAATTGAGATATTTTTAGGTGCCTATTTTGGTGTTGAAATACCCATATTAGTTACAAGAAGTGAACAATTATGGTCAGAAATTATACCTATAGCTAAATAAGGAATTACAGAATAGTGAGATCGAGCTAGCTATACATTGAATATCTAAACTAGGTTGATTATTGTATAATAAAGCTAGACTGATAATGATAAATAAGGAGATAGTCTAACAACTTACTCCAAAAGGGATATACCGATATACTGTGTGTGTGTGTGTACACATCTTCAAATTTCCACTACTTGAATATGGTTGTTAGGGTTACTTTGCAGAGATAATGGTTGGTATTCTGTTGGATCGCGTCTGTACATTGTTCCTATCCCTCTTTTAGTTTGGTTCTTAATTTCTTAAACTGCTGTCTTGTGTTGCATGTTCTTAAACTAGTTAATTAGGTTAATGTTGTAATAGCTTGATATAAACTATTGCCTTGTATATATTCAATTAACTTAATGGATTATGGTCAATTACTCGTTGTCTAACATAGTATCGGAGCTGTCATTCTCTCAAGTTCCAAGTTCGAAACCTTCTACCCAATTCCCTCACTAGGGAATGCTTATTGATCTACACCTACATAATTAAGTAGTCTCGCTTTTGTTAGAAGAACAAATAACCAAGGGATTAGTAAATATGGTCCAAATAGTTTTATTAAGTATGGGTATGTTGAAGAAGTGGTGCCAGGGTGGATATGATACTTGGGATAGTGCCATTATAGCGAAAGAAGGGTTAATGGGACTATGGGAGCTGGAGATCTCACTTTGCAAATACCTTTTATAAAAGGAAGGAGATCATATTTGATTTCCACAGGGAAAAGCAGGTCACTTATTTCTAGCTTGTTGAGATACAGTTTAAGGGTGCATGTGTGGGGTTAAACCCTAGTGATTAATAACATCAACATCAATTAGTAATAAGTTAATTTGGACCCCTCCACACCACTCATTCCTGGTAGTTGCAGAACTTAAATCCATGCTTGTGTTTGTTTGCATCATTTCTCAGTTTCATGATTGATATCCAAGTCCAAGTTTTCTGCTTTATTTTTTAATATGTACAACGTTTTGTTTTTTTTTGTATGTATATGCCTAGCCAAGTAAGTGAATTGGCAATTAATTCATGTGGTTCAATGCACTGTGTTTGAATCAAGCTGCAGGTACATCAATAAATTGAGTCTGTTAAAGGCCAATTTTCGCACCACACCAGTTTGAATTGTTTCTGGTGTAAGATTGATGATAGAGACCAGTCGTTCCCAAAGTGACAAACTGACAATAATAGCTCACCCAATTTGATATCAGTTGCATTAAAATTGACTTGCTATATAAGCCATTGGCTGGGTAGCCTGGGAAATCATCAATATATGGCAAACTTTTTTGGTTCTTACAATTTTAATTACTGTGGATGGTGGCATCACTACCACAAGAAAATTAAGATGGAAACTTGTTTTTGATCGATTCGAAGTTTTCCGAGTTAACAGCAAAACTCGTTGTCGTCTACTGCATACGTACTGAATTGGCTAATTAAAGATCGAACTGATTAGTTTGGCTTTGTGTAGTGATCAGAATATAAAATAATAAGGCAAAATAATAATTAATAAGGCTTAGTTGCTTTTTCATAGTACATTATTATTTTTTTAACTAAAGATCAAGGGGTAGGAGATAGAGAAAAAAACCTCTCTATCATCCAATTTTACTAAAGATAAAATAAAAAATAAAAAAAACGGGATAAAAATCAAAACCTTATAAAGAACCAACAAAAGAGAACAAATTACCGAAAATGAAATTAACGTCATTTGATTGGACAAGAATGTAGGTGTTTAATATCATGATCAATGGCTTAATTATTTGAGTTTAGCCGGCGTGACAGAAAGGTTGAAGAGGTAAGGTGCCTGTACGGATCGATCTTAACCTTTAATTCTTTTTCCCATCATCCCATGCATCCATGGAATCAAAGCTCAAGACTCTGCTCCCCACTCACTCACACAAGCCATTCTATGCCATGTATATATAATTAATTAAGCCATATATATATATTATTTTTATTTCTTGGTTCTACGTAATTAAATCATTCATTCTTTAGGTTTATCTGCAATGATCATTTTGGCAAAACATTAGCCAATTAGAAATCTTGTTTGTCTTCTAATGTGGTCAGTCAACATCTAAGCAATCGATTCCCTCAATTCTTGTACGTTTTGCAAAGTAGGGACTAGAACGAACATTCATAAAATGGATAGTGAGCGAACTTTGGGCAACCATGTAGGTTAAGTTTATGGCCATAACAGTGCATTGTTTAGGTTCTTAAACGTACTAGGCTCAACCGATTTTGTTTATTTAAATTAAAATTGTGCGGATAATTAACTATTTCTACTTTAGCTGAATTTGATGATCAAAACTGTGCATACAACTACAATTTATCACATAAAAATAACTGATCGATAATTAATAATGGTAATGAAATGGTGAAACGATGTCCAATTTGACCAATTTTTTTGTATGAATGACTCTTGCAAAGGAATTTCAATCATTTAGTACAACAATCTATATAGAGCATGCAGATCGATATCACACCTGCACTGCGAATTGTGCAAAATTTTGCCCCAACCTTGAACGATATAACACCACCGTTGGAACAGCCTGTGCATTCAGGCCATGGTCAGCTTTGCGGCCGTCCGCTCCATATCGGACCTATAATTAAATATACACGTACATATATATGTTAATGGAAATATTGGCATGATTGTGTCCAAAGTCATGATCGAAAAGTAAGAGATATTGCAGATCACAAGGGTATGATATGATGATCGTGCCTTGTTTCTCCAGAGAAGTATAGTCTAGTGGAAAATTTCAGGGATCATATCACATATGGCATGCCTATCTAGCAGCACTCTAGCCAAGCCAATCCACTAAACTGGTGGGAAATTCTGATTTTGCAGCAGTAGTACTCCATAACATACAGTACACATATATAGCTCCAAATTAACTAACCCACTAGTTAAAAAGCAAAAGACAAACAAACATTCCCAACTGTATATACAGATAAAAGCACTGCAAGAACTTTCCTAGAAGATAAGATAAAAAAGCAAAGTCCGGAACTGTAATTCACTTCCTTGTCGACCACAATATCCATGCATGCATCTCGCCTGGCATAAATTTATATGATCATATCCCATACTGCAAATTAACGATGATGAAACAATACACAGTACTAAAAATATATGTCACTATGAGGGATTTGAAATTGGGGTTCCTCTGATATTCTTGATGCTATCCACGTTGGTAGTTTCATACACAGGCAAACCACTTGAGTAATAGCCCCCCAAGTCATAGTTCTGCAACTCAAAAAGATCGGAGCTAGAATCACTCTCTGCACCGTCATCGTCATCGTCATCGACAACCTCACTCAGCCTCTTCAACAAACCCTTGTTGTGATCCTGATCTGTTGAACTCTTGTACTTGTCCGACAACAACAACCCATTATTGTATTTGAATTTATCATCCAACCAGTTTAGCTCTCTGTTTGATGAGACTTTCTCATCCAAGGCTACTGTAGATTTTGCATGTGACAGAATACTATGCTTTGACAAATTGGACACCGCTTGCTGCTGCGGCTTGTGATCTGAGTAACTTCTCCAATCTCTGTAGCTCTTTGCGGTTGTGATTTGTGCATTGTAAGGAGGAGGAGTTCTGAAGCCAGAGCTTGAAGAGGAGTAAATGGACTTGGCATCAGCGGTAGTAGTAGTAGTACTCGAGCTTCGAAAATGGCTAATGCTGCTTCTTCTCCTTCTCCTTCCACCTGGGCTTTCCTCCTCATCTTTCATAGACTGCGTGGTACTGGATTTCGATTTCTTCTTCTTGGAGCCTGATTGGTTGAAAAGGGAATTCAAGAAGCTAGCTAGTCTCCCACCCGGAGAGCTCGGCTGCTTGTATTTGATCTTCTCTTTCATATTCTGCTTATTCTGATCCACCGCATGATGATGATGGTGATGATGCTGTGCATGTTGATCGAGCACGTTTCGGATTGGCATGTCAAGGCTGATTCTGCCTCCTCTCCATGATGATCTCTCTTCTTTCATCATCATCATCGTCGGAGCTTCGTTGTAGCCAGAGAAATACCGTGCAGCTTCGAACACGTCCAGCTCACCGGAGTCGTTCCTCCGGTGGAACGATTTCTTGTGTACCTTATCAGCTGGGTCTGCAAGTCCTGCAATAGATGACATGGTTCAACAATGACCTTGAAATTAATGAAGTAATGTCTCACTGGGGATGAAGGGTTTTTATGGGAGCTAGAGATGGATACAGAGCATAAAAGGAGGGATTTGTGAGATTGTGGAGAGATTGATGGGTTTGAACTTTGAAATGATTGTTAGTAGTGGGAACTTTGCTTTAAAATAATCAAATGCTGTGGCTTGCTATAATAATAATATCATATGATGAAGGGTTTTGCTATGGAGGAGTCACAATTTGGATTTGATGTGGATGTTGTGCACTTGTGCTTTAGTACTAATAGAAGAGATCAGTGGGGTACTATCTAGTAATACGTAGTACAAGGGAAACAAAAGCTTTGTGCATATATATCCTTCACAGTTGGTTATGGATCTTGCAAATGTGAAATTTAAACCAGAGGTAGAGATGGATAGGTACGTATACAATTGAAAATGGTGGTGGGGAAGGGCATGGAGCTGTGCTGCCTTGGATTCTAGGTCTTCTAGTCTTTGAGCTCTCAAGTGGGTGTTGGCTATGGGGCTATAGGCATGTACTGCTTGCTGACTTTTCCCAACAGATACCATCATGGATCTGGAGAATTTGGCGGATGCTATACCCACCTAGCCTTTTGTGAGCTTTGAAGTCACTCTTTGCTAAAAATAAAATAAAAAAGACAAAAGGAGACCTAATTTGTTAGCCAAGTGATTTTTGACTGGTGTAGATTAAATATATATGGCCCAGTAATATCTGTTTGCCTCCTCCTTTTTAGGGAGGAGTGTTACTTTTTACTTTCAAGTTTCAACCACAATTAGGATGATCTAATTAGAGAATGAATTGTTTCACTACAAGTACGTCGACATCGATCATATACAGCAAGCTTGCTTATTGATCAAATTTGAAATATGGCATGGGTGAACTATCACGGTCAAAACTCTAGTTAAAGAGTTGCATGTTATACCATATACTGCACGATTTCAGAAATAAATTGGGTGCAACACAATGATATATAGACTCCTAATTTTGCCTCATGCAATTAAAATGTGAACGATTGTGATTTGTGAAGTTAATCGGTGAGTGTTTGTTTGCTCTAACTAACGGTTAATTATAGATTTTTTGTGTGAATAATTTGCGGTAGCATTTTTTTCTTTGTCGGTTATCAAATTAGGTCATTCATCAAATAACACTTTCAAAAATAAAAGAAGCAAACTAGCTTTGAAAGCGATTGCCTTCACAGTACCCTATTTGCCTAATTTGTAATATATAACTAATTAAATAATTAATTCGTTCAGCATCCAAATCAAAGCACAGTCCCTTCACGGTCGGATCAGATCGGATTAAACACCTTGAAACTTACAACGACTAGACACCTCCTTATGTTACTTACAAAAACTTGGTTATGAAATGCACCAGAAATGAACAGCTTTTTCATTTTTATTGTGAAGAAGAAAAAAAAGGTATTGTGAAGTAGCCTTTTGATACGTAAAGAGCTCGACATGAACAGCTTTTATTTTTATTTTATTTTTTCTTTTCTCCTTTGATTTATGGGTTGAACAGAACACAATCCCCCCATTCCTTGGTGTTTGGGGCAGCCGGCATTACGAGCGTGTGGTTGCGATCGCACGTGCGAGTGCTTGTATGTTCATGTGCATGATGTCAGTATCCATCCTTTACGACTAACTTTGATGTATCGCTTACCGAAGAAGATTTTCAACATCTCCCTCAAAAAAAAGAAACAAGATTTTCTCTCAAAAGAAAGAAGATTTTCAATATTCCTAGGATGATCTTGATATTTATCAGAACCAAGTCTAATTATGGTGTTTAATTAGGCAATGGTTTCATGCGATTCATGACTAAATTGACATCATCCATGCAATTCGGGTTAGTGATCGAAGATCTTTAACTTCGACAATATTTAAGATTTTTCGAACAATGTCATATTTCACACCGGATAAATTTTCAATTAATGACTTAATCATTTCTCTTATAGTTGACAATAAAATCCAACTTTTTCCATTATTTTCATATTCGTCTTCCGATCCATCTTTTTGTATTAATTTCGTGCTCGTCTCTAAAACAATATCGCTTTAAACTTATTTGATCACTTTGCAAATATTTATATGTTTACAAATAAATAATAAAAATTTAATTAAAGTTGTTTGTGAGATAAACTCAATATCATTTTAGAAATAATCAGCACAAGGGAATCAATCCCCCAAACTCAAAATAAATAGAAAAATAAACTTTGAAAATGACTTAGAACTAATCACAAGATTAGTATCAAGTACAATCAGCAGTAGCGAATCGAATTCCATAACCAAGTCCGGAGGGGAACTCATGACACAATCTTGCAACCACACCGAAATAAATCGAATACAATTGATTGAATCATCTCTTTCGGGGAAAAAAAAACATTATTTGATGGGCACCATGAACAAATCAATGGTCACCAGAGATTCAGAGAATAAGGCAATGGCAATAAAATCATGACCCCAATGACTCGAGAAGATAATGATCGAACTCCTTCATGTTCTTTCTTTCTTATCTGGTTACGTAGCTAGCTTCATCATCTGTAATTTGGAAATTAATTACCAAAGCAAATAATTAAGGATCAAATTACAAATAATTTCCAGATATGATCGAACGAACGAACCAACGTAGTTCTATATACTGCTCCATATCTAAGGTCCTGGAAGGGCCTACAGCAAGAGAAATAAGCTCAAACTCGATTGGACTGCCACACAGAAATGGTGTGTTAGGATCAGAATGCCCGGCCATATGGGTCATATGTGTACGTATAGAACGATAACCATCTATATGCTTGTCGCCACTCGGTCACATTTTGCCAAAGGAAAGCTGCGTCTGCATTCTCTCTTGGCCAATCTGTGTTAGATTTATTTTCAACATGTTATGTACGTTGTGTAGCTTTCTTTTGTTGTGCACCATGCATCCCAAAAGTTACCTTCCATGGTCATCGTTTTCCCATGAGTCCCATCTCCATCTCTATATCTTGCCCAGCTATATACTTCGACCAGGTCTTGTATATATGCCTTTCCAGAACGACTTGTTTAGTTAATTTCGTCCATTACTTTACGATGCAGCTAATTTTTTATTTTATTTTTTGATTGAGATGAGAAATCTTATTGAAGAGACAGATGGCACTTGCATGAAGAATTTTAAAGGCAGAGCCGGGCCTCGTTAAAATACCTCACCCGATCGATGAAGTTAATTTGTTCGTTGTACTTATTTTCATAAAAGAATTAATGTGGTATTTTCTGCCGATTCGGTCGTTGGACCGTAGAGTCACATCATGAGATAATTAAACACATCAATCGTTTTTTCTTTATCTCAAGTTCTCAACTACTCATCTTTGGTAACGATAATGATCTTTTTGGTCCCCATATTTTATCGCTTAGGTCAACTTTGTAGTTTTTTTTTTAAATTGACAGGTCTGGTCTTGTGTTTATCTTTGTCAACTTTTTTTTATAGCTTAGGAGACAAAATGATGCCTCCATCCATGTATATACTATTTTCTTCACGTACATATACCCAAAATAACATAAATATTGATGAAAATGACTACAATGGATGACAACATATAACCATAAATTGGCCGAATTAACTAATTAAACAGGTAAAATACATAGAATAATATTAAGTAATTAATTACCCAAAATTAAAAATCCAATGACATTCATTAGATATAAGTCATATAACAAATAGAATCATGAACCTAATTCTATTGAGGCTTTCTATACCCATCAATAAACCTAAGATATCCCTCAGCCTATCCGAAATACCCATCAAAGGTTGAGACTTGAGACCCGGGGAACAAAGGTCCCAACTTCTTTAAGACAGCATGGGACAGAACCCTAAAATGTTCCCTAGCCTAGTCTCACCCAATAGGTCACCGTGTCGATCGATCGAGCTATAATGAGTGTACCAAATTGCTGGCAAGCAATAACCTCATTCCTCAAGTATCTGGGTATGTGTAGGGGTTTACGTTCTCAATCACTTCTGGGCTTACCAGTTACTCAAAAGTATATATATTCCCAGCTCAACATAAGAAAAAGGGGTTTCAGATAAGATAAGATTGGATACATTTTTCGGGGATGTGGGATGTGCTTGTAACCCAACAACTTGAATCTACTGTAGAGGAATGGACGTGTATTATTAATATGAATGAGAACAAAAGCTAGCTTAATTATTATCGACCAAGTGCTAGCTTTTGAGTTTTATCAGTCTTTGTCTGGGCATTTGAACTACGTACATGGAACCAATCAAGTAGTATTTCGATCTCACACATTGGCAAATACCCAAACCAAGACGTGGCTATTTCAGCTACACTTATAGTGCTCTTTAGCTACCACATAACATAAATTAAAGTCTCTGCTTTTCATATCACATTCATATTTTTCAAGTTCCAACCCTGTAAAATTGTAAATATGTCCCCTGGAAACACACTGCTCGATCTCTAGTAGTGAGTAGTGACTACTTCCAAAAGAACCGTCACTCATGTCTCCTCCATTGCAATTTGCAGATAAACTCAAACTAGCTTTCTGAATTTTATTTTTTTGGTTGGGGTACAAAGAGGGGGACTAAATTAAGCTTTCGAAGTAGAACACATTAACGAAAAACAGAAATTAGGAAAGCTCATTTATACACATATTATATTCCTACAAACGCACAAGTGTTCAATTTCTTATTAGAGATGATAGAAATGAATTAATTTGTTCATTTTTGGGGAAAAAAGAGAAAGAATTATATTAAACATGCGTGATCGAGTTGCTATGCATGAAGTGAGTAGTGCAAGATTCGTCCAAATAAAAGTGAGTAGTGCAAGAACTAATGAACTACCTTTGGGCCTAGGCCCAATTAGAATGAGCGATACTGTTTCGATTCTAAAAATGAAGGATTCAGCGCTCGACACGTTTCAATAATATTAAGTAATTCTGTTTGTTTTTTTTTGGACCGGGTCAAATAATGGATTAGTCCTAGTCAGTCAGTCACGTCTCCAGTACAATTAGCACCTATCGGCCAATAGGAACTGGACACGTTCCCAATGACCGCCATGCTTCTTTCTGTCCACACCTTATTCACCAGACCCGGTTATATCAGAGCATCATTTCTGTCAAAAGTATGTACTATATATACGTATACTGCATGTGTAGACGTATATACGTACAGGCAGTACCAAACCATCTCATTTTCCATTTGCTATTTGGACATCCCAATAGAAACAAGTTTTTCCATGGAGGATTTTGCAGTGAATCCCACATGGCTACGTACGTACTATTCGATCTTCCATCTTACCCAAATATGTTGTTTGATCTATGTCATGTGTGCACACTTCTCTTTTTGAAAAAAAAAAAAAAAAAACTCGTATTTACAGTAGCAACTGTAAAACCTGTCACAATTATTGGAAAAGCACAAGCTTTAATTTTACTGTATTTACACCAGTACAAGCTTGGTATTGAACTGAGGTTCCATGCCATTGTCTGGTCGACACGTAGAAACAAAAAAGTTAGGAATGCACAGATGGAGTTGACATTTCAGTCATTTTTGTAGTACTAAACACTTGCAAAAAAGACTGAAAAAGGGAAAACAAAATAAAGGAATTGATCAATCGTAAACCAGAAGAGACAATATATAGTAGGTACTCGATCCAATTACTTGTTCTTTTTATCTATTATCTTATCTTAAGCTTAACCCTGTATATATAATTATATAGCTAGGAGGAAGTTGAAGCCTCGAAGGTACCTAAAAATTACTCTCTCTCTCTCTCTCTCTCTCTCTCTCGTTGGGTTTTAATTTGGTCGAAGCTAGTCCACGGCCTGTACGTTTTAGCTAGCTAGCTTACGCCAGAAAACAAGAATAAAGGGAAAACTAAAACCTAGCGCCATACTAAAATAGTATTATATATAGTAAAGTAAAATATTAGAAGCTAAAGTAGTATATAGCAATCGATCGAAACAACAAAGAGATGGGAAGAGGGAAGGTTGAGCTGAAGAGGATCGAGAACAAGATAAATCGACAAGTAACATTTGCGAAGAGAAGGAATGGGTTGCTGAAGAAGGCGTACGAACTGTCGCTTCTCTGTGATGCTGAGGTTGCTCTCATCATCTTCTCCAGCCGAGGCAAGCTCTATGAGTTCGCCAGCGGCCCCAGGTACGTACACACCTCGATCTAATATACTTATATTATATGACAATTAATCGATCTCTTCGGGTTTTTGTTATAATTTTGATTCTTTAATTTGTTTGCTTTTGGAGACATTCATTTTTCATGAGATCGATCGATATACCAGTCATAGGTGAATTATTTAGGGTTGGGATCATGGGATGGAGAGTGTGGAATTTGATCCATTTGGTTACCATATCATACACTAAATAAAAAATTTATAAGTTTTAATGTGAGTTTGTAGAAAGAACATGTATATTTATTATATACAAGTCCTAGCTAACTTCATTACTACAAAATTTCTTTTTGTGGGGATCGAGGGTTATCAGAATATTTATAGCCATACAGGTACGCCCTTTTTTTTGTTTCAACACATATACACCGGCATGACAGTTGCAAACTTCCAAATTATATGTTATACTTGGTTTAATGTAATTGTTTTAAAAGGAATTAACTTGATCTGTTGCAAATCTAATTAATATATTATCATCATATCATGTATATATTTCACTAAATGAATTTGATACTTTTTATTTCAACATGATAAAGGTTTGAGTTCCTAATTAAACCTTGTGCGCGCATATAGTTCATTATTTTAAAATGAATTTGATACTTAATTAATATATTATCATCATATCATGTATATATTATCAAGGTTTGAGCTCAATTTTTGTTGTAATGAATGATATTTTCTTAGTTATGAAGCTGGCCTGAAATACTAGTTCTCAGCTTCTTTACTTCCTCCCTTTCCTTATCTCCCACATCTCCCAAATCATTTTCGACTTCTCATATTTTAGAGAGAATCAATGCACACTCTCTAAGACTGTATTATCCTACCACTTTATTCTCTTCCTTCCATTCTTCCTTTTTTGGCCCCCCCTTTTTTTTCTTTAATTTTTTTTTTTTTGGAGGTGTGTTTTTTTTGTTTGGGGTGGGGCCTTGCTTTTTTTTTTCCAGCCGCTCCCCCACAAAAACTAAGTATATGTATGATTTTAGCCATTGGTTTTTGATTCATATTAAATTAAACTTTTTCTCAAAAAAAAAAAAAACAGGTTTGAGTGTTCCATAACAGGTTTGAGTGTTCCAAAACAAAAAAAACAGATTTTAGCAGTTCACTTTACCGGATTTGTACTTCACTTTTAACTATATAAAAGTGGAGTGCAAATGGTAATAAATAAGACAAAGTGGAGTGCTAAAATCATCACTCTTTCTTTACCATACATTTCATCAATTAGGAACTATATGCGCGCACAAGGATCGATCTACTAATCAACTTTACGGTTAAATAAGATTTTTTTATTTTTTTTACTTTAGTTAGGATATCCCAAAGGCTTCATAAGTCTAAAAACTAATTCCTTTTGGCCCAAGAACTAATCCTTGGGGTGCATGAAATGTTTCAACTGTGCATTGCAGCACAATACTTGACCACTTCGACAACTTCGTGAATCAAACGCGGATAGGGGGTTCCCAACTTGGACGTTGATCAACTAAGCCACTTGCAGTGATTGTTAAATAAGATGCTTTGAGCATTGATAAATTACATTCCTGGCATTAGTAGTGCATGCCCTAGCCGGATTGCACTTAAAAATGTGTTTATTCTCATTCTCCTACGTACATTAATTGGTGCTTTAATTTATTAATAATTTGTTTTCAGCATGGAGAAGACAATTGAAAGGTATCAAAGATACACTTATGCAGCACTGGAAGCGGATCGACCTGCTCAGGATGAACAGGTTAATTAGTACGTTATACTTAGTTGAATGAAGCAATTCCGTACTTACCTAGCTATTTTCCAAATATTGTTCTTAGTTAACAAAACCAAAAATTCCCAATCTGTTTTAGCTGTATGTTGGTAATGAAATTTCATTCACCAAGTCCTGTGCCTTACTGAGTTTTGATTGAACGTACTGCTTCCATGTTAACAAGCAGAGCAGGCACCAAGATTACGTGGAGCTAAAAGCGAAAGTGGAGGTCCTACAACGTACGCAGAGGTAGATCGATCATGATACCAAAATGATAGATTTGCATTGAAACATTTTGGCTACTGAATTAGAAACTTGATCACTGTGCATTATGTCCTTATTTATATGTACTAGCTAGATCACATGAGAAATACTGGTCATCACTGCTCACATATGGAATTTTACCTGGCATTCTTTAGACATTTTCTTGGGGAAGAATTGGATCATTTAGGCATAAATGACCTTCAGGAGCTTGAGAATCAACTGGATACGTCGTTGAAGCGAGTTAGGTCAACACAGGTATTCAAAAAATTTGTTTTTAACTGTGAAAATATAGTTGTGAATGCCTAATTAATTTACAAATCTGGCTTCCTTCCAGTTGTAACAATTAATTTAAGAAGCCCTTATATTTCTTAATTAAATGAAATTAAGCTTTGCATCTTATTGCTTGGGGATATCGTTTCAACAGTTTCAAAGTACCCGCGGCTCATTAGATTGAAATGTTTCTGCATTATGGATTTTTAGCATATTTGTCACTCATATATTGTTTTGCTTAATTATTTTGAACTATCTGCATGCATCCAACCGGTTGATGAGTTTGGTGTTTCAATTGTGAACTTGGTTGATTGTGTATCTTTTTGTGTTTGTAGCTATCATCTTAAAACAAGTTTCAGATGCTTAGAAACCATCATTTTAGGACCCAATCTAGATATATACAATCATGCATATTATGAATACGTACTCTTCAAAAGTTGATTGGAGGTGGACATATAATAATTAATTCACAAGGAATTTAAACTTAAAGGTTGCTATATATTCATTTGTTTGCAGCACCAACATATACTTGATCAGCTTTCTGATCTTCAGGCGAAGGTATATTAATCCTAATCTGTTAACATCAATCAATTGATCTACATATGAGCTATGTCACAAATTGATAGAGTCTTAATTTTAAGAATTGCATGTACGTGCAGGAAGAAATGCTGCTCGAAGCAAACGATGAATTGAGTAGGAAGGTATACACTGTTCTTTCTTAACATATTTATAATTGAATCTTGTCCTCTTACTTATTAAATTTCTTCATGCAATAGCTTTTTTGCTTCTGAATTTTCATGTTGGGCACAGTTGGAAGAGAGTAATGCAGCTCTTCAACGTTCATGGAAAGCTCAGGAGCCAAATATTCCAAATAGCCTCCAGTCCAGTACTGCTCAATCAGATCAGGGTTTCTTTGATGAGCCTGTACAATCCAACAACAATACACTGCAGATAGGGTAACTCTAGAAAAAACTACTTTTGGTGTTTCACCATCAAACAAGATCAAAATTTAATTTCTCCTTCTATTTTATATCTTGGTTTTCTAATTAATTTTGGATTTACAGCCACAGTCGTGACGTAACAAGGGAGGTAAATGTAGCAACCTCAACCCAAACTCGTAGTGCATTTGTCCCAGGGTGGATGCTCTGAAGTCTTGGACCTAGCTGTTTGTCATTGTACGTCGATCTACAATTGGTCAAAGACAAGTACTTTACTATAGAGCTCGTGTTGTTCGCTTGAATACGATCCTTGTCCCAAAGAGAATACAATGTCTAATGACCAAACAAAAGTACTCGCTTGAATATATATGATTCTTATCCCAACAAAATAAATTTATCACACTACAATTGTTGAAAGCCTCGCCATTATTTGTTTATTTGTCGAAATCGATTGTAGGGTTCTTTTTACGTTTAATTAAAAATTTCAAATTTTGAGCCATTTACCTTTTGTTAAAATGAGATAATATATACTTTATTTCACATGTGGACGTCCACATTGTATTAAAATGTAAACATCATCTTATTTTACCCAATTGACAATATAACTCAATTGTTGGAACCGCTCATCGTTTAAATTTATTTTTACAAAACATCCGCCGAATTAGATATTGTTTGGTTATCTGTTTGTTGTATAATTTACAGATAAATATAGTCCGTCAGATAAAGCTGAAATGATGAATGTTGTAATCAAATAGCTACATATTTTCTAATTTAATTTTTTGTATCAAAATAATCCTTGAATGATAACCTAAAATATCAACGGTTTTGATCATTAGCTTGCACGTCGGATGAGGATCTTCATATTTTAATATGATGTGGACGTTCACATGTGAAATAAAACTTTATATATATCAATTTTAAGATGTGTGAATGAAACTCTAAAAACTCAATAATTAGGCTGGCATTCGTGAGTTTTCAAAAAATGGTAGGATAATATTTCTACGTTTCTTTGATAAGGGATAAATATATTAATAATTCTGTTAAGCATAGAATATATATACAATTTGTGTTATGTAATATTTGTGTGTTATGTAATTACATATAGGAGTTTATTACGGTTGAACATTGCTTTTCCCTCGTCTTTTCAATTTTAGAAGAGAAAAATAATAGTAATAATAATAATAATAATAATTCTCACATAACTATAGGTAACCAATCATGTACTAGGAGACATTACTCAAATGTACAATTTTTGGCAGAAATTTGAATGGCTATAAAACCTTGGGGAAAAAGTTCCCAAAAAGATAAGATTTTTTTTTTGGTTAAAGCGGCTATTGGAAATAGCAGGAGCTCTCCAACCCCCAAAAAGATAAGATTGTGAAAATAGAGAGTCGGGTTTCTAAATTTGATTATTAAGTATTTTCGGACTATCACTAGTCCGTGGTTCCAGATACCAGCTGATGATCCATGTAATTAGCCTGATTTTGATAGTACATGATTAGTCTATTTTTTTTGTCCCATGTATTAACGTGTCGTCGCCGTAGTGGTCTGGACCACATACACGTGGTAATCCCGAATCACATAATAATTACTCAACTAGGTTGGAAGGTTCAAAACTAATGTAGGCCCTTCTTTCCCCTACATAATGTCGGTAAGTTTAAAATGTATGAATTTCTTGTTTAGTTAGAGCATCTCTAATGGCTTTCTTATAGTTTAGGTAAAAATAATTTTTTTTTTGTTCCAACAACTTTCCTATATATATCTCTATTTTAGAGATATTGAGTAGATAGAGAATACAAATTTATATATTTACAAAAAATTCTAAATTAAATTATAGATAAACATCTTCTTTGAATTCTCAATGCTCTTCTTTTTCCTCTCTCTTAAAATTATATTAATTTGCATCATAAATGATTTGAATTCATTTTCAAATAAAAAATAATACTATATTCAATTGTAGATCATAAATAAGATTATAGAGAATATGTAAGAAAGCTGTAGGAGATACTGTATATATGTTTCATGCATTTCATATTTGGGTCGAGGAATGACCACAATGACTTTCTGATGTATTTATATCTGATGTAAACTTTTCAGTTGCTTAATTAATGCAAAATTTATCTTTAAAAAAAATTATAGATATTTTAACTTTTGAGAATACAAATACAAGTGTACAACTACACCACCAGTTTTTTTGTTTTTTGTTTTTAAAACCACCAGTTAAATCTTTGCTTAATGAAAGAAAAGTCTGATCCTTTCTTCTAACAAAAAAACAGGTCTGATCCTTCTAAATGGCCCTCTTAAAATCAATAACAAAAAAAAATTATACGAAGAAGGGCTTTAAACAGTGTTGTATCAGACTAATTAACTATGACCGTACTGTTGTTTGAATCAATTGACACATAGTTAACACGTCTGTAACGAGCAGTAAATAAATGGGGCTGCTCAGAATTACCGTTTAACACGTTCTGACGTACATAAAAGCGAAAAACCCACAAGTCCGTCCGTACGAGTTATAAGAAGCTACCTATGGCCTATGGAGTATGGAGTATGGTGTTGTCAAATACTCGAATGCCAATAAGGAATAGACTACATGGTACTTGCAGCCAATGGGGACTCGACAGCGCATCCTTAAAAAGCCACACCGGTTTGTTTGTTTTTTTTTTCCACCAAAACCACCCTACTGACCGGAAACCGCTTTTAAAGCCCATTAAATATTTGTAAATTATTCCCCATATATTTCCTTTTCCGTATATAATTCTGCACATGCTTCAATTCGTTCCCAGACAACACTCTCAGATATGGCTAAGCTAGAAGGAGAAGAAAATCATTAAATTCCTCTTTAATCCCTTTTTTCTTAGAAACTTTCAGTTTCGATCAGGTTGTCTTTCTTTTCTGGGGTTTAGCTTGTTTGGGTATTTGTGAGAAAAAGGAAATTTATTAGAAGAAGAACAAGATTGTCTAGCTGAGCTTAATTATCATCAATATGGGAAGGGGTAGGGTTCAGCTGAAGAGGATAGAGAACAAGATTAACAGGCAGGTGACTTTTTCGAAAAGAAGAACTGGTCTGCTGAAGAAGGCGCATGAGATCTCTGTCCTCTGTGATGCTCAGGTTGCTTTGATTGTCTTCTCTAACAAAGGAAAGGTCTTCGAGTACGCCACTGATTCATGGTACTGATCAAAATCTCTCATATAAACCTTGCTTGCCCCAGTGCTACTTCTTCTTCTTGTTTCTTATTCTTCTTTCCTTCTCTCCATTTTTTTTAAAATTAAGGTCATATATCTGTGATCTGAAATCTGGGTTTCTGGGTTTCTGGGTCATTAGCCTCAGTTATCCTGTAAATATTTCATGGGGTTTAAACGGATGAATTCTAATTAATTACATACAGCTGTGAAATTGTCATGTGATGCAAAGGTAGCTATCAGATCGCTGATGGCTAAGCGTACTTGATTGATATAAAGTAGGAGTTTAACTTACATATATATATATGGGCACTTAATGACCCTAAAACAAAATTATATGAGATATATGACTATATGAGTAAAACGATCAGTTTTATAATTAAGCATCAAAGCATGGCCTGGTTTGTGGTTGATTTTTTTTTTTGGACAATTGGTTTGAGGTTGATGGTGCAACTTCTTAAGATAAATGTACAGGCATATTATATTGTAATGTTTGGGTTGATGGTCACTGATCTTGTATTGACACAAAATATAATTTATGGAATTACATCAGAGCATAATTTTGAAATGTTTAACGAATTTTTTCAGCAAATTAATTTTTGAAAAAAAAAATATATATAAAAAAAAGAGAGGGGTGGAAGCAGATCGAGAAGCAAATAGAAAACCCACTAGAATATACCACTATAAGAGATCGAAGAGGACAACTCAGTCAAAAGTCGATGTAAATGAATACAAAAGCTGATAGAAATGGCATATATATATATGAAACAAGTGAAATATCAGATTCACAAAAAAAAAACAAAGTGAAATACGATTTAGTAGTAGTTCTACAATATTAAAAAAGTTAAAGCTCAAATGAAATGTGTGAGTAACAATCTTTTCTTTGCTTATCGACTCTTTTCTGTAATCTTCAAATTACGGCTCAAATAACCCTTTGTTAGACTACATTACCTAAATACCTATTACCTATTGTACGTGCAGGTCCTTTCGTGTGATGATCGATGATCATGAAAACCAATGAGACTAGCTAGTATGTAATAAATCTATCCTAAAATAGAGTGGCCAATTAATATGACCAGTTTCATGCTTAGGTTTTCCAATATTTTTGACCAGGGGTTCCGATAAGTATTTCTTATAAAGGGTGACTGACCAATCCTTCATATATATATATATGTATATCTACTATCTAGACGTTAGACATTTAACCCAAAAAATGTGGGATTTGTGATCTTAGAACTATAAAGTTTGGTGTACAACATAATCGACATCATGATTAATTTTTCTCATACGAAACTATAAATGAAAACCGTGAATATGCTCCCTTCAAACAGTTTGAGAATTAAAGCTTATTCTATCCCGGCCTTAATTGGGTTAAGTACAGAGAATTACTGCAGATTCCTTTTGTCCAGATATTACTCAAGTAATTGTTATATATATATATATGCCGATGATATGTCATGTCTATGCAGCATGGAGCATATACTTGAACGCTATGAGAGATACTCCTACGCAGAGAGACAGCTAGTCGAACCTGATTTTGAATCACAGGTAAGTTCTCTTTGATCGAAAATTCCAGTTAATGTATTCTCTTATAATTTAGGTCACTTGGTAATTGATGCAGGGCAACTGGACCTTCGAATATGCTAGACTAAAAGTGAAAGTCGAGCTTCTGCAGAGAAACCTTAGGTATATATAGTTAAGACGTTACTAATCTCTGTTAGAATGGGTTTTGCATAAGATGTGATCAGCTTTTCTAGTTAAAAAAATAGGCTTGATTGATTGTGAATCGTTTTCATCCTCTCTCCTGTAACAAACTCAGAGAGCTCGTATGCCTTTCGAATTCATGGTTTCTTGTAATCTTCCATTATCAATATAATGATTTCTCCAAGGTTTCTTATGAATCTCGTCATAATTAACTTGCCCCCAATTAACTAATTAATTAAGTTTTCCTACTGAATTAATTAATTCCTCGTACATATTTACTTGAACCTCTTGATCTGCAGTCACTATTTGGGAGAAGATCTGGATTCGTTGAGTCTCAAAGAGATCCAAAGTTTGGAGCAGCAGCTTGACACTGCCATTAAGCAAGTTCGATCAAGAAGAGTATGCGGCCTGTCCTCCTATAGCTAGCTTAGGTTTTTTTTGTTTGGTCTGGGCGGCTAGCTAGGTCGATTATATATAGCACTAAATATATATTTTGTGATTTCTTGCAGAACCAACTCATGAACGAGTCAATCTCTGAGCTTCAGAGAAAGGTTAGGCCATTTGCATATACTCTATGAACTAGACTTAAAATTAAGCAAATGTTCGTACGTGTTGTCTAGTATTGATTTGCACAGCTGGTGTGTTCTAACTTTGCGCGTTAATATATATCAGTACAAAACACCCATTTATCATATGGAAAACGAAAATGAATACCAAAAAGAATGTGTATGTGAAAACATGAGAAACACATTATTACCAAATTCAACCTGTTATTATCTTTATTAATTTTGGTGAATTGACTGTAACTCTTCTTCAATTTATGGTAATTACTTAGAGATTTATGACTTGTAATCTTGACTTATAAGTTGCATGTGTATGATATCCCCTGAATTGAACTTGGGCAGTCTCAAAATCTGTTCATAACTTTCTTTCTATTCTCTACACTATGACAGGAGAAGGCAATGCAGGGGCAAAATAACTTGCTTGCAAAGAAGGTCATCTACTTAATTATATATGTCAGCAAAGTCTTTTCTAATTTGATATATAATGACTCTTCTGTTCTTTAGGTTCTGCTATCATAATTAATCAACATTGTTAAATATAGATAAAGGAGAAAGAGAAGAATGAAGCAGCAGCTCAGGAGGTTCACAATTGGGAGCAGCAGCAGCAAAACCATGGCCTTAACCTGATACCACAGGCTCCACTTCCATGGTTGAATATGGGGTAATATATTATCATTATTATTCATAATTAAAATAATTAAATATCAGGGACTATTATAGTTAGATAAGGTATGGTTTTGATATATGCAGGGGAACTCAGCAAAATGATCAGTTCCTTCAAGTGAAAAGGAACCAGCTGGAGCTTACTCTCGAGCCATCATTGTATTCATGCCACCTTGGATGCTTTGCCTCATGAACTATCACCACGTAATATTAATTGCCAAGTGCAAGTGAAAAAGAATTAAACTAGTAGCATATGCTGCATATGCCAAGGTACTTACCCAATCTATGATATACTGATATAGTACAGTACTTCATCAAATATTTTGCTATTTTGTAAGCGTACGTGGTTGGTGAAAAGCTAGGTTTTCGGATAGAGCCGATGATCGATCATGATCAAAGATATTAATTGCTCTGTTGATGATGCTAATTATTCAGAAAATATATTATGTATTTGCTAAACTTCATGCAACTTGAAAACGGAATTTCACACAATATCTTATTTAGTGAAGTTGATAAAAACTTCCGATAAATGTCCACAAATTTCTGCATGTTTTCTGCAATAACTTTCCGGAAATTATTTTCTAACTTCTCTGTAACTTTTAGATATTGTGAGGCATAATCTTCTCCCATTACATTAGCGAACTCAAGTATGGTTTTTCTAGCCAGTGAGTTGTGACGTATTGGTTATCGGTAAAACCAACACAGTGAAGATCACATATTCAAATTTTACTGGCATCTAGGGATGATGAAGTGAGGATGTGAGGTGGGATGGGAATAAAAGTTGTCGCTTTTACTAAAAAAAAAAATTGAATTTTTCTGCGAAAGGTGATCAATCAAGATTTATCTGTAATAGTTACTTGTACATAATATATATACATATACACATAGTCGTCTAATAAGATTCTCATAGAGTCATAGGGTAGAGAAAGAAAACAAAGCGCAATATATTGAATATTATCACAGAAGATAGACAGAAATCATAAGAAAATAGTTTATTTTTTGGGACTAAGTACGTGGTTGTTTTTAATTGTCTAGACAACTAAAGGAAGTGCTTAGGCTGAAGATATGGACATAGTGGAATGTGGATGGAGTTTACATACATATGACTGGAGATAAAATGAATTGGTGTGAAATTGAATTTTCCATTGAACAATGAATTTAAGCCCAAGTTTACAATTTCAATCTTTCGAGGAGAAAGAAATGGAACAATTACAGATAATTTAAAACGCTACTCAATATATATGCATACCGATCGATCTATTCCTTAGAATTTTGACTGCTTAATCTTCCTCATTTATATACGACGTCGACTCTACTTTGCGAGCCGTTGCGGTTGCGGTTGCTGTGTGATCTCAGAGATCATTAAATGACATCACCTACAAAATCAATTTGCAATAAGTCAGATTCAATGCTTTGAGACTGCCCTATCAAATTGGGGTTTGCTATGAACTAAACCCCAAACTTCTTTATCCCAATACTTTTGCTAATACTTTCACCGGAAGTGTGCCTATTACATAGCTCTAGCTTTCACACTACCAATGTTGTCATCATATATCAACTGAGGAAGTTGAGCCAGAAAAAAATATCGAGTTCCGAACACAATTCATCAAGTACATATGATTGGTCTGAAGGCAATTTTATAAAACATCTTGCTTTAAAAGGTATGAAGCTGGCTATAGAAATTGGTTAATTACCTGGCTGCAAATTGGACAAGTTTGGTTTCTCTCCAACCATTCATATATACAAGCAAGGTGATAATGGTGAGAACACTTCGTTGTTATCTTTGGATTTTCAGGTGTGTATTCTGCAGCAATTTTCAAGACAAAAACCTCAGCCTATATTCAGCATTGCATAATTAAGAAACCAAATAACTAAATAAGTGAAAAGATATCACCACAATTAACCATCTAAATGCAACAATGCTCACCTTCAAGACATGTAGGGCATTCTTCCTCTTCTATGCATGAAGGATAGAGGTAACGATGTCCTCCAATCTCCTTTTCGAATAGCAAAGGACCAGGAGGGAGTTGAATACTAGAAGTAGTGGCAGCAGCAGTCCTGCTAGTGCTAGTGCCAGTCCCATATTGTGTATTTCCAAGTTCCACAATAACAGCATTTGGTGCGACTTGATCAGTAGGCGGATGTGTTTCCCCATTGCCGAGCGCAAACTGCTTAAAATAAAATTGGTTATCACCCACACATATGTATGGATATGGTCGATCACGTATTATGATCACTACTTAACAAGAGAGAGAGAACATATAGATTGAATCACTTGGATAAATTGCTGAAAACAAAAAGGGGGAAGTAATGGTTGGTAATTCTAAAACATATGTACGTACCTTGTTGCACAAGTTAGGGATGATCCCGTTATCATTGTTGGCATTGTCCGTGTTATCTAAAGGATCGTCAGCATCAAAGCAAGAACAAAAAGAGCCCATCAAGAAATATAAAGCTTCAACTTTTGCTAGCTTCTATTTGAATTTTGAATCACACCCTGTACAGATCGTGAAGAGAAATAAAAAGATTTAATTTGTTTGCTGCCATAAATATAATGTAACAAGGAAAACAAGAGGAAAACGATTCTATAATAATCAATGATCAACATCTCATATAAACTCTTCGAAGTGATGACTAATCATGATCATGATCATTGTTGCAACAAGAAAAAGAAGAACAATAGCCATATGAAGAAACTATTCGCGATCGAGACCCATAAAAAGTTAATTGCGCTGTAAAAAAATCAAATTTAATTTAAAGACTGAGATTAAGAGGTTGAGCTTGAGAATAAGGCAACATACTCGATCAATGACCGATCAAGTCTTTGAAACTGGAGCAGATTGGGATGGCCTCCTTGACTACCAAGAATCCCAGAATTAACGATGAGAAAAACAACCAAGGAAACAGAAAGATCGAGTAGCAGTGATAGAGATAAGAGCTAATGAATGCACTTAATTGCGTAAAATAAAATTAAAGGGAGAGATAGAGAGATAATAAGAGAGAAGAGGTTGAATTGGAGTGTGGATTGAAATTCAAAAGTCGTATCTTTTGTGTAATCCTAGTAGAGTTGCGTAGGGATTTCCGCTGAAATCCAGGGTTTAAAGGTCAATATTTCATGGAGCCCATTTGTCTTGCGGGCCTTCTTTGCTGACATCGAATCTCATTAATCTCTTCCTTCTCCTAATGCAACTTGGATTCTTCTACAAAACGTTTACCTTAGTTCTTCTTTTTCCTTTTCCTCCCTTGATTATTATTTTTATACGATTAAAATGTGTTTAAACCTTATTCCAGATGCACTTGGAAATGTTTATCTCGAGCTCAACCTCCATACGTTAATCCACATAGCAAAAAGATAAGTAACTCAACTAATTAAGGTGTATCAGTATTTCAATCTCTTCTTTGTGTGGGAAACATCTTGAGGAGTACGAATCTCACATTCACTTATATATCAAAGTAAGAAAGAAGGTAAGTGTGATTAAAAAATATTAATTAAGGTGCATTAGCATTCAATTTTGAAGGACATGATGTTTGGCCACTATACAATATCGTCCCGACCTCACTCATTATTTATCTTTGCAAAATTCAACCAAATCAAACTAAGCTATTTAGCAATTCTTCATTTAAATTTCCTCGATCTCACTTATATATTTACTTCTTTCTAAGTTGCATTAATTACTTTGATATTTTGATGAGATATGCTTAAAAAACATTGTTTTTAACTTTATCGTTATACTTCCCTACTTGTAGTGTACTATAATGCTCGAAACTATTTATTTTTGAACGATTATTTTTAACTTTTTGGTTATGCTTAATTCCCTACTTTTAGTGTAGTGTAATGCTTGGAAATATTCATTTTTGAGATAAACTCGGCCAAAATACAATCAACTCAAAGTTTTTTTTTGGTCTAGAGTTTGGTTTTGCTATATGATGGGAGCATATTTGTATGCTCTAATGTCCTTAATTATATATTAATTCTCTCACATTCCATCTTTATTCGAGTTAGTTATGTTGTTTTATGTTTTATAGGACTCTTGGAGCATTGAGGAATGAAAAGAAGCAAACTGGTGAATAGGCCTGTGCAGATCAGTCCACTTTGATGGAGAACTGGGAGAATCTCAAGATGAATTAGAAGATGTACCATATATGGATAAAAAACCCCGTATGTCTATTTTCCGTAACTTCTGACGGTTCGTTATTTGGAGTTTTCTAGAAGAAGTTATGACTGTTTAAGTGAGCGAAGGTCAATCTGCCGCGAATCTGGAATCCTAATTGATTTAGGATTTGTGACTTTTCCTCATGGGCTTCGACTCCTATTGGGCTTGGACGAATTAAACCCTAACTTAGGGTATTTAAACATCTCCTAATCAGCTGATAGTCATATCATCATACCTAGAGAGCAAGTGTTGGAGAGCAGTGAAGATCACCGTGACTCTATCCATCTTTCGGTTTCTTAATATTTTCATATGAATTTTGTGATTGCCACCATGACTATGTGTGGCTAATTTCTTTTTTCTCTGCTTTTTTTTTTTTTTTTTTTTTTTTTTTTTTTTTTTTTTTTTTTTATTTTTTTTTTTTTTTTTTTTTTTTTTTTTTTTTTTTTTTTTTTTTTTTTTTTTTTTTTTTTTTTTTTTTATTTTTAGTATTTTTTTTTGTTTTTTTTTTTTTTTTTTTTTGGTATGAATATAAATTTTTATAAAATTCTTTATAAAATTTTTTGAAATATTTTAAAAAATTTTTTTTTTTTTTTTTTTTTTTTTTTTTTTTTTTTTTTAATTAAATTTAAAATAATAATTTATACCTAAAAATTAATTTTTGGGAGATTTAGCGGAATACCATAGAGCAACCCCAGACTTTTGTCTTTTTCACTATCACCGCGATCATATTTTGTGGAGGGAGAATAATATATTATAGTAAAATTAGAACGAGGATTTCACCCCCCTCTTTCCCCCCCCCCCCCCCACCACCCCGGGGGGCCCCCCCCCCCCCCCGGGGGGGGAGAAACAAATTTTTCTTTTTTTTTTTTTTTTTTTTTTTTTTTTTTTTTTTTTTTTTTTTTTTTTTTTTTTTTTTTTTTTTTTTTTTTTTTTTTTTTTTTTTTTTTTTTTTTTTTTTTTTTTTTTTTTTTTTTTTTTATTTTTTTTTTTTTTTTTTTTTTTTTTTTTTTTTTTTTTTTTTTTTTTTTTGCAGCTCCCATGTTACCCGCTTCCTCCCTTTGAATTCAAATTTTTCCAGCCACTATTCACTCTGCCCACTTAATCCATTATTCCCCCCACCCGCAATCATTTCTTCCCTCTTTAAATACGATCCCTATTTCATTTTCCTCGCCGGGTTCATCCCCCCACACCCCCCCCCCCCTCTTTCCCCCCCCCCCCCCCCTCCGCCTCCGTGGAGCCCCCCCCGCCCCCCCCCCCCCCTCCCTCTGTACCCCCCCCCCCCCCCCAAAAAAAACCGGCCCCCCCCCCCCCCGGGGGGGCCCCCTCCCTTCCTCCCTTCCCCCCCCCACAACCCCCCCCCTGTTACCCCGATAATTCTCAACATCCAACAACCCCCCTTCTCTTCTCTCTCAAAAATTCTAGCCCCGTCTTCACCTCCCGCCTCTTCTTCCTCTCTTCCCCAAACAACTCTTCTAATTAACAAAGATTTTCACTCAATCCTCCATTTAATCCGCAATTCCCACAATCATACACCCATCATCACCTTCACCCCACCATATTTAATCTCAAATTAATCAATTTAAGTTTCCAAAAAAAAGACACCCCCCCCCCCCCCACCCCCCCCCCACCCCCCCCCCCCCCCCCCCCCCAAACCCCCCCCACCACCACCCCAGCTCCATTATCCCTCTCTCCGATCCACCCATGAACTTCGTCGAGCCCGTCCACACTCGCCTCTACTCATTCTTTCGCCTTTGGTAAATGATGAAGAATATGAAATTTTCTGCTTCTAGCCCATAGACCAAGGCCAATTTCTCCACTCACGAACTTATCAAAATCTTGGAAAAAATTTTGAGTTTTGTTTTAGATATTTATATTTTTTTTTTTTTTTTTTTTTTCATTTCCACAAATATAATTTTAAATAAGCATATAGTTTATTATTGGATATTAAAATAAATAAACAACCGGGAAAAACACTTATATATTTCAACCAATAGGTTTGGTATAATTAGCTTTAATATATTTTTTATTGTAAATTACTGTAAATAATATATTTATATGTATATTTTTACACTAGTATTATACTTAGGTACTGAATAGTATTTTTAGTTGTGTAGGTTTTGACAAGGTTATTAATATGGCTTTTTTATAAGGCACTGAGGGGGCTTATTAAACTGGAGGAAATTACTTTTCGGGAGTGGACTGTTAGGGGCATACGTTAAGGTGCACTGGTCTAAATTTGGCTTTACTGCTGTTATTGATGTGTGTTTTATGTAATTTTTTTTTTTTTATACTTTTTTTTATAGGTAACTTTCAAAATACTTTAACAAGGTTTTTTATATAAATAAAATTTTTTTTATATTTTTTTTTTTTTTATTAGGGTGTTGGTTGGTGTTTGGTTTAAAAAAAAAAATAAAAAAAAAAAATTTTTTTGTCCTAATATAAAATAAAAAAAAAAAAAAAAAAAAAAGAATGGGTGTTCCTTGGTTTCATTCCCAAGGGGCGAACCGGGCCCGGGGCGGGGCGCGGGGATCCCCCGGACAAGAAATAAATTATTTTAAATGCCCCGAAAAAATGGCAGGGGGGACCACCACCAGGGGGGGCCCCCCCCGGTGGGGCTGAATCAAGTAGATTGTAAACATCTGCTCTAACATACCAAGTATGAGAGGTTAATAGGTTAAGTTCGACATATCATTGGCTTAACTTGAGTAATGACATTCGATTGCTAAGAAGGGAAGATTGACATATCATGAATGAAACATTATCTTGTGGTGAATAGCATGTCCCTAGTTACATTGTTCTCATTGATTTCTCCATCACAACTTTCACATCTTGGATTAATTTCCATTATTTAATTTACTCATTCATTAGTTTAATCAAAACCCCATCTCTACTTTATTGTTTTAGTTGTTATAGTTTAGTAATTATATCAATCCTCTGCGGGAGACCTTTGCTTATCCATACTACTTCGTGACAAAATCTTTATTTGCAAGGATTTAATTGAGTGCTAGTTTTAGCCCTATCACTATAGAAAGGGAGAGTATGATATATTGATTCATATTTTTTAACTTTCTCGTAGTTTTAACTTTTGACTTACAAAAGTTTTAGATGCCCGTTAATGGAGATATTTTGACTCCCAATACAAGAAGTGAAATTTATATGTTGTAAAGTTTGTTATTAAGTTCATTCTAAATTGAAAATTTTGTTGAAATTCCATCAAATTTGACATATAAATTTAGATTATGAATATAAATAATTCTCAAATTAACTGAGATCGATCGTGACAAACTAGAGTGTTATTAACAAATACTCCAACTCGACATTATGACTAACATTGCTATTTTGGCCAAACAGAATAGAGTGAACGTAGTTTTAACTTTTTGGTTACAAACATTTAACTAAACTGGTAATTAAATGGGTCAAATAAGATTCTTGTACAAGGTGTTTGGCTTTCCATTACAGAAATTCCAGCTCCACCATAGCGATATATCATCCCGACCATGTCCTTCATCTACATCCTCTTCAGATGAAGCATAGACGTAACGAAGTCCTCCGACGACCTCTTCCATTATCACCGGTCTTGTTGACACAGGCACAGCTTCATCATCATCATCATCATCATCATCATCATCTTCAGGATCTTTTCCATGAAAGCAACAACAAACAGAACCCATCACTTACTTTGAGACGTGCGCGAATCGATCAATGAACAAGAACCGAACTCTCAAATAGGCAAGCAAGCAGAAAAAAGGAACAGAGAAGCAGCAATTAAAAGAAGGTTTCCGATTGTATTTATAGATTCCTCTAGAGACTAGAGTCCTTTTCCTAGTTGGGTAAGAAGTAGGGATCTCTGACCGACTTTTGAGCTGATATGGGCCTGGAGTGGGCAATGGAAAACAAGGGCTGCTCGGTTCATTTGCAAAGCCTGCTTTGAAGCCTGTTACGCAACAAGCCTGATTGGCAGCCTGCCTTCCAAAAGTACATTTCTTGAAATAAATAAAAATGTAGGATTAATAAAAAAACTTAGTTCCGAATTCTTGCTTATTGGCATAGATTCATCGGTCTAGTTTTATATGTGAACTGTTCGTCTTTTAAATTAATTTTTAAAAATTATATTTGTAAAAAATCATCCAAATTGAAGTATTAATCACCATGTGACTTGCTTCACATAATTGCCTTAATTGCAAGGACATAAAGATAATGGTTGGCTAATTTGTTTTGATAAGACATGTAAAATTCCCTTTTATTTCTTTCTCAAATCAAATGGGTGTGCCTTTGGAGATTGGAAGTCAAAATGGAGGTTGGCACGTCCCCTTTTTGAGCAAAGTGCTCCTGCTAATTGCATCCTAATGCAAGATATATTTAGCATCTGATCAATTAAGAAAAATTGTTTCCAAGGAGAACGTCCCATCGAACTTTTCTGTTACACGTCTCAATTTCTTAACCTAAGTAGTACTATTCATTGGATTCCAAATTTTGGTTTGGGAAGCACAGGCTACGGTGAAGAAGAGGCCAGACAGCAAACTAACCCAATAAAGAAATCACGTTTCTGAAAAATTTAAAGTTCTCTTAATGTCAATTAATTGGAGTTGAGCTTTATGGTCAATCATGTATACATTTTTTAGGTGGGAAACATGATTGGTTTTCTGTTTTCAGGTTGATTGATCTATTAAAATGATAACTTTTGGTTGCGTTTGAGCGAAGCTAGTCTTGTATATCAATGCATAAAACAAGTGCTAGCTATAATTGAGCCTTTACAGATTAAGTTCCAATCTGCATATCCGAATTTCAGATAATATATATACACTAATAATTGCTGTAAGAGGATGCCGGCACAATTAGGATTGCAGATACGAAAACCTAACAAAACTGTAGCAATATAATTAATCTCACCTAGAAGATGTAATAAGCAGGGCCCTGGGGATATATATAGTACGTTTACACAATTAGTTGATATATATTAGTATAATCTTCATGTAGAATGTTCTCGATCTCCAATGACTGCTTGCTCTTCTATACATTGCTTATCAATGAGGAATGAGGATGCTACAAATTTAACGCTATGAGGGCCTGATAATAAAAACACATATGAAAACTTGAATATGGTAGTTGATGTTATCGACTTCTTTTAGTTTACGACATGTCTATTGTGAGGCATTAATTTTCTCCAACATCAACGCCAATTTATTGTACACTTCATTGACAAAGAGACGAATAAAAGAGGGTTACATGACATTTCTCCATGTAACTAGCTAGGTTACTAGGGTGCCATCAAGAAATGAAATTAAGCATATGATTGTATTTGCTGTGAAGAAGTATTAACAAAACTGATTACACTAACATGCCAGATTATTATCTGAAACGAGGGTCTAAAATGGCCCTACAGCTTCATGACAAGCACGTTAGTAATAGCCCCATAACCCGCAAAAGAAACAAAGAGCCTAGCTAGCTAACATGATTACTCTCCTCAAAATAAAGAAAAGAAGAAGAAAAGAAAAGCAGAAATGCCATGGCCCCATAGCAACCTTCTCTAATAATTTGTTCACCTTCTTCAACCCTCCTCTTTATAACGATTATTGGTCCTCTCGATCAGTCTCACTTAAGATCGAGTAGTCATCTATCCAAGGAAATGGGGAAGATGGGCACAAAGTTGCCGAGTTTCTGCCTAAACAGGATTAGGCCTCATGTTCGAGTTCGTTCTCCGCCTATACAATCAAAACAAGAAGCAGATGTTGGGAAAACTGACAAGTGTGGCAATGTTGGAGAAGGGAAAGTTAAAGATGGCGGAGATGGAGCTAAAAAACCCGGGTTGGTTTTTGCAAGGAAGATCATGATTGTGGTTGATTCAAGCATTGAAGCCAAAGGAGCTTTGCAATGGGCGCTGACGCACACTGTTCAGAGCCAGGACAAGCTTGTCCTACTTCATGTGACCAAACCTTCAACTTCAAAACAAGGTTTAAATGATTATTTTTGTTCCTCTAGTTTGATTTTCTTAAACTTTAGAGAAGTGGGTTTTGAATTTAATCATTTGTTACAGTTACAGGTGAGGAACCCAGCAAGGATATAGCTCCAAGGGCTTTTGAGCTTGTTCACTCTTTGAGGAATATGTGTAACTTGAAGAGACCTGAGGTAAGTATCGAGCTCATGTATATGTATTCGATCTGTCTTTTTTCTGTGAACCTTTACTATATATTCTATTTTGTGTGTTAACCTCAACCAAAGACTTAACATTGTTAATTTCTTCTGGGTAAGCACAAAACTATGTACGTATAAAGAGTAACAGAGAAGTTTATGTATACTGCTGCTTTCGTCTAGAATACTACTTCTTTTAAAAGGGTGGTTGAATGATATATCATTGACATGTATAATGTTGGGTACCTAAATTGGCATTGAAGTCCCAAAATTTCCATAGTCTTGTGCATTGATAATGATGAGATAATTCTTACAAGGTGATTAATGATGATTATATGTATATAGTGTTATAGAAAAGACGGTACCTTTTATGTATTTAAGTTGTGAATTTGTGATGATGATTAATCATTAATGTTGGTTATATATAGGTACAAACTGAGGTTGCAGTGGTGGAATTAGGGAAAAAGGAGAAAGGCCCAACAATAGTGGAAGAGGCCAAAAAGCAAGGGGTGGCACTGCTGGTTCTGGGGCAGAAGAAGAGGTCTACGACTTGGCGGCTGCTGATGATGTGGGCGGGGAGCAACCGCGTCGGCGGCGGCGGAGGCGGAGGCGGAGGCGGCGGGGTGGTGGAGTATTGTATACAGAATGCCAATTGCATGGCAATTGCTGTGAGGAGAAAAAGCAAGAAGGTTGGAGGGTATTTGATCACCACAAAGCGCCAGAAAGATTTCTGGCTCTTGGCTTAGTGAAATATATAGTACGTCTTGTTGGCAAATGTGAATTAGTATTATTTAAGCAGAAATATATGTATGTATGATCGAATATTTATATGATAGTCTAATCGGTTTGTAAATAATAAAAGCATGTTGAACAAGAGAAATGATGGGTGAATTGAAAAGTGTTACTCGTGTCCTGTCCATTATTCAGGCCTTCGGCTATTATTGCTTTGGAGAGACAATGGGGTCCCTTGATTATGATCTTCCCCAGATGCTGCCGTGTAGCAGTTCACTATGATTAGCCAAAAAAAAAAGAAAGTAGTTCACTCTATGTGTGTGAGAGAGATTTTCGAAAAAAAAAAAAAAAAGAGATGGAGAGATATAAGGACACTTAGAAAATAAAAACAAAACAGATAAAAAGATAAGACTAATTTCTGCAGAATGTCCCCCATGAATCAAATGCGGAATGTCTAACCACCGTGACAGCTTCACATGAATCAAATGCGGGTAGAGAGGTTTTCAATCTGGACGCTGATCCATTAGACCATTTGCAATGGTTGTTAGTCATAAATATGTGGTTATTCATAATAATTAAGGAGACATTTTGATCACTTATTTATATGAAATAAATAGATGGTTGATTTTCTACAAAGATAATTAAATAAAATTAAAAAGTTGAACAATCTCCGATTTGATTGATTTTTTACAAAAATAATTAAATAATAATTTAAAATATAAATAATTAATTCATGAAATTATAAAGTGAAAATATATTAATCACAATCAAATTCTTAAATTCACCTAATGGCCGAACTCAAGAATTATTCAAATCGGTTCACTCCCCAATTTGTTTTGTTATAATTTATTAATTTACTCCCCAATTTTAATTTTGATAATTAAATAGAAAAACAAATAGAATCCAAAAAAGTATTATGTGAGGCGGGTCACACCGTTAGATCCTTTGGGCTCAAATGAAACCCACCCGACTCGAATCCGATTCGGTACCACCCAACACTCCCAAGTCCCAACAGACAAAACAAAACTTGCTGCAAAACCCTGAGCCCCTTTCCTTCTTCACAGAATCCTACCATAAACCCTAATAACGGCCACCACCTACCTCTGCCATGGCGAAGACGAATTCAGGCCGAAACGCCATAGCCATGAAGCACCAGTCCCCAAAACCCAACTTTTTCGCGACCAAGTCACCGAAGCAGAGTAGGTCGGACGACCAGAACAACACCAAGGAGACGACGACTAAGAAGAAGAAGAAGAGTAAGTTGGGGCCGAAGGCGATGGCTATGAAGGTCCAGCCCCCAAAACCGAACCCCTTCGAGACCATATGGTCCCGAAGGAAATTCGACGTTCTCGGAAAAAAGCGCAAAGGGGAAGAGCGCCGTATCGGACTCGCTCGTTCTCAAGCTATCGAAAAGGTACTGACAAACTCGCCCATTCCTAAATTTCATTCAAGTTATGAAATTTTGGTTTATTTATTTGCTTCATTTTTCTGGGTGGCACAGAGGAAGAAGACACTGTTGAAGGAGTACGAGCAGAGTGGTAAATCTTCGGTCTTTGTGGATAAGCGAATTGGAGAGCAAAATGATGAGCTCGATGAGTTCGATAAGGCCATTCGGCGTACCCAGCGCGAGCGTCAAGTAAGTTCATTTCCCAATTTGTGCCCTCAGCAGAATTCTTTGTGTTGTTCATTACCGGGAAAACTTGGGGAAAATCGTAAATGGGCGTACTTTAGTTTGTAGTCTGGTTGCTCAAAGCCTTACCTCATTATCATAGCATATGATGTCTAATTTCATTTACTTTTCTGCTGCTGTCTACGCATTTACACACTGTATTTGGACGCTAATATTCAGTTTAGTTTGTAGAGATCGTATTATTAATCTTCCTCCATTCTCATTTTGTTCTCATTATCCTTGCTCCTTTTTCTTTAATAGTTGAAGCAAAACAAGAAAAGCAAGTATAACTTATCAGATGGAGAAGAAGATGACTTTGAATTTCAAAGTCTTGGTGCATTATCCCAAAGGGATGATTTTGAGGATGATATGTTGCCCGATGATGAAGAAGAGGACGGTGTTGAAACTGCTAAAAGTAAGCTGATCCTTGAAGAATACCAAAATATCCACACTGTAGTGCATTGACTTTTTTGTTGATTAACATGCAGTAGTTCTTAACTGTACATCTTCCCATATTTCTCCAATCTCCATACACATGTTTATCATATTTAGTCGGACGTAATGTTGCCATTTGCAATCTGTAGTGAATATCGAAACTGTTTATAATTTGGTTATTGATTCTTTTAATCTATGTTAATGGGGTTAATGGTACTTGTCTTTTTCTCTGCAGAAAGTAATCAATTTAATTCTGATGATAAGCAGAATCTACTGGACCAGGATCTAACTGAAGGAAATGAAAACGTGAGATATTTTATGCTATCTCACTTGCCCTGCATTATATTGAAATACAAGATTATTTTAGGTTAATATGTCATCAAAGTAGTTGTCTTCAATAGATTATAGGTAGAAGCATTAGAGCAATAGAAATGTGGAGGGGTGGTAATGATCGTGATTGGTTTCATTGTTTTTGTACTACAGAAACATAAAAGCGACAAGGAAAGATATGCTGAGATGATCTTAAAGTCCAAATATCATAAGGTGGGAATTCTTATTTCTATATGTCATTGAATTGTTGTTTTTTTGGTGGCTACATTAATTTCTTGATTTCTTGCTTTAATTATCAATCCCTTCCTTCATGATTCCTCTCATATATTCCCAGGCAGAAAAGTCAAAGGAGAAGGATGAAAACAAAGATTTGATGGAAGAATTGGACAAAAAATTCACATCTGTAATTGCCTCGAAAGCTCTTACAAACAAGAGCATTTCAACCGAATATATGAAGAAGCATGAGGTTTCTGCAACTCAGATCTTTGGAAGTTCTGAGCAGGTATGATATTTTCAAAAGAGGTTTTTTTTTCCCTTATTTTTTTTTCATTTCCTCTGTCTCTCAATTATGTTGTTATCAGTTTTTCCTTTTCAATAGAGGTTACTCAATTTGCTAGTGATGGATGATTTGTAAAATATGCCTCCAGGAGTTTTTTTCCTCTTAAATCCTTTTGTTTATTTGTGTCATCACTTTTTGTATGTCCTTTAGAGCTTTAACTCGAAATGTTAAACTTGTATAAATTTGAGAATAGGGTAAGTAAATTAGTTTGCTGTATTTGGCAGGAGAAATCTGACTCTTATGATAAACTTGAAAGAGAATTGGCAATGGAAAGGCGTGCTCAACCCTCGAATAGGACAAAGACGCCTGAAGAGATAGCACAAGAAGAGAGAGAGCAACTTGAACGATTGGAGGTATCTCATTTATTTTTATGCATGCTTGAATGCAAATTTCATGTGCAGATCCAGCTGTCTTTTCTTTAGGGATGCTTGATGTTAATAACTTTTGTGTTCATCATGCTGGTACTAATATTATATCAAAATTTTATGACTTAATAAATTATATGGTACATGAAAGTAGCTTTGACACATCAAACGTTAAGTTCCCTTTGTCTTGCACCATGTGATAGTGGAAATTATTGAACTTCTTTATGGTATTAGAAGTCCGTATTAGTATAGTAGTTAAATGTTGGCAAGTGCAATATGCATGAATTGGTGCACTAAGAAATGTTGTTCATGTTGTAATAAGCTATATGGGTATATGAAAGGATAACTATATGTTAAGGGCTGTCATCTTTAATTTCAATTTGATTTATTAAACATCTACTCGATCTGGTATGGTACATGGTGACAAGGGGATTTTTTTTTAAACTTGGGATTTCCATGTCATTGGAACTGATTTTGACATACTCAATGTTGTGACTTGCTTGTACTTTTTATTATTGAGTTGACTACTCACTTGCTGGTATGTTATTTCACAATTCAGGAAGAGAGACAGAAGAGGATGCTTCCCACTGATGGCTATAGTGATGAAGACAATGAAGATGCTGAGAAACCATCCACCCTGAGGCCAAGATCTGTATCTGGAGATGATCTTGGTGATTCCTTCTCGCTTGAGGAAGAACCGAGGACTAAAAAGGGTTGGGTTGATGAGATACTTGAACGAAAAGATTCTAGTGATTCTGAGAGTGAAGGAGATGATTGTAATTCTTCTGGGGATTCAGAAAGTCCTGAAGATGATGGTGATGAGGGATCTGATGAAGATAACAGTGAAGGGGAAAGAGATATATTGAATAAGGACTGGGAACAGAGTGATGATGATAATCTCGACATAGATTTGGATGAGAAGGATGAAGATGACGACTCTGAAGAAAATGACATGGATGATAATGCTTATGAAAAAGAGATGGAGCCAAGAGAACTAGAGAAGTTGAAAAAAAAGAAGGCTGTTCAAGCTAGTAAAATAGATGGAAAATCTTTAGATGCCAAGAAAATGCCAGCCAATAAACAATCTTCAACTCAGTCAGACCTCCCATACCTAATTGAAGCTCCAAAAAGCATTGAAGAGTTGGAGGCATTATTGGATAATCTTTGTAATTCTGACATTGCCTTGATAATCCATCGAATCCGGGCAAGCAATGCAATCAAGCTTGCAGCAGAAAATAAGAAGAAAATGCAAGTATGAAACTTTTGCCGCTTCTATGTTATGTAAATATGAATGTTGTCTGCATTATGTGTGAAACATGCATGGTTTGACGTGAATTTAACATCCGTAAGCAAAAGTGAAGTGACTCAATAATTTTTTTTTTTTTAGAAGCTCAAAATATACTTCATCTGTTGTGATTGCATCACTTGGTACATAAGTATGAAACTTTTGCTAGCTGCATTATGTGTGAAACACGTCAGTTCAGTATCCTTGTCGAGTTAAATAGTTTAACTTCTGTAGGCAAAAGTGGATTTACTATAGATATACTTCATCTGTTGTGATTGAATCTATTCTGTACTTATTCTTATTTCTTCCATTTTCCAGGTATTTTATGGTCTACTTTTGCAATATTTTGCCACCTTAGCAAATAAAAAGCCGCTGAATTTGGAATTACTGAATTTGCTGGTTAAGCCATTGATGGAGATGAGTATGGAGACTCCGTATTTTGCTGCAGTTTGTGCTCGTGAGAGAATATTACGCACTCGAGCAAAGTTTTGTGAGACTGTTAAGAACCCAGGTAATCCACAATGGAATGGTATAGGTTTTACTTTCTCTATGTATTTATGAACTTGGTCATGCTAAACTGTGCTAATTCATGGTCCAATTGTTTTGTTTTAGCAGAAAATAGTTGTTGGCCTGCTTCAAAGACATTATTTCTCCTGAGGCTTTGGTCCCTGATATTTCCATGCTCAGATTTTCGTCATGTGGTCATGACTCCTGCAATATTTTTAATGTGTGAATATCTGATGCGCTGTCCTATCTTGTCTGGTCGTGATGTTGCAGTTGGCTCGTTCTTATGCTCTATGCTTCTCTCTGTATGTATATTTGCAATAACTTTTTTCTATACTTGATGCGTTCTTCAAATGGAGGCTAGATTCCACATAAGTTTATGCACATGAGCATGCTCCTTTGTCTTTCTTACATGTTCGTAATCATATAAAATGACAATTCCCTCCCCCCCCTTCCCCAAAAGAAAAGAAAGGGATCTGCATATTCTATCATCTGAACACGTGATACAAAGTGATTGAGTGAGAGCTATCTGAATATAATAAATTAATCTAAACCTGTCACTCAATGTTTTGCACTTCCCACTGCGGCTTTTCAGGCTTATAATTCGAGCTTTATGTAATAATGCCAATGTATTTATGCATCTGCTGTTATTACTTTGCTGTTCAACAGTTGCCCATTCCAGTTTATTTAATTAATTAGTTTATATTGTAGATCACTAAACAATCTCGGAAGTTCTGTCCTGAAGCAGTCACTTTTCTTCAAACGCTGTTGATGGCGTCTAAAGAGAGAAATCCAAAGTCAAATAAAGATTCTGAGGTAAGAATATGCCTTTTAACGTAGACTTTTTATTAGAGATTACCTTATGGGGCAGTCTAGATTACGCTTGCATGATGAAGTAACCATACTCTCTTTATGTTTTGGCAGATAGATCATCTTATGGAAGTCAAGGCACCCGGACCCCTTCTATATATACATGAAGATATAGATCAGATCGATCCACTTAATTTTCTCACAATTATGGACCTGCCGGAGGACTCCTCATTTTTCACCTCTAACAATTTCAGGTTTGGAGTTTGTCAGTACTTGATACGTTATAAGAAGTTCCCATGATGCATTAATCTTTAGGATGAGATGTGGTGGTTATGAAATGAACCCTCAAATGATCTCATTTTGATTGATGCCACTGAGGAATGATTGCTTTTTAAAACTAGATGAGTGTCGATACTGAATATTAAAATATGTGGTCAGTGGTTTTTTTTTTTTTTTTTTCAATTTTAGTTTTCATATTTGCCAAAATCACAGTAAAGACTTCTTTTTGCCATTTGTCTTCTGAGGCCCTTTTCATGTTTGTTTTCAATTTACTGAAGTTGAATTTTAAAATTTTCAGGTCTAGTGTGCTGGTGACTGTTATTGAAACTCTACGTGGATATGTCAGTATTTATGAAGGATTCAGTTCCTTCCCCGAAATCTTTTTGCCAATCTCAACATTGGTGCTTGAATTGGCGGAACAAGAAAACATGCCAAGTGCATTAACCGACAAATTTAAAGAGGTTGCTCAACTTATTAAGACGAAAGCAGAAGAACACTGCATGCAGCGGCGACCACTTCAGATGCGGAAGCAAAAGCCAGTGGCTCTCAAAATGCTCAATCCCAACTTTGAGGAGAAGTAATTTCTTAAACCCTGTTCTCCCAAATGTCTTGCTATATGTTTAACAGTGCTACTTTGAATGGCTTGGCTCACGATTGAATGATATGTTGTTCCTTGCAGGTTTGTTAAGGGCAGAGACTACGATCCAGATCGTGAAAGGGTTGAGAGGAAGAAGTTGAAGAAACGTTTAACACAAGAAGCTAAAGGGGCTGTTCGTGAACTGCGTAAAGATAATTATTTCTTACAGGAGGTGAAGGCGAGGGATAAGGCTCTGATGGAAGAAGAAAGAGCTGAGAAATATGGAAACATGAGACTTTTCCTTCAAGAGCAAGAACATGCCATGAAATCTGGGCAATTAGGAAAAGGCAGGAAAAGAAGGAGATGAGTTTGACTTTTGTTATTTGGGTTGTGTATTACCTTGCCAATCATTCAAGGTTCATTAAAGGCTCTTTTTTGTTGCTCTTTGTGCATAGTAATGTTTTAAGCTCAGTTTCACTCATAGGGATTACCATTTTTAAGATGAGTCGATGACTGGCAGAAGAAGAAAGGAGAGTAGAAAATGTCCGGAGAAAGGGGCACGTGAAGCCAATTTTGTCAAAATCTTAATTCCTTGTAGAAGTTGCATCGAATTTTCTGTTGTGGTCAAGTACTCCAAGTGTATGCTTTTCCCAATTTTGATTCTATAAAAAAACTCAAGAAATTCTTCTCGACCTTTCTTAGGCTTAAAATCTTAAGTTGTGTGGTTTCAGGATCTTGCTATCCAATTCCACTTGACTGATTCAATCACGTCACAATTCTAATAGTTTGTAATCGTAGAAACCAAGAACTGAATTGGATTCACCGGGAGCGATGTAATTTTGATGGGATTAGATTCTAGCCTTCAAAAAACATCAGTGTGATAACTTGGTTGTTCCTTTCGTGTCCCAGCAGTTTTCATTTTCAGTAGGCCTTAGAATTATCACTAAAATAAGTGAATAGGCTGTGCTCCGATTCCGATCCTATGTTTCTTTTTGGGCATACGATCTGCTAATCAAACATTATTCTCATAAAAGATAGAAATAGCATAAACAGGAACAAATCCATCACAACCTACAAGGCGGATCAAAGACTAGGGTTCGTTCAATGAACGAACATAGATCGATCAACACAAGATAGAAGCTTATATAAGAAGTACTAGTACTAATTTATTCATGTCAGGGAGGGAAGCCTTCGAAATGTTCTTTCTATTTGCGCAAGCCTTTGAAATAGGAGGCAGGGTCACGCTCAAACCCATCCCTGTCAATCCTTCCATTTCTTCCTGGCGCCTTCATAGTTTTCCTCTGCCCTTCTGAAGCTGAAGTTGAACCCGAAACAAGTCTGGCAATCCCCCAAGCCACAGCGGCAAGCACCGCAATGGTGCCAGCAGCAACTGCTGCTTCCTCCGGCTTGCTAGAGCTTTGGCTGCTTCCCATTAATTTTTGGCTTTTTATATATGAGACCCAAATGATTCTGCAACTTAATTACTTGTATTTGGAGGGTCTTTATATATAGAGGGTGTAATCTGTAGAGATTAATTAATGGCTGCTGCTGGCAGCGTTGGAACTTGGAAGTGCAAAGAGAGGAAGGAGCATCGATGCTCATCACACTTCCAAATATTTTGACCAAGCTCTAGTGTGAATACCATCAAAAGCAAAAGAAAAAGCAAAAGCAGTAGTTGTTCACCTGCGCTTTATATCTTATTAGTTCACCTCTTTATCCTAGCATCTTCCACGAAATGTCACGAATTACCCACCTAGTTGAATACAAGAATTTTCGCCTCTTTATATCTTAATTAGTACGTAGTACACATCAAAATTAAGCACCGATGAAAGAATCTTTTGAGCTGTGTGTGAAACCACTGAAAAAGTAAGAGACACTACAGAATATATATTAAAGCATCTGTCTACGTAAGACCAAAAATATCTGCAGACGTAACATTCTACTGCATGCATGCTTTTAATTAAATTTGCTTCAGCTAGCACAAGAATTCTGAATTCGATCTATATATATATATATATATATATATATGTACGTAAATGATTAATATGGAGCACCTCCAAGATTACAACGGAAATGTAAGGCATGCACTCGTTTCACCAAAAACAGCCTTCAGAATTATCGCTAACAGAAATAAGTGAATAGGAGGCTGCTCCCATCTTTCTTTTTGGCCATATCATCTGCCAATCAAACATTATTCTCATAAAAGATAGAAAAAAGCGCTAGACGGATCAAAGAGGAGGGTTCAATGAACATAGATCAACACAACTCCTAGTACAAATTTATTCATGCATGGCAGCATTAAACTGGACGGGTCATATTCTATTTCCCCCGCAAGCCTTTGAAATAGGAAGCAGGGTCACGCTCAAACTCATCCCTGTCAATCCTTTCATTTCTTCCTGGCGCCTTCATAGTTTTCCTCTGCCCTCCTGAAGTTGAAGTTGAACCCGAAACAAGTCCGGCAACCCCACAAGCCACAGCGGCAAGCCCCGCAATCGACACCTCGTTGTCACTCTTCGATTCAGCACCCACCATTTCCAGTTCCCTCCTGGTTTCTAGAGCTTTGGCTACTTTCACTAGCTCCCATTATTTTTTTCTTTTTACGAGACCCAAATGATTCTGCAACTTACTTGTATTTGAGGGGTCTTATATATAATGTTTTATCTGTAGCGATTAATGGCTGGAAGCGTTGGAACTGCCCGATTATGACCATATATAAATTGCTTGTTCATTTACTCTTCATCTTTTCGATTACCATGAATACAATGAATGATGGAGTGCTTTGTTTCAACGACCTATGCATGAATCATAGTGCCACCACTACAAGTTCCAACGTATGAGCTTCTGTTCCATTAAAACTCTTTCTTGGGTCAATATACATAGCATTAAAACTAAAGCCAAGCATTGCATTTTCTTTCCCAAGTAGAAAACCACCAAACAAAGAAGAAGATCAAACCCGGACACCCGGTCACTCCAGAATCGATTTTAATTCTCTCGGCTACAATGCGCATATTACAGCTGGTGATCGCAACTCATTCACGATCAGTTTTGGTGTTTGTATTCATTTGCGAGTAAGAGAGACTACAGAATATTAAAGACAATATCCTACTGCTTTTAAAGTTGCTTCAGCACCAGAGAATTCGATCTATATGTACGTAAATGATATATTAATGGAGCACATCCAAGATTACATGTTAAAATAAATCAAAACAACGGAAAGCTCAATAAATAATAGCATAGATATATAATTAATCCCAAATTAATAAGAGTTCCTTCAAGAAAGAGGAAAAGGCATTACAGAGTAGTATATTACACAGACAGATTAGCTACGTAACAAAAGAAAAGAGTACGTACTATATATATTAATATATATCAGTCCCAGTCCCAGTCCCAGACGTACGTACTCTATTTATTCACTTACATATATATATGTACATACAACTATACGTCCACACAAGATCAACAAAAGCAAAAGTACTATGTACGTACGTTCCGGTACTTGAAGTACTGGTATATTTATTCATATACATCTACGTACATAGATATAGAGTACACGAGTTCTAAAAGTGGTACTATTTGCTGGCATGCAGGTCCTCAAAATAACCCTTAGGGTTACTCTCAAAGCTTCCCCTGGATATTGTACAATCCCTTCCAGGGGCTTTCATTGATCCACCGGAACCAGAACCTGAAACATTCGAGGACGCTTTCCCTCCACACCCGCCGCCACTTTTGGATCCACACCCGCCGCCACTTTTGGCTCCACACCCGCCGCCACTTTTGGCACCACCCCCACCACCACTTTTGGCACCACCGCCGCCGCCACTTTTGCCGCCGCCACCTCCTGCCTTGCTTCCACCACCGCCTTTGCTTCCTCCCATTTTTCTAATCAAAACGATAACAAAGCAGCTCAACCTATTTGGTCGACTTTGTTGCGAGAATGGATCGTATGCTGTATGCATATCACATATGTGGCTATATATAGCTCGAGACTAGCTACTGCATGCATGAGTCGGTTTCCATATTAATTAATTAGTCTAAGGCCTTCCAACCCCTTCCATTTACCTTTGTCGTGTCAGTTTCTACCATAACTCGTCTCCTTCACTCGACACCTGTAATTTTTTTTTACTGTACATCGTTCTTATCTCGTTTTGATTTGCTGCATTCATCGGTATCGGCTTAGATCGAGTTCGTATCGGAATGTCAAACAAATTTGCTTCTTTATTCTCCTGGTTAACATCTCTAAGTAGGTAGTGTCGACGTGCCGTTTTCATAGTTTACGAGTACGTCCACGTGTGGTTTAGATGATTGGCTGGTACTCGTGCATCCATGCACTGGTTCTGGAAATTCAAAGAGTTAACATTTTCTTGTTTTGGCCCGGGGGGGGGGGGGGGGGGGGGGGGGGGGGTTAAGAGGGACCCCACACAGAAAATTGGGGGGGGGGGGGGGGGGGGAAACAAAAGGCGCCCGCAGCCCCCGCCCCGGGACGGGGGGGACCCCCCCCCCCCGCCCTCTTGTTTTGGTCAAGTCTAGGAATCCAACGAGTCTTTCAGGTAATTAATTGTCAATTAATTACTGTAAAAAAGCATCAGACCTAAACCCTAGGATCAATACACCGTCATGACGAACGGTCTGGAATCATTCCAGATCTCTGTCACAATATGGCTGACTTTACCAATTACCAAACACGGTTTCTTTGCATCGAATTGAACTTAAAAATAGATCGAAAGAAAGAAGGTATGAAGAAAACAAAGATCCTAGGGTTCTTAAAAAACAAGTGATGGATTGTGGTTGATAAGGATTTTACGATGTATCCAATCCCCATTTATGCCAGGTCTTTAATTAAATTGGAATAAAAACCAATGGGTTGTGATCAGCTAATCAAAAACATTTCTCATCAAATTTATATTTCATCCATAGTGTCAGAAAAAGATGAATGAAAATAAAACAAACAACCACACATTACTGCCATAAAAGGTTCCATTATCATATATAGAGATCGAAAATGCATGCACGTACATTAACAGAAAGCAGAGACTGATACTGTCAACTTTTTCATGACATAAATATTATTCCAATTAAGACTCTATTTGCGCAAGCTTTTGAAGTAGGAAGAAGGGTCATGCTCAAAATCATCCCTGAAAATCCTGTAGTCTCTTCCTGGGGCCTTCATTGTCCTCCTTTGCTCTGAAGAGGAAGCAGCTGAAACGATTCCAGAAAATCCCCATGCTAAGAGTGCAAGCCCTGCAACAGCTCCAGCTGCAATTGCTACATTGGTCAAATCAACTTCATGATCACATAGCTCGACCCCATTTTCATCTCCCTCCCTCTTCCTTATTCTTTTCCTGCTTTCATTGGCACCCATTTTTGCAATAATCTAAGCTAAGTGCTAAACTCAGTTGATTTTAGAAAGCCATAGGCCCCTAGTGCATCTGCGAATCTGAAGAGTCCATGTTTTTGTCATTTACTCAACTTGTCTTTTCCAATTACCATGGTGAAACAATGAATTAATTATGGGTTTTTTTTTCCGAGAGAATTATGGGGTTTGTTGCAACCACCTTAATCGACTAAATATTTATACATTAATTACAGTGCGTCAATCCAACTTCGTAACGTTTAGATCTGAATGCATATTAACTACTCACTTACTCAGGGTGCAACTAAAGAGCAACGGCTTCAGTAGACATAGGTGCCAATTAACCTACTATAACATGCTATATATAGACGATGTCAATTGAATGGTGCTATAATAGTGCTCAATATATTGGAGATCTTGTAACGTGCATGCATTGGTTCTGCGAACTTAAAAGAGTCTGTAATCTGTATTGATGAATTGCAGTGTTGTTATCATTTGCGTACTCAACTTAACTGGCTTTTCCCATTACCATGAAGCTAGCAATGAATAATGGGGGCCAATGTATGAGCTTTAATTCTCAATTAATGATGATAGTGTTTCCCCATTATGTATGAAGGAGACTTTTTTTTTGGAAAACAAAGAGAAAAAGGAAAAAAGTGAGAAAACATTTCATCGCCGTTGCCGGGGATCGAACCCGGGTCACCCGCGTGACAGGCGGGAATACTTACCACTATACTACAACGACTTTATTATTTATTATTCGTATGGATGGCTAATTCAATAAAATGTTCAATGATTTGAACAGCAGAACATATCCGAGGTTCAAACTTCAAACTAACGATGATCGCAAAACGAATCGGTGAGATGATGGACTTCATCATTCATCATCCAATTGATGGCCTCCCTTCGATTGCTTTCTCGATCTTTACTTCACAATTAATGGGAAATGTCAAACGTGAAAGCTTTTCCCAAATATGTAAGAACCACTAAAAAAAACTGAGGAAGAAAAGAAACACGAATTAAGCTTTGTTTCCTCTCTGTCAGGTACTGCATTTCTTGGTCGATTTATCAGCTAGAGAACAATTTACCTCTGAAAATCACTGCTCTCTTCTCTTCCTGTATGTTAGTTACCGAGTCACTCTGTAATTGGACCACGAGATACCATTTGTTTTTAGGAGCAAATGCAAATTATTTCAAGTTGTTTTGGCACATTATCTTTTCTATAATGGACATGGCAACCGCATTAGTCTACCCATCACTCGAGTCATGACCACCCATGTGAAATTCACTACCTGTTTCAGAATCGAGTCACTTTTTTCACTTCCTTGGCTCTCAAAATTCACTAAAGCCACTCTTTCTGCACAACCTTATCTAGAAAGATATGTGCATGCATCAGACTGATTGACTCTCTCTCTATATAGAAAGTTAGAAACTGAGAATGACTAGTAATTGCTCTTGCTCTGAATGAAAATTTCACATGGAATGTCTGACTTGGGAAGTTTTCATTTGGAGTTTCACAAAAGGCATTAGTGTGGAAACGTCACTGGTGACCAAAGCAAATAGTTGCCTTGGCTTTTAGTAATGAGTAATAATCGGTGTGGCCACTGGACAAGTAACAATAAGAAGCTAATTAATTCTGATATGGCCAAAAAGGCATCGAGTCTCCTTTCCCCCCCATTATCCCCCAATTCTTCCTCATTTTACTTTTCCATCCAATTTACTTAGTTTTTCATTTTATAATATATATTTTAGACACAATATACATATTACATTACACAAATATACATAATTACATTAACAATATACATATTACATTACACAAATATACATAATTACATTAACACAATATACATATTACATTATAATTTTTAATTTTTTTTTACATTATAATTTTTATTTTTTTAATTATTTTTATATATTTTTTTTATATTTTTGTTTTAATTTATATATTTATTTTATATATATATTTTCACAAATATCCATTATTTTTAATATTTTTTTTTTTTTTTTTTTTTAAAATTCACAACCCCCCCCCCTCTCCAAACAATCTGTAATCTTTTTTTTTTAAGAATTCCCAACTCTAATTCCTTTTTTTTTTTTATTTTTTGTTTTCTAAATATTCAAAAGCCAATTCCCTCTGATTGCCTTTTTCCTTTTTGGCCAAAAAGGCATCGAGTAATGAGAAGCTAATTAGCATCCTGATATGGCCAAAAAGGCATCGAGTAATGAGAAGCTAATTAATCCTGATATGGCCAAAAAGGCATCGAGGTTGTGTTGAACAATAAAGAGCCAGAAAACTTAAAACCTGTGGTGGGGTGTTGAACACCCAGAGAGATACTAAAGATGGGTTTTTTGGGAGGCATAGTGATCATTGTTTCAAGCTTTCTGTGTGTGTTTCTTGTCTTATGTCTCATCAAGATCATTTACAAGCTATGGTGGATTCCAACTCGCATACAGAAGTTGATGGCTTCCCAAGGAATTAAAGGCCCTTCTTACAGACTCATCCATGGAAACACCAAAGAAATGTCCAGGATGAACAAGGAAGCCATGAGCAGGTCATTGAGTTTATCCCACGACATATTTTCTTATGTTCAACCTAATATTCACTCATGGACCAATATATATGGTATTGATCGAAAGCTCTTCTCTGGCTCTGGTTTTTGAGTCTTAGTTAATTACAAGATTAAATCTTGGGTCATCTTTGTCAACAGGGAAGAATTATCTTCAGTGGCACGGTTCGCGAGCTCAGTTGGTCATTCAAGAACCTGAGTTATGTAAAGAGATACTGAACAACAAAGACAGGGCTTATCCGAAAAGACAGTCCCAAGACTTTGTGAAGAAGCTATTAGGAGATGGGCTTGTAACAATAGTAGAACCTGAAAGATGGGCAAAATTGCGAAGGATTGCCACCCATGCCTTCCATGGAGAGAGCCTAAAAGTAAGTTTTCATTATCAGTTACTGGTAATTCTTGCAAATACTACTGTGGTTGATAATTGTGCCAATTATTTAGGAAGGTATAATCTGATAATAGCATGATGGTATTGTTCTACTAGACTATGATTCCAGATATGATATCTAGTGCTGAGACAATGTTAGAAAGGTGGAGAAGTCATGAAGGAAAAGAGATTGAGGTGTTTGAGGAATTCAGGTTGTTCACTTCAGAAGTGATTGCAAAGACAGCATTTGGAAGCAGCTATGTAGAAGGAGAGCTCATTTTTGAGATGTTAATGAAGTTGGCCTTCTTACTATTCAAAAATGCTCTCACAGTCAAGATTCCTGGCATCAGGTAACCTGCTTTTAACTAACTGTTGAATTGGGAATCACATGGATAACCTTTTTCTCTATGTTCATTCCAGTTGAGGAGAGGCAGAATTCCAAAAAGATTCAGTCTTTCTTTTAGCTCAAGGTGCTAGCTATTGATCGAATAAATTGTTGGTTTATCACTGTGTGACATTCTGTATCCTCATTATTGTTGTATCCAATGATCTTTGAGAAAAACTAATGTGAAAACCATATTGGATATTGGACAAACCTAGCCGGACTTCTTGAAACATTCTTGATTTTAAGAAGGAATGGGAAACATACTCAATTTCATGTATTGTATAGTTGATCCAAGACCTGCTGACAAATTAGGCTTGTCATGCAGAGAATTAATCTTCTATATTGTTTTTCATTGTTTAATTCCCACCTGTTGTGTACCAAAGAACTATTCACAACTAGATTTTGATTTTTGGAGGATAACTCTTGTGCTTATGTTTAGTGTTTCATTCAAATTACAGCAAGATATGCAAATCCAGCGATGAGATCGAATCAGAGAGACTCGAGAAAGGAATTCGTGACTCCATAATTGGGATTGTTAGAAAAAGAGAAAAGAAGGCAATGAGTGGAGAAGAAGACATGTTTGGGAGTGATTTTCTTGGATTACTTTTGAAGGCTCATCATGATGCCAATCAGAACCAGAGAATTTCGGTGGATGATTTAGTTGACGATTGCAAGACTTTTTACTTTGCTGGACAAGAAACAACTAATACTCTGCTTGCTTGGACAATGTTACTCCTAGCACTTCATGCAGATTGGCAAGAGGAAGCAAGAAAGGAGGTAATACAATTATTTGGAAAACAGAACCCAAATCCTGATGGCATTTCCAAACTTAAAACGGTAAGAAAGTCAGGAAGGACTGCTTGTGTAAGTGGCAGAAGCTTTCATATTTAAGCCTAGATCCTGATTGGTTCTCTCTCTTCTTAATTGCAGATGAATATGATAATCAATGAGTCTCTAAGGCTGTATCCTCCTGTTGTTTCCCTTGTAAGGAAAGCTGAAAGGGAAGTTAGACTGGGAAAGGTCATTGTTCCTGCCAATCTTGAACTGGTGGTCTCAGTTCTAGCACTTCACCACGAACCTCAATTCTGGGGACCAGATGTGCAGCTTTTTAAACCAGAGAGGTTCTCAGAAGGGGTTGCTAAAGCAACGAACAATAACGTAGGCGCCTTCATGCCCTTTGGACTGGGACCTCGAACTTGTGTGGGCTTGAATTATGCAAGCACTGAAGCGAAAATTGCACTGTCAATGATTCTACAACGCTACTCCTTCACCCTTTCACCGGGTTATGTCCACTCGCCCTATCAATTTATTACAGTTCGCCCACAACATGGAGTCCAAGTAATGCTACAACCATTGTGAACTGTGGGGTTCAGACGAGATAAGAAACTTTTCAGTAAGAATTCCTCATAAAAGAAAAAGAACATAAAACTTTTATGATTTGCATGTTTAGAAACTGTACTAGTGAGTAAACATGGTATATGGTTCATGTAGCACTTGAATACAAGAATAGCTGTAATAGTCTACGTAACCATTTCACTTTTTTCCATGCGAGTATTCTCTGTATTTTGACTCCAAAATAAAAAAGAAAAAGAAAAAAATTGCAAAGAAAGAGAAACAAAGCTTTTAATGTAACCATCTAGATCTGTCCCAAAGCTAGCTTTCAGTTTTTCATTTTGAATATGGATGAGACACAAATGCTACTGTACATGTATGATTTAGTAGGGGAGTTTTCATTTGGAGATTGAGAAAAATAATGGTGTGAAAACGTCAAATAGTTCCATTGTATATGGAGCTGCATGGCATCTGTCCTTTAGATTGTACTAAGTGGTAGTAACAAATAGAAGCCAATACGCTTATAAGGACAAAAATGGCGTCTTGTGGGTTTGTGTTAAACAATGAAGAGCAAGAAAAACTTAAAACTTCTATATCCTGGGACTGTTTTTCTCCTAGCACTTCATACAGATTGGCAAGTGGAAGCGAGAAAGGAGGTTCTACAATTATTTGGAAAACAGAATCCAAATCCGGAAGGCATTTCCAAACTTAAAACAGTAAGAAAGTCCGGAAGAACTGGTTGCTTGTGTAAGTGGCGAAAATTTTCATTCAAGTTTAAATCGTGATTTGTTCTCTGTCTTGTTCAATGCAGATGAGTATGATCATCAATGAGTCTCTAAGGTTATATCCTCCTGTTGTTGCCATTCCAAGGAGAGCGGAAAGGGAAGTTAGACCGGGAAAGCTCATTGTTCCTGCTAATCTTGAATTTATCTTATCAGTTCTAGCACTTCACCACGGACCTCAATTCTGGGGACCAGATGTGCATGTTTTCAAACCAGATCGAGAGATTCTCACGGGTGTTGCTAAAGCTACTAACAAGTTTTTGTTATTCGTCTTCCTTGATTTGTATAACTAGATGCGTTTCATTTTTCTAACACGTGTTCATGCACTTGAATACAAGAATAGCAGTACTAGCTAGTCTCCTTTGGAAAAGTTACAAGCTGTCAAGCTTGAATTCCTCTCCTTTGCAAGACCCTTCTGCCCCTCCTTTGTTTCTACATTGACCCGGTCACATTATCTTCACATTTTTTTTTTGGTTAATTCATTATCTTCACATTGATTATTAGAAATCAATTAACTCAGGAGTAATTAATTCTATATATATGCTTCATGTCTGAGCAGACTAATTAAATATATGGTTCTCATTGCTAAAAAAAAAAAAAATTAAATATATGGTTCTGGTTCAGAGATAATCCACAGCAAAAAAAAATGTGTTCTTTGGGTGCCCCGGTAATCACTAGTTCAAATTTTCTGTGTCTGTTCTTTCTTGTAGGTTTGATCTTCAAGATCTTTCACAAAATATGGTGGACTCCGACTCGCGTACAGAAACTTATGGCTTCACAGGGAATCAGAGGCCCTCCTTACAGACTTATACATGGAAACACCAAAGAAATCTCCAACATGTACAAGGAAGCCATCCGCAGGCCCTTTGATTTGTCACATGATATAGTACCCGTAGTTCTACCTCATGTTCATTCGTGGACTAACATCTATGGTATATATTAATTTACAAATTAATTCTTGAGTTCATGACTATAGTTCTTAACTACTGTTTGGTGTTGCTAACAGGGAAGAATTATCTTCAGTGGGACGGTACTCTGCCTCAGTTGGTCGTGACGGAAGCCGAGTTGTGCAAGGAGATACTCACGAACAAAGATGGAGCTTATCTGAAACCCAAGTTCAAAGTTTATACAAAGAAGATATTTGGGAATGGCCTTCCACAATTAGAAGGTGAAAAGTGGGCAAAATCGCGAAAGCTGGCCAACCATGCCTTCCATGGAGAGAGCTTAAAAGTAAGTTCTTACAGTTAGTTACTAGCTCATAATTCCAATATTGTTGTAAATGATTAGGAGATGATCGAGAGTAGTCTAGTTCTATTTTGTTGTGTAATTATAAATGCATGTGGTAGTGGTGAAGATAAGTCATGTATTTGGAAAGGCTCAAGTTCTGGTATTTTTTCTGTTAGGAGCCTAGGACAGCATATAATTTGGCCTCCATCTTCATACTATTTCTGACTTGAAGTGATAGTACTATTGGCCTGATGAACAACTCCTTTATGATTTAGAAAATCCTTGAATTTTTCACTCATGTATTCACCACCCCCATCATTCCTCAAGGTTTTAATAGAAGAAGTAAACTGATTATGAATTAAGGCACACAAATACCGAAAATAATGAAAAACTTCTGATTTATTCTTCATGGGGAAAATCCAGGTAAACCTGGTACAGTCATCGATAAAGAGGACAAAATACCTAAATCCATCAATAGAGAGATGTGGGGAAGGTCCCCAAACATCAGTATGAACAAGCTCAAAAGGCTTCTGACTTCTAGAAACAGACCTAGGAAATGGCAGTTTATGAAACTTTCCCAGTAAACATGGTTCACATATTGAGGATTCAGAACTAGGTAAACTAGAAATGCCGCTCTTTTTCAACATAGCTGTAACAATGTCATTAGATGGATGCCCAAACCTTTGATGCCACAGAGAATGCTTCACTGACTTGCCAAGAAAGGCTTTATTCTGTACAGTGGAAGGCTCAGCAGAACCAGACGATGAAGCTTGCAGAAAAGGTAAATCAAAGGGAATTGGGTAGAGGCCATGCTTACTCAGTCCTTTGAATTAGGATTTTGCACAATTGATATATGGATAATAGATGTGCAGCCAATTCAGGAATAAGAAGAACATTCTTAAGTATAAGTGAACCAAGCTTTGTGTTACCAAAGTGTGGCACAGGGAGCTGAGCACCATTTCCAATCTGAACAGAATCAGAATTGGGAACAGGAGATATGTTTGAAAGCATCTGAGCATCACTAGTCATGTGGTTTGTTGCTCCTGAGTCAGCTAGCCAATATTGAGGTGCATACTGAGTTGCAGCAACCATTGCAGAAGCCTGAGAAGCAGGAGAGCTACCACAAATTGAATGTTGTTGCCGCATGAATCAGGGTTTTCATATAGCTTTTGTTACCACAAATGATCAGTACATGTTTGTTTTTCTTCTCGATCAGTTTTCTTTGCCTGAGGAAGTTGAGGAGTAAATTTAATTAGTTTGAACCCTAGCTTCATTATGGTTAAACCTTTTGCTAATGAATGTAAGCCCCCTATGGACCATTTGATGCTTAATTGTAATAAAGCCTGCCTTTCTTTTCTCTGCATTGTGGTTTATCTGTTGATCTAACATGGTGGTATGTTTTACTAGAATATGATTCCAGACATGATAGCTAGTGCCGAGACAATGCTAGAAAGGTGGAAACTCCATGATCAAGGGAAAGAAATGGAAGTCCATGAGGAATTTAGATTGTTGAGTTCAGAAGTGATTTCCAAGACAGCATTTGGCAGCAGCTACTTAGAAGGGAAGAACATTTTTGAAATGTTGATGAAGTTAAGCTTATTACAAAAAAATGATTTCAAATTCAAGTTTCCGGGCATCGGGTTAGCTTACTATCCACAACAATTCATATAGTTGGAGAAGCTATACATATATTTGTCAGTTGTCACTTCTCAGATTTGTGTCTTTCACTAATAATTAATATTGCAGCAAGTTTTTCAAAACCAGCATTGATATCGAATCAGACAGACTTGAGAAAGGAATACGCGACTCCATAATGGGGATTGTTAAGAAAAGAGAAGACAAGGCAATGAGCGGGGAAGAAGAGAGCTTCGGGAGTGATTTTCTTGGCTTACTTTTAAAGGCTCATCATGATACCAATGACAAGCAGAGGATTTTGATAGATGATTTAGTTGACGAGTGCAAGTCATTTTACTTTGTTGGACAAGAAACCACTAATAGTTTGCTTTCCTGGACTGTAATTCTTCTGGCACTCCATTCGGATTGGCAAGAGGAAGCAAGAAAGGAAGTCCTCCAATTATTCGGGAAACAGACTCCGAATCCTGATGGCCTTGCCAAACTGAAAACAGTAAGGACACCAATCAATATATGTTTGTTTTTGAAATTAATTTGACATATATCCTGACCTTGTATGAATGCGCATGAAGATGAGTATGATCTTCAATGAGTCCCTAAGGCTATACTCTCCTGCTGTTTCCATCACAAGGAGAGTTGAAAAGGATGTTCGACTGGGAAAGCTCATTGTTCCACCTAATGTTCAGTTGCAAATCCCAGTTCTGGCGCTTCACCATGAGACTCGGTCCTGGGGACAAGTCGACGCACAACTTTTCAAACCAGAGCGATTCGCAGAAGGAGTTGCTAAAGCTACTAACAACAACATAGCTACATTCTTCCCCTTTGGAATGGGACCTAGAATTTGTGTCGGCCTCAACTTCGCCACTATTGAAGCCAAGATTGCTCTTTCAATGATTCTACAGCGCTACTCCTTTACGCTGTCCCCAGGTTATGTTCACAAGCCCTTGAAGCATCTAACACTTGTCCCACAGCATGGAGTTCAAGTAATGCTACACTCGCTGTGAATTCCGATCCTAGTAAATCTTGCTAGCTAATGAAGGTGCAAACTGATAAATGATGGTCAAGAATAGAAATTTAAGGCTTAAACATTTAAAATTTCGATACCAGTATATATAAATTGTATGGAAATTTAAGGCTATTAATTGTATACCAGTTGCATATATGATGTACGTGCTTCTATAGAATCATATTAGTATATTGTGCCAACACAAATTACCAAGCAAAATTTAAGTACCGACGCATTTTAAGGATACATAATAATATTATGAAGAAGCATTCATTCATTTTCGGAGTTGGTTATGCCAACATTCCAACATCAGCTTTGCATGGAGATTATAGAACACTTCATATATAATAGTCATTGATCTTTGATAAAATTAATTTTTTTTTAATCTTTCCTATTTTGTGACCAGAAAATTATTCATGGGGATCAATAAGTTAAGAGATGGCCATAGATTATTATTTAATTGATGCACGTTAATGGAAAATGAAATACGCTAGAAGAATAATTGGCGCTCACATATCTCAAATGTTCAAGATAATGACACAAAAGAAGCCCAGAAAAAAAATGCTAGGGGGTCTTTATAATTTATACTGTTGTGCACAAAATAGGACAACCACACAATTATTGGATTTTTTTTTTAAGGGGATGAGGAATATGGCTCCAAAGTTCGAAATTTGTGGCGTTGGGGGGATTCGAACCCGGGTTGTGAGCGAGGATGACCACACCACACAATTATTGGATTTTTTTTAAGGGGATGAGGAATATGACTCCAAAGTTCGAAATTTGTGGAGTTGGGGGGATTCGAACCCGGGTTGTGAGCGGGGATGACCACTGCCTAGTCCAAGTGGACTACACCTAATGCTCAATTATTGGACCTTTTAGTTCTTTACCGTAATTGAACTTGTAATTTTTGTTTTTGAAATTTTTCAAAAAATTCTTTCAAATATTGAGGATGCAAAATGTGACCAATCAAATTATTATTTTGGTCTATGAGAACAGAGGAACTCGAAAATTTTATAAAACTCCCAAGTATCAAAGTTCCCCCACTCCCCCACCCTTGGATTAGATGACTTCCAAACCTAAAAGCACCCCTTAATTGTGGACCATTGGATTTGGGGAGTATCAAAACTCCCAAGTACAGTATTGTTGAAAGTTTGCTGGGGTCAAAATTGGAGTGCTCAAAAGTTGATAAAACAGCTCCCTAAAGAGGAAGAACCGATACGGAAAAATGATGAGCTGTATGGGAGTTCCCACTGTTCTTACTCTTCCCAGCTTTATGTGTATCTTCCTTGTTCTCTTGGCTCTGATCTTCATCAAGATCTTTCACAAACTATGGTGGACTCCAACTCGCATTCAGAAATTCATGGCTTCTCAGGGAATCAGTGGCCCTTCTTACAGACTCATCCATGGAAACAACAAAGAAATCAGCAACATGCTAAAGGAAGCCAGGAGCAGACCCATAGGGAATTTATCACATGATGTACTATCTGCAGTTCAACCTCATATCCACTCATGGATCAAGAGCTATGGTAATTAACCAACTCTGAACTTAAAAATGGTTTATTTTTTCTTATTTCAAAGATTTTGATTTTGATATATATATTTTTTGAACATTGAGATTTGATTTTTCTTTGGTCATCTACTGTTTGCTACAGGGAAGAATTTTCTTCAATGGGACGGTCTTCAACCTGTTTTGGTCATTACAGAACCTGAGTTGTGTAAGGAGATACTGAATAACAAAGATAGAGTTTATACAAAACAGAAGCCCAGTGTCTATGTGAAGAAGCTATTGGGAGACAGCATTTCCATGGCAGAAGGTGAAAAGTGGTCAAAATTGAGAAAGCTCTCCAACCATGCCTTCCATGGAGACAGCTTAAAAGTAAGTTTCTCTGACTTAAAAGCAAGTTGTTTTTGTACATAATGGTACTACCTACTGGTGATTCCTGCAAAGATTAGTGTAGTAGTGGTAGTTGAGTCAATTGTTTAATTATAAGAAAAGAGTAAGTTGAAGGACAATTTGCTAATTAATTGCATGAGGGTGTTATTTGGGTTTTTGCTAGAGTATGATTCCAGACATGATAGCTAGTTCTGAGACGATGCTCGAAGGGTGGAAAAAGCATGCAGGAAAAGAAATTGAGGTGTATGAACAATTTAGGTTCTTCACTTCTGAAGTGATTTCTAGGACAGCATTTGGCAGCTGCTATTTAGAAGGGAAGAATATTTTTGACATGTTGATGAAGTTAGGCTCCGTAATATTCAGAAATGCTCACAAACTCAGGGTTCCTGGCATCAGGTAGCTTCCTCTAAAACAAAGAATTGTTCTTCCTTTTAGTTGTTGAATCTTCTTTTATCAATATATGATGTTCAAGATTACTTCAACGTAGATCAAACTTTTTATATCACATATGCTGATTATTTGAGGAGAGCTAAAAAACCTATCCTTGTCAAAACTACACATTTTCTAATCCTAAACTAAAGAAGATATATTGGTACAGCTGCCACATATGAACTAGGCTTGTTATTTGCACATGAATCTGCTGCTCAAAATCAGAAGAGAGTGGTGTTACTTCTCATGTTTAGTATTCAATTCAAAATTGCAGCAAGGTTTATAAAACCAGTGACGAGAAAGAATCAGAGAAGCTTGAGAAAGGAATACGGGATTCAATAATAAAAATTGTTAAGAAAAGAGAAAGGGAGACAGCGAGTGGAGAAGAAGACAGCTACGGGAGTGATTTTCTTGGAATGCTTTTAAAGGCTCACCATGGTGCCAATGACAAGCAGAGGATTTCGGTGGACGAATTGGTTGAGGAGTGCAAGACATTTTACTTTGCTGGACAAGATACCACTAACTCTTTGCTTGTTTGGACTGTATTTCTTCTGGCCCTCCATCCGGATTGGCAAGAGGAAGCGAGAAAGGAGGTCCTGCAATTATTTGGCAAAGAAACTCCAAATGCTGATGGTCTTGCCAAATTAAAAACAGTAAGAAAGTCAATAACTCGATCATCATATATATGCTTGTCTAAATGGGAGAAATGTTCAATTAATCTTGAGTTGCTCTCTATTTTATTTTCATGCAGATGAGTATGATCATCAATGAGTCTCTGAGGCTATATCCTCCTGTTATTTCCCTTGTACGGAAAGTGGATAAGGAAGTTAGACTGGGAAACCTCATTGTTCCTGCTAATGTTGAATTGGTTGTCCCAAATCTAGCAATTCATCATGAACCTCAGTTTTGGGGACAAGATGTGAAACTTTTCAAACCAGAGAGATTCTCTGAAGGTGTTGCTAATGCTACTAACAATAACATGGCCGCATTCTTACCCTTTGGACTGGGACCTCGAACTTGTGTTGGCCTCAACTTTGCCACCATTGAAGCAAAGATTGCTCTTGCAATGATTCTACAACGCTACTCCTTCACCCTTTCCCCAGCTTATGTCCACTCACCCTTTCAGTTTCTCACAGTTCGTCCACAGCATGGACTTCAAGTCATTCTACACCCACTGTGAGTTGCGAAGACCAGAATCCTCCATAAAATCTTGCATTCCATGTAAAAGATATGCTAGCCTATAGAATGAATAATATAACATTTCTTGGTTGATTTCCACTCCAGTTCATGTTGTAGCCCTTCTCAGTTGCTTACATATTCTAAGCATTTGATACCAACGCAATTGTGGGGTTTTGGTCTTGCACAAATGATTCCAATTCATTTTCATGCAACTTATTTTGGTATCTAAAACTTGGTGTTCTTGAACTTGCACCCTTTTTTTTTTTTTTTTTTTTTTTTAACTCTAAAAATTCATTGGAAAAAATCTATCAACAGGCTTTACAGAACCAACCATACCAGTTTAAGGTAAGGAGATTGTCCTATATGATAAGAGGAAGCAAGAAATTGAGTTCTGCATCTGCAGTTACTTAACAACAAATCCACAGCCGACTTGCTCGACCTAGAACAAATACGAAAAATAAAGAATGCATAAAGTTAAAAGTTGAGTACTATCTATGACAAATTGACAACTATATATGATATATCCCCTTGGGATTGAAGTAAAGACGTAATATATCAATTTAGGGTCATCTAGATCGATGTGGACAAGTTGGCTTCTTGTTTTTGTTATATTCCTTTGCCTGCCGAGTATCAAAATCAGTAATAATTATCAATTAAGATTTAAGAGCAACAAGTTAACTTAAATAGTCGACTGAGCTAGAGAAAAAAAAAAACAATAAGGAGAATCATGATCTTAAGCTTTCTGTGTGTGTTGCTTCTCTTAGCTTTGATCAAGGTCTTTCACAAACTATGGTGGACTCCGATTCGCATTCAGAATTTGATGCGTCTGCAGGGAATCAGAGGTCCTTCTTATAGACTTCAATATGGGAACGCCACAGAAATCTCCAACATGAAAAAGGAAGCCATGAGCAAGCCCATAAGTTTATCACATGATATATTTTCTTATGTTCAACCTCATATTCACGCATGGACCAAGAGTTATGGTATTTACGAGCTCTTAATTTACTTGACTGTGGTTGCTAATTAAGCTTTGTTCAAATATTTGTTTTGGTCATTGCTACACAGGGAAGAATTTTCTTCAATGGTATGGTGTTCAACCTGTTTTGGTTGTTACTGAACCCGAGTTGTGCAAAGAGATCCTCAATAACAAAGACGGAGTTTATCCGAAACAGAAACCTAGTATCTTTGTGAAGAAGCTATTGGGAGATGGCATTACCATGACAGAAGGCGAAAAATGGGCCAAATTGAGAAAGCTGTCCAACCATGCCTTCCATGGAGAGAGCTTAAAAGTAAGTACTCCTAATTAATAGTCGTAGTTTAGTAGAAAAAGCATATTAAACTTGCTCATAGTTGTATGATGGTATTGTGTTACTAGGCTATGTTTCCGGGCATGATAGCTAGTGCTGAGGCGATGTTAGGAAGGTGGAAAAATCATCAAGGAAAAGAGATTGATGTGTTTGAAGAATTTAGGTTGCTGACTTCGGAAGTGATTTCCAGGACCGCATTTAGCAGCAGCTACTTAGAAGGCCAGAACATTTTTGAAATGTTGATGAAGTTATCCTCCATAATATTCAAAAATTTTCTCAAGATCAGGTTTCCTGGCATGAGGTAGCTAGCTAGCGAGAATCGATCTTTCTTTTTTAGCTGCATGTTGAATCTTCTTTAATTGGTTGATATATGTCAGCCGGTCACTTCTCATGTTTAGTCTATCATTCAAAATTGCAGTAAGCTGTTTAGAACCAGGGATGACATTGGATCAGACAAAGTTGAGAAAGGAATACGCGACTCCATAATGGAGATTGTTAAGAAAAGAGAAAAGGAGGCAATTACTGGAGAAGAAGACAGGTTTGGGAATGATTTTCTTGGATTGCTTTTAAAGGCTCATCATGGTGCAAATGACAAGCTGAGGATATCGGTGGACGAATTGGTTGAGGAGTGCAAGACATTTTACTTTGCTGGACAAGAGACGACTAGTGCTTTGCTTGCTTGGACTGTTCTTCTTCTGGCACTCCATCCAGATTGGCAAGAGGAAGCAAGAAAGGAGGTCCTGCAATTGTTTGGCAAACAATCTCCAACTTATGATAGCATTGCCAAATTAAAAACAGTAAGAATGTTAATAATTAATTTGAAATGTTGAATTGAGTTTGAAACTATTCGTCATTTGCTCTCATGATCTAATTCTTTGTTTTTATACATACAGATGAGTATGATCATCAATGAGACGCTAAGGTTATATCCTCCTTCGATTTTGCTAGTAAGGAAAGTTGCAAGGGAAGTTAGACTGGGAAAACTTCTTGTTCCTGCTAATGTTGAATTGCTTGTCCCAACTCTAGCACTTCACCATGAACCTCAGTTCTGGGGACAAGATGCAGCACTTTTCAAACCAGAGCGGTTCTCTGAAGGGGTGGCTAAAGCTACAAACGATAACATGGCCACGTTCATACCCTTTGGATTGGGACCTAGAATGTGTGTGGGAATCAACTTTGCCACCATTGAAGCAAAGATTGCTCTGTCCATGATTATACAACGCTACTCATTTACCCTTTCCCCGGGTTATGTCCACTCGCCTTTTCAGTTTCTTACAGTTCGCCCACAACATGGACTTCAAGTAATTCTACAGTCACTTTGAGATGTGAAGACCAGAACTCCCCATAGAATCTTGCAGTTGGTGTATTAGATATGCAACTGCTAAACTGATGTCAAGAATCAGAATAGTGCTTAAACATGTATCACCTCCAAACCTAAATGAATAAAAATCACCTTTAAATGTGCCAAACTATGTCAACCTTTTTGTTTTTTTATGAACTTTTTCCATGCCAAAACTTCACAAATGCTAAAACATGATTTTATAGGTGTTTTAATTGATGGAAGTCGAAAAACTTGAGTTGTATATGAGTTATATATAATTTTTCAAAATCGAAAAATTAGAAAAATCATAATTCATAAACGAATCGAGCTTTTAGAGTTCCGTTAATTGGAATACCTTTTAAAAATCATGTTTTACTAACCGTGAGATTTTGGCATGACAAATATAAAGAAAAAAAAAGGTCTTCACAAGGTTTGGGATGTTATGGCCTCTCCAAACGTGCCAGTTCAAGTGAGGATAAAATGCTCATTCCAGCGAGGTTAACGTCAAATTTTGGAGGTCCAACCATGATGTCTCACCAAAAAAAGATGTTCTAACATCGTGGAGACTAACCCCAATATTTTCTCTAATAAAAAAACCGAAATCATAGCTTTTCACCCAAAATTATGGACTATAGCACACGATTTTTTGGCCAAAATTGCATGTTCTTAAATCCCCACCAAAATATTCCCGCCCTCAAATCATTATTCGTAAAGACTTCTCCAATTGACGGAAGTCGAAAATCTTGACTCGTTTATTTTTTACGATTTTTCAAAGTCAGAAAACTAGAAAATAAAAAAAAATTAAATGAATCGAGATTTTTGACTTTCGTAAATTGAAACACCTTTTAAAAATTATGTTTTACCAATAGTGAAGATTGACATGGGCAAAGTTGAAGGAAAAAAGGATTTGGTAAGATTTGACACATTTTGACATGTCATGACATCTCCAAATGTGCCAAATCATGCAATTTTTTTTATATAAGTTTGCCCCGTGACAAATCTTCAAAAATGCTAAAACATGAATTTTAAAATATTTTTCAATTAACAGAAGTCGAAAAACTCAAGTTTTTTATTTGTTATGATTTTCCAAAATCGGAAAACCAGAAAAATTATTACTCCTAAACGTGTCGAGCTTTTTGAGATAAACTCCAACTACTAAATTGAATGTCAAGAATCAAAATAATGGTTAAACACCACCTCCAAATCTAAATAAATAAATTAAACATCTCATCTCTGAATTAATGTATGCAATCCACCAAGAGTGCCACTGTCTATCCATGTTTTTTTTTTTGGGCCAATCTGCCAATACATGTTTAACCCTTCATGGTTGCTTACACATCTTATGTTAAACACCGATAAGCATGATCAGTGGCTCACTACTATACCAATGTTTTATCACAAAAGGTTTCAATGTAATTGGGAGTAAGCTACTCACTTATAAGATAAGTTATTTTGTCACTTTTCTAATATGGGATCTACATTTATGCACGTGCAACCAATTCCAAATTCGGAAACTGAGACAAATTTGTATACCGGATGATTTCTTTTAATTCAATGACCCATGTGATTGAAGATAGACCCTCTCTGATACCATGTTAAACATCGATAAGCGTGATCTGTGACTCACTAATGCACGGATATTGAGAGTAAATCACTCACTTATAAGTAATATTTTATTTTATCATTTTTCTAATGTGAGATCTCCATTCTCCAACATCCTAAGCCTTTGATTCCAAGGCAAGGGTAGAGTTTTGGGTCTTGGAGATGTAACACCAATTGATTTTTATGTCACTAGCTTGAGAATTGGTAAGTTTTCTAAAAAATATTTGGAAACTCTTTGTGATCCATCAAGCTGCCTAGAATCAACAAACTGTATTAGAATTTAGAATCCTACTTGTTTTTTTTTTTTATGAGAGAAAAGAAATTACAAAGAAAAACCTTTAACACAACCAACACCTAATTGATCAAAACCTAAGGTATTGGCTGCAGACAGGGGAAGGGAATTATCCCACACAGAAAAATCATAAGAATGTCCAGTAGCAACAATTGCATCCGCTACAAAGTTTGCCCCTCCCTTAAGATATGCTTGAAGGAGATATGAGAAAAGCGACTAGCAAGTAGACGAATATCTTGAATGACAAAGCGAATACGACAAGGTATACTACACCGACCCTTGAGGCAAATGATAAGGATTTTAGAGTCACCCTCCACAATAATGTGAACAAAGCCACCAGCAAGAACTTGGGAGAAAACCTCCCTTAAGGCCAGAGCATCCGCAACCAAGACATGCGAGGGACCTATGAATAAATTATGCATAAATTGGAAACAACAGCATAAATTGATTAAATTATGCATTCCAACAAAGAAAAATATGAGAAATGTGATACATAAAGTCATTAGGGACTATATATTTTGCCAAGGAATTATATGAGTGTCACATTAGCATCTGGTAATGTATAAGAAATTAAAATTAATATCATTACTTAATGCGGCCAAAAAAATTTCATAGCATGCAATAAAGTTTGTGCTGTTGAAAGAAACTTAGGAGGTTCTGGTTCTAGCATATATACGTCCAAAGAGAAAAACGATAACTGGACAGATTCTCAGCCGACTTGCTCTAACTAGACAAATACTAAAGATGAAGAATGCATCAAGCTAAAAAGTCGGCTGAGGGCTGGTGTTTTTTCTTCTCTTGGGATCATAGTAAGACATATATATATATATATATATATGTAACATATTAATTTAGGGTCATATAGATAGATCAATGTGGACAAGATGGATCGATATTGTTTGTCACATAGTGCATTGCCTTCCTTGAGTATCAAAATTAATAATAATAATTATCAATTAATTAACGGAAATTACAAAGTTAAATAGGGGACTGAGGCTAGCTGCAGAGAAAAACAAAAACACATACAATAACCAGAATCATGATTCTAAGCTTTGTGTGTGTGTTGCTTCTCTTTGGTCTGATCAAGGCCTTTCACAAACTATGGTGGACTCCGACTCGCATTCAGAATCTGATGCGTCTGCAGGGAATCAAAGGTCCTTCTTACAGACTGCTCTATGGGAACGCCACAGAAATCATTAACATGCAAACGGAAGCGATGAGCAGGCCCATGAATTTATCACATGATATATTTTCTCATGTTCAGCCTCATATTCACTCATGGGCCAAGAGTTATGGTATTACAAACTCTTAACTCAACTATGCATGGTTTTTAATTAAACTAATTTGTTCAAAGATTTAATTTGGTCGACCTTGCTTACGTACACAGGGAGGAATTTTCTTCAATGGTATGGTCTTCAACCTGTTTTGGTCGTTACAGAACCCGAGTTGTGCAAAGAGATCCTCAATAACAAAGATGGAGTTTATCCAAAACAGAAGCCTTCTAAACTTGTGAAGAAGCTATTAGGAGATAGCATTACCATGACAAAAGGTGAAAAATGGGTAAAGTTGAGAAAGGTGTCTAACCAAGCCTTCCATGGAGAGAGCTTAAAAGTAAGTATTAACTGCAGTTTACTATAATTAAGACCGGTTTTGTTATAAGAAAGATCGAGAATATATAATTAAATAGACTTGCTAATAATTGCATGATGGCGGGTATTGTACGTGTTACTAGAATATGTTTGCAGACATGAAAGCTAGTGCTGAGACGATGGTAGAAAGGTGGAAAATTCATGAAGGAAAAGAGATTGATATGTTTGAAGAATTTAGGTTGTACACCTCAGAAGTGATTTCAAGGACAGCATTTGGCAGCAGCTACTTGGAAGGCAAGACCATTTTTGAGAAGTTGTCCAAGTTAACCATCATAATATTCAGAAATCTTCTCAAGGTCAGGTTTCCTGGCATGAGGTAGCTAGCTTGCTTGCTTTCTCCATTTTAACCCAAGAATTAATTGATCTTTTCTTTTAGTCTTTGATTGGTCAATATATACATATATCAGTGGTCAAGAACTTATGATCAGTTGATCACTTGAATCACTTCTTATGTTTAGTCTTTCATTCAAAAATGCAGCAAGGTGTTTAGAACCAGTGATGAGATTGAATCAGACAAGCTCGAAAAAGGAATACGCGACTCCATAATGGAGATTGTTAAGAAAAGAGAAAAGGAGGCAGCTATTGGAGAAACAGACAGCTTTGGGAATGATGTTCTTGGATTGCTTTTAAAGGCTCATCATGGTGCCAATGACAAGCAGCGGATTTCTGTTGAGGAGTTGGTTGAGGAGTGCAGGACTTTTTATTTTGCTGGACAAGAGACTACTAATTCTCTACTTTCTTGGATTGTCCTTCTTCTGGCACTCCATCCTGATTGGCAAGAGGAAGCAAGAAAAGAGGTGCTGCAGTTGTTTGGCAAACAAACTCCAAATTATGATGGCCTTGCCCAACTCAAAACAGTAAGAACGTCGATAACTCAATTAATATATACAGTTAAAATATGTGTCAAATAATGAGTCCATTGATCCAGACCATATATATATATATGCTTGTCTAATTGGCAGAAATTAATGTTGAATTAAGTTTGTAAGTACTAATCTTCATTTACTGACGGTACGTTCTTTATTTTTATGGATGCAGATGAGTATGATCATCAACGAGACTCTAAGGTTATATCCTCCTGCTATTTTGCTTGTCAGGAGAGTTGAAAAGGAAGTCAAACTGGGAAAACTCCTAGTTCCAGCTAATGTTGAATTGCTTGTCCCAACTCTAGCACTTCACCATGAACCTCAGTTCTGGGGACAAGATGTGGGACTGTTCAAACCAGAGCGGTTCTCTGAAGGGGTTTCTAAAGCTACCAACGATAACATGGCCGCATTCATACCCTTTGGAATGGGACCTAGAATGTGTGTTGGCTTGAACTTTGCCGCCATTGAAGCAAAGATTGCTTTGGCAATGATTCTACAACGCTACTCATTTACTCTTTCCCCAGGTTATGTCCACTCGCCTTCTCAGTCTCTTACAGTTCGCCCACAACATGGAGTTCAAGTAATACTACACTCACTGCAGTGATGAGCTGCATGTGAACAGACTCCAGACAAAATCTTGCAGTTGGCATGTTGGATGTGGTAGCTTAATTATTATGAAAATTGCTACTGCTCAAACTAATTGTCAATAATCACAATAGTGCTAAAACGCCAGCCACAAATCTAGATGAATAAGACATCACATTTCTGAGTTGATGTATGCAATTAATCTACTAGCAATGCCACTGCCAATACATGTTTAACTTTTCTTGGTTGCTTAAATATTCTAAGTCTTTGATTCCTAGGCAAGGGTGGAGTATTTTCATATTGTTGAAGTGATTCAAATACACTTTTTTCATATTGTTGGTATGTTAATTCTCAACAAAATTGGAAACTTTCTGTGACCCATCAATCCGGCCCCCTATATCCCTATACGCAACTGAATCAACAAACTGTACAGAATCATAGCAGTTTAAGGCAAGGGAGTACCAACTTTGATGCCTAATGAAAAGTGAATAACCCCATGGAAAGTGGGAACAACAACAGAAATTCTGCATCCAACAAGAAGAAAAAAGAAGAAGAGAAATATGATACATACCATTGGAACACCGTGTAAAAAATATGTTTTACCAACACCGTGGGTTACACACGATTTTTGGACCAAAATCGCATATTTTTATTTTCGCACCAAAATCTTCCTACACTCAAATCATGATTTTTAAGGACTTCTCGAGTTGATAGAACACAAAAATATTGACTCATTTATTTTTACCATTTTTCAAAATCGGAAAACTAGAAAATTCATAAAAAATAAACAATTCAATATTTTTTAGTCTTATTTAACTGGAACACCTTTTAAAAAATATATTTTACTAACGGTGAAATTATGATAATTTTTTTTTTCCCGAAATCATGGTTTTTCACCCAAAACCGTGGGTTATAACACACGATTTTTGGGTCAAAATCGCATATTCATTTTTTCGTACGAAAATCTTTCAAAACTCAAATCATGGTTTTTAAGGACTTCTTGACTTGATAGAACGGAAAAAATATCTACTCGTTTATTTTTTACGATTTTTCAAAGTCGGAAAACTAGAAAATTAATAAAAAAACAAAAGATTTGAGATTTTCAAGTTCTGTCAATTGGAATACCTTTAAAAAAATATGTTTTACTAATGGTAAATTTTTGTTGCCAAAACCATGATTTTTCAACCAAAACATTAGGTTATACACACGATTTTTGGGACAAAATCGCATATTCATTTTTTCACACTCAAATCATGATTTTTAAGGACTTCTGGAGTTGATAGAACGCAAAAATATCGACTCGTTTATTTTTTTTACGATTTTTCAATGTCCAAAAACTAAAAAATTAATAAAAAAATAAAATGATCAAGATTTTCGAGTTTTGTCAATTGGAATACCTTTTTAAAAAAAATATTTTCAAAATTTCACCATTAGTAAAACATATTTTTGCTTTTGTTTTTGGTGTTGGGGATCGACTTGCATCACCAACACAAAAAACAAAAGCAAAAAACATGTTTTACTAATGGTGAAATTTTGAAAAAATAAATAAAAATTATTGCCAAAACCATGGTTTTTCATCCAAAACGTACCTTAGGTTATAACATAAGATTTTTGGTCCAAAATTGCATGTTCTTATTTTTGCATCAAAATCTTTTCACACTCAAATCATGATTTTTAAGTACTTCTCGAGTTGATAGAGTGCAAAAATATCAACTTGTTTATTTTCAAGTTTTGTTAATTGGAACACCATTTAAAAAATATATTTTACTAACTTAGAATTTTTTAGATTTTTTTTTGCCAAAAATCATGGGTTTTCATCTATAACCGTGGGTTATAACTCACGAATTTTGGGTCAAAATAACATATCCTTATTTTTGCACCAAAATCTGTCCACACTCAAATCATGATTTTTAAGGACTTTTCAAGTTGATATAATGCAAAAATATTGACTGGTCTATTTTTTACGATTTTTCAAAGTCGAAAAATTAAAAAATTCTTAAAAAATAAACAATTCGAAATTTTTGAGCAAAGTCAGTTGGAATACCTTTTAAAAAATATATTTTACCAATGGTGAAGTTTTACGAAATTTTGATTTTTTGGCCTAACCATGATTTTTCACCCAAAAATGTAGAAGTTATAATATACGATTAGGAATTCTCGAGTTTTGTCAGTTAGAGCACATTTTAAAAAATACGTTTTACCCAAGGACAAAAATATCGAGTATTGAGAAAATATCGATGGTGCAAAAATTTAAAATATCGGGAAATACAAAAAACAAAAATATCGCCGATAATATCAATATTTCCGTCCTTGGTTTTACCAATGGTAAATTTGAGATTTTTTTTTTGCCTAAACCATGGATTTTCACCCAAAAGTCCAAAACCGAAGGACAAATGATTTTTGAGCCAAAATCTCATGTATTTACAAAATCTTATGTAACAACCCGAATTCTTATATTTAATTTCTTGAATATTCTTGAAATTAATTAAGGGATTAGATAATAGTTTTCTTATCTATTTGTGAATGGAAAGTATTTCAGGACGAATATTTACTTGAAACGTTTTATTTTCAAGGGGTCAAGAGTTGACTTTCTTATTCGTTAATTTTCTTTGATGACTTCCTTCACAAAAGTCGTAGAGCTTGTCAATACGAGTTCGTAGACATGTGGCACGCAAATTTCTGATATCATATGAAGAAGTTATGGTCAGCGGAAGTTTAATGTATTTTCGAACCTTTTCTGACCTAGTCAACTATTTCGTATAAACTGCACCAATGGGTTTATTATTTGAGGATGTGGTCTTCTAATGATTTGTAGTAGACGTCTTAAGGAAACTTTCAGAGTTGGAATCACCTGAAAATCATATTTCTAGCGTTAGTTATGATTTTTGCAAGATACATAGGGCACAAGAAGAAATGAAATTGACCTTGTGATGGAAGCATGACCCAACATTGACCTAAGCCTCTTCTATTGCTGATTCTAAGTCTCTCCAGCACGTATGATATCAGCCTCAAAATCCTTTCCTTATTTTTTATAATCAGCAACTTGTTTATCAAGTAGGCTAACTAGCAAAAATTAAAGTTTAACCTTGGTAAGGTTAGCTAATTCACTAGTCTATATAAACATGTGTCCTCTACCACTTCTCTTCAAGCTTCAATCAGATTGAAAGCTTCTTTAGTTGAAGTATTAACTCAACTAAGTCTCTCCCACTTCAACCTTCCCCATAGCATAGAAATTCCCTCTAGAAAGGCTAAGAAAATAGAGCAATCTTTAGTTAAAAATCTATTGCTCAAGAACTAATGATCTTTCAATTGTGAAGCTAGTTCAATCTTCCGACCTTCTATTGATCACTTCATTTCATGTAAGTACAGAATACATTCTTATAGTCTTTTGTCTTTAAGATTTATCAAAGTACACAAGCAAGAAGGAAATGGAAAAGGATAAGTTTTATAGAAAGCTAATCTTGTTTTCTGGAATTAATCCCGTAAGCCAACTTTGGTAGCTTGAAACTCATATTTCTGTTCATTTTTACATCTGAACTTCTTCATGAAAGTTGTGTAAAGTTGTGTCTTCTATCTCATGCTTCAATTTCACGATAATCCAACGGTTAAAACGTTCTTAATCTATGTTTTTAGACAGCATACTCGCTGGAAAACGTATAAACTGTTCATAACTTCAAGTTGTCATATCTCACTCATTTCCGATCCAAATTTTATGATCTTTATATCAATACGAAGCTCATAACATTAAATTATGATCTGGAGAATATCATAAATAATTGATTAAAATACAGTACGTAGTAATTTGTGCAATTAAGGTTAAAATCATGAATACCTATTTAGGTACTGTTTTGGTTAATTTGTGATTCTGGACTTGGACACTTTGGACATGATTATTTGGATTATATCTTTGAATTCCTTATGAAATTCCCCTTGAGATAGGGTATTCACTTACCTATATCGGATTTACGATGGACAAGATATTGAATTTGAACTTCAATGATTATAATTGAAGAAACATGAAAATGTTCTCTCATGGACTTGGACTAAAGGACTAAAGAATGAAATTCTAAATCTGATTTTATCTTATTAATTGTGCATAACTTTATTTCCTTTGCTTATTTCAAGTCTTACAATAACTTAATTACTTGGTTATGCTATTAACCTTATGATAATGATCTTGCTTATTACATGAGTTCAATTACTTATGAACATATGTATATCTTGTTTTACATATGCCTCTCTTTATATGTGTTTTACTTGCACTTGATTATTTACTAATCTTATATTGGTGCATGATCTTATTTACTAAGTGAATACATCAACACTTAGTATTATACATGTATGTTAACATGTATGAAAGTATATATTGTTAAGAGTGTATTTGGGATATCACATGCTTACCTTGGTAATTAACTTGATTATGTGATTTACCAACTTATGTCTTTCATCTATATCACATATGCATTCATATGAAAGGCTTAAGCATGTGTATATGTATATATGACATAATTTGTGACTTGTCTTACAACAAGACAATATTTGTGAATTCTAATTATATTTGAAACCGGGAGTCGGTATATCCTCGATCAAGCTTAAGTGAATTACTGGTATGAACGATCTACGGACGTTCGGAGTTAGCTGTGGGCCCTAGTCCCTTCAAGATAGTGCACTATTATACTCATAGGTATTAAGGACCGTGAGTGTACATGCTTGGTATTAAGGACCAGGTATGCTGCGGCTTAACCTGTTACATTACAGGTCTTATGTTTTGGTTACCAGTCAATCTCTATCCGAAAGAGTCACTAAGCGAAGTATATAATATTCTGACTGATTGAATATTTGTTTGCCACATCTTATTGGCATATGGAATCTATGATTATTACTTGTGCTAGGTATTAAGGACCTTGGCATATGAATTGATGCATCATTATCAGTCAACCTGAATTATGCATTGAAAAGTGAAGTGATTGAATATTTATTTGCCATATCTTGTTGGCCTGTGAATTTGTGATTATTATTCATGCTTGGTATTAAGGACCTCAATATATGAATTTATGAATTATTATCAGTCAACCTGAATTATTCATTGAAAAGTGAGGTATATATTATTCTCATCGAATATATGTTGACATGCATATTCGGTATGTAGTTGAATACTATCTATTTGCGATAGCATGTTATGTTGTTAAATGAAATGATATATTGTTTAATTTAATCATCTACTAGTGATGCATTAATAGTCATTTCGGTGAAAAGTGAAATTACATTTAAGACCGAATTATTTGGGTTAAAAACGTTATTGATTATATTCAATAAAATTGGTATGAAGCAACATAAATGTTCTCGGTACATTTTTGATTGGTTGTTCAATTTTGATGTCTTTTAAGACACATTAATATAAGAATGTAAGCTGTACTTATTGGGCCTGTGTTGCTCATGATGCTACACCTCCTTGTTTTCAGGTTACGAAGCTTGGGGAAAAGGGGATGAACATATAAACGAATATGTTTCTACTATGATTCTAATTAAATAAATTTTATGTAAACTCTGATATTGTAAGATAACAATGTTTTGATTTTCAAGTAAACGTATTATTTCAGACATTTGTTTCATTTGATTTATTATTATTGAGGAAAATATGTTTTCTTCGTTTCACACTACAGATTCGGGTACCATATTTTCATATAAAATTGGTCTCGGGTTTGGGGTCGTGACATCTTACCACACTCAAATCATGATTTTAAGGATTTTTCGAGTCGATAGAATACAAAAATATCGACTCATTTATTTTTTACCATTTTCAAAGTCGGAAAACTAGAAAATTCATAAAAAAATAAATAATTCGAGATTTTCGAGTTCTGTCAATTAGAAAACTATTAATGGTGAAGTTTTGAGAAAGTTTTTATTTTTTGTGCCGAAATCATGGTTTTTCACCCAAAATCGTATAACACACGATTTTCAGGCAAAAATTACATTTTCTTATTTTTACCCAAAAATCTTGTTACACTCAAATCATGATTTTTAAGGACTTTCAGAATTGATAGAACGAAAAAATATTGAGTGCTTTATTTTTTACGATTTTTTAAAATCGAAAAACTAGAAAATTCATAAAAAATAAACGATTTGAAATTTTTGAGTTATGTCAATTGGACCAACTTTAAAAAACATGTTTCACCAACGGTAAATTTTTGCAAAATTTTTGTTTTTTTTTGTGTGCCGAAGTCATGATATAACACACGATTTTTGGGCCAACAAGATATATTCTTATTTTCACACCAAAATCTTCCCACACTCAAATCATGTTTCTTAATGACTTTCTGAGTTGATAGAATGAAAAAATATTGACTCATTTATTTTTTACGATTTTTCAAAATCGGAAAACTAGAAAATTCATAAATAAAATATTTGATTAAAGATTTTTGAGTTTTGTCAATTCAAAAATCTTTTGAAAAATATATTTTACTAATGGTGAAGTTTTGAGAGATTTTTTTTTGTTGCCAAAATCATGGTTTTTCATGCAAAACCGTAGGTTATAACACACAATTTTTGGGCCAACAAGGTATATTCTTATTTTCACACCAAAATTTTCCCACACTCAAATCATGATTTTTAAGGACTTTCCGAGTTGATAGAACGAAAAAATATCTAGTCGTTTAATTTTTACGATTTTTTAAAATCGAAAAATTAGAAAATTTATAAAAAAATAAATAATTTGAGATTTTCAAGTTCTGTCAATTGAAAAACATATTTTACTAATGGTGAAGTTTTGAGAGTTTTTTTTTTGCGTTTTTTACCCAAAACCGTATTTTTGGGCCAAAATCGCATTTTCTTATTTTTACCCCCAAAATCTTTTCACACTCAAATGTTGAATTAATTGTCCTACCTTTAGCACTTCATCATGATCCTAACTTATGGGGACAAGATGCGGCAGTTTTCAAACCAGAGAAATTTGATAAAAATATGAGAAATTTGATACATACCAAAAGTTGATAGGAGCACAAAGTGCGACGTTTTTAATGTATTTTCCCTACTATTTGGCTATGATTTAATTGTAACTTTGCTATTTTAGCTTAGTTTCCATATTTGAGTCCCTAAATGATATATAAATGTGAATACGTGCAGAAAATCGGAGCTCGGAAATTTACGAAGTTTAATGGGCTTTTTCGAGGCCCATTAAGAGGTGAGCTGCCGTGAGGACCAAGATGAAGGCCCAAGCCCAAGAGGAAGGCCCAAGCCCAAGATGAAGGCCCAAATTCATGAAGGAAGGCCCAAGTTCACAAAGCATGAGAAAAGGCCCAAGCCCAGATTTTCGGACATTCTGCCTGTGCAGATTGGTCAACTTGCGAAGCCCATATCTCCCACTTGCACCGTTGGATCGTGCTGTAATTTTGATACACGCTGAATGTGTGTGTTATATATTCTGTATGAAAATTTGAGAATCATCCAACCGTCCAAACGTACATTATTCCGTTCTAAGTGGGAATAGCTCAGTGCTGCCTGCTTTTTATTTCTTTCATTTTCTTTTATTCTCATTGCTCCACTCACCACCAAATTGCCATCCATCCCACCACACCATGTTTCTTTCTTTCTTCCCATACCATTAGTGTTTGATTTCTTTTATTTAAATAAATGGTTAATTGCCATATGACTACATTTCCACCATTCCACTCACCATTTCTTTTCTACCACTCAAATTCCACTTCTCTTCCCTTTCTTTCTTTATTTCTTTCATTGTCTTCTTCTTCCTCCCCATTCTCCTATAAATAGCAGCCTCATTCTTCTCTTCAAAACACACCCCAATGGGGAGGGACAAACCCTCCTCTTTCTCTTCTCCATCTCACAATATTTTCCATTCTCTAGTATTTAGGGTTTTCAAGACTTCAAGGAGGAGGAGAAGGCGTCTACACCAACACCACCAGCCCCTATTCAACATCACCATCACCATCATCACCTTGTCTTCACAGCTTGGATTACTTGTGGTCAAGGATTCAAGATGTGGCTTCAAGATCTTCATGCTATTCATACGGTGTATTTCGACTTAGCCTTTAAATTTATGCCTCTTTGTTGCTTGTTTATCCTTTGTATTAGTTAACATGACATGATTTATATAATTTTCAGCCTTTGTTTATGGGTTTATTTAATTGTTGGATCCTAATTAATTAGTTCTTCTAGTAGCTTATGTGACTCCGTTTATTTGATTATGTTTTAGTAGATAACTTTTATATGTTTTTTTTTAAGGTTGCAAACTTAAGATGATTGCATATAATTGGTGCTAGAATTAGGGTTTTAATTCTAATTCACAAGTAGTAAAGGCTTTGGAAAGAGGTCGGAAACAAATAAAAAGGATCACGGATAGATGGGCGGTCCCACTAGGTCGTGCACTTTAATTAACAACTCTTCTTTTATGCTTTGGACATGTTTTGATTAGCTACCTTTGCATGTTTGATTGATTAATCTAGGTGCGGTCGCTTAGGTTAATTTTCATGAAAGTGGTTTTATTTGGGGAATGATAATTGGCGGTCCAGCATTCCACATATGTTAATTTCGGTTTCATGGCTAGGGAACTTGGTTAATTTTCGGTCCAATAATTGGTAAACTTGTATACTTGTGGCTGAACTTTATATACTTTGTGTTTCATCCCATCTTATTTATTTATTCTTTGTAATTTAATTAATTTACTTCATTCAATTTATCTCTTAACCCCCTTTTACTTTGTACATATGTATATATTTTCTTTATACTTTTAATAATTATTTTATTTTATTTAATTTCTTTGACATTTTTTTAGGTACACCTTTGATCTCGTTGTGAACGATACCTACTTACACTATACTACTCGATAGGGTTTTTTTAAATTGAGCTCCTTTTGGGCGTGTCAATTTTTGTCGACTGATTGAAAATTCCTAACTTTATTTTTTTTAAACTGTTCATAATTTTATTACTTGTATATATTACTTTTTTTTTGTCTATAATACTTTTTTTTAATTTATTATGTTTATACTTGCTAATTTTTACACTTAGTAATTATACTTAGGTATCTTTAATATAGTTGATTATTTTTTGTTGTTGTAAGTTGTAATTGAAGAAATAGGTAAGGTCCTTTTGTTAATATTGGCTAAACCCTTCATTTTTACCGTAAGGTTATTTGAGGTTGAGGGCGGCCTTTATTAACACTTGGAGAATTGTCGAACACTTAAGTGCTTTCTCAACTGAGTAAGGGGCACATGAATGGTGTCTAGATATGATCGAGACTCGTGACGGGTTTGTAAAATTGGATTCAGAGGACTAGTCCACTAAATGAATCCTCCTCTCGCTTATCTCTTGATTGGCATTCGCCTTCGAAAACACGGAAAGTCATTTAAGTCAAGGCATTGCACCTAGGCCGTAAGTCCACCTGAGTTACCGCTTGGAATCAACTTTCATTTTTTTTCAACTATATTCAGGCAAAAGAAAATATTTTTGTGTAAATAAATATCTAGTAGAATATACGTAGATAGGAATATGTAGAATAAAATATACTTAGACATAGGAAATTTTATTCATTCATTTTGTATAGATAATTTGTACATATTTTTAACTTTGTAAATATTTTGTTTTTATTTTGTAAATTTATTACTAACCTTTTTATTTTGTATAGGAAATAATCCGGGTTTATCGGAAATTTTACCACATACATCGGAGCATACGTTTAGGAAGTCAAGGTTGAAAAACCTTGAGGTTGATGTCTTGTTGGTGATTTTTTTCTAGTAAAAAGGTAAGTTTTCTTTTACTCTCGTTATTTATTTAAAAAATAAAAAATATAAAAAAAAAAAAAAAAAATAATTGTAAATAAACAAAAAAGAGTCTTGTTTGTTTTACTATTTGTAATTATTTATTTTTACTTTTTTTACTGTTTGTTTTATTTTGCTTGTTGTGTTATTTATTATTGGGCTTAGGCCCATTTGTGATTGGTTAGGGTTTTGGTTTCGTAAATAAAAAAAAAAAAAAAAAAAAAAAAAATTTAGCCCATTGGGCTCGTGTCATTCACGAAGCCCAAACCCGTAACCCAACCCATTAGGTTTTCGTTTTTAGCCCATTAGTTTAACCCCAATAAGGGGATTTTGCTTTAAGTTAGGGTTTAAAGTGGGGGGTGTTTCACACTTTTCTGTTCACTTTACGACTTTTCGTAAAGTATTTAAAAATAGAAATAAAAATAAAAAAGAAAACAAAAAATTGATTGGGCGACGCACGACTTTGCGTCGCCGAATGTTTAATAAATCGGCTCCACTATTCCCTTGCGACTTTCGTCGCTCACCGTGATTTACGGACTTTTCTTCGACTTTGGACACGCTCCGTCCACTTCCCTTCCCTTCGCTTATTCCTTAGTCTTTCCTTCCCCCCCCCCCCTCCCCCTTTCCCGCTTGTTGGCTTTCAAACCCCCGCTTCCCTTCCCACCAAAGGCCAAAAGAGTCAATTCTTCGATTTTGCTTCGAGACTTGTTGGAAATATTCCACCCTCAGCGGTGCGCGGACCGAGCCCTACCACCCCAACCCTACCCCACACCACGGGTCCACCGCCGGCCGGCCCTCCCGTCTATGGGACTTCCGAGGACAATACACAGCTCGAGAGGCACTGCTTTCTTGGTGTATTCTCACCCCACCAAGCCACAAGAGAAAGATTGCCGAAAATCGGACTGAGGAGACAGTCTATTATTGGGGCGAGAAAGGAGGTTCGGACCTTGGCCGTATGGGCTGAAAAGAAACGACGGGACAAAAGAGGAGTTCAAGCAATCAAGACGCGAGCCTCCACGGCCACGTCCAGCGAGGTTCCGCCTATGTCCTCGAGGCTCGAATTTTCCTCCAAACAAGACCTATTCTGATCCGAGATTCCATCGACAGACCACTTAAGAGAGTCGTCATCCTACCTTTCGCCCCTCCTTACGCACGAACCCTTCCGCTGACTTGCGAACGACTATCAACAAAACGAGGATTCCGGATACTTCAACCATTCACCGAGACTTTTCGACTTTAACGGAACGAAGGGTTTACCGGTGGCAACGTGCTCCTCCACTTCCATGCGCACATGATCCGCGTACGTGACTTAAGACTTCCTTGCCGGCGGATAGAGATAAGCTTAATTTTTTTTTCATAACGCGCACGCCAGTACTATAGGAAAAGCAAAGAGATTTAACAACCCATTCAAACTGAAGTCCCGACCAACCGGATCTTTGTTTCATCTATCTCACAACCGATCTTTGATTCCTCAAAGACTCGACTAGACCAAATGACACTTCTACAAATTCATGCTGAACCGATTTGGATGATAGTCACACGACTCTCTCTCGGTCCTGCACGTCGGTTTAGCCGAACCCTTTTCCGGTGCTACCGGAGTTCAACCGAGCCATTCCCTTTCTTTAACGTATCGTTAGACGGACTATGTTTGAGTACCGATCTGACTACCTTCCGCACATTCAAAGGATCGACTTAGGACATTTCAACCTACTTTTTTTTTTTTTTTTTTTTTGGCTATGAGGTTATAAAAATAAAATAAAAAAAAAAATTTTATTTTTTTGGTAACATAAGATAGCATACTACCTGTTAACTACTTGATCATATTTTTTAAAAAAAAAAACAAAAACAAAAAACAAATTTTTTTTTTTTGGTTTGTTAATGGATGAAGATTTTATTATAGTCTGTTATTATGTAACTTAGTGAATTATATTTTTGTGCGAGAATGAACTCTGTCGTACAATGGAGGTTAATGTATATTCACGAATTTATACTTTACGTTTTGTGGATTGGTTTTGAATAGATTTCGAGACACTTGAAACATTTTGTTAACTGTGATGAATTAGAGATGAGTAAGGCATTAGTTGAGCACCATGGCCAAAATATTCACCATCCATCTAAACACGAACTTTAGGAATAACCCTTTTAACTAAACACTCATTAGCCGTTTCTTTTGTTCACCCACACCATCTCACCCTTTTTTATTTGCAAGACGATGATAGTGACTTCGTGTCCTTTCTTGGATTGTATGGTAGTATACCAAAAGGCAAGTGTGGGGCGCTTTTATTTTGTTGTATTTATTTGTTCAAAGAAAGAAGAAAAAAATCAAAAACAAAAAGAAGGAATAAAGTTCCTCAAGAAAAAAAAAAAAGTAAAAAAAATGCAAAAAAAGATAGGGTTATTTTGTTGTATTATTTTTGAATTCAATAAAAGGTGGAGGAGAATAAGAAAGTTTTTCGGTAGAGCATAGTTGAGTTTCAAAGTCGTTGACTTGTCTTGAAACATGTGAAACATTTTTATTTCTAGTCCTTTCATTTCATTTACCATTTACCATCCACCCTTTGGTCCCCATTACACCATTGCAAGCCCTTATGATTTAATGATTTGTGGATTAATTGTAGAGAGTCGGTTAATGAGCAAGCATATGGGAACACTACTTGTGTAATTGTTATGAGAGTAAACAGTTAACCCTAAACACTGAGCGGAAATATTTAGTGAATCATGTGAGGTTTAGTGGTTAATGTTGTTCATATGTGCCTATTGGATTGCTTGACATTAATTGTATACTTGGTTTTCACACACTTCACCCGAGCATGAATGAGATGTACATGTTAAATGCTTAGCAAATTTGTTAGCCTTGGTATATAATTTTTATTCTCTTGATTATAACTCTTCTGAACTCGCTGAGGGTTATGGTTGGAAAGAATATATGTTTTGTGTTTCCCTTTTCTGTTTTGTGTTGTTTTGTTTTAAGTTTTGTGTTGCTAAGGGACTAGCAATAGCTAAGTGTGGGGGAATTTGATAGGAGCACAAAGTGCGACGTTTTTAATGTATTTTCCCTACTATTTGGCTATGATTTAATTGTAACTTTGCTATTTTAGCTTAGTTTCCATATTTGAGTCCCTAAATGATATATAAATGTGAATACGTGCAGAAAATCGGAGCTCGGAAATTTACGAAGTTTAATGGGCTTTTTCGAGGCCCATTAAGAGGTGAGCTGCCGTGAGGACCAAGATGAAGGCCCAAGCCCAAGAGGAAGGCCCAAGCCCAAGATGAAGGCCCAAATTCATGAAGGAAGGCCCAAGTTCACAAAGCATGAGAAAAGGCCCAAGCCCAGATTTTCGGACATTCTGCCTGTGCAGATTGGTCAACTTGCGAAGCCCATATCTCCCACTTGCACCGTTGGATCGTGCTGTAATTTTGATACACGCTGCATGTGTGTGTTATATATTCTGTATTAAAATTTGAGAATCATCCAACCGTCCAAACGTACATTATTCCGTTCTAAGTGGGAATAGCTCAGTGCTGCCTGCTTTTTATTTCTTTCATTTTCTTTTATTCTCATTGCTCCACTCACCACCAAATTGCCATCCATCCCACCACACCATGTTTCTTTCTTTCTTCCCATACCATTAGTGTTTGATTTCTTTTATTTAAATAAATGGTTAATTGCCATATGACTACATTTCCACCATTCCACTCACCATTTCTTTTCTACCACTCAAATTCCACTTCTCTTCCCTTTCTTTCTTTATTTCTTTCATTGTCTTCTTCTTCCTCCCCATTCTCCTATAAATAGCAGCCTCATTCTTCTCTTCAAAACACACCCCAATGGGGAGGGACAAACCCTCCTCTTCTCCATCTCACATCATATTTTCCATTCTCTAGTATTTAGGGTTTTCAAGTCTTCAAGGAGGAGGAGAAGGCATCTACACCATCACCACCAGCCCCTATTCAACATCACCATCACCATCATCACCTTGTCTTCACAGCTTGGATTACTTGTGGTCAAGGATTCAAGATGTGGCTTCAAGATCTTCATGCTATTCATACGGTGTATTTCGACTTAGCCTTTAAATTTATGCCTCTTTGTTGCTTGTTTATCCTTTGTATTAGTTAACATGACATGATTTATATAATATTCAGCCCTTGTTTATGGATTTATTTAATTGTTGGATCCTAATTAATTAGTTCTTCTAGTAGCTTATGTGACTCCGTTTATTTGATTCTATTTTAGTAGATAACTTTTATATGTTTTTGTTTTAAGGTTGCAAACTTAAGATGATTGCATATAATTGGTGCTAGAATTAGGGTTTTAATTCTAATTCACAAGTAGTAAAGGCTTTGGAAAGAGGTCGGAAACAAATAAGAAGGATCACGGATAGATGGGCGGTCCCACTAGGTCGTGCACTTTAATTAACAACTCTTCTTTTATGCGTTGGACATGTTTTGATTAGCTACCTTTGCATGTTTGATTGATTAATCTAGGTGCGGTCGCTTAGGTTAATTTTCATGAAAGTGGTTTTATTTGGGGAATGATAATTGGCGGTCCAGCATTCCACATATGTTAATTTCGGTTTCATGGCTAGGGAACTTGGTTAATTTTCGGTCCAATAATTGGTAAACTTGTATACTTGTGGCTGAACTTTATATTCTTTATGTTTCATCCCATCTTATTTCATTTATTATTTGTAATTTAATTTATTTACTTCATTCAATTTATTTCTTTAACCCCCTTTTTACTTTGTACATATGTATATATTTATACTTTATACTTGTTAATAATTATTTATTTTATTTAATTTCTTGTGACATTTTTTGTTAGGTACACCCTTTGATCTCCGTTGTGAACGATACCCTACTATGCACTATACTACTACCGATAGGGTTTTTTTTTAAATTGACGCTACATTGTAGCCCATCAAAAGTCATAAAAGGTTTACGTGTGGGAACTATTTTGCCAAAGAAAAATTCTAATATGCAGTGCTGCATAGCATGCATTTTTTTTTTGAAAATGCAATTGCATTTTTGAAATGTAATTGCCGTTCAAAATGTGTAAACTAGACATTTTAAAAATGTAATTGTCATTTCAAATAATGCAATTGTCATTCCAAAATGCAATTACATTTCAAAATTATCAGTTTTACTTTTTCAAATGATAATTGCATTTCAAAAATGCAATTACATTTAAAAAAAACAGGGCTGCATGGTATGTGTATATTAGACAGATCATTTGCCAAATAATTATATGAGTGTCATCTGGTTATCTACAAAGAAATAAACTAGATTATTACTAATGCATGCGGCCGGCCAACAATTTTTCATAATATAAAAGTCTCTGATGATGTGATGGGTTCATGTCCATTAGTCCATAAGTATCTTATTTGTGCTATATAAGTATATATTGCTTGTCACAGGTATCCTATAATAAATAGCAAGAAAAATTGAACTTGTCCACCATTGAAAGAAACGCACACAGTAGGTTCTAATTCTGAGATGAGTTCTTTGGGAGGCCTAGTCTTCATTCTTTCAAGCTCTCTGTGGTTTCTCTTTCTCTTAGCTTTGATCAAGACCTTTCACAAACTATGGTGGAAGCCGACTCGTATACAGAAGCTGATGGCTTTGCAGGGAATCAAAGGTCCTTCTTACACATTTATCCATGGAAACAACAGAGAAATCTCCAGCATGCAAAAGGAAGCCATGAGCAGGCCCAGAAATATATCACATGACATATTTTCTCATGTTCAACGTCATTTCTACTTATGGACCAGAGCATATGGTAACAAACTGATTTTTATCTATTCTCTCCATGGTTTCTAAATCTAGTCCTATAATAGCTTAGTCACTTTTACTACAGGGAAAAATTTTCTTCAATGGCATGGTTCTCGAGCTCAATTGGTCATTACAGAACCTGAGTTGTGCAAAGAGGTACTAAATAACAAAGATAGAACTTTCGTAAAAACCGATACACCAAATTTTTTGAAGAAGCTATTAGGAGATGGACTTGCAACAACTGAAGGTGAAAAATGGGGAAAATTAAGAAAGCTGGCCAACTCTGCCTTCCATGGAGAGAGCTTAAAAGTAAGTCCTGTACAGCTATATATATTTTAGTTGGAAAATTCTTGCAGATAGGTTTTTTTTATTTTTTTATTGATAAAAGGGAAAAGAGGGTAACAATCCTAGTGCGATAGCTGTGTCAATTTATTGCAAGTGTGAAAAAGAAGCAATAAAGGAATAAATTAGAAGTAAACTAGCTAATGGTATGATGAATTGATGATATTGTTTTACTTTTACTAGAGTATGATTCCTGCAACTATAGGTAGTGCTGAGTTAATGCTAGAAAAGTGGAAAAATCACGATGAAGGGACAGAGATTGAGGTATTTGAAGAATTCAGGTTGTTGACATCAGAAGTGATTTCCAGAACAGCATTTGGCAGCAGCTACTTAGAAGGAAAAAACATTTTTGACATGGTGATGAAGTTGGGCTTCTTAACATTCAAAAATGCTTTCCAAACTAGGTTTCCTGTCATCAGGTAACTTCCTTTTCAACATAAAGAGATGAGAAACATGCTCAATTTCATTTGATTGCATAGCGACTGCTAGCTGATATACTATTTACTACAAATTATTGCAGCAACTTTTTCAAAACCAGCGATGATATTGAAGCAGAGAAGCTTGAGAAAGGAATCCGCGATTCCATAATAGATATGGTCAAGAAAAGAGAACAAAAGGCGATGACTTTGAGTGAGGAAGAAGAAAGTTTTGGGAGTGATTTTCTTGGATTGCTTTTGAAGACTCATCATGATGCCAATGACAACCAGAGGATCACAGTGGATGATCTAGTTGATGAGTGCAAGACCTTTTACTTTGCGGGACAAGAAACCACAAACAGTTTGCTTGCTTGGACTGTCTTTCTTCTAGCACTTCATACAGATTGGCAAGAGGAAGCAAGGAAGGAGGTCCTGCAATTATTTGGCAAACAAACTCCAACCCCTGATGGCATTGCCAAACTAAAAACAGTAAGCTAGAAAGTCAAAAACTTGACCAATTCCTAATCATATTGGGAAAATTTTTCTTAGCTTGGTTTTCAATTGTGATCCTTTTGTTTCAGATGGGTATGATCATCAATGAGTCTCTAAGGTTATATCCTCCTGTTGTTACCATTTCGAGGAAGGTTTCAAGGGAAGCTAGACTGGGAAAACTCCTTGTTCCAGCTGATCTTGAAATCATCATTCCATGTTTGGCCCTTCACCATGAACCTAAATTCTGGGGACAGGATGTGCATCTTTTTAAACCAGAGCGATTTTCGGAAGGGGTTGCTAAAGCTACTAACAATAACATAGCCACATTCTTACCCTTTGGAATGGGACCTAGAAATTGTGTGGGATACAACTTTGCAACCACTGAAGCCAAGGTTGCTCTGGCAATGATTCTACAACGCTACACCTTCACACTTTCTCCAGGTTATGTTCACTCTCCCTTTCGGCTTCTTACAGTTCAACCACAACATGGAGTTCAAGTAATGCTACACTCACTCTGAGCTATGAAGACCACATTTATGTACCCATAAAATTTGATATGTCTGCTTATAAAGAATGCACACTCACTCTGAGTGACCACAATTATGCACCCCGAAAGAGTGTAACCTCTATTTCTTGTTTCTTGTTTCCTTGGGTGTTAATTCCTTGAGTTCATAAACTATTTTAATTATTTCTTTTAAACTATTTTATTTCTTGATGAGAGCTAGAATCCCAGCTACCTAGATTGTGGGAACTAGTGAGAAATCATGTTGCATGGAAAATGGACAATAAGTTCCATACCTTTTGCTAATTTAACAACCACATAGTGTCATAGTGTCCAACCAATTTCTCTTTCAAGATCTTTCGATTCATGCATGCAGATACTATCTCCAACTAAAGAAGAGATCTTGGTCGATGTGTCACATTTGAATTAAGGCACATTTATAATGCACTTGTTCCCCTAAAAGGCTTGCTAGGCATGGGAAACATGTCAATCTTATTTGAGTTTATGGTACACCCGGATTGTGTTGATGCATTAAGCTTGCTATGGAAAGAGCTAATCCTTAATTATTAGTTTATTACTTTTCCCTTGTTTTCCAAGGCCATCTGCTGTGAAGCAGAGAACTATTTACAACAAAGATTCTTGGAGGGTAACTTCTGCATGTTCTCATGTTTTTCTTTCTTTCAATATTGCACTAATGGTATAATCTCTGTAATGGAGCGGTGTGAGCGAATTTGAGAAGCTTGAGAAAGTAATACACGACTCAATTACAGAGATTATTAAGACAAGAGAAACAAAGGCAATTCGTCCACAACATGGAGTTCAAGTGATTTTACTTTCACTGTGAACTTGATCTGAAGACCAGAATTCCACACAAATCTTGCACTTAGTGTATTGAGTAGCCAGAAGATAATTTAATGGGCCATATATATGGTAGCTTCCGAAGAGTGCAGTATGTCTCTACTTTGAGGTCAGTTGGGAGTTAGCTCTTGTTTTAATTTGCTGCTTCGTAGCTTGGTTCAAGTTTTCCTCTTGGAGTCTTGGACATTGTGGTTCGAGTTCAACTACGTAATCTGATCTGTGTGCCTAAATTAAAGTTGTCATTTGACAACTGTTTATTTGTGGAATAAGATATAGAAATAGCTAGGATGCCTTTTGCTGCACAATGTTTAGGCCTTAATTTTGCTTCACAAGTAACAATTACTTTGCATAAAATTTCTGCGAGTGTATTTCTTAAGGCCCTTAATTTAACCCCACGCCAGTGATGCCACTAACTACTTGAAAGATGCATGATACTTAATTGTTGGACTGTATAGCTTCGACTATGCAACCACGTACTGAAGCAAAGATTAATTGCTCTCTACAAGACTACAACGCTATGCCTCTCGAGATTCTTGGACTTAATTTGTTGCTGCAGCTTTGCAGATTGTTCTGGTTAGTCACTAGTCAGTTGCTACTATTATATCACCCTCACTGTTAATGGCGGGCTGCTTGCTGGTGTCATAAACTATTAAACAATTACCACGTACGTGATGAATCCACATTAATAATTGTTAAGTTTATTATTTAAACAGGAGCACCAAAAACGAGTTAATTAGATAAGAGCAACAAATTTAGAAATTAGTAATTGGATGCCGTTTGCTGCACACTGTTTTAGACTTCAGTATGTGTACTCCGGGCGCGGTGATTCCGATCGTTTAATTTTGTTTCTCCCTTCATGAATTTTTTGTGTCTCTCCTCACTTCACCTTTCGACCACCACCTCTCCCCGTCAAAGACCTCCAATGTCACCAAATTTTACCACAATGTACAACACCACCAAGAACAACTTTTATATCTACCACGAAATCCGATTTGAAGTGAAACACGAATTCGCCTTGGAACTTGAGGTGCTGAAATTTCAAACCGTCGATTCCCCGTCCCAACGTATTGAGCCATGACTGGTCTTTGAACTCCACGGACGAGGGCTTCAAACCCAGTAGGTATCTTAGATCGAATTGATCGGGATGTGAACGGAACGATGAACAGTTTCGTTCATCGTTGATTTTGGGTTTTTCTCTCTTGATTTCTCTTCCTACACTGAAATTTGATACAAGAGTTGGTATAGGATGACACTCGAGGATACGAAGAATGGGACAAGTCTCATGTAATTTGGTGGGGAGGAGAGTGTCGACAGAGAGAGAGCCGAGGGAGAAAGAGAGAGGCACGGGGGGGGACAGAACCAAAAAAAATTGGGTTTGCTTCCCTCATTCATTTATTATATTTATAGATATCCACGCTCCTCGATCATTAAAAGCTCTAGAGCCCAAGAGCAATATTTTATTCTTCTTTTTTCAATGGAGTGGTAGTTGGGCTCTGCCTTCTAGGTACCTCTTGTTCCGCCAAAAAACAATTCTTCTGGAGGCCTAGTAATCATGCTTTCAAGCTTTCTGTGTCTGTTTCTTCTTCTCTTAGCTCTGATCAAAATCTTTCTCACACAATGGTGGACTCCAACTCGCCTACAGAGGTTCATGGGTCGGCAGGGAATTAAAGGCCCTTCTTACAGACTTGTCCATGGAAACACCAAACAAATCTTGGACATGAAAAATGAAGCCATCAGAAGATCTAAAAGCTTATCACATGACCTATTTCCTCTAGTTCTACCTCATTATAATTCGTGGATCAAGATATATGGTAAACGAACTCGAGTCTCAACTATGCTTTCAAATTTTAGTTCCAGTATAAATTTTGGTCACTTTTTGTAACAGGGAAGATTTTTCTTCAATGGTATGGTACTGAACCTCAGTTGGTGATCTTGGAACCTGAGTTGTGCAAAGAGATACTGAATAACAAAGATAGAGTTTATCTGCAAAAGCAGCCGCAAGGCTTTGTGAAGAAGCTATTAGGAAATGGCCTTGGGACTGCTGAGGGTGACCATTGGGCAAAATTGCGAAAGGTGGCCAACCATGCCTTCCATGGAGAGAGCTTAAAAGTTAAAAGTAAGTTGTTACAATTATTCATCACAATTCTTGCAAATTAAGAGTGCTTTGCTGTAGTGATTGTTGTGTCCATTGTTGATAAGAAAAGAATGAGTTGAAGGTAATTTTCTAATTGCATGTTGATATTTTTTTTTCGACAAGAATATGATTCCGGACATGATAGCTAGTGCTGAGACGATGCTGCAAAGGTGGAAAAATCATGAGGGGAAAGAGGTTGAGGTGCATCAAGAATTTAAGTTGTTGACTTCAGAAGTGATTTCTAGGACAGCATTTGGTAGCAGCTACTTAGAAGGGAAGAACATTTTCGACCTGTTGATAAAGTTATCCTCCTTATTGTTCAAAAATTCTTACAAAATCAGGCTTCCTGGCATCAGGTAACTTTCTTTACCTAAATGTCCATTGCACTTGAAAAAAGGATCCGAAAGAATCTATGTTTCTTTTAGTTGTTGGATCTCTCTTTCTTTCATCAATATAATATATGCTATATATAATTATATATATATATGATATTTGGTATCCACCTTGCTAATTGAATCCAAACTCTCTGCATCCAACAGAGGATCCTTACAATTGTAGGACTGACTTCTTTTCTGTGTTTTCAATGTCACTTATTTCCTATCTGCTGCATAGCAGCTGGGAACAGTTGATAACTATATTCTTGAAGGATGATGTTTCCCTCTTCTCATGTTTAGTCTTTCATTCAATGTCGCAGTAAGCTTTTCAAAACAAGTGATGAGATTGAAGGAGACAAGGTTGAGAAAGAAATCCGTAACTCCATACTAGAGATCATAAAGAAAAGAGAAAAGAAGGCAGTGACTGAAAAGGAAGACAGCTTTGGGAGTGATTTTCTTGGATTACTTTTAAAGGCTCATCATGATGCCGATGACAGAAGTAAGATATCAGTAGATGATATTATTGATCAGTGCAGGGCATTTTACTTTGCTGGACAGGAAACCACTAATGGTTTGCTGGCTTGGACTGTGTTTTTTCTGGCACTCCATCCGGATTGGCAAGAGGAAGCAAGAAAAGAAGTCCTACAGTTATTTGGAAAACAAAATCCAAATCCTGACGGCATTGCCAAACTAAAAACTGTAAGTCAGTAAAAGCTGATAAGGTGCTTTTGTAAGCTGCAGAAGTTGTCTGTTAAGTTTGAAAGTCTGATTTGTTTCCTGTATCTTTTATTTCATGCAGATGAGTATGATCGTCAATGAGTCTCTAAGGTTATATCCTCCAGTTATTCAACTTGTAAGGACAACTGGAAGAGAAGTTAGACTAGGAAAGTTGATTGTTCCTGCTAATCTTCAATTGATCATCCCAAATGTCGCCTTTCACTATGACCCTCAAATATGGGGACAAGACGCTCAACTTTTCAAACCGGAGCGATTCTCAGAAGGAGTTGCTAAAGCTACCAAAGATAACATGGCTGCATTCTTGCCCTTTGGAATGGGACCTAGAATTTGTGTGGGATTTAACTTTGCCACCACTGAAACTAAGATTGCACTGTCAATGATTCTGCAACGCTACTCCTTCACTCTTTCCCCGGGTTATGTCCACTCTCCTCTTCAGTTTCTTACAGTTCGCCCACAACATGGAGTTCAAGTGATGCTACACTCACTGTGAAATTTGAAGACCAGAATCCCCCATAATGTTGCATTATATGCATAGATCGACAACTCAAATAGCAATGCTTTTGGATATCATAGTTTAGGAAGTGTGCAACCTCTGCTTTGAGGTATGTTAGGAATTTGCACATGTTCTTCCTGCTTTGCAGCTTGTTTATGTTGTTCTAGTATCTTGTAGACAATTATGAACTGCCTTTCACTTCAACTATTTTGTATTTGACACTTCATATCTGTTCATCTGTAGAATAAAGTAAAATAGTTAACAACTATTAGAGAGTTAACTCTAGAATCCTAAAGCCAAGACTTTGAACATGGTAGTGACTAGTGATCCATGCTAATTAAGTTGGTCATGAAAAAAAAATTCTCTAATAGTGAGAGTTGCACCAACTATGAATATTGCAGTTATCCATCTAAGACATATATAATACAACTATACAGGCCAGCTTAGAATCGTCCTGGTATAAAAAAATTCATTATCCAGCAATGCCAGCTTAACGTTTTGAATTTTTGATAACCGTGGTCTGATCGATGATATAGTATTCCCTTCAACTATTGCACAACATGATCTAGAAATTAAAATTAGTGACTAGGAAGTTTGAGGTCAACAGAGGCTACTTACTGGAGTTCATAAGTGCCTCTGGTAAATTGATTGTGAAATTTGTAATATAATTTTTTTCGGTAAATTAAATAATCAAATATATGAGAAAATTAACCTACCCAACAAAGTGCTCTCCTTGACCACTTTCTTCATAGGCCGGCAAAGGTTGCACCAAGTTCTTGTCAGAATCACAATCATAATTCAACTATGTTTTTCGATTCAAATCACATGGTAGAATACCTTTCGCCAAAGGCAAGAAACTTATTAAACTGAGTACTAAATAATAATAATAATAATTTTTTTTGAAGGATATAATAATTATTATTTGAATAAACGTTAAAAGAAAAGGTCAACTTTGGACTAGCTATTGATGGGATATTGCTGTGTTTTTTGGATCCTTGTGGGACAGTTTAATTTGTTTCTCTTGTTCTGGCTTGCTGTATAGATTCATTGTTTCTTTATGTTGTTTTCTTATTGGCCTGGTTTGCACAGAGGTCCATACATATAACCAAAGAGACAGACAGACAGAAAAAATGAGTTCTTCTGGAAACCCAGTAATGCTGATCATACTTTCAAGCTTTCTCTGTGTTTTATTCCTTCTTTTAGCTCTCATCAGGATTTTTCATAAACTATGGTGGACTCCAACTGGCATACAAAATTTGATGGTTCTGCAAGGAATCAAAGGCCCTTCTTACAGATTTATCCATGGAAGCACCAAAGAAATCTCCAACATGAAAAAAGAAATTATGAGCAGGCCAATGAGTTTGTCACATGACATATTATCTGCTGTTCAACCTCATATTCACTCATGGACCAAGAGATATGGTAATAAACTCTTAAATTTTGTTATCAAATCTTATATCTAAAACCGGCAAAAATATGTTTTTGTCATTTTATGCAACAGGAAAGATTTTTCTTCAATGGCATGGTTCTCAAGCTCAGTTAATTACCATGGACCCTGAGTTGTGCAAAGAGATACTCAATAACAAAGATAGAGCTTATACAAAAAAGAAGCCTCAAGGCTATGTCAAGAAGCTAGTAGGAAATGGCCTGGGGACTACTGAAGGTGAAAAATGGACGAAATTGCGAAAGGTGACAAACCATGCCTTCCATGGAGAGAGCTTAAAAGTAAGTACGTCCTTACACTTGCTGGTAGTACTAGCAAAACGTTCTCCATATATGGATGAATTTACATGATGGTGTTTTTATTTATTTGTTAAAACTAGTTTATGATTCCAGAGATGATAGCCAGTGCTGAGACAATGCTGAAAGGTTGGAAAAATCATGAAGGAAAAGAAATTGAGGTGTTCGAATTATTTAGGTTTTTGACTTCAGAAGTAATTTCCAGGACAGCATTTGGAAGCAGCTACTTAGAAGGAAAGAATATTTTTGAGAATATGGTGAAGTTATCCTTTTTCTTGGTGAAAAATTCTTTCACAATCAGGTTTCCAGTCTTTAGGTAAACTTCTTTTTGACTAAATTTTAAATTTCGGAATAATTAGTCGCCATCATATCTGTGTTTTATGATCATTCTGTTTGGTAAAAGTACTCAACAGATACCAAAGAAAGGAACTTTGTTTAGTTATTGAATCTCTCTTTGATTGATCAATCTATGTTGTCACTTACTTATGTATAGTCTCATTCAATATTCCAGTAAGTTCTTCAAAACCAGTGATGAAATTGAATCAGACAAGCTTGAGAAATCAATATACAACTCCATAGTTGAGATTGTTAAGAAAAGAGAAGAGAAAGCATTAATGAGTGGAGAAGACAACAGCTTTGGGAATGATTTTCTTGGATCACTTTTAAAGGCTCATCATGATGCCAATGAGATTTCCATAGATGACTTAGTCGATGAATGCAAGTCGTTTTACTTTGCTGGACAAGAAACTACTACCACTTTGCTTGCTTGGACAGTCTTTCTTCTGGCACTCCATACTGATTGGCAAGAAGAAACAAGGAAGGAGGTCCTGCAATTATTTGACAAACGAACTCCGGATCACGATGGCCTTAGCAAGCTGAAAACAGTAAGAAAGTCTAAGAACTTGACTTAGTCACAGAAATGGATGTTCTCAATTAAATTTGAAATGAAGCCTCATTTTTTTTTTTGGGGTTCTATTATTAATTTGGATATGCAGATGAGTATGATCATCAATGAGTCTCTAAGGTTATATCCTCCTGTTCTGAACATTGTGAGGAAAGTTAAAAGGGAAGTCAGACTAGGAAAGCTCATTGTTCCGGCTAATGTTGAAGTGCACATCCCAACTCTAGCACTACACCATGAGCCTTTGTTCTGGGGACAAGATGTGCAACTTTTCAAACCAGAACGTTTCTCCGAAGGGGTTGCTAAAGCTACTAACAACAAGGTTGGCGCCTTCTTACCCTTTGGAATGGGACCTAGAATCTGTCCAGGTTTCAACTTTGCGACCACCGAAGCAAAGATTGCTCTGTCAATGATTCTACAACGCTACTCCTTCACACTTTCCCCTGGTTATGTTCACTCCCCTTATGACTATGTCACTGTTCGCCCTCAACATGGAGTTCAGGTAATGCTCCACCCTCTGTGAAGTTGAACATGTTTGTTCAACCTTTCTGGGGTAGTTGTGTTGGGATTTGGTTCCCTGTGGTCTGTTGGGTCTGGTTATGCCTCGTCCCATACGCCTTTGCTCACATAATCATTAAGTGAGAGAAAAAAGGAGTCGGCCGCGAAGAAGGTATATTCATCTTTTGTATAATTTTTTTGTCTTTCTGTTTTGTGAGCAAAAGAATTAGTTGGTCAATTTATCTAGTTCTTCACTCTTTGGTGAGGGAATGTATGTATTTGGGTGTAATTTGGATTTGGGTTGGAGAGCTAAACGCTTTGTATAGCCCATTGTTATTTGGAATTTGAGGGTGAACCAAGATTGCTTGGTCAATGATTCTGCAAGTTCATGTCTTTGCTGCTTGGTTCTAGTTTTTCTCTAGGACAAAATGAACTGCATGTGTTCGATCATCATGTTGAATAAACATTGCCGTTGGATTTCAACTATGTAATTTTTTTATGTGGAAATCTCTTTGTCTTCGCAGCGCGCTGATTATCTCTGGAATAATGATAAAAATAGAATGCCTTTTGCTGCACAAATGTTTAGGCCTTTTGTTTATTAATTGATATGCTATATTTTGGCATTAATTGTGGATCGTAGTCATCAAGTGAGGGAGCTCTGGTGTGCTTGTTATGCTTCAGTAATTTGGTTCATTTGGAAATCGCGTAATAAAGCAAAGGTATGATGATATGCGTCCTAATTTAGAGAATGTTGTAGATTGGTGGTTGGGCAGGTTAATGCTTCTAGTCGGCTTGCCTCTGGATGTATGAGCAACACTTCTCAAGATTTAATTATATTAAAGAGATTTGGTGTCTACTGTCATATAAGGCGCACTCCTTGAATCGTTGAAGTCAATTGGCATACTCCTCCAGTTCTCCGTATGGTTGTGTCAAAATTAATTGTGATGGAGCTTGGAAAAGTACTTCGAGCAAGGCTAGTTTTGGAGGTGTGTTTAGAGATTAACAAGGGGTTGTTTTGGGTGCTTTTTGCTCTAATTTGGATATTCCAAGCTCAGTAGCTGTAGAAGTTATGGCGGTCGTTAAGGCTATTGAGTTAGTTTGGGTTCGTGATTGAAAGCATGTGTGGTTAGAAGTAGATTATACTCTTGTTATTCAATTTCTCCGCTCTCCTCACTTAGTGCCTTGGCAATTGCGAGTAGAGTGGAGTAATTGTCTTCGCTTAATTTCTCAAATAAATTTTCGTGCTTCCCATATTTTCCAAGAAGGTAATCGAGTCACATATGCTTTAGCGAATCATGGTACTTCGTTTGTAGGCTTATCGTGGTGGGATGATGTTCCTCACTTTATTATTGACTTTTGTACTCGTGATCAGTTGGGTCATCTAAACTTTCGATTTGCTTGACATTTGTTGTTTTTTCCTGCTTTAGTTATATCTTTTTTCCCTTTTTTTTTTTTATTTTTTTTTTTTTTTTTTAAAAATAAAAATAAAGTTTAAAAGATAATTTTTTGTTAATTTCCATTTTTTTAAATTTCCGGTCGCCAAAGATTGTCCCCCATAAAAAATGATTGACCCCCCTGACCACCAAACATGGAATCAATTTTTATCCCCCCTCCCGGGCCCCCCCCCCCCCTCCCCCCCCCGTTCCCTTTTTTTTTTTTTCTTTTTTTTTTTTTTTATTTATATTCTTTTTTTTTTTTTTTTTTTTTTGGGAGTAATGTCTGTTGTCTGTTTGTGGGGCCTTGGGTTATCCACCTTTTTGTATTTCTTCTCTTTTTCAATAAATTTATTTTCTCTAAAAATAAAAAATAAAAAGTTGCAAATGGCATGGCCCATTCCACCCCACCAGCAACTAGCTTAAAAGATGGTGAAAGTTCCAGAAAAATTTCTATAATGATGAGAGTTTCATATAATACAAGGCAGCTTAATTAGAAAATCGAATAACAAACAAAGTCAAACGAACATGCAGGATCGTTATTTTAAACATGTTCGAACGCCTAATTGCGTCTCAATCTTTGATACATTTGGCTACGATTTTTGCCTTTTGAATTGTTATTTATTTTCTCTAAGAGGGGTTTTGACGCATGTCCCCCCTTAGTTGTATTCTTTTTCCTTCAATAATTTTTTTTTTGCCAAAAACAAAAATGATTAGTCCTAGTTACCTAGTATAAAAAAAAAAACCATTATCAGACAATGCCAGCGTAATTAAGGTTTCAAATAACCTTGGCCAGTGATGATATAATATTCCGTTCAACTATAGCGATTGAGGGCCGAGATGGGGGGGGGAGGAAGAGAGCTGGAGAGAGAACGGAGGAGAAAAGAGGAAGAGGGAGACCAACCCCAAAAAAAAAATCATTAAGGTTCAGACAAAAAATATATATAGGTATTGATGTGGAGGTTTTTGGACCATTGAATATCCAAGGGCTGATATCAATTTGTCCCTTATAATATTAGTCCCTCAGGTGAGCGGGACCGGAGCAGAACATGAACTAAACACTTGAACAGTAACAATTAGAGACTAAGAAGTTTGAGGTCGGTCAACGAAGGCAATTTCTATACAAATTAATAATTATGAATACAGTTAATTTTGAACGATTTACACAAAGAAGATTGGTGTACAGCCTTAGCTTGGAGAAAACCAACGAGTAAAATGATGATGAGTTGGTTGGGAGAGCCAGTGATCATTGTTTCAAGCTTTGTTTGTGTGCTTCTTCTCTTGGCTTTCATCAAAGTCTTTCACAAACTATGGTGGACTCCGACTCGCATACAGAGTCTGATGGCTTTGCAGGGAATCAAAGGCCCTTCTTACAGACTCATCCATGGGAACACCAAAGAAATCTCCAACATGAGAAAGGAAGCCATGAGCAGACCCAACAGTTTATCACATGACATATTTTCTCAAGTTCAACCTCATATTCATTCATGGAACAAAACATATGGTACAGATAGAGTAGTACTCTCTGATTTAACAATGGTTTTTAATTAGCTCTTTGCTATATTATAATTTTGGTCATCCATAATGTCAACAGGCAAAACTTTTCTTCAATGGCATGGTGCTAAAGCACAGTTGGTCGTTATGGAACCTGAGCTTTGCAAAGAAATACTCAATGGTGCTTTTCCAAAAACGGAGACCAAACGTTTTGTAAAGAAGCTGTTAGGAGATGGCCTCACACGATCCGAAGGTGAAAAATGGGCAAAAATGCGAAAACTGGCCAACCATGCCTTCCATGGAGAGAGCTTAAAAGTAAGTTTTTAATGTTGATACCAAGAGTGCTATACTAATTACCAGTGTCAATTAGAAAACATCAAGTTGAAGATAAAGTTAATTGCGTGATGCTGATGATGCCATTGTATTGCTAGACTATGATTCCTGCAATGTTAACTAGTGCTGAGACAATGCTAGAAAGGTGGACAAATCATAATGGCGGGGAGATTGAGGTGTTTGAAGAATTCAGGCTGTTCACTTCTGAAGTGATTTCTAGGACAGCATTTGGAAGCAGCTATATAGAAGGAAAACAGATTTTTGAGATGTTAATAAAGATGGGGTTCTTGACATTCAAAAATGCTTTCAACCTCAGGTTTCCTGGAATCAGGTAACTTCCTTTTAACGAAAGCACACGGATAATTATTGGGAGTTATAAGCATATTGATAGCAATGCAGATTTAAAATTTAATGCAAGAGGAGTAAGCTCAGTAATTATTGTTCGAGCTTACTATTGTCCTCTCTTCCATTCAAATTGCAGTAAGTTTTATAAAACCAGCGACGAGATTGAATCAGAGAAGCTTGAAAAAGGAATACGTGACTCCATCATAGAGATTGTTAAAAAAAGAGAAGAAAAGGCAATGAGCGAGGAACAGGACAAATTTGGGAGTGATTTTCTTGGATTACTTTTAAAGGCTCATCATGATGCCAATGAGAACCAGAGGATTTCGATAGATGATTTAATTGACGAGTGCAAGTCGTTTTACTTTGCTGGACAAGAAACTAGTAATAGTTTGCTTTCTTGGACAGTCTTTCTTCTGGCTGTCCATACTGATTGGCAAGAGGAAGCAAGAAATGAAGTCCTACAATTATTTGGCAAACAAACACCAAATCCTGATGGCTTCTCCAAACTTAAAATAGTAAGGAACCCAAAAACTCAATCAACTGTTTGCCTAAGTTACAGAAATGCTCTCCACCTATGAAGTATAGTGACTTGTTTTTAATTTTATATTTCACTTCATGCAGATGAGTATGATCATCAATGAATCTCTAAGGTTATATCCTCCTGTTCTTGCTATGGAGAGGAGAGTTGAAAAGGAAGTTAGACTGGGACACCTCATCGTTCCTGCTAATGTTGAATTGCATGTCCCCAATCTAGCGTTTCACCATGACCCTCAATTCTGGGGACAAGATGTGCATCTTTTCAAACCAGAGCGATTCTCAGAAGGGGTTGCTAAAGCTACTGGGAATAACATAGTCGCATTCTTACCCTTTGGAATGGGACCTCGAACTTGTGTGGGCTTCAACTTTGCCACCATCGAAGCAAAGATTGCTCTTTCAATGATTCTACAGCGCTACTCGGTCACCCTTTCCCCGGGTTATGTGCACTCTCCCTTTCATTTTCTTACAGTTCGTCCACAACATGGAGTTCAAGTAATGCTTCACTCACTGTGAACTATGAATTGCTCACAAACCTTGCACTTGGCGTATTTGAGTGCCTACAATTGCTCACATATTTTGCACATACATGCATATGGTTGTGTACAATATAAGCTCAACTGATAAATTTCTTGTCAAATTTGTTCCATCTGTTTTGGTAAATCAATCAAATATGTAAGAAAATCTCTGCTTATGCTACCTTGAGGCAATTGGTCTCAACCAAGGATTAAAATATCTGCCGATATGCCGATATATCCTTTTTCAGCTACCGATATATCATTCCACAATAATTTATCTTATCTGCAAATATCTTCGAAATCTCTCCGATGTCACCGAATATCTCCGATATTGCCGATATATGCCGATATATCCCGATATATCCTGACATATCTTGGCAATATCCCAATATATGTAATTAGAAAAAAAAAATTATATATTTTTTTCTCAATTTATATATTTAGAATTATTTTGAAGGTATATCGTTGTTTGGTTTAAAGCTAAAATCAATACTTTAAATTTGTGCTTAAAAGTTAAAAACTTAGAACTAATGAAGATATACGGCAAATGATCATCATTGGGTTATATAAATTATAAGAAACAGCCATCAATTATGATTGGGTAATATGAATTGTTAAAAAAAAACCATCAATTATCAATTGGCAAAGCCATCAGCTCCAGCACGTATTCATGTCAATCTACCACAATAAAACAAAATTCTCATGGTCAAAATTCGGGTGAGCAATTTGGCTACGGAGCTTATAGATATGGTCAATATGGAGATGTACAAGCACAATATGGAGCTTTTGATTATAATTAGCTTGGAGAAGTACATACCCAACCAGATTGGATTCATCTTTACTATCCCCTTTTAGGAGAAACAGTAGAGAGCTCAAAAGAGATCTATGACTATCATGTGCATAACTACAATACAAATTATATGGGTTCTATGACTTGGTTTGATTATTGCACGTTAGTAGATGGACGTACACAATTTCAACCTGCTAGAAACTCTTGCTGGATATAGATAAAGTTGTCATATATCTCATGTAATCAATTATTAATTTTTTTAATAATTATTTATCTTAAATCGTGTTTAAATAAAAATATCTCGATATTTCGAAACGATATATCGCGAATATTTTTTTTGAATAGAAATATTTTAATCCTGCTCAACAGCCATTTGACCATAAAAATGCTCGTGTAAAATTGTACAACTTTTCTTTATACTATGATTATTTAATCATGCAAATAAATAACAAGCCCGTCTAGCTCAGTTGGTAGAGCGCAAGGCTCTTAACCTTGTGGTCGTGGGTTCGAGCCCCACGGTGGGCGTTGTAAATTTATGAAACTTCTTTTTTCTGTTTTCGTCATCAGCTTTATTCAATGACATAGATTTTATTTATAAAACAACACTGTAAATTTGGTAAACAATTCCAAATTTCCAAACATACCCAATACATGAACCTATAGTAAATTTTGATTCATTGTATCCATTGTAAAATCCCGTCGTGAAGCTCTCGTCACCGGCACCATTTCCGGCCGTTTCACACGGCGAAAATTTTACCGATCCCTTCGTGTTTTTGGCGAATTCCGGCCAAACCCCAAGGTATAAAGTTCCTCTACTCCTCATGGCTTTCATTTGCTTATGACCTTATTTGATTCGGTGGAGATTTGAAAGTTGATGGCAATTGCCACCGTTAGGCACCGCGGCTCCGCCGCTGTTCTGCCGCGTTTGGTGGCTTGTCCGGCCAATTTCAGCTTTCTTTCAATCCTCTTTAACTTCTTTGTTTTTGTTGTTTTTCTTTCCGGAATTTCGCTTTTTAGGGTTTTTTTTTGGGTTTCGAAGTGGAAAATTCCAGCATACAGCTTCATCATCCGACTGAAGCGGAACCGATAATTACCCAAATAAGATGGTAAGTTTGAGACCCAGAAGAAAACAAAAACAGAAATAAATTAATAAGAACTTTGATTATATTCTGGGTTGATGATTCTGTGTAATGGGTGAAATTTCAGTCAGGGAGGAAAGAAACAGTGTTGGACCTAGCCAAGTTTGTGGACAAAGGCGTCCAAGTCAAGCTCACTGGTGGTAGACAAGGTTACTCTAATTTGCAGAACTCCTTCTTTTTCCCTCAAATAAATATTTGTTAGTTAAACACTTAAACTTAATTATAGTGTATCTATAGTGTCGAGCCATATAGCCTACTGGTAATTTTCTCTGTCAAATTGTGAGTTTATTGGTTGTTTAATATGGAAGTTCGTTTGGGTTATGGAAGTTCGTTTTAACAGGATCAAAATAGAAGCAAGATTTGGTTCTATAACAAGAAAGAGGGGATTTGTAAGACCCTAATCATGCAATGTCTAGATGCAGACACAATTTGTAGGTTGTAGAGTGAATATTGTATCTTAGGGTGTGTAGCAACACTGAAGACACTAAGAATAACTGGTTCCACTTCTTTTGCTTCATATATAATATTAATCTAGCTGCGTTAAATTGCATCGCACCCTCTAGGAAAACATTGAATGAGATTCTTGCCTACACTTTGTAGTGGTCCACTGTATGTGTATAATCTAATTTTCTGTCATGAATTTGGTTACAGTGACAGGGACTCTAAAAGGATATGATCAGTTGCTAAACCTGGTTCTAGATGAAGCAGTAGAGTTTCTAAGAGGTATGTTACAGAGCATTTTAGAAACTGTTTATGGCTTTGTTGAGTTGTTCATCTGTACAAATGTGTACCATCCTTGTACTCAAGAATTATCAATTTATAGCACCAGAAAGCAGGGATCAATGCCTGGTTCATTCATCAATCTTACTAGGAGTTTTAGTCTTTTCTGGTTGTTGTCATGATAAATTTTGCAATTTTTCTGTGGCCGTGGATGATAAATTGTTGAGAATTTTCCTCGTGTTGTTGCAGATTCCGATGATCCACTGAAGACTACTGACCAAACCAGGCGCCTTGGCCTCATTGTATGTATTCTTCTTAGTTCATCTTTAGTTGGACATATTTGTGTGCTATTGAAATATATCCCACAAACTGACCAATCTAGGGAATCAAAATGTCCCTTTCCCATTTCTCTAGCATTTGATTTGCATCATTATTTTAATAGAAATGCGTGTAGTTTGAAACATCTAGTCTCAAACCCTAAGCTTGTATTTGTGGGGCAACTGATACACACATTCCAACTTATCTATGCTTAAAATTATCATGGTAGATGATTTTAGAGTCTAGACTTTTGTTATGCTGGATGCTCCTTAGATGTGGCTAAACCCTTGGTAAATCATCACTAGGCTACTCTTTAGAGTCTCTCAGAAGTTGTGCAAGGTCTGCTGGGTGATCATTGAATTCCGGAGGCTGGTCATTCTTTATAGTCTACTCAACCAACGGAACCTAATCCCCCAAAACTACAGCTGAATTCATAGGTACTGCACCGTGGTTCGTTCCAGAAAAGGCTTCCTTGCACCCTAGCACCATACCTCTCTCTTGGTTGACCAAATGTGCTCTAATACCTAATGAGGGTGATTACAAACTTCATAAGCGTACTCCTCCACAGTCCTTTCTCTTTTAGTTTAGTGAGTGGAATTTTCGATACAACTCCATCTTTAATCAGCTGGTAAAAGTTGCTCTGCAGCTTTGTTTTTTCTCTTGTCAACCACTTGATCGTCGATGCTCTTCCAACATAGAAGGACAGTGACCTTTATTTATTATTTTACTTCTTTCGTGCAGTTTTTACCCCAAAAGTAAGGCCTGCAGACTAGGTTCCGAATGTATCTAATCCTACACATGCATTTCCCTTAAAAATCAGAAACTTCTTTAGTTCCCCCATTAATGTCAAGTCCTTGTGCTCAGAACTATCCAAAACCGTTAGATGCCTTCCTGAAATTCATCGGTGCTTGTGCATTGTTCCATCATGCAGGTTTAATGTTTTCACTATGACTGGCTAACTAACTTGGTTAGAAAGCTTCATCTACTTTTTAGTAAATCTAGACTTTCATGCATATTTTGTAAGGAAATAGTAATTGGCATTAAAAACTGGTCTTTGAATGAGAAAGTAAGGACGAAATGACAAAAAGGAAGATGATGCTGTAGGTCTTGTTTTTTTTTTGTTTTTTCAGAAAATTTGCTCCACAACAAGTTTGAGTTTGCATTTGCGTTATTTTGTGCAGGTTTGTAGGGGAACTGCTGTGATGCTTGTGTCGCCAACAGATGGTACAGATGAGATTGCCAACCCTTTTAGCCAGCCCGATGGTGCCTAAAACAGCTAACTTGTTTTGCACTGTTTTTAAGAAACTATGATGGGGGTGATTGTGATGTCCTAGTCCTTTAATTTGTCAGGCTCATTTGATATTGTTGAATGGAAAAAACATCAAGATGCTGATTACAATGCTTTCCTTTAGATTCTATGAACACAGTTCTAATTTGGGTTATGGAATGAGTTCTCTTTTGGGGGTTGGAGTCCCTATCCATAGTTGTGGACTCTGTGAAATTTAAGTCCTACACTCCTACTTGACTTTGACACAACCGTAGCCGAAATTTCTATTTCACTGCATTTGTTTACACCATTAAGAGTTATGGTTCTTTTGCCTTTTGAAACCCCTGTAGGGTGTATCGTATGTGCACAAAGAGCGCTGTTGCACCCAATAAATTTGTGCATCTTTTTTAGCTTTGCCCTATTAGTTGCTTGAGCATTTAACATCATGAATTCAGTCCAGTGGCTCGCTCATTGCAAAACTTAGGAACCACATGCGGATTCGAAAATCCGTGTATGTGAAATATGCCAGACGGTATAAAAAATTTCTTGTTACGGTACACGTTTTTTGTGAAATGTTGCATTCTCGAAATTTTCAAGCAAATGTGCCGAAGAAAATTTTCAATGAACCAATCAACCGTTACATATATCACGTAGAGTGACGGTACTATGTTAAAATTCCTCGGTGTTGAGACGGATGTTGTACAGTCCCGAGGAGGCTAATTGCACGTGGTTCGAGAGTTTTATTGTAAGAAAGAAAAAAAATTATATATATATATATATATCAACGAGGATTGGGTATATACAAGTATACATTGAATGTCGAAAATTTCCAGCAAAGCTTGACAAAATAGATTTCTGTCACTTGCTATAGATGCAAAGCTACGTGGCAACTGGTCTGGGTAATTTTCGACAAGAGCAAGAAAGTTGAAGAAAAATAGTGGACTCTCACACTCTACAACTCAGAAAACCAATACGAAAAAATGAAACCTTCGGGGGACCTAGTGATCACCATCTCGAGCTTTCTGTGCGTGTTTCTTCTCTTAGCTCTCATCAAGATCTTCCACAAACTATGGTGGACTCCGAATCGCATACAGAAACTGATGGCTTCGCAGGGGATCAAAGGCCCTTCGTACAGATTCATCCATGGAAACACCAAAGAAATCTCCGAGATGAAAAAGGAAGCCATGAGCACAAGCCTCACAAACTTTTCACATGACATCTTTTCTCGAGTCCAACCTCATATTCACTCATGGAACAAGAGCTATGGTACGTAGTACGTACTCATAATTACTATCAACTATGAATATGTGTTTGTGGTTAGTTTTTAATTTATGGTGAATGTATTACAAAGAGAATTACATGTTAGTCATTAATTAATTACAGGGAAAAACTTTGTTCAATGGTATGGTTGTCAAGCTCAGTTGGTGATTTCGGAGCCTGAATTGATCAAAGAGATACTGAATAAAAAAGACACTTACCCCGAAAAGGAAGCTGTTGCCATTGATGAAGAAGATATTTGGAGAGGGTCTAGCCTCAACAACCAATCCTGAAAAATGGGAGAAATTGCGAAAACAGGCCAACCATGCCTTCCATGGAGACAGCTTGAAAGTAACAACTTGCTTATTACTTCTGGTAATTCTTGTGACAAGTAAATAATGGTCTGAATATATATGTAGTTTTTTACTTTTACTAGAGTATGATTCCGACGATGATAGCTAGTACTGAGACGATGCTACAGAGGTGGAAAAACCATGATGGCAAAGAGATTGACGTGTATGAGGATTTTAGATTGCTGACTTCGGAAGTGATTTCGAGGACAGCATTTGGCAGCAGCTATTTACAAGGGAAGAACATTTTTGACATGTTCACCAAGTTATGCTCCTTGTTACTCAAAACTTCTTTCAAAATCAGATTTCCTGGCATCAGGTAATTAATTCACTTCCAAGTTCCAACCAATATGTAGTGTATAAGCACTTTGTTAGCTTCCTCGTAAGCCGGTTTTGCAAATATGAATTAAGTTTTAACTCGATACACATTGTCAATTCTTGGAGGCAATTCTTATGTATCAAACAATTTCTGCAGTAAGTTTTTCAAAACCAGCGATGAGATTGAATCAGAGAAGCTGGAGAAAGGAATACGGGACTCCATAGTAGAGATTGTTAAGAAGAGAGGAAAGGAGGCAATGACTGGAGAAGAGAACAAGTTTGGGAATGATTTTCTCGGATTGCTTTTGAAGGCTCATCATGGTGCCGATGACAACCAGCGGATTTCGGTGGATGAACTGATTGATGAGTGCAAAATCGTTTACTTTGCTGGACATGAAACCACTAATGCTTTGCTTGCTTGGGCCATATTTCTTCTGGCACTCCATCCTGATTGGCAAGAGGAAGCAAGAAAGGAGGTCCTACAATCATTTGGCAAACAAACTCCAAATCCTGATGACCTTGCCAAACTAAAAACAGTAAGAAAAGTCAACAACTCAATCAAATGCTTTGGTAGATGTTAATGTTCTCAACTAGCTGAGTTTGAAATTCTGAATTATTCATTATTTTTATGCAGATGGGTATGATCATCAATGAGACTCTAAGGTTATATGCTCCAGTTATATTCTATGACAGGAGAGTTGAAAGGGAAGTTAGACTGGGAAAGCTCATTATTCCTGCTGGTTTTGAATTGTACATCTCCAGTCTAGCACTTCACCATGAGCCTCAATTCTGGGGACAAGATGTGCATCTTTTCAAACCAGAGCGATTCTCTGAAGGGGTTGCTAAAGCTACTAACAATAACATAACCGCATTCTTACCTTTTGGAATGGGACCTCGAATTTGTCCGGGGTTAAACTTTGCTAACATTGAAGCCAAGATTATTCTGTCAATGATTCTACAGAACTATTCCTTCACCCTTTCCCCGGGTTATATCCACTCGCCCTATGAAAATCTTATTGTTCGCCCACAACATGGTGTTCAGGTAATGCTGCACTCCCTGTGAACTGCATGTGATCGAAGACCAGAATTGGCCATAATAATCTTGCACTTGGTTTAGACTACAGAGACATTAATATTGCTTTTGGAAGTTTGGATATGGTAGCTTATAAAGAATGCAACTTCTGTTCGTGGCCTGTTATGAGTCATCTCCTTTCTTGCTGCTTTGCAGCAGCTTAATTGTTTCTGCTACAATCATGATTTCATGAAATTTGAAGAGATTTTAAGTGCTGAAATTGTTTGCTAGCCCACAGTTCTTATGAAAATATGGCATTGTTTGGAATTTTTTCTGAAATTTTTTGCAGGGATGCCGAGGGGACAGTTATAGCCCTTACGTCACCAACTGCATGCCAATTTTCTGTTTTATTCTCTCAACTAAAACAAAAGGTAGAAACAACATCCACAGATGGTCAGGAGAAGTCAGTTACTAGAACTGATTAAATTTTGAGTGCTAAATAATGTGAATTCGATTTGGAACTCTTGGGATATCTTTGAGATGCAATAAACGAACTGATTGGAGCACCGGTGAGTGATGCACCTAATAATGATCAACCACATGGTGCATAAAATGTAAGAGGACCGTACCTCTTAGGCTCTTAGCAAAACCCAAGGACCTGTGAAAGAGCAAATCGAGTGTGTACCTGAATTCATTGTAAGTTATAACTACGCCAAGTAGCATTACATGGCTAAACCAACTAAACGAGTTGACATTCACGAATTTCAATCAATGACTTCCTTTGGATAACTACAGCTGCTTTACAATGGATTTTCATCAAATTGGGCTCAAAAAATGCCAAGTGATACACTTAGTGGCAATGCATCCGCAACCAAAAAAACCTTAATCTCCTGCAGTTAAAACGCGGTATGTTGAAACAAGATCATAACGTTGTGCTCAGAAGCATGAAGTCTCAAGTTTCTCCTTCATGCGAGATATAAGCTTAAATTTTTCTTCAGCTTCAACCAGCTGGCGTATGTCAGTTCTTGATGCCCGATCAGGGTGAAATTTCAATAATGCCCGTTTATAAGCTGCATGCACCTGAAATAACCATTTCCATTAAAATAGGAAGAAGGTAATGTATTCATAATTTCACACACATGTATATTCAAAATATATATATATATATATCATATACTTCAATCACTTATTTAACTTACCTCCTCTGGCAAAGGACGGACACCACCCCCCACTTGTATTCCCAAGCCGCGAAGCAAAGCTGCCATATTATTGCATGACGATTCCAATTTGTTAAGCTCCTTCCTTATTTCAGCACGAAGTTTGTCTTTCATGTTCAAATTTTCTTCATCCTGAATATCACAGTTTTACCATATCAGAAATATTTAATTGGCTGTACATGGTCTTAAAACTGAGAAAATCCTACACCGAATAGCAAACTTGTGTACTCAAAAAGAAAAAGAGAAGATACGATGCAAAACGCCTTCAGAGAGGGGAAAAAAGATATGAAGATTGTTGAAGATATGAATCCAAAGTTTCAAACCTTCTTTTGTGTCTCTCTAACTTCTTCCACGCGTTGCTTTTGCCTTCTCTGCATGTCCAATACGCGCATGCTTTCAGCTTTTTTCCTCTTACGCAATCTCTGTGCCTCTTCTGCCTGAAAATAAAAAATAATTATTATTATTATTATTGACGTAAGGTCAAACGGTTATTAACGATGTCAGGGCTACTGAGGTTCACAAAGGCTACATGACACAAAAGTGCTATGCATGATATTCATGGCTATAATAAAACAAAGAAAACAAAAGATAGGACAACAGATTAGGAATGAATTATGGTCAAGCTTGTATAAATATCGCCTATAACACAAGTTAAAGTGGTTAGATTTATTCAGAACCTATAATCCATCATGTTATGAACTATCCCTGAATGACTAATACCCAATGATGAAGAGCATAAAATTTAACTACAATGATTATTCTTCCCTTCTTGTGGATTATACCCACAAGAGGGAAGGGCAATCTCTTGTTCTGTAGCTTATAGGGCCAATGACCCTCCGACGGACCAAATAAAGAACACTGGTAAAAAATCATCAAATAAAAAGGGTATTAAGGCATGTGTGGAACCTGAGTTTGTAAGACTCGCCGCCTGGATTCCATTTCTTCTTCCATAGCTTGCTTGTATTCAGCAGTTTCCTTGAGCTTTTCACGATCAGTGATAATATTGTTTTGAAGAGTGACTATATCTTTTTTAACGGGAGTAACAATACCATCTTGAGCATGTAACTGATCCATTGCTTCTGATGATTCATTCCCACTTCCAGAAACAAATCCCAGCTGGTTACTACTTGTGTTACATGAAATGTTGCAGAAAGATACTTCCTCAGAATATGCCCCCACTTTCTCCTCGGACAAACCTTTTTCATTACTTATTTCTGACTTATCCTCGTACACTGTACTTTCTCTAGGAACAGCTCCAGGGTCATCTTCAGAAGGAGAAATCCCACAACCCACATGTGTTTCATCAAATGACTGTCCAGGAACTGGTTTCACCTTTTTCTCAAAACTAGCTCCTTTCTGAAAATCATTTGGCAAAGAAGTATTGCAACTAGAAGGAGCATGGTAAAATTCATCATCACTTCCTAATTCAACTCTGTCGTGGTCGCTAAGCACTTCATCAGAAGGTTGGTTCTTGCATGAAAACTCTTCATTCGATACCCCAGCGCTTCTTTGATCATTGTTAAACCTTGGTAAGGAATCAGAGAAACAAGTTTCATCCCTGAACTTTTGTTCATTATGCATAAAATGTTTAGATTGTTTATCACCTAGTTCTTCTGTGGACCGCAAGGAATGCTCTTCAGGACATTCTTCTTTATTCCGAAAACCAGATATTCCATCATTATGAAAACTTTGCGAATTATAAATAAGAGGATCTTCTGTCACCGTGCTTCTTCCATGCTGAAAATCATCATTCCTATGTAAGCTTGTTGTTTCTTTAGCTGACCCAGGTTTTGCACATGGAGAACTTTCCTTGGCAACGTTCTGATTGGACTCCGCAGAAGAACTTTTCATTTTGGCCTCAAAAGAACTACCCTCCAAGTGGTCATCATGAGTTCTCATGTCCGGAGGGCTTTCTTTTCCAAAATCTCCATGGTCTGAACTTGAACAAACAGGAGCCTCTGCATGTTGTTCTGTCGTATTCTCCGCATCAACATTCCTATGGGTATCACCATGAGATCCAGATCCACTAGCTTGATCCTCTGGACACGACTGACAATTATGAACAACATGTTTTCTCTTTTGCGAAGCTTTTTTCCATTGTTCATGGAGCACTCCAGAAGAACCTTCTATTAACTCGCAATCAGAATAATCAGTATCAGAGGAACCAGACTCAGACTCAGAAAATAAACCATAATGATTTCTACTGGGAGCTTGACCAGAATGGGTTTGCTTGCCTTTTGACCCCTTGGTTGGAAAACTAGTTTCCTGGACAACCTCACATTCATCTCTGTCTGAGCTTACGGAATTCCGCCTGTAGTTAGAAGTAGGAAACCAACTTTTGCTAGAGGTGGCATCGCTGTCCAGGTCCCCAACATCTTCAACAGAAATTACCGTATCTGTGTCACTGCTTTCATCGTCGTCGTCTATATCAATGATGCTACTAGATTCTAATTCTCTGTTTTGTCTCAATGTACTGGAACCTCGAGATTGTGGCTGTACAGACTCAATATCATCGATGTCAATGACATCTTCATCTTCAAGATCGATGATCACAACTTTACCAACACCTTTATTGTTATTGACCTTGCAACTTTCTACAGGCTTTTTCCCAGAACATTCTCTGAGCCCAGGAAAGACTCTTGATGATTTTCTCCCTCTCATTATTTCATCTACTACTGCAACAAAGGAATATATAAACCAACAAAATTAGAGAAAGTTGAATTCCGATTAGAAAAATCAGCACCGGGAGTATGAATTAAACGCTCTCAATCAAAATCGAGCAAATCTATGTAAACACACACACACATTGTATTTATGTACCAGTACCTATGCATTGTATTTATGCACCGGTACTTATGCATTGCATTTATCACCTATTATGCATGCTAAATCGGGAAAAAAAATTGAACTTTAAAGGAAGAATATCAATGAAATCCTTTTACCAAATGAAGATAATCTTATTACCATCGTGAACCAATGTTCACGTATAGCTTTGTTAGGTGTATTATCTGTTAGTACAAACTAATAAGTCAGTACCTTGACAAAACAAAAAATGAATCACTTGATGTTAGGGTTTATTTGAAGCTAACATGTTATAAAGTGAAGAACACCCTCGAATAACCAACTGAAACAGCAGCTGAATCAAATCTACGCAACTTTACTTGAAACCCTAAATCAACAATTCAGAGGCATAAACATTTCCCCCCATTCACAATACGAACAAGAAATTACACACCAATTGAACCCTAACTTCCAACCAAAAACACAAAGTGCAGTAATTGAATAGAATCGAACAATTAACCAATAAACAAAACCAAACAGATAAATTCACAAGAACTTGATCGATATGATGACGATTTCAACCAAACTGGTTAGACCAAACGACAATCATGAAACTAAACCTCACCTTTAATAAGAGGGAAAATCCCTAGCTCTTCGTAGATGAAGTCAACACAGTGAAAAGGAGGGAGCTTTAGAGAGAGAGGAGATGGATTTGGGAGAGAGGAGCGAGGCCAATTTGGGGAGGGTTTTGAAATTGAAACTAACAAAATATTTGGTACCAAAGCGAAGAGGAAAGCAATTAGCGAAACGAAAACATAATATACTAAATTGAATATTCGTAACTAAAAAAAAACAATTGTGATAAATAAAAGACGTACTACGTGTTATAACGGTGTGCGTATATAGTGGACAAGTTGCGTTAGTGGTGAGGGCAGCAAGCCTGACAGACAAACCAACTTCACATACGAGGAATTTTTACATGGTACCATCATTTTATATGGCATATGTGGCGGTCTTATGTAATTGTTTTATTGAATATTTTATTCATTCATTATCTGTTTAATTAATAGTTTATATATACTGACCAATCAAAATGGCATATCACATATGCCACATGGAGTGACGGACTCACTTAAAAATTTTACCTTCACGAATCCACGAGCCATCATGGAATAATATGATTGGTCTGTGATTCACTATCTAACAGTTGCCATGTGTTTCTATTTGAAATGACTATCCCACAACTAAAATTTGACTAACTTGGACAACAAATGTTGACCAAATAAAACTTGGCAACAAAAAAAAAGTAAAATTTGACTATAAAGTTTCAATAGAGAGATCTCAAAATTCGACTCTCTTTTTTCTGTTTTCTCTTAAAATAAAAAGTTAAATGGTATAGAGGAATGGAAGTATATATGGAACCCAAAAAGTTGAGAATATTATTAAAGGTGCTCTTATTAGTAATTAAGTTCCACTACGTTGACTATAATTGGTTGGATGATTATTGGGCTTACTAGTCACAACCACAATTCAAACTTGGGCTTTATTGGGCTTACTAGTCACAACCACAATTCAAACTTGGGCTTTATTGGGCCAGATCAGTCATTGATTAGGCCTTACTTACGTTGAGTAGTAGCGCTTTGCATTTCAGAAAATCAGGAATTTTATGCTGTAGATATTGAAGAATGAACAAGCAAGCAGCAGCAGACATTTTATGATCTGCCTTGGAAAACCCATAGAAAGGAAAATATACTCAATTTACAGAGCCATGGGCATATACTCATATGAATAGAAAATACAATGTGCCTTGGAATAGTTAAGATTACATAAAATTGCCACAAGCTACAATCCTAGCTTCATTCATTCATTGTATAGCTAGCTAGCTCTTAATTTACTTGTTGAGTGCCGGCAGATTCAAGCAAAGAAGGCAGCACTAAAGGGGATAGTAGTGGGATGGGATCTTTACTAGTCTGATAGATAAGCGAATTCAACGAAGAAGAAGAAGAATTGGAAGTGCTGGTGGGCGAGTGATGCATGCCATGGCCAGTGCAACCAGAAGAGGCATTGTTGTTAGGCAGCTGCTTAATGATCAGCTGAAGAGGACAAGGAGCTCGCCTTTGCAACCGGCTCAATCGCCTTCTGAAAATAGTGTCATCTTTGTGTGCACAAGTTTGGAACCCTGGAAACTCACCACCTGTGTCTTCCATGATAAGCTAGGTCGTTGCCTCTACTGCAAGTTATTTGGATCTCCTTATGATTCATTCATATATGTACTCTCTTAGCTAGGTATATAATTAACTTTGAGAGAGAGACAGAGAGATCTCAAGCATTATTTAATTTAGCTAGCTAGCTAGGGGAATCATAAATATTACAATAAGATTATTATTGACCATTGACTCCAATATCCAAATAATTAAGCTAGAATCTCCTTCTCCGTGTCGAAAATTCGATCATATTGATGAGTTTTTAATCTTTGGATCGACAGACTTTTTTATTTTCTTTTAAAATAGAGATGATTTTTGCCGTTTTATTTGTATATATAGTAAAAAAAAAAAGGGATGAAATGGCTAATTTCCTATGAGGGCCCCCAAAGTGGTTTACTAGTTGATATGTAAAGAATGGCACACATCATGTGCACTTGTGCAGAATCAGCACTGGACTTGCTGCATAGTTAAATGGATATGCAATATAGTATCCCATATGCTCAGCTGATATTGAGCTTAATTCATGTGAGGGGAGGTTGCTTCCTTTGCTGCGGTTCAAAGAAAACTACTTGCAATCTATCCTGCATTCCCCCAATGCCCACTTTCTGTCATGTGATGAGGAATAAGTGCACACATGCATTCAAAAAGCCATTGTTTTCAGGGACAAGAAAATTCAGAGGCACATGATTCTTGATAACTTAAAAAATATTTCGGGGTTTTGCAGATGAACATGGCCTTTGATTTGTGGCTCACCCATCACTGTTAATCATATTTTATCTCACTGTGCAAGATCATGATTATTAGGCCATGATTGTTTTACTCTTAGTTCATTCATATGTGTGTGTGTGTGTGTGTGTGTGTGTATATATATATATATATTATAAACAGCATGGTTGACTGTTGACTAGTCCAAGCAGAATACTGAGCATAAACAGTAGTGCATCTCTAATGTGCAGTCCTGTGTGATTTTGGTGTTTCTTTGTCTTGAAAAACATGCATGTATCTTTCACAGTAAAAAACTAACAACTTCTTATTTACTGCATCTGTGCGTCTGATCTTGGAGGGGCAAAGGAAAGGAAATGAAGGGTATGTGCGACTTGACATAGATATTCACGTTTATCCAACCATTCCAACATATATACAATGATGAATGAACACTTTGGTATAGAAAAAAGAAGGAAAAAAAAAAAAAAAAAAAAGCAGACCCAGTTGGTATGAATTTTGGAACTAATCAAATATACTAACAAATAATTAAAAAGATATACATATCTGTCTGCTTCAACTTCAAGACATGCTTTTTCTCAAAGCATAATCTTATTATTGGGGCTTTCTGAATTCTGATTCTAACTGATCTTTCTTTAGCTGAAGAGGTAACCAAATTATGTATCAAATTCCTTGCATCACATAAACAATGACAAAGAAAGACAACTACATATAATTTTTCTACCAAAATAAGAAAAAATACACCAATTATCTTGTTACTTTTGGATTGCTTGTATATCTTGGAATTCTTCTTCTGATCTTCTCCTCAAGGTGGTGGCATCAGCAATTAAGATAAGAGTGACGCAAGCCAAGTGGCTAGTATTGCACACCAGCCAATAATAATGGTGCCTTCAATCAAAAAAATAATAATAATAATAATGGTGCCAATTACAAAGACTGAGGAAGACATCGTAGAATTATTTGGCTACAAAATTAAAAAGAAGGCGCATTTTCCCCTATGCCTTTTTTCTCTTTCCATATATTTGTTGGTCCTGTTGCTTTTGTGCTTTCAAATCACAAATCACACTTTGCTGAGGTATTTGGTCAAAAGGTATGTTCAAATTGATTTGGATTGGCGTAGAAGGATCTTCGCGTACCTTTCCAAGTTCTAAACAGTACTGGGTCCAAACCAGTTTCATGGAAACAAGTAAGAACTACTAAGAAGCTTATAGAATATATATAGAACATAGAATATGCACTCAGATTCTTTTCAGGTCTACCCCCAATTTTGGTTTTTCTGCAATGGTTTTTACCAGCAAGATATTCATTCATCCCCACAAATTTGAAGAATTTAAGGGTTCAAACTTCAAAGTGCCTGTCTCCATCTGATAGTGATTGAATGCACAGCTAAAACTAGAAAACAAATCACTCATAACCTGCCTAATGAGAAATTGGGTAGTCAAATGTTTGGTACACTCACCCACCAACAAAGAAACACAAGTTTGAACACTCAAACACAAAGGAGCCTTTTCTATGCAGCTTCTTACATTTGGATTTAGGACCTCCAGTTGCCAAACAAATTCAAGTAATTGAATACCAATAAAAAATAAGACCCAATTTGACTGTTGCCTACCTCAATCATCCCAACCACAAAATATATACAAAACAAAGATTGAGATTCATATTAAAAATATTATACTACCATGACACTGAACAAGGACAGAGAAAATGAAATTATTATATACAAAGCTCAGAACTGGTTTTCTCTGATCATTACACAATTTCCTTGTTTGCTTTTATGACCCAACTTGAGGTTGGATCACAGTAACAAAGACTAAAACCAGATATGCTGATAGAGGGTATTTACAAATACTTCACTCTACTTCTTTCCTATAATAATTGGATGTGTTCCTAAATTTACGTCTCTAAACCACTAAAATGGTCTAAATCTTGATGAAGTTGGACTTTGACTTGCTGGTCTAATATGCACAAGAGGACTGACCAGTTTATCAAGAATAAGACCTAATCAGTTTAAAATTCACAAAAGATCTCGACTTGAACAGACCACCAAAGAGGAACCTGGTTGGTGATTCCTGAGAACCAGGATTGAAGTCTTCAGGAGTACCTTTCACTTTAAGTATAGTCTGCCCAATTTCTTGACGAATCGACTCTATGGTTTTGGAGTCAACAGGATTTCCAGATGCCTCACGAACGTAGAATGTATTAACAGCTTTCCCTGCTTTGGTTGTCACTTCTGCTCTGGTTACAGTAAGGCTATTCTCTCGGAAAATTCGAGTGACATCCGAGAGCAACCCAACTCTATCGGTGGTGCAGATTTCTAGCTTCAAACCCTGAATGAGGAAGAAACATATCAGTTGTCTGCATATCACTGGAGTCTCTCAAAAAACAAATAAACAAATTGTATATGAAAAAAAAAATATGACTGCACAGAATCAAAGCATCTACTATTACACAAATTAGACAAACAGGTGAATGCAATAGAACATAATGAGACAAAGGGGATATACTACAGTATCACTAGTTTAGTAAAAGAAAAGGGTCAACATCCATGCTTTTAAAATAACAATTTGACTCATAATCATATAAATACAACCACTAAATTCTGCATTAAACAAAATAAAATGACCATCACTCCTTTGTCATACATTAGAGCTATCAATACCCTCCAATGAATACTTTTGGTTCCCATTGGAAGATTACTGCCCGAAACAGAATCAGACAAACAGAAACTCTGAGCTAGAATAGTCCAGTTACCTCAGAGACTCTTCTCTCAATAGCTGCTTCAAGGCATTGTATCACTCTTTGTCTCTCTGCATCTGATTTCACAGGGGATCCATCAATATGCCTGATATAGTATTCCTACAAACGCATCCGGACAATAATTAGGCAAGATTCTCTAGCCAAACCAGGACCAAATGAAGCTCACATCACCAAGCAGCCGAAACAAAAAAATCACCAATATCAAATTGTAAAAGTGAAAATGGCATACCTGATAAGCTTCTGGCCCCTCGGCATCAACACTTGCATGATAAACCACATACTCCATATCTGTCAAAGTGCAAACTGTATCGAAGAGAAGCTTTGGCCTATCTTTACTCCGAATAGTAACCACCGAGTAGTCTTTGTCATACCAATTAACAACATTCACATCTGGTCTTTGCTTGTCATCCAAGACACCATCATCCTTGACTCGGTCATAATCCCTATCTGCAAACATCATCTGGTGAAGTCTTCTTTCGGTGTGTGTGACATTGTGAGAGACAACAGTTCTAGACCCCCTGGATTTGATGCTGCCCTTAAGTACATTGCATACCGATTTCTTGATACTAGCTAACCTCTCGGGATCAGTAATGGCCAGCCCCGTCTCCTCATCGGTAATGTGCATCACAGATGCAGCCCTTGTGTTGTGCGTCCACACTTCCGCACCCACTACATTGCACTTTAGAATGGCGAGCACAGCGCTCACTTCAGAGAGTAATCCCGGTCTGTCGGTTCCACTTAGCTCAAGTGTAGTATGGTCCATTGATTGAATAACACCAACAGATCTCATCGAAGATGCAAAGCAAGACTCCGGACCAAGAGACTGAAAATAACGGTACAAAATTAGGAGCCATATTACATCAAAGTGAACAAAAATGCGAAAAACAAACAGCAATAACAACTCACCTTTCGAATATAATCCAAAACCCCTTCATCTGTAATCTTGTTTCCATCTTGATCAGTGACATTGAAAACTGATTTCAAAAGCACATAACAAAAGGTTTAGAGGACATATTTTTTCACAGTGATAAATACAAACACTCACAAAGAGACTAAGAGGAGGGTTACCATCCATGAACCAGCCTCCATCCGAAGATATGTACGCTTTGGTTACAATAAGGTTAAGATCAGTGAGTATTTGTATAACTTCTAGGAGTATTCCATGTTTGTTAGCGCTATCCACCTGCATCAGAAGATTGGAGTAAGTACGAAAACTTGCATAAAAAAAAAACAGAATTGAAGCTGAAAAGGACACACAAAGGGATAGAATGGGTGGCCATACCCTTATCACCGTAGCATTCTTGCAGGCTTCGTTATCAATCACAACCCTGACAAGACGATAGTAGACAAAGAGAGGTGTAAATCTCAAAACAGGTAGCATAAAAATTCATTTGCTGTGAATAAACATTGAAGAAGATGAGATTGCATACCTTGGTGGGTTCATTCTCCTGCAAAGTTTCTCATATTCATCATCCATGTCATGTGAAAAGCTCATGCTAACCTCTGAAGAAGCCCAAAAAAGTAAAAACCAAATTAGACAAAAAGGTGGAAGAATAAAAGGAACCAATGGAACAAGATTGGGAATTTATGCAGAACCATCCTAACCAATCAGGAAATGATACTTGTAACTCCTAAAGGATTATAACAAAGCGAAAAAAAAAATAGAAGAAAAAAAGCCATCGAGGGAAATTCTTTCAAGGACTTGTTGCACAAGACAAAGGGGATGAAGGTATAGAGAGTGTAAAGTAAACAAAATCAAAGAGAAAGCTTGTTCCTCAATCTTTCAATTAAGAAAAAAAATACTCAAAAACTTCACACTTTCTCACACTCCGAAAGAAAATCAATACCAAAACTCAGAACAAAGAACTGTCACACAAATTCACAAACTATAGAAAACAGGCCCCCCAAACCAGAAATCACAGAATATAGCACCTACCCATTTCGATTTGCAGAGGATTGGCGATCTCCAACACCAAAAGCTTTACTTTTTTCTTTCTGGGTTGTCTCAATTAAAACAAAGGAAGAAGAGCACAGAGGCTTTTGCTTTGTATGTGAAGAAGCAGAGGAAGTAAAGAGGCTGGGCAGTATGTACGTATTTATATACTGAAAAAGGAAGATCTCTAGGATCTTAGACTTGCCTCCTGTTTATCTCTCTCACCAAGGATACTAATAAATTATATATATTTGCTCCTTCCTTAAAAGAAAACCCAAAATACCAAAAATTCAAAACCAACTACCCATTAAAACACTCTCCCAAATCAGACACCCCCGACACAATACTCCAAAAACCTGCAAGTTCAAAAAGCACCCACGAAACACAGTTTTTCCCTGTTTTTATCTCTTCTTGTTTTCTTTTGTGGTCTCTAACATCTTCACCCTCCTCCCCTATATTTCTCTCCGACTCTGTTTAAAGTTTGTGACTTTCCAAATTCACCTTGTGTCTAAATTGTGCTCAAAAAGAAAGTTGTCAAAAATACCAACAGTATAGGGTGGCTGGCTTGGTCGGGCAGGCAGGCGGCCCTCTAAATCTGAACTAACCACTACACCCCGCGCACTTTAGCAACGACCCCAATTTTGCGGGAATTGTAACGTCGCTGTGTGCTAAAGTGCGCTTCCGAATTATCTTTTTCAGTCCTTTTGTTTTGTTTATTTTACCAATTTCCTCCACTGTGTCTTCGATTTAGTTGATTTAATTAGTCTTTGTGTTTATTTTTTGGTTGACCAATTAGTCCTTTCTTAACTGAAATAATCGTGGACGCTATTTTTTTTGCTATTGGTGTTGTATCGATCATAAATCATGCACCAATTTTTTGGATTGTATCCTTTTAGCAAAAAATTTCGACCCTGGGTGAAGACTTTCGAGGTGAAAAGAAGGTCGGTAATAAAGTTTTCTGTTTCGTATCGCTCTACCCTTTTTCGAAAACGTAAGGATAATAAGCAAGCACCAAATGAGCTGTTATCAAAAATAAAGGCATGATTCGTCCTCTATAATTTTAGAATAACAATCATGCATGCTTATAGCATTGCGCTCAACAATTAACATAACCGAGTACATAAGAAAGATTTTGCAAATAAACCATGTTGCCTTTTGATAATTTAACCGATTAAATATATCGTGTGTCTACCGTTTATCTAATGGTTTAATAAAAGATTTTTGATAGACCACAATTACACACAAATACATATAAATGAAATTTATAGTGGTTCGACTAGTTTAATGTGAGACTAAACTACGTTCACATGAGTACAATAATCACTATAAACAAAAAGAGATTGTAAGGTGTTGAATTAGGAGCTCTAGAGAATGGAGTGGGAGATGAGACCATGCATTATGGTGTGAGAGTGTTTATTACAAGTGTGTTATAACTTGACCCAAGCGAATAGTGAAATCGGGCATGCACCAATAAATTGACGATTTGAATTGGACCACAATGAATAAGAAATAATATTAAGGGACCAAATAGATAATTAAAAAAATAGAAAAGAAAAGTTAAGAAGTAAATACACTAAAATAAAATACAGGGGGACAGTAAAAAGTAGTCTCCAATTCCGAGGTCTGTGGATCAATAGAGCCAGTGGGGTGAAGTCAATGGATCATGTTGGTCTAGGTTTTAACTTTTAACGGTTTTGTCTTAATCAATTTCTGTGCTAAAAACTCCCTCTAGGAATTAATGCCCCACTAATTACTATTTAACATTTACGTGAACATTAATGTTTGGCTTAGTGAAACGGTAATGACGGAATCTCTTGGAAGCTATGGAGATTTTTTTCAATTTTTATTAATTTTTTTGGATTTTTTATGGTTTTTTATAAATAATTTTTTTTTTTAAAAAGGATGAGGAAAAAAAAACATTCTCAATCTAACCCCTTTTCTTTTTTGGGTAAGTCCATGGGGTACAACCATTGAAGTTTCCACCCAACTCTCATCAATGTATTTGGAATTTTAATTTCATTAGCCCCCCCCCCCCCAAAAAAAAAAAAAAAAAAAAAAATTAATTTTTTTGGACCTCCTTTTTCTACAAAATAATTATTTTTTTTTTTACAAAAAAAAAACTAGGTAAGCTTTGTACTAATTATTCTCAGATTTAAGACAAGTGTTCATGCATGTTGCTTCGTGTGTTAGGATTGGAAATGTGGAAAAATTTTAAAAATTCTCTAGGTATTAGCTTTGTTAGCCCTGACTCATTTTTTCTTCTTAAGGCCAGTATAGACCCCTTTTACTTCTACTTTGCATTAGTTCCCATTTTGCCTTTGTTATTCGTTGAAGAACTGATATAATGATCAAAATTCAAATTTGATCAGAGACAAAGCGAAAAAAAGAGAGAAAAAGAGAGAGAGAGAGAGAGAAAAAAAAAAAAAAAAAAAAAGAGAGAGAGAGAAAGTTTCCCAACTTTCTGTGAATCAGGTCGCCGATCTTTTTTTCCTCTCTTCTCTTCTCTTTATGCACTTCCTTCTTTCTCTTGCTTTCAATTTTTTCCTTTAAATTTTCTATTCCTATTTTTTTTAATTTTTTTCTTTTTATAATATTTATTTTAAAAAAAATTTTTTTGATTTTTTTTTGCTTTTCATTTTCTGTTCCATTGTGTCGTGGGGTGGGATTTTTGGAGGGGTTCCAGTGATTTGGGGTGTTTTAGGCCTGAGGGCTACTATCTAACGGGTGGGGGGTGTGGGTTGTTTGGAGGGGCGTTTTTTACAGGGCCTGAATCAAGCGGGATAAGGAAGAACCCCGGGTGGGGAAAAGGAAATAATCTCCCTTCCAGATTTTTTTTTTTTTCAAAATTTTGTATGGGAGGGAATTGGAGAAAGCTACTGCTGTTGACACTCTGGTTTGGATTGGAAAGTAATCCTTTGACTAATTTTAACGTTCTTCTGTTGCGTGGCGCGCTTTATTTGGGGGCTTGAGCAAGTTCAAGGGCTACGGGAACGGTGATAATTCTTTTTACATTAGTAGCTATGAAGTGCTTTAAATAGCTAAGCTACTTGTATAGCTGTAGTCTTTATATAACTGCTGTACTTTATATTTCCGTCTTTTTTTTTGTATATGTTGTAGGGGTTTACGTCGGTCTTTATAAATCTCTTTATCTTTGTTGGTATTCAAAGCAATGGAATGTTTTCACTTTACCCTTGTTGCGCTTTTGGTTGCTGGTTTCCCCCCCCTTAGGTGCTGACAGTTCGTTGCGCCCCTGTATATACGCTTGGGGGGCGCTTAGCTGGAGGTTTCAAAGGCAAAGGCCATTTAACGACAATTGGGGTAGGTTAGGAGGGGGCCCTGGGAAACGGATATGGGGGGTTAGGCCCTTTGAGAGTGTGAGAGCCTGCGGCCCTGGCAGGGTGGTGCGAACACTTGTTGAGTCGCTGACCCTACGGATGGGTTGCGCGGCGGCACTTCGGAGGGGCTGAAAGGGGGGGGGGGTGTGCAGGACAGGTTTATTCGGCAAAATGCTTTATAAGATAATCACGGATTTGCTAATGTCATGGAGTTGCGGAAAAGTTGCTATTTTCCGTACTTGTAGCTGGCTTTGTACCCACCCTCACATGGGAGGCCCAAGGACGAACCACACTGCACCAACAAAAAACAAAAAAAAACAAACACACAACCGACAACTAGAACTACCCACCGCAGAAACCCCTCCCTGCCCCCCCCCCCGCCCCCCGCTCCCCGCCCCCTTGCCCCCCCCCCCCCCCCCCCCCCCCCCCCCCCCCCCCCCCCCCCCCCCGCCCGCCCGCCCCGCGCCCGTCCCGGAGTGAAAACTGCTGACATACTTGAAACAAAGCTACTGACCTAGGTTGACAAAGCTACTGACCTAGGTTGACAAAGCTACTGACCTAGGTTGACAAAGCTCTGACCTAGGTTGACAAATCTACTGACTTAGGTTGACAAAGCTACTGACCTATGTTGACAAAACTCTGACCTAGGTTGACAAAGCTACTGACATAGTTCAGCAAAGTTACTAAGCTAGTTCAACAAACCTATGCAAACATTATAACAACAATTGAGAATGGATGAGATTATACCCAGTCTCCAAACGTAGGTTTCAAGCTTCATCTTTGCTTCATCTTCGGTGTTCGTTGATCTTCTGCTTCAACTGTTCTTGTTGGGTTATTTCCTTTTACGCTCCGGACTTAACTCCGTAATGTAGCTGCAACTCGTTGGCTTGATTTGGCTTTCCCGCAAACCCCTGTTGTTACATAAGAATTTAAGGTTATTTGTTTTATATGTAAACGAATTGATCTTTTTCCTTTACCTCTCCCTGTTCGTTAGTTTCACCATTGATTTGTGCACCTCTAATGACCACCTGATTTGGCTCTTGTTTGCTTCCTTCCACCGATTTTGCTTATCGCTCCTTTCTCTATGCTTTGGGGGACTAGCAGAAGATTCTAACCTAGTTATTACCATTCCTGCCGCCTGCATAAGCTCGACCTAGGCATAGCCGATAGGGAAGAAGCCTGAACTTGAAAGAAGCCAAGTAGAACGACTTACCAGATTAGGGTAAACAACCGACAAGCCCCTGGCACCCCTTCGGCCAGGGGGGGCCAGACGCGCCCGAGCTGCGCCCGCTGTGCAAAGGCCCGCCCGCAGGTACCGGGCAGAACAGGAAGAAAAGAAATGAGAAAAAGGGGCGAAAATTTTTTTTTGTTTTGTTTTTTTGGATTTTTTAGAGATTTTCCTAGGGCCTCTTCAACCATCACTTAATTTTCATAGCTCCGCTGCTTTAGTCAGACAAGTTCTTTTTTTTCCAAAACATTTAGAACGTCCCCTACACTTATTCTCCTCATTTTTCTCCAAACACCTTTCTTCTTGCCCCTGTACCCCATTCGTTCTTCCTGTCAGTTTCCAGCTACCTTTGTTATAGTCCAGGGGGCTCTAATGCTCATGATCTCTTTGGTTTCCTCTCTTTGCGGGCGTGTTGTTGACTCTTTTGCAAACTACACCAGACTTTGCATGTTAAAAGCAATCAGAAAATTGTTAATTGGAGATTCTATGCAAGTACTGACCTGTTCAACAAGCAACTGCTGGTTCAACAGCTACGTGTTCAACTCTCTCTGTCACTGCTACTACCTAGTACAATTCTACTACTTAGTTTCTTGCGCTGCAGTCAACAAATCTCTCCCCTTATTTAACAAACCCCCCCTTCCCCCCACCCGACACCGCCAAACACCGTCGTCCTTACGCGGCGAAACTCGCGCGGCGGCTCCTCTGTATTCGGAATTGGTTAGGGGGGGGGGGGGAAGGGGCCCCCCCACAGGAGCGGGTTGTCGTTGTTGCGGCCGTTGGATTGGGACCGAGAACTAATGAGGATGGTGATGGCGGCACGAAACATTTCGATTTCGGACTCCGACGTCAATAGCTTTACGGATCTATATTTCGATTTCGATTTGCGTTGTTGAGATCCACGAATCGATTAAGCTGTGACTCTCATCAAATCGACGATCTCTATCAATTTAGGTTTTCGATGGGTTTCAGTGAGAGAGAGCGAAACAGAGAGGGAGAGAAAGGGATTGGGGAATCGTAGAGAATGAGAGAAAATGACTAAACTGGGATTCAGTGGCATGAATCGTAAATTTGATCAATTATTAATGTCAAATACAAAGATGCATTTATACCGTGTGGCTTTATTAGGTAAATAATATTAGGATTGGAAAATGTGGAAATATTTTCATAACATGGTAATTTTTTTTTGGGTCGGTGAAATGATAATTTATTAGAAGAAAAATACACTAAAAGAGCCTAATAAATTGAAATTGTTTGTGATTGGTCTATGCATTTATTTGGCTTACCTAAATACTCATAACCCAATTTTGTTTTTGTAAAACCTAATAACACGGTAATTGGATCGCGAGAAAATTAAGAAATTGCAAATATGGCATACTTCCATGAAAACCACAAAATCTGTTTATTAATCTGTTTTAGATGCACAAATCACTTCAATGATTCCGACAATCAAAAAATGAATGATATGTTTCTTTACCTTAAACGGAGAAAATAATTGAATAATAAATTTCTGAAGGTATATGAATTGAAATATTTCATCATGTCATTCACATAGAAAAAGAAAAACACTTTTTTTTTATATGTGACGCTTATTAAACATTCTTATGAATTAGAATAATATATCTTATTTTGACACTCATTCGATGCAAGTAAACACGTCGTAAACAAAGAAGAACAATTAATTGAAGTGTTCTAATTTTATCTAAATTGATGGGACATATATGGTGACAGAAGGAAATGGAATCCGGCCAGCGAGTCTCATCCCTCTGCCTAAAACATGGATGAACACAAATTTAGAATCAGCCATGTCTCGTGACTCATTGCCATGCATGCATATCGCATATTTTTCAAATTAAAACTAACTTGATTTAATTAATTATTCACGATTAACAAATAATTAAAGCCCGCCTAAATTATAAATTATCGGGAATAATATATAATACTACGTACTTCTCCTCCTCCCACCCTTAGGATAATGTTTTTAGTGGATATTAGTGCCTCACACACATATTTAACTAATTAATTAATTAATTAAACTCCAAGCAAAGCACATATACGATGATTGCTCGTCAACTCCTAAATAGCTTAATTTGCTCGAGTTGGATCGAGTCTGAGTCAAAATTGGGTGCGCGCGCACATACGCGTGTCTTATGGTGCATGCCGGCCTCGTGCTTCTCGCACATGGCCCCATCTTCTACCTGTTCAAATTAGGGTTTACTCATTTTTCCAGTTTCGTATTGGGGCAGTTGCCCCTAGTTGCTAAATATATATACATAAACCCTATCATTCAAGTCGGGCCAGAACCCAGAAAGGAGTAAACGTTTGGTTCCCAAATTCCAGGGGTGCGCCCCTGTTTAGTGTTTACCATGATTGATTATTGGGTGTGAGTCTGGTGTCTTCCACATAGGGTTGGAGAGTGACCTAAACCTCATGAAGCTAGCTAGCTAGTGGTTAGTCGTGTACGTATGGCATGCAATTGGGCTAGTGGTGGTGGTGGTGCTACGTCTATGTAACGGCCACTTGACTCGAGCTAATTATTGTTCAGATTAGCATGCGATGCACTCATGCCTTGTTTGTTTGTAATTAGGGCAAACCAGAAACTAAAGGGATCGATTAGTACCACTTGTTGAAGACAGTTAACTAGCTAGAGCTAGCTAGCAAGAGAGACCCCAAGAAAAACCGATGGAGTTAATTAATTAGGCTCAAGTTGGTCTCGTCGGAATTAGTCTTTGTGGCCAGTACGTACCCATCCCACTAATATAGAAATATTGTACCCCATTTCAAAGGGCATGAAACCTATCCAAGTGTCGAGTGGGTGTCCTACTCAGCCTCTTCCTTTTCGATCTGTTTTGGTTGAGCAATGTATAGGGCCCCAATATCTACGGTATGGAGTACGTACGTTCGTAGGCCAAATGGCTAGGGCACGTTTCGAATTGATCGATTTCCAAGTGCCCCAAAATTCAAGCAATTATGTCTTGGAAATTTATCATACTAATTGAATTATTGAGGTATATAATTAATATAACTTTCCAAAAGTAAAACAATCGGATCCATGGTCAATAAGAAGAAGCTTAACCTCCAATCAGATCATAATCTTGATCATATAATACTCTGATTCTCAATTTTTTGGGATAAATCTTATATAATTATAATTATTCTTCTCCTTCTCCTTCTTTCTTTTCCGACGTGCACAAAATGGATTATCACAAATCATTAGCCTCTACTACCCAAAGAAATTCATATAAAATAATCAAAAATGCTTTTCTTTGAATCAAATCCAAGCGAGTGTGACATGATTATTACTTTTATTATTGAACCTCCCAAAAATCCTTATGATTAAGCAACCATGCGCCACAATATTTCACGAACAACCGCCGATAACTACTAACTACCATTCCTAACCGTCTCCAAACTCATGAGGAAAAAAATAAACCTAGATATAGATCCAAGTTAAAAAAAATAACCACTTTCGTTAAGTAATCAATAGGTCTTTTCCTACTAGTAATCTTGGTCAACGGTCAACCAGCCTATGCATAAGCAACACCGACCAGACCCACTTTATTTAGGAAAACAGTAAAAAAAAACCCTTAAAATAAGTTAATCCTTTTCACGGGTCGTACAACAAAATGCATGGGGCAGACCAATGAGCAGACTTTGCATATGGGAGCTGGCATGGCAGTCACGCACGTAACACGTGCGTATCATAATCCTTCGGTCTTTTTCTAAAAATAATATGATAGAGCCGTAGAGAGGTCCTTTCTTTTTTGGTCAAAATGCTAGAGGTCCTTTGGATGGCACGAAACGTCGTTCTGGTACAATTGCCAGTTCACGTCCCACGTCAACAAAAAAAAAACCGAAGGGAAAGGAGTGGGGGACCGGTTCTCTGGTACTTATGCAAAACGGAACCGAACCCGTATCTTTCTTCCCATTCGGTAACCGGGTTCAATCTGGGAGTTGGGACCCCGTTTGATTTAGATTTACCTCTATGCCCGGGTTGACAAATTTTTATTTCTTTTCCTAATTTTTTTTTTAACCCAATAAAATTTCATGATGACAAAGTACAAAGTTTCTTTTCATTTTCAGACCAACAAAAATAAAATTCTTTTCGTTTAAAGTATTAAAACTTAAATCATGAAAAAAAAACACATGATTGGAACAATGTAACTACATCTTATATAATTAATTGATTTAATTTGCTCTTAATAATCATGATTATTCATGAGATGTTTCTTACAAGGAACTTTTCGTATGGGAATGCGCCTATTACAATCGTAGTCTACAAAAAATATTAAAACATTGAACTTTTTCATAATGCAACATTATTACACTCGAAGTAAATTAAACTATAGGTTGAATTTACCACAACATAATTAGCTTAACACTATAATACTCTTAAATAATCCAACAACAAACATTGATAAACTCACAAAAAAAAAACATCCATGAACTCAATGTTTATATATTACGCAATACAACTAGATCCTAATCATTTTTAAACTTTTAATCAACACTCAACATAAAAATATATAAAATGACAAATTTTTCTAGCCAAAATTCTAGATAATTTTACACTTTATTTGCAAGGATGGAACAAAATAGGGTAAAGTCAATGTCAAATATTTCTTAATTCGACGGAAACAATAGCTTAGCTTTTTCTTTTAATTTTTTTTAATCCCTTTACTTATGTATGTTACACTCATGTGCTAATTAACTGGTTTATTACTTTATTTGACAATTGGCCGACATGAAGTATTTTTGTCTTTGTCATTCTATATACATAATAAAATATTTTTGTAGGTTGAAAAAACTATTTTTTTTGGTAATTAAACAAAAAATTTCTCAATATTAATAAATTTAATGACAATGAATATGTTTACTTACTTGGAATGAGAGAATAAATAAATTGATTTCAATTCCTGAGTTTTCTTGCGTTTACTAACTTGTATAACAATCGAAATGATTGTGGATCTCACATAAAAGTAACAAAAAAATACTAATTCATTCTTAAATATCCGGAGTTTGATTATCAAGGAGGGAGCAGGTATTAAGAATGAACTTCATCGGAATGAACTCCGATTCATTAATATTTTCATTTCAAGTAAGTAGATATGCCATAAGTGTAAAAATGTGCTAAATGTGAGTAACTAAAATAATATTTTAAAAAATACATGTGAAAAGTAAAAAAAAACAGTTTGAAACTCAAAATAATTACCCAAAAAGAAATTACAATTCATAACAAAGTGACCTTTTTTTGTTCAAATCGTAAAAACGGTGTTTCTAGTTGCCGCCAAAACTAGGGGTCCTATTTTGCCAGTTGGCAATAGCTGTTTTGATTGATTTGCTAGTTGTTAGAAGACGAGGTGGGTGCCCACAAGACAGAGAACAACCTCTGTTGTCTGTACACGTTTCGTGCACGAAGCGCGTCCACGTAATAAAGTGGGCCTTCCGTTCCCCCAAAAAGCCCAACGCAGAATGATTCCCCAAGCCCATATTTGTGCGTGTCACGTCCAAAAAGTACCATGAAGGAAACTACTCCTTCCCACCCTTTACAGTTTACACCCACCACGTTTGTAAAAGCACCTTATTTACCACGTCATTACTGACGTAATATGTGAGTAAATGTCATTTTTAATTAACTTAACCCGTAGTAGTGTTCATTTGGTCACAGAGTAATTCAGAGTCACGTAATGACTAGTCATGTGAATACTCATTTACTCAATACCGAATAGACACCACCCGATCACCACCGACTACTTCTTAATCATATAGTAATTGGTGACCAAGTGAATATTACTTTTAACTTTAACCTTAAGAAATCGTAACCATTTAGAACATGTTTGAGATTGTTTCTGAAATGTCTAAAAGCATTTTTACCAAATTTAAAATGTACTTTTATACAAGGAAACACTTGACAATTACTTCTCAAAACCACTTATAAGTACTTATAAAACTCACCCAAGAAATATTTTAATTTTTTCAAATTTTTTATATTTATAATTAATTTTTTCATTTATTTCAAAAGCGTTTTTGGATATCCGAAAAGTAATCTCAAACAGGCCCTTACTGATTTTTGAGTTTTGATTTCATATCTTAACTAGTTTCATTTGCATGTTTTTGGTATGGGGTCCTTAAAGTAATCAAATAAACTTGAAATCAAAGCATACAATATATATATATATATGTATATTTATCATCGACTTGAATAAATGGGGTTTGGCTCATAATTATGGCATACAATCTGAGTTGGTATCGAGCATATGTCATATATATATATATATATATATATAGCCAAAGTTTTATTCACATACTCAATAAAGTGTTTACTTAGTCATGTTCAACTGTCCTTGAATCTAAATCCAATGGTGGATAACAATGAAGCAAATAAATTCATTCAAACTGAGTAAGAAATCTATTAAGTAGGTGAACGAGGACTCAGCGTAACCATTAATGGACTAGGGGGGACCCAGGCCCCCTTTTAAATTTTCCAAAAAAATACCTATGTATGTAATTATATTAAAATGAAAATAAATTTACATATTTTTTTTTACTATAAGAACTAATATACAAATGGAAACTACGGAACCATCATCAATAAATAGCAATTACATCAATTAATGAATATTCAAAGATAATTATTACTAATTAAATAGCCGTTTTTTCAACGCCCACCTTTTATTTATAATCAAATTTTCTCTCTTTAAGATTCTTATCTATTAATTTATTTTTGTTTTGACTAGTGGAATACGGATATAATTGATTTCCTTTTAGGTTTATGAAAAAGTCAAAAACTCTCCAAGATTTTGATGATTTTCTCTTAATATTTTTTGCTATAAATGTGGTGAAAAAAGCGTTTATGCAATCAAATGACTACTGATGTTCGATTGCCTAATTTAAAATTTTGTTAGTGGTGAGATATTGAGATTAATACGAAATAGTCTAAAAATATGATATATGATTTATGAATCTAAATTTTATTAATGAATAATATGTTTTAGTATGATATTTTGAGTTCAATTTGTATTTTTGTCTATGTCTCTCCTCACATGAAATTCTGGCTCCGCCCCTATATATATATATATATATATATACCTCGTGCTTCATATGTAATGTAGCAAAAGATTAAAAATTAAACATGCGAATTACAAGAGCCTGCAAACCAAACCCAAGCTAGCAGCTGATATTCATATTTTGATTATCACCTAACTCACTGAAAAATAATGTAATCTAACATTCATTGGTCTTAAATATTTTTTCTTCATACACAAGCTACATATAGTTCACAATAAAAGCAATGGTAGCTAGCTTAAGATCCTCATAATAATTAGTTTGTCCTAGTAAGATTTGTTAGTTGAGATTTGAGATGGAGCTTATAGCGTGTAGGGCTAATTAGATTAATTAATTCCCCCTAATTAAAACTTGATAATTAATCTACCAACTTGTGGTGTGGACGACATTGTGACGTGTCTCTTGCTAGGCTTTTTCTTTTTGAAGCATGTATTCCCATGTTTTTTTTTAATTATTACGTACGTGTGTTAGTACTGGTTTTAAAGATTTTAAAGCACTAATATAAGTTAGACAAGGGAAAAGCTAAGGGTCCGATGTGCCTCCGTTGCCTAGATTGGCCAGTCTTTTTTTAATTAAATCGTGCTACAATTGAATATATGCTTGTCATTTTCGCTTCATAATTGATTAAGAAAGCATGCTTATAGTAAACACTAAAACTAGTAAAGGCTGAAGGGTGGACCTAAGGCCACCAAACTATTCGAGAAGTTGGGATAACTGGAGCATGGACAACACGTTTGCATTTTGCATGTATACATCCTTGCTTAAACTCTAGCTAGGCCAATGGCTTCGATCCATGCATGATCACTTATATGGAAAACAATACGCATGGGACTTCAATTACAAAGAAGTCTCTCTTGGGGCAATTAGATGATTAATTCCCAAGTGGTTTCAAACAAGAGGGTAACGGAGTAGTGTAACGTACGAATGAGTTACATCAAAAGAACTAATGAGTTGCACTAAAAATACTAATGATGATCAAGTGCGTAAAATACTAATTGCACTTAAAGATGTTCATTAATGAATTGCATTAATGGACATTGTAAATGTAAAATGGTGAACATTTTATATCTACAGTAGGTGTACATGAACATGTGTTTCAACGTTGCAAAGATCGTGATTAGAGCTAGTATTCTGTGTATAAAAAAAATAGACATGTGGTGAGGAAGTTTCTTTGAACTTTATAATTCCAGAAAGCGGCTAATAATACAACAGAACTAACTGAAATTCAAAGCACACTGTGAACTTTTGGGTCGATCTTACTGGTTAATACAATTATCATCAAATGCCACTAAGATTTTATGGTTGGGAATAAATTTTGACAACCAATAGTTTGGTAACACATAAAGTAGCTAGGTTAGGTAGCTAATAGCAACACCAGCCATAGAGCTAACACTAGTTAAGAGCTGGCAACTTTTAAGAGACTCAGAATTAGTTGTAGTTATAAATATTCTAGCCAGCATCGTCGGCAAAAGATGAAGGTAACCCTCAGAAATCTGATTAGAAAGGATTCAAGTCGTCCAGTCTACTATTTCGTAGTATAATTTTTCATATTGCCAAACCAAGCGTTTGATATTAATAATGAGAATTAGGACACGCACGTACTGTACGTTAGCTAATTTGCATGGAGGACATATATAGTACGTATAATTAAGTAGTATGTCCATTGTTGGAAGCCAATTAAGAATAGCCATGTTGAGCTAGCTAGCTAGGCTGATCAGATTTAGAGATCGAGTACAACTGTACAATAACTTCTGAAGAAGAAGAGGGAGATGTGTAAGAAGAAGAAGCACAAATATATCTATAGGTCATACTCGAATCGAGACTGGAAATAGTGAAACCTAATTATAAAGGGTACGTACAACTCTCTCCAACTCCAGCCTCACCAAGAAAGGAAGCAATCATGGTCGACACGGACCAGTACTGGTTTTGCTCATGTAGTTGGTTAAATAGCCAATAATGTGGGTTGCTGCAACCCCTAAATTTGTCCTGGTTTTTGTAGCAGATTATATATTAGTTCGAAAAATTAAAAGAAAAAGAAAATAGGGCTGCAAATTTAGCTTCGATCAAAAGGAGTAGATAACTTGGTACCTTCCTTATCATGTAATAGCTTATCTATTGTTCAATTTTTGTAGTTTGAAAAATTGGGGTTTACTTGGTTAGAAGTTGGGCTTCCTCGATGATAGTGAATAAAATTCAAAATTCTTATATGCCTCAATGCCTGTAGCCACTAGTTCGGCTCGGGCTATTGGCATTACGTCCCTCGCTGTCTTTGGGTGTTCTTAATACTAATTGTGTATTGATCGAGATCCTTCTGGATAATCTTTGTAATTTTATGGATGCTCTTTGCTTTTGTTGCAGCATAACATAATTTGAGTGGCCTTGGGCATCAGGCTTTTAGTATTAACAAAGTACTATGTCCATGATTCTAACCTCTAAGACAATAGGGAGATGTGTAAGACGAAAAAAAAAACACACACACACACAGATCCTTCGGGTTCATATTTGTAATGTTATGTTGTGAAAACACTATGGTAGTTTTCCACGATGAAATTAGGGAAAGAAGCTAATCTGCCTGTAGAAAATTCCGAAATATAACATACTCCGAAATAGGATAGAGAGCCTCGCCTGCAGCAGAACATGCATGTCAGTCGGGCCTTGGGCAGGAGGCTTTATGCATTTATACACTGCTGCCGCCAGATGCATGAAGCTTCTCATATTGGCATCTATTTTTAAATTCCAATGTCTTTGTATAGAAAAATTGGATAACAAATCGGCACACTTTTGATTCATGAGATTGAACTATTGACATCAAAGCACACACACAAACACGGACAACTAAGAAGTAAATGAACACACAGTCAGCAAACTTAGAATTTCAATCCAGAACCTTGCAACTTCTGTTCAGTGATACAGTCTAGCTGTTCCACCATATCAGCTGTCATATCATTCCTCCACCCTCCAACCTCAGACTCGCCAAAAGAATGCACTATGCTCCACGCCCCACGACAATTCCCGCTTTTGTTCACATACAAATTGCTCAAATTCTCAAAACTCCACAGCCTTGAGATATTGTCCAGTGTCCACCACTTCCCGTGCCTCTTCTTCTGGGGAAAATGGGCACCCCAAGAACTCGGCTAGCCTCCTCAAGTAAAGACTGGGTTGTTGAAAAATACCATTTCAGGCCTGTCCAAGCTCTCCTTCCAAGAACTCAACACATGATTCCAAAGGGGCCATGCACACTCTCCCCTGCAGAACTTTTCCAATGCTTCTTCAAGTGAAATGGTTCCCATACTCTTGGGTCTCAAGTTCTCAACTGTTTGTGAAGTGCCAAAGTGAAACAAATGTGTCCTTGGGATCTCTACACAGATAAATGACCTTGCAAGCAGAGTCTTTTAATAGATTCTGGCAGAGACACAAGCGGTAGATGAGTTGAAAAGAGCCTAGCAGGAGAATAGGAGGTGAGGTCAGGAACCTCCTCCTCAATGTACAGATTAAGCTCCAAGAAGGGCACAAAAACATGAGGGTTGTTTGTGAGCAAAGGGTCTTGTTGTTGAGGGTCTGGATGATAGTGCACTCGTTTGACTAGGGCAAACAAAATTGCCTTGAGCCAAGTGGTGCCTGATTTGAGAGTACTAACAAGAAGGATATCAGCATCTTGGGCTTGGAAATGTTTCCAGCACGCTAAAACTCCTTGCATCTGCATAGTTGTGTGCCAAAAACCTTGGTACTGATGCAGATGATTTGCAACCCAACCTTTTTCTCTAGGAAGAGTAGATATTAAGCCTCTGCTTTCTGGGTTGATTTCAGTGTCTTGCAAGTATATATAGGGGAAGAGCAGGAGGAGGATGAGGAGTGGACAGGGTATAAAAAAAGCAGGGGTCTTGTTGTTTTCTCATTTGGTTAGCTACTATGGTTTGTCTTTATTATATAGAGAACAACCCAGACAAATAACCCTTCTTGGCTCAGTATCCCAAACTTAGAAGAAAAACGGAAAAAGCTAGAATCCACCTAATCTAAGCCGAACTAGAATAAAAGGAAAAATGACTAATGCACTTCATGTTTGATGCACCTAACTAATTGATCTATGATTCATGAGGGGTTAAAGATATGTAGTGATGCATAGCAGGTTAAGCTATCCATTACAAACACTATAATTGTCACTAGTAGAATGCAAATATTCCTGAATGGCTAAAACATCAAAGTTTCAATAAAAAAGTATGAAACATATTTGTTTAGAAACATTTAGAATCGAGAACCATAATTTGCCTACTGATTCATTAGTTCCTATATAATTATGCTAAACTATGCGAATCACAGGAATATGTTGTTCGCAAGTGTAGAGCAGCCTAAAATGGTAATCAATTCAGACAGATAATCTACAAGAAATTAAACATACTTGATGAAATTTTGGCTCAACAGCTCAACAGGAAAGGGTACTCCTACATTCCAATGTGAACTTCTCTAACACCTGAATTTTTCTCCAAGCTCTACAAATCTAAATTGTAATCCTCGTCAACTTACAGAAAAGTAGAAGAAAATTGTTTCTAAAGCTTACTGCTATCCAAAGAAAACATCGAGGAACTTGTTCCTCAAATGAAGTGGCAATCTCTTGACAGCTGGGTGCCCATGAACGACCAACTAATGTTTTCCAAAAAAAAGTGCATCTCCCATCTTTGCTCCTCAAAATCCAAACCCTTTTTCCTGCAGAAAATAGAAAACTTTTCTCCTTAGTTAAGCAGATGGAAGTAACACTATGCAGTATGATAGAGAGTGTAACAATCAGGACTTACATCATATATCAAAATTGGGCACTCCCAATAAAAAGGAAGTTGGATCCTCAGAGCCAAGTAGCGGCATATACTCTGATCCTCTGACATGGACACTGAAGCAAGCTACAGAAAGAGCTCAAGGAATTAAAACGATTCAACCAAGGAGAGCTATGGTTATGTTATGTGACGTATATGAAAAGTATAAGAAGCCTCTGACAGAAAAAATAGTAATAGGAAACTTAGTTACACTTGAGAATAAGAAAAAGAAAAAGAAAGAGAAAAATTAACATTTCAGAGGTAGTAATCAAGTGTGTTTGATTTTTGAAAATATTGGTGATTCAAAACTTGTCAAGGACTCCTACTGTGATCGCAGTCACAAATTGCAAGTAGAAAAATTCCCCTATGAAGTTCTTCCTAATACTCAACTCTAGCAATGTTCTAAAGCATGGGATTAAATATGTTTCAACATTTTTGGTCATGCGTACAAGTATGGGCAAGAAAACCGTGGACACAATACCATTCTCTATCTTCATTACACTCTGAAGCATTGTATCCATTTTTGTCTTCATGTCATTACTATCATCCATAAAGGGGACAACAAGGGTCAATTCCCTGTAAATATCACGCACAAACTTGCATATCTTCTGAGCAAATTCAAGTTCACCATCTGAAATTCGACCAATTGCCAACCGCATCAGCTCTCCAGTCAAATCTGCAAGCTGTACAGCAATAATATGTACTCTAGTCAAATCCAAAACGTTCATAAATCCCAAAACCAGATTCAATAAATCAACGGGCCTAGAGTTCCCTGTTCAGGTAAAAAAAAAAATACAACAGCAACATTGGAGTATTTACCCCTAGGAGATAGTCAAGGACATTGATCTGCAAAGGCTCGAGAGACGGATCACTGAGTGGAAACAAAGTAGCATTCATCTCATCAAGATTCAAAAGAGTCCCTGTCCTGCAGAATTTACAGAAGGTTGCAGCTTCAACATATTCTTGTATCTGCAAAGACCCAAGCACAAGTGATTAGTAGATTAACCAGACATAGCATTTAATCGACACCACATAAGACTGAAGCAGAAGGAGAGGTACCCCAGGTGAGTATGCACGTCTTAGCTTCCAAAAATCAGTCCCTCCTAGTTCTTTAACCAGTCGGGACACAAAATGATCCGTCACAGCTGCTAAATCCTTTTCTGCTTTCTGCAACACTTCCTCTCTGTTGCCTTTACTCATTCTGCTCAAGTTGAAACAACAGCCCACAACATTTCAACCATTCAAAAACCAACCCAGGCGCAAATCATCCAAAACTAAATTCCAAGGTCCAGCCTTGTTACCTGTGCACTTGAAAGATGACCTTTTTGCTGTGAATGGTGATATCACGACTCGCTTTGACAATTCTTTCCCGTTTATCATTCTACAAACCACAAAATTAACACAAGCCTCCCCGTAAAATTAAAGCTCTTTCAGTCGTATAGCTGCTGCAACTAAACAACTGAAATTTACGGACTCTTACTTGGTTGTTCAGGTAATCTGCGTATTTGGTGAAGGCGTCCTTCATAGAGGAGGAGGAGGAGGAGGATTCAGTGGCCATTGTCCTTGCCCTCTTTTCTACGCCAAGCGACGTCGTATCTGCGACTGCGAGCGTAGTGCGAGGGCGAGCGAGTCGGTGATTCAATTCAATCAAAAATCTCTGCTTTTAGAGAGAGAGAGAGAGAGAGAGAGAGAGAGAGAGAGAGAAAGAGAGAAGAAAGATACATACGGTTATGGAGGCGCTGGGGTTTCAGAGTCATCACACACCTCCCAAATGCGTAGCGCTGCAACATCGATCTGTCCCTCCTCCCAAACCTTCTGCAATTTTAACCCCCTCGAAAACGACACCATCATTCATGTCGTTTTTTTACTGTCATTTCAATGTTGATGGCAACGACGTCGTCTCGAGCGCTCACTTTAATTTGGCGGTATAAAACAGTCTGGGTGCCGTGTGCGCTTTCACAGCTGGGTACCAAAATCAACGTGGACGATGGTGACGCTGATAGTGGCGACGACGACCGATCCGGCCTCCGTCAACCCGGCCAATGCTCTCTTAGCCATGCCCGGCTGGGACCCAACCCCTAGTTTACAGGTTCGCCCGAACCTTCCGATCACTAATTGCGCAGTAATTTCACTATCTCACTATCATCTTAATTACTGGGTTTAACTAGCAGGATATGAAGGGGTTCGCTAATGGAGGCGTTAGGGTTTTGCTGCACAATAAGAGCATTATCGAAGAGGATTACTTGGACAGTCGCTGGAAAGAAGCCACCGGCGAACATGTGGACGAGCTCATATTCCTGAGCAAACACAAAGCCGCTTCGACCCGACCTTCCCTCACCGTCCACCCAATTGGGGTTCCTCATCTGCGTGAAGGTGACGTTTTGCCACAAGGTGGTAAGCCGGGTTGGGCCGCGCCGCCCAATCCACGAATTGGGCCCTGGCTCAGGCTCCTCAAGAAAATTGCCCAAGATCGCAACTTGGTTCCTGAGTTTGAGGTTTACCATTTCATCTTTTTGCTTGTGTCATTTTAACTTGTTAGTAATGCATCATTGTGAGTGGCATTCATATGCGTACTTGGATTGAATTGAATGTAGATAACTTTGGAGGCTACACATCATGGACCAATCACAGATACGCCTGCTATGTTCCTGGAGATTGGTGAGTTTGATGAACTGAACCCCAGCTAATTAATTCTAGTTTCGTCATTGTTATCTGTTGCTTAATTTTTTTGATTTTATGCCCATTTTAATCAGTATTGCAAATAGCCTGGATATTTTGTTCTGGACAATGTGAATGAATCGTTTAATGTTGGTTGGGTCATAAAAGCTCTGACTGAACTTCCTGGGTGTTTACTTGGTGATTTCTGCATTGCTTTATCCCTCTGGCTGAGTTTTCAGAGTTTCAACCTTTAGGACCTTTCTCTCTTTTTGAGTGACAGTATGTTTCGATGAATGAGTTGTTCCTGTTTGGGTTGTCATGGCCATATCACATAGTTGAAGCTGTGCAACTCAAGTTCAAGAGGTTCGAGAACATAAAATGAATTGGGGGGAAATGGATAACATGGCTTCACTGGCTTAAATAGGTTCAGTGTCTTTTTCAGTAAATTTATGAACATCTTGTTGTACTCCTTTGATTATTAGTTCGTTGATTTGTATATTTTGTACAAAGGATAAAGTTACTTCTTCAGCTAATTGTGGTGTTGTGATTGCTTAGTCTGAAGTTCCTGTGACATCTTTGTGGAACAATTTGTTGTAATCTGTACTTTCATTTGGGAGTTTCTATGATATTTGATTTGTTTCTTCTGATTGATATAGGCAGTACAGATGAGTGCTGGAAGAGGCAGGATGCAGCTGAAGTTATGGCTCTAGTTGAGTAGACAGCCAACACATTCATTTATTTGAGCGTCAGTCATTGACACGTTCCTTTTGTTTTTTTCAATAAATCATTTTCCTCTCCTTTTGGATTATCTTTTATCTGACTTTTGGCTTTCAATTGGAGTCTTCTTAATATTTCTACTATTGCCAGCTCTTAAAGCTTCTTTATTTATTTTATTCTTTTGGAGAAGCTCTTAAAGCAGTTATTGTATATGTTACAATATGTGTGCTTTCATATAAGCTATTAGAAAAAACTTATAGAAGGCTCAACTTATGGAGAATACATGGTCCAATTTGTGTTTTTGCAGTTAGTTTGGGAAGGACTTGGGCTTGGAGGGGGAGCTGCTGTTGGAAACTGGAACAGGTACTAACGATATAACTAGACAGTAAATTTATGATTAGGCTATTTTTTCTTGGTTTAGATGCAAAGCTCATGTCATTGTTTGCAAATTTTAACCGAAAGTTTGGTCCGTTATATGACTAGTTAGTTAGAAATTTACTCCTCATGTCAGCATATTATTGCCTAGAGGAATTCTTTTTAGCCATGTGATATGTTTTGTATCTTGCTTACCATTTGTACATATGCATGTTTACATATTGCTGTTTTCATCCATGAATCTAGACCAGATGTTGAATTCTATGAATTGCCTGTCTCCCTTCTTTTTACTTGTCTTGTTCTTCATTTCTTAACTTGAGTCTAGTATATTGGGTATGGAATAACCTAGGTTGTATACCTTTATACCCAGTGGTATATTATGAAATTGGGCTTTTCTTGTCACTTGCATCGACTATTCTTCACATCACAGTGTTCTACATATTACTATTCATGTCCTTGATGATGCTTCTCTAATCTCACTTTCTATGTAATTGGTTTTCTAGGGACAACGATAATAAAAGAGTTCTTCTTGGGATAGGTGGTGGACACTATGTACCTCGTCATATGGATATAGCTCTGTAAGTTAGTCATGTTTTGGTGTTTTCATTTGATTAATCAGCAAAACATTTGTTAGTGAAAATATTCCAGCTTCTTTTTCCTTTGTGGAGCTTCAGGCTTCATCTGCTTCCTTCCTTACCCCTCAAATGAGTGTGTGTACATACATCAAATTAATTGGTCCTTTTTCTTGCCATCTTTACACTTTTTTTTTTTCCATCATGTGAAAGCCACTTGTTAGTTCATCATGTGAAAGCCACTTGTACTAGTCTGTGCATGCTGTCTGGATTTGTTATGAAATATTTGTTCATGGTTGAATAGTGAATAGATTGTGTTATTCTGTGAACTTAGTCCATTCTTTTCACGTACAGGAAAGATGGTGTCTGGGTGGGCCATCTAATTTCGGGTTATTCCTTACCAATGGAAGATCCAAGCCAGTCCAAGGCAGAAACAAATGCAAAAGACATCGGTGGAACTTGGAGACAAGCAATCAAAGTAGCGTTTGAGGCTACGCAGTCGGCTTTCCCTGGTGGAGAAATTCTAGCTCATCTTGATCACAAGTAAGTAATGATTGGTTTAATAGATCAACCATTTACGGTAGATTGTTTATGTAGTCAGTGCATATTGGCTAATAAAATAACAGAATGACAAGTTATCTTATAATAGCTTCCAATTGTGGATTGCAGGAGTTTCAAAAGCTGGCAAAAGAATGCTATAACTAGTTTCCTAGAGGAGCAGAACATTACAATCAGCAAACGCGATTTCTTCTGAATTTGATGAATGACATTGCTCATTGAGTTTTTGCAGAGAACAGGCTCATTGAGTCTCTCTGATATTTTAGTTGACAGACTTAACATATTGTTATACTTGGTGGAATTCGCTACCTACAGATTTTTCTTTCCGGAAATTAGCTACACACAGATTATGGTAGTGAGTAATATGAGTTGTGAATAGAATATATCAATATATTAGTCATGACTCATAAGTGAAATCATATTATACTTAGAAATGTGGGAAAGTTGTTACGTCCTTTTAGTTGCTCAGGTTCTAAATGAAGGCATGAAGCCCAATGAAAAAGATCTTATTTTAATTTTCTTTTGATTAAGCAACAATCACTAGACTAAACGATCAGAAAATCATATTTTACATGTTTTTTCTTTCACCTAAACAAAAAAACGGAAAATACTTGCCTATTTGGACCTAAATTAATAGATATATATTAGGGTCCTTGACCCATAAGGACAATTCTGGAGAAATATTTCCCCAGAATTATATATTATAGACAACACTTGACATGGGCTAATAGTCTTGAGACTGAGAGGTTGGATTGGTCTCCATCAGCGTAATTTCTGAGTTGCTTTCTATTGTCAAACTTGTGGTGATTATGTTTCTCTTTGATTAAAGTATTAATGCAATGTTGTCAATTAGTCATCACTAATGTCAATATATTAACTGAGCCTCATAATAATAAGCATGCATGAATCATCATCCTTTGTATCCAACTATCACAAGCCATTATCAATAACAACAAGAAAAGGGTTGGCATGCAATGATGCATATAGATAAAATGACATGAACAAGCTACTAACTTTTGGGTCAACTATGAAAATTGAGCCACAAGCTTATCTCTCTTTTTTAAATTGATCTTTCTAACGTTTTCTCTTTTGACAATATTAATAATGAATGAAGTAAGCAGCAAGACATGGACTATATAAATGTTTCTTCACGAATGTGATTTGAATGATAAATTGGACTAATTTGAAGACACAACAAGACTATAAACATAAGAAAATGCTAGCTAGGCTTATCTAATTTGTTAGTTTGTTTATCGACTAGAATTCAAATAGCGTTCAAAATGAGCTAAGAATTGAATAAATGAAGTATTACCACATAATAAAATTTAGGTTTTAGAGGTCGATTTTGGAGCGGTATAATGAAATCGGTTATGAAGCGAACTTTGCAAAATTGCTACACCATTCAAATGGTATAACAACACCTTCGAAGTTCGAACGACCCTTGAATTTCACTAGAAAATCCGCCCTTGATCGGGAGCTGACCAGATAATATAAACAAAAAGTAATCAGTATAGCAGTATCCACGGACATAAGAGCTAGCAATTAATTTCTAATAAACCCAATTCCAACTATTCCTTGCCAGATGTCAATGCATGTCTAAGTCTTCAGCATGCACAAGCATGTATTAAGTATTGACAATACAAAAGAAAAGGGGGTCAAAATTATGATGTCAACGCAAAGTTGGAGATAAACAGAGAGTTTTCTTCAAGTTTTGAAAAGATAGAAGAGAAGCCAAATGCAAGGATGCAATCCCATTGCCAGCCCAGATAGTCAGTTACGTACCTTCATCATTTTCATAATTTCCAACACTCGAGAGGAAAGTCAAAGCCAATCCAAAGGACCAAATTACTCTTCCAACTTCGCTGGCTATCCTTTGATTAATTAAGCTTATATATATATATATGTATATATATATATATTTACAGTCAAAGGCAAATACACATGGGGGCTTGGAGGTGATGAGGCTTGAGTCACGCTGCTACATGTATATTCTATTTCTCTCAGTAAATTCAAGTTAAATGGTAACCAATACAGAAATATGGGATTAATTAAACTATATATATATATATATATATATATATATATATATATATATATATAGGTAATATTAGGGTTTCATATATAGTTTCATTTCAGTACTCTAAAAAAAATCCATGTCCAAATGGCCGACCAGGTCATTTTCAGAAAAGGGCTGTCCTTGGGGGGGCGAGAGACCTATAGCTATCTTGGCTGATACACAACGTACGAATCATATCCAAAGGAAGCTAGTTGTGTCCTCTAGCTTGCGGGCAATTCAATTCAAGCAGGATTGGGAGGCAATATTTCTTACAAAACTGGCTTCTGCCTTCTGGTCTGATTTGTTTTTAAGTACTTGGATTCTTCTGTACGTCCTCTTATAATAAAAGAAATATAGAAGAAACATGCTGGAAATCGAACAGGTCCGGACATGATGATATATATTTTGAGGAACCCCCCGACCACCCCAATGAGATAGAGATAGAGCAAAAGAGGCCCTCAAGCGATTACTATGTATCATCGATATGTTTTTTAGTTTAATTATAATTGTTTTTGGGAGATACCGGGAAAAAAAAATGAAGCCCATCTAAACGAGGAGGCTTCAGCTCAGGTCCGATCCTGCTAGAAAAATCCCAAAGTAAGATGTTTCATGCATTATAACTCTATAAAACTCCCAAAAGGGATTTTTAGAAATGAAAACGATATATTCTACGGGTAGAGTTTCATAATCGGAACTACACTACATAATGAAAAGAAATGAGTGAGGTTAAAAAGAAAAAATTGCTAGCATTTCTCAACTCTTGATATATATATGAATAATGTAACACCTTAATTTTGTTTTGAAAAAGAAATTGATAGAGATATGAAACTTAAGACTTCATCGACTTATTATGGAAAAAAAGAAGATGATTTAGCTCGTTTGGTATTTAAAATATGATTTGGTTGCAACATATAGCAACTGTATGAAATTTATGTTTGAATACAGGAAAGTCACAAACTATATATATATAAGGCTTTCTCCACTACATAAGACTATGTACTTTTAAAATACATAGTTCTAATGCAAATTGTCAGATCATATCATTTAAAGAGATATGACATTAGGTTGACATTAGAATTATGTAGGCTAACATTAGAATTATGTACTTTAAAAATACATAGTCCTATGTAGTGGAGAAAAATTATATATATATATATACATGTGTGTGTTGTATTTCAGTCTGTCCAAACTTCCAAGACTATTGTTAAGTTCATACTGAAATGAGTTGCAGTATTAATTAATTTATTGGTAAGGACCAGGTGCATGTGTAGTTGTACGTGGTCCATTGAAATTAATTTTGATTGGATGGAATTTGTTTTGGTGAGGGAATTAATTGGTGAGAAGGAAGGAAGGAAGGAAAAGATGCCTATCATCCCCATCAACATTGTCAGTTCGGTCCACAGTGACATGCATTCATTCATTCATTCACAGATTCATAGTAATACAGATCGATCTTAGGAAGATTGTTGGAATAGTTACAATTAACTAAAATTTGGGTACCTTATTTCATGCACAGACGCAACTTTCCATAAGTAAAAATTTCGACAGAAACCTACTCCTCCTTTACCCTAATTAAGTACCAAGATTTGTAACTTTCTCATAATCTAGATGAAAACTCATTGAAGAAGTATCAGAATTCCGTGATCCCAGCAACCCCATTTAACAAATATCCATAAAAGAGAATTCCCATTCAAGTAGTACTCTATGGATTAATTGTGAACTACGATTAATTATATTATCAGCAATACCAACCAATCAATATCAGTGTTCAACAAATCTCAGTCCAAGAACAGAAAATTTTCCACAGACTTAAATTTTGTTAGATTTGTTTGTACGTACTTCGAATTTTCGAAAGCTAATAAACTCTCTTTCTTTTCTTGTGATTTATTTATCCTATATTTGTTGAATGGTACTGTGACTAAACCTTAGCTACAGCCTCCACCTGATATATATCAGAAAGTTTTGTACGTAATTTAAAAATAAAAGTCCATCTGTTCATGCTTTCCATTTCTGATTTGACCCTCGGTGGCTTGAAATATCAAGAGAAAATAATCAATTAAACAAATAGAAATTGTCCTCACTGCGATCACAATCATGAGTTTCATACTTTCATCGAGGAAAAAGTTACTTGGAAAACTACTTGTACCGAGTTGTACGTCCATTCAATCAATATAGTATTAACAGAAAAACAACAACAATTAATTTCTTGTTTTATTTATTTTGGGTAGTTAGACTAGGACTCTTATTTTATCCTTTTGTGTGTACACATAGAATTATAAAAATAAAGAGGAAAAATTAACAAAATGCATTCTTGAAACTCCATTTGGACCGCGTTGTATGAAGCCAACATCAATACCGATACTTTTTTTCTTTTTGGAGGAACTGTCAATATCGATACATTGAATTAACTGTTTCCTCCAAAACAAAAGAAGAATAAGAAGAGAAGAAGAATCCCAGATTTTTTATTTGCAAAATGGTACATTGGATACTGTTATTCATGCATGTCGACCATGATACTTAGTTAATCACAATTTTACCTTAAAAAATTCATAGTATTTGTTAGCTACCGACGTCAGTCCAATTAATTAATTAATTAAACTATGCGAGTTCGGTTGGGATCTCCACATGTAATCAAGCACAGAAAATAACAGAAGAATCGATTTACCCCGGATACTAAAAAGAAGAGAGAAGAAGAAGAAGAAGAAGAAAGCCTGCCTTTTGTCTTTTGAGTACTGGGAGGTCAAAATACTAGCGAAGAGAAGTGGCCAACCGACATACACAGTGATCGATCAAGTCCCATTTGTAAAATCAGGGGAAGGAATTAAAACTACATATTATTACAATATTAACGTACAATATTAATTGGAAGAGTCTCTAGTTAAAACTTTATAATAAAAATTTGGTGAAATTTTTCAAATCAACAGTTGGATGAGTGTTTTAAAGTTTATTTGAAATATTTTTTTTAAACATATTACTCATCCAACCGTTGATTTGAAAGTTTTTATTAAGTTCTTATTATAATGTCTTCACTAGAGACTCTCATGGTATTAATTAGTATAATGATTTTTACGATAGAATGTGTGGTCGTGACCTCTTTCAGCTTGGTTGACTCCCATCTTCGACTTTGATCGTGACCTTCTCAACATACAAGCTATGTGAATTGACGTACTCCGGCCAAACCGACTAGGAGAAGAGCCACCACCGGTTATTAAGACGAGGTGTAAGATTTATTATTTTTTTGGTCCGAAAGTTAGACTAGCTTGGTGGGGATAAACTAGCTAGGGTTTCAAAATGTTAAAATCATTGCAATTAAGTGGAACTGGTCCGTTTAATAGTGTAATTGCATGGATGCACGTACTTACCGTCAAGGTTATATAATAACTCCCCATCACATCAAATTTAAATTAGTTTTTGTGTTGAATGACTTACACACTAATGCAAAATGAATGTGCTTAATTACTACGTACACTTGAGGAAAAAACGTATATATATATATTTGAGGTAATTATATATAGTACGTAAATGAAGCATAGTTATTGGGGACATATCCACCTAGGGGCACCCAAGACTCTTCTTCATCGCGGTTGTGCACAGCTTAATGAATAGGGATCGATTGTAGGACTCTTTTTCTTAGCGACAACTTAAAGAGAGAAAGAGAGATGAGAGAAAAAGAAAGTGGTCACAGTATTATTACTGTAAACAACCCAGGCCACCACAGAACACATAAAGTACTCGAAGGTCGAGGAACAATGACCTTCGTACACATGTTTGTTAAATTCAATCTACCATGCCATCACAATCCGTCGTCCTCCTTAGTGCTAGCTAGCTCCATCGATTTATAAAGAGGATGAAGGCCTACCTTACCTATATAGCAAGCTACGACCTACCCTACCTACTCTGCTCTGCTTCATCTCATGCATGATTACTCTCTCTCTCTCTCTCTCTATGCCATTCAAATGGGTTGACCGAATTTAGAGATGGAGCGTCCGTTTGGTGTTTGGTGCGCAAGATTGGATTATGCAACTCATTGATTTGAAGAAAAAGTAGATCGAGACTAGCGCAAGAGCTTATCAAGCAACATGTACAGCTTCATATAACGATCAAATACTACTTTCTTCAGTTAGGGGTTCAACCAGAGCAGGCTTTCCCAGCCATGCACGGTTTTCAATTAGTTTTTTTTACAAATTACTCAACTGAGTACTTTAGCTAGGCTACATAATTTTCCAGGTATATATGCGTGTCTGGTTTCTAGTTTCTACTAGCTGCTGCATGTTCCCTATAATACGATTAAACGAACCAGAACACTATATACATATATGGTCTATACATAAATAGGTTTAATTAACAACTTTGTTTAAATATATATTATCAACTTGGGGATACATGCATAGCCTTATGACTGCATATTCCTAGCCAGAATATTAGGTTTGGGACCTCATCAAAATTAAATCTCGCTAGCTACCTCATATTTAATCAAAGTGGACTTTATTAATTAAGTAGTTTTTGCTTTAAATAGTTTGATCGCAACCTAACCAATTCATCTCTTCTACATGGAACAACAGCGAATGATCGATAATCTAATATTGGATTTGGTCATTGATGTGAACGTTGGAAGCGAATTTATGGAATGAAAATCAGTTTTAATATATTTGATTTTCTTTTATATTAGTCGGAAAGTCGATTATTTAGCACAATTTAGCTTGCAAATTAATAAGCCACTTGGCAGAGAAGCAAAGTGCATGTTTGTTTACCCATGAGGCATGACAGATTAGTTTAGGCTGTTTAGCCCAGTCATTCATTATGGAATTTCTTATGGTATGGACTAAACAAAGACATAAAATATGTTATGTAATGAATGTCCTTTGCCAAGGATTACTAATTTTTGTTAGGCCATCTAAGCATAGCCACGCATTTTGCTATATGAAGTTTTTGGTGTATGTAATACTCTGACTGTAATTTTAGAATGATTAATCGATGAAAAAATAATAATAATAAGATAATACAAGCAATTCATTTAACACCAATGACGCATCACGTCTAAAAAATACTTACCACATTCACAAATTAGTGAAAAAATTTATCCAATAAAATGCCCTAAAAAACAAATTTGACAAATTTATTTGCCAAGTGATGAAGGATGGCAAGTAGGTTAAGATTATGTTACACCAGGGATTTGCTAATTACGGAATTACCCCATTGGCGGCCAACCTTTGTTTAATCCTCCTTTGCTGAATACCGACAAGACACCCGGCGCACAATAGCAAAACCGCACACCGCACCAACACGTGTGCACCAATCAGCCGGAGTCGATCCCCAGAAGTAAAAAGCCCCCTTTCAGATATCTAGCCAGAGCCCGAATCTCCTGCACCAGCAGTCCACAGTAACCACCTCTAAACTCGGCGTACCCCACGATCTTCCGCAGACTCAACGGTCCATAATCCTCCCTCACCGTCCACAACCCACGAAAGCGACAGCTGCAACGTCGTCGCCACTGTGGCTTTAGACTTTTGAAGTGGGGAGGATGAAACTCGTTGGAGCTGGGCCCCACTCGAACGCATCACTAATATAAGAAACTCGAGATCCCCGAGTCGATGACGATGATGAACAGAACAGAACAGAACAAACAGAGTCGGAGAGAGAAAAACAATTCAAGAAAGCTTTGTCTCCCGCCGCCGAGAACAAACTCGGCATTGTGTCCAAAACATTTCCGGCCAATCACCGATTTTCATTCGGCGATCGCTGACACTGTATTACTCGATCACTCTGGTTTTGGTTCCAAGAAGCACCATATCCTAACGTTGTTGTGGAAACGGAAAGTGGTTTGTGGTACTGGACTACTGGACAGGTAAGGAGTAGTAAAGGATGTGGGAATGAATTGAATTCAATTTGGGATAAGGGCTTTCATATTAAATGTGGAAACCAATCCTATTTATTAGGCCACAAGTAAAAACTTCCCGTTCAACTATTTTGGACTCTTTTTTTTTTCTTCGGTTTTCTCAACTCTCTCTGTATCTCCCATCAAAACCTACCGGCCATGACTCTCAAAGTTTCAGCTCAGATACCCTTAATCATTTTTATTATCCGCTGCTTTAATTCAACCGTGGAATGTTTTCTCTTCTAGGAGCTAGCTAAGGTTCACTTTCTCGCTCTCTCTCTAGAATTTAATACTGGGATTATGATCTGAAAAACGATAAGCGAAAGGGTATATCTGTTTGACTGTTTATATATATATATATATATATATATATATATGTCTTTTCGTCTCAATTCTGGGCCTGATTGTTAATCTCCTAGGTGGGTGCAGTTGGTTCTGAAGTGAGGAAGAGGAATTAAGCAGCAGCTCTGCTGTTTTGTATATTACCAGATTGCAAAGGCATGGTCTTTTCAAGTTTTTTTTTTAAATAATTTATTTTCTTCTGGGATCTGATTTAGATCTTTCTTATTCCTCCACTTTGGTTTTTTACTAGTTTTTCCCATCTGGGTAGATTGCAAAGTCTCGGTTTCACTTTTCCCTTGGTTTTCTTTCTGATTCCACTGAGTTAGATCTGATCAGTTTTGCCTGACAAATAGAAATGGGAATCTTGTAAAGGGGAGGTCTCATCAGACTTTTGATTTTAATATTTTACTAATTTTTTTTTTTTGTGAACAATGAATTTTACCAATTGTTTAGCTCTTAAAAAGTCTGTGGAGGCTGAGCCTCCCTAAAAAAAGTTGCAACCTTTTCCCTTGTCTTTTTGTACATTGAGAACTCTCACTTTATACTTCTACTGCCTCCAAAGAAATTCAGGCTCTGGACTGGTTTTATGTCTCCCTATTACTATGTTTAACATGGTTTTTCCTTGTTTTTCTTTTGGTGGAAAAGAAACAAAAACTTCTGAGATGTTTGTTATGTACCCAGATTCTGTAGCTGGAAAAACTCCCCTTTTTTTTCCTTCCCAAAGATTTTTTTTTTCAAAATTCAAAATGGTGTTACTAGAGCAAAGCGTTTTTATTTTTATTTTTTAATTTTTTTTTGTATATGTGAGATGGAAAACTTAGTTGGTGGCATTTTGTAATTTTTTCTGTTTTGTTAACATATCAGGGCTGTGGTCATCTTCTCTTTCTTTCTATTGGTCTTAGACTGCTCACTTGTAACCCTCCATTATCTAATACTTTTTGCTTCATAATTATGAAGAGCAATAATGTAGTTGTGGGAGCTGGTGATTATTATTTTTCACTAAACTTGTATTAATTATTGAAGTAAGTTTACAATAGCAGTTGAGGCTCTAAGGTGGTTGTCCAGCAACATTTGCATTTCATGTCTGCTTTTTGTGCATCTTTCAGATTTTTCACTACTTGGTTGAAAAATCATTTAAAAGTTCATAGAGCTGCATGAATCTTGTGATATCTCTTCCTATAACTTCAGCATCATTGTTTCATAAGCATTTAAAGATTGGTTCTTATGGAATTGGTTTCTAACCTATGCAATGCATTTTGATCCACAGGTCAATTCTCGAAAATATCCCTTGCAGTAGCTTGGAATCTTTCTTCTGCACTACCCGGTCTATGTAAACCATGAAACTTGGTAATAACTGTTACTTTTCTTCTTTGTTTTCATCATTCTGCTATCAAAATCCTGCATTATTGACCTTTAATTCTCATATTTCTGTCTCTGTTGAAGTTTTCCATCTCATCATATATTTCGGAAGATTATCATAGAATAGCTATTGACTTACATAGCACACATGTAAAATGCTATAGTCTTCTTCATTTCTCGTTGACTTGGATGTGGGTGAATTTTGGTTTCTAATGTACTCCTTTTTCGATGCACTTGAGGTTCTACCATTGCAAGCCTGTTGATTCTTCCACCTGTTTTTTTTAATACTTTAAGAAAAAGATAATCGCTAGTCTTCAGATTCCCACTGACATTGGGAAATGTCATTTACTTGCAGAGAGAGAACCAGTGTTTGGCCAGTTAACTTTAAGTCATAAGCCTGATTATAAACCTTTTGATCACAACGAAATTACTCTGGATTCTGCTGGATTACAGTCTGCAAATTGGATTGTGAAGGAGAGTCAGAACAGGGTTGTGTGTGAATCAAAGAACAACGAAGAAGATGCTGGTCAAAATGATGGAATTGGCTTGACTGCATCAAGACTTGATTGTTCTCGGAGTGTGGATGATTTGGAAGATTGTAAGAAAGGCGAGGTCAGAGGTTTTCCTTCTCCATTTACTCTTTCTTCTGAAAAATTAGAATCATTAGAGAAGCAATCAGATTATTATATGGACAAAAGTGTTATGGAATACGACTTGCCAGAACTGATAGTTTGTTACAAAGAGAGTAGTTGCAATACTATCAAGGACATCTGCATTGATGAGGGAGTGCCTTCCCAAAGAGAAGATCTGGTTTGAGACTGATGTGGATGAGAAGGAATTTTGCACTTATTTATCTCCTGATGAGGATCATAAAAAGCAACTGCTCGAAGAACAAATGGACATTGTTATGAAAGTTCCAGACAGTTTCAAGTTCTCGGCACAAAAATATGAAGTAAAGAAGGACTTCGTCATTCCTTGTGATGCCAAGGATCTGGTGCAGAGAGGGGAAGCAATGTATGATGCATCAGAGAAGACTGCGAGTGATGTTTCCATAGACATGTTTTCCCCTGCAAATGAGCTGTCAACGCACGACTTGCGAACACAGAATTCGCACACCAAGTCCTCTAATAAGGACAGCAATGAAGCTGTACAAGATACTGTTCAGGTATATGTGTAAGCTTTTATTTTGCATAATTTACTTTAAAAATGTTGTAATGGAATCACTCCCTTTACTTCAAATGTTTTAAAAAAAAGGTCTCTTTATAAGATCCCTATCACCTTAGTTAAAGGAAGTATCAACGTCAATTTTATTTACACATGTTAATTCTCCGCAGCAATGATAACCTAAGTTGCTCATGTCTTTGATCGTGCAGACTGACAGCTCTATAACTCTCTGGCCACTAGCAATAATTTGCTGGAAGTTAGAATTTCAGCTAGATGTAGTCGAAACCTATATTAACAGATTGTAGAATCTGATGTTAGATTCCTGTGGTTTCAATGCAGATATCAAGTGAAAAAGGAAGTGAAATAGCACAACCTGAGAGCACTGCTTTTGTTTCAGCAACTGAAGAATCTAATGATATTGAGAAGGAAACATTGGTGAAGCTGGATCCTGTTCCTTCAGCTGGACAGTTTAACTGCCTTGTTGATGAGTTATCTGACAGTAGTAAAGTGGAGAATGGAAGCATTACAGTTGGTTTGGACCGTTCAGCACCTGTATCCATTAGCAGATTCGCGAAACTGGATCCTGTCCCTTCCACTGAAGGATCAAACTGCCTTGTTGATGAGTTATCAGACAATTATATAGCAGAGAAAGGAGGAAGCAGTACTTACAGTTTGGACTGTTCACCACCTATAGCCATTAGCAGAGATGTCTATGGCCAAGATGGGTTCGGTGAACATCTCAAGACTCGAAATATGTCTGAAGATGATAGTAATGACATATGTGATTCAAAAATTGTTTCAAGCAAAGTTCAGCCTTGTTTAGCACCTGTGACTACTGCCAGAGAGGAGGGTCCTGAAAATGGTGCCTGTCAACATCCTGGAACTTCAAATATTGTTTCAAGCCATGTTCAACATTCTTTAGAACCCGCGACTATTGCCAGTGAGGATGTTTTGATCCAAGTTCAACGTGATATGGGAGAGTCGAGTTTCTCTGCAGGAGTTCCTTTCTCGAGTCTTATAAATTATACGGAACCAATACCTCATTCAGATACACTCAGTGCTTCAAGTAAAGTGCAACATGATCAGGGAGAGTCAAGTTTCTCTGCAGCAGGTCACTCATCGAGTCTTATAAATACTTCGGGACCAATACATTATTCTGATTCAGAAGGATTCCCAGTTCAACGTGATCTAGGAGATTCGAGTTTTTCTGCAGCAGGTCAATTCTTGAGTTCTGGACCCATACCTTATTCTGGCAGCATCTCTCTTCGATCCGATAGCAGCGCAACCAGCACCCGCTCATTTGCCTTCCCTGTGTGAGTTACACTCAAACTTATGATGTTTGCTATTCAAACTGTTTTTGAGTTTCCCTGAGTACATGTCTGACACATGCATTGAAATGTTCTCTTTGGCATGCAGAATACATCCACCTGAACCATTCTGCAGTCCAGTTAGAATGGCAAAAGCTGACCGGAGGCTTTTGCGTAAACATAGGGGTTGGAAACGAGGAATTTTCTGCTGTAGTTTTTGAATGCCTCGTCGTTATTAGTTTTAAATCGAATATATATATGCAGCCTAAAAATTGATCATCAATACATACATCATGTTTATCTGTCTTGGGATGTAATTTGCAGTAGGATTGTAGGTGTTTATGCGTGCACTCTAAGGTGTAAGCAGTATCTTATAATTTTTTTCATTTTCTCTCATCGATTTATTTTGCTTTTCGAAATTAATTCGCCAGTCGCCCTAATATATTAGGTTGCCGAGTTCTATAAGAAAATTTTCTCCATTGAGAACCTGGTTTGGTTTATACAGCAGCAATTGACCTGCTCTCTTATTGCAAGCCATGCAGTTGAAGAAAACTTGACAAATGAAGACAAAATGTTCGATAAAATGTCTTAAAGAAATTATATCACATGACTTTTATTTTCACCCTACAAAAAAAAAAATTCGAACCATTATTCCAATCCCATCCAATTTTAACAGTTGGCATACATGAAAAAAAGGTGGTTTCACATGATCATTGATGCGCGCACTTAGAAATGAAGCTGGCCATGCCATGCCATGCCATGTTATTAATTTCTATCCTTCTAGGGCTGCTTGCCCATGAAGAAGAAAGAATTTATGTAACCTACTAATTGATTTGTATGATTCATTGACATATGAGGTGGCATGTGCACCTTTTTAGCTATGCAAAAGTTGGGAGTGATACAGAAAATCAAGAACATGTCATAATGAAACAGTCGAATATTTCTCTTTCTCCCTTATGGGCAAGAAAGGATGGTGCTATAGGCCTATAGTTGAAGCTCAAACAGGTATTAACATTTTGGGATCATGGAGAGGTGTGAAATTAAACATTGTTGTTATAAAAGAAAGAAAGAAAGGCCCTACTCGTATAGTAGTATATAGAAGGTGACAAAACCAACCCAAATGGTGTGAAACCTTTTAAAAGGAAAAGCATTGTTAACACAAACATTATGTCCATCTACTTAAGCGTATATATTGGAACTCTAAGTTTTGTGCTTTGTGTATTCCTCCCAACTCTCTCTTCTCTCTCTGGGCTTCCAACCACTGCTATGTACTTATAACATTATTTGATATAATTTTCAAGGCACAAGAGAGAAGCTAGTCTACCTCATTCAGAATTATCTCAGATAATTAACATAGTATATATGGAGCTGGTAACTAGTGTCACTATGCTATGCATTGTTCTCTCTGCTTTGCTAACACCTTGCGCTTATTCTCTGCAAATTCAAGTGCAGCCATCGAGTAAACAAGCTGGTAATTAATCTCTCTCTCTCTCTCTCTCTCTCTCTCGATCATGAGATTATATAAGATGAAGATGAAGACTAATTATTTTGTTACATTCTGAGCAGCCAAAAAAGAAGTCCAAGTTTCTCAGCTCCCTGCTGCATTGCCAAGAAAGCTTAGGCTCGCTGAAAAAGAAGCTACTGTAAGAACAATCTCAGCTAGCATCCTCAAACATTATCCATGAAACTTTTCTCTGCAACTCCTATCTAGCTATTTGTTTCTATCCTATAATTAAACAGGTTGTAGAACAGGAACGTCAAGATTCAGCGCCTAATCACAACAAGCAGCAGAAGCAAAATGTTTTAGCCGCAGGTATGTATATATGTAGAGAGTAGAGACCCATTACTCGAAAAACTTGCTCAGTAATTATCTCTAATGCATGTTCATTTGCACATGATGAAGCTTAAATTTTAGTACTAATGATGTTTGTTTCAGATTAATATATATACCTCCAATTAAATTCATAAACATGCATGATGCATGCATGTTTAAGAAGATTAATTCAAATTTTAAATTTTGTGAAGTTAAATGACTGAATTAATTAAGTAATCAAGTTGATCAGTAATATATTACTAGTACCGGTGTAAAAAGCATCAAGTTTAAGAGAGCAGTAATACTCAATATTTAGTTAGGCAACCACTATCTTGCTTGAATAGGCAAAATAGCTAGCTACAGCTAGGTCTTCCTCACAGGCGTGTAATTCTATGTAATTAATTTAGTTTTCCCAAGTACTTAAGAATGTCAGATTACAGCATCTCAAAGTACTTAAGAATTTGAGATTTCTTTGCTGGCTTTGTGCCTTCTTTAAAATTTGTTTCACGACCAAAAAAAAGTACTTAAGAATGTCATATATACTTATGTAGTCAATGATCTACAGAGTAGTACAGATGTAATAACAGTAATATATATATATATATATAGTATATATCATCAATCACATATTGACCTGTAGATTTTAACAAAATGCAATTAATCTCTATATATGACTTCAGGTGCTAAGCCGTTGACCCATAAACAAGAGGGAGGTGCAGAGGTGGTGCATAGAAGCAGATCAGGGACGAGGCAGGAATGGATGGAGGGCGACGATGAGGACACGTCAGCGTTCTTCACCATGGATTATTCCAAAGTGAGAAGACGACGCCCCATACATAACAAGTCCTTGAAGCCAAAGGGTGTTAACGTTGCAGCAGCAGCAGCTCCATGAAACATGCATGTTTCGTCTCTAGCCCGGATCAGAAGTAGTACACAGACATAAAAAGGTTTTCGGATACACATTATTAATTAGTTAATTATGTGAAAAAAGTAGTGTTATTGTAATTAGGGAGTTAAATTAGGGAAATGAGGGACATGTCTTGTTAACCATCTCTTGTGGCCGACATTAGGGAGCAAGACCCAAGATTTGGTTGGTTACTAATTAACTAGGATTAAGGACCCTGCTACTTATTCGTTCTAAGAGTTCTTATGTTGTGTTTGTTCGCTAGTCAAATATGTGGGCTACAAACCCCAACACTTCGTAACGTGGTCTCTCACAACTTACATGCATTTCCATTTTTATATCTATATAGGACTATAATTAGTGTTAATTAGGTGTAAGCCAACATTACGTGCTTGATTATATAGTAAACAAATTTTGTTTTGTAATACAAGTGGGTGACAATCATCCTCGGTAGACTCGATTTCTATAGCACGGTACATTATTTTCACATTTACACATGTACTCAATTACCCAACAACATTAATTAAATTAATTAACTAAGTTAGCATTTACTTAATTGAGAAATCAAAGGAATGCAAGCATGCGTTTGAATATTGGTGACCTATGTATAGAGATAGTTAATTCCAAAGTAATCTTGACCCGATTCTGTTAAAGCACGATTGGGACTTAATTTGAATGGTAGATATATACTGTATAGAGAGGACCTCGTCAAAAGTTTAAAGTTCTTTTGGGTGTAATGGGTGTATGAAGCCATGCATTATGTAATTCGGTCAGTAATTGAAGAATTAATTATACGTTTTTTTTTTTCGGTTGATTGAAATGAATTGCATTCATGACTTCAAAATCAAAATACAAGAAATAAAATCTTGTCAAAATTTCATCCGAAAAAATTACGTACGTAGAAAAGCTCGGACAAAGATCAATTCAATATGAAATCAATAACAAGCATCAACTATGTAAAACATGCAACATGGTCAGCCTCAAGACCTCAACAAGATCGTGGAGCCAAGAAGGAACTCCGCCATAATACTGATCAATGATCACATTCATGCGAGCTTTGGGATTCATGGTTAGAGCAATGTGCGTATAGGATCGATCGATGGAATCAAATACGTAGATAAAGTGTCTTCAGTGGTGATGAGCACGTAGATGATCTTTAACTGATCTAAGATGTGGATTGTTAATTATTCCCTTCCAACCCTGCTTCCTCTACCCTTCCCTCCATCGGATCCTAAGGGGAAGGTCCTTAGTTTGAGTAGTGGTAGTATCTTGTGGGCATCAAGCAATGCCGTCTTTTGGAGTGTTTGTAGTATCTGAAAGACTGAAATCACAATTGAGTGTCTTGACGACTATTGTTGATGCATGATCGATGATGAGAGATAGTTGTAAGAAATTGATTGGGGTTGAACTTTTGTTAGAGTTGATGCTGGGGCGAGGATTGCTTTCCGTTGGACCGCTTAAGCATAATTTTGTTTTGCTACGGGAATTATAGACTGGAAAATGCAATATGAGAATCTTGACCGGAAAATAATAATAATAATAATAATGAGTAGCGCTCTAAAACTAACTTGTTAGCTTCATATTATGAAGCTAACCACACTTTTAACCTTCAGATTCATCTAATGACTCTGATTAAATATAATTAATATTTAAATTAATAGATCATATCTGACTTAAAATTATAAAATATTAAAAAAAAAAACCTACATAGTACTAAAATGCTAAATCCTAGATATTTAAACCCTAAACCCTAACCCCTAAACCCCAAACCCTAAATCCTAAACCCTAAACCCCAAACCCTAAACCTCAAACCCCAAACCCTAATTTGGGATTTAGGGTTTGGGGTTTGAGGTTTAGGGTTTAGGGTCTGGGGTTTAGGGTTTAGGGTATAGGGGTTAGGGGTTAGGGTTTAGGGTTTAGGGTTTAGGTTTTAAGTTTAGAGTTTAGGGTTTTTAATTGGATATAATTAATATTTTATAATATATATTAATTTTGATCTAATTTAAATCATTAGATGAATCTAATGGTTTAGAGTGTGGTTAGCTTCATAATATGAAGCTAACAGGTTAGTTTTAGAGCGCTACTCTAATAATAATAACAAAAAGATTTTAATTAAGAAACGACAGGTCGATTGCTAACAAACGACATGCGTTTAATAACGCGCTGAGCTTTCATATTGTAAATCTCTCTCTCTGAGTCTCTGGCAATCTTGGGGAACAGAGAGTTGCGAAGTAGGAGTGGGACAAACAACAAATCACGGAGAGAATAATCCAACTCCAACCCAGTCAAATCCTCTAAGCCAAAGCCAGAAGAGATCAAACAATGGAAGACCTATGGAAGCGAGCCAAGAGCTTCGCTGAAGAAGCAGCCAAGAAATCTCAAACCATTACCACATCCTCCGCCTCCGCCAAAATCTCCGACTTAGTCTCCGAAACCGCCAAGCGATCTCGCGAGTTTGCGGCCGAGGCGTCCAAGAAAGCTGACGAGATCAAAACGGCAGCGCTTAAGCAAGCGGATCAGATCAAATCACTCTCCGTCTCCGAGATTATACCTCCTCAGCTCTCCTCCCTCTCCTCCTCCTCCGCCTCCGCCTCCGCCGCTGAGCCGTCCGAGACCGAGCTCCAGAACTTCGGAGTCTCCGACGATCTCAGAGACTTCGTTAAGGGACTCACTTCCGATACCTTCAAGCACTTTCCGATCCAAGGTAATTCACTCATTCCAGCGCACTTCTTCGTTAATTTAGTTCAATTGCTTTGTAAATTGTCATCAGTGAGTAGAATGTGCGTTGCCGGATTTGCTTTAGATGAAGCGGAGGAGGTTTCCGAGGTGCCGACTACGGCATCGAATGTGAGGAAAGATCTGACCGAGTGGCAGGAGCGACATGCCACTTTGGTTCTCACTACTGTTAAGGTCAATCTCTGCTTCTCTTTCTGTTTCAATTTTGATTGAACGCATCAGAAGCATAGTCTATTAGACTTTGATTCTGCTATATTGCCCAAAAGGATGAACAAATTTGCTGAAAGATTGTACCTTCATATCGTTGAATTAAAGTTCTTTAATATCTCTGCATAATTGCTAATTGATCCTGGCTTTTGTTGTATGGATTGAGTATCTTAAAATTTATTTAGCTTCTGAATCTGGATTGTGCAAGATTCCTTCCTTCATTCATCCAATTAAAGTACAGTATATTGATGCTCTGTGGTGATTGCTGTTTACTTTCTTGCAGGAAATTTCAAGGTTAAGATATGAATTATGCCCGCGTGTTATGAAAGAAAGAAGATTCTGGAGGATATATTTTACCCTTGTGAGCAGTCATGTGGCTCCGTAAGTTTCAAATCATTTCAGTTGAGCATTTTTAATTAAGTTGATGGTTTACACGTGTGTGAGCTTCTTTCATGTTAAAGTGAACATGAGTATGGAATAAGAATTAAGCAAGCATCTCACTTTAGTCAAGAGATAACTTTGCACTGTGACAAGAGGACGAGAGGTAGAAGCTCTTTTGTGGGGCTTTAGAGGATGAGTATGCCTATTTCTAGGAAGGGCTTTGTTAATTTGAAAAAAAAATTGCCTCAAGCTGTAGCCTTTTCCTTCAATGACTGTGAACTTGTAATCAGATATGAAAAGCGATATATGGAGGAGTTGAAGCTCAAGGAAGCAGAGCAATTAAAAGACGATAAAGTGAAGCAAACACCTGTAGTTGGAGAGGCTGACAAAGCTGAAGGAACCGAAACGAACAAGAAGAATTTAACTTCCAAATCTTCATCATCTGAGCAGGACTTGGATACATTCCTTTTGGGGGATCTTGAAGACAGCGATGGGGGTCAAGGTCCAGTTCTTTCACTTTTTGACTCGTCAAGTTCTATCATAATGTAGTTCCTTTATACATCGGGCCACCATTTTACCTCACAGATGCATATACCTTTCAACTTATTCCTCTAAATTCACTTTTTATTGATCTCTAGTTTCCATCTCTTAAAAAGTTTAAATTCCTGAAGTATGGACTGGCCAAAAGAAAGGGTGGTATTCAGTTAGAGTCCCTTGCATTTTACCTAAGAAAATACGTAAGACACAACAGGTAACTAGAAATTGTGATAATCCCAAGTGCTGTAACTTATTATTAGTCAGTAGTTGGGTATATTTTTCTTGAACTGCTCTGCAAATTTCTGCTCTTTATCTAGGATTTTCATTTTTGTTTACTTTAGCCCTCTGTTTGTTGACAATTTGTTTCTTCCAGATGATGGCAACGATGATTTTGATGATGATTTTGACAAGATTGACAATTCAGTAAGCATCATTTATCTTGTGATTCATCTATATAAATTTTGACTTTGTCGATTACTAGAACCTATGACTTCCCATACATTTCTCGGTTTTAGATTAAACCCTTCCATCTTTGGTTCCTGGAACATTTGTTCCACAAATAAAGTACAGCGCAAATAACTGGAGGCATTTTAATGGAACTTGCAGGATGTTGAAGATGAGAAGCATGTGAAGAAATGACATGTGCAGTTGATCATAAAGTTGCTGCCTAGGGATATTATGAAGCAGAATGCATACATGGTTCTGTAAAAAATGGATGAATCAAGTACCAGCAAAGGGAAAAACGCCGAGCTGTTTTTCGTTATCTCAGATATCTTATTTGTTATAATTTCTTATGGGAGCTGTAGAGTTGATTACTTTGTAGAACTTGAAATGAGATGACATCTAAAGGTGATTCATTTGTTATATTTGTCCTAGAGAGTGACGGTGGAGAGTTGGTGATTCCCGTTTTATGTCCAAATGGGTCGACCCGACTGCCGGCAGTGTACAGTAGACCTGATTATGTTGAATATAATTTCTATACATGCTCCATAAACTCGTTTATTCCTGCATAACCTACCATTCTATCTATTCTGAACTTGTAGGAAAGTCTAGGTCTATAGAATTAGAAAACTACCAAAGATCCCTAAAGTTTCAATTTTGGTATAACAATTGCCAAAAGAATTCCCTAAAATGTTTATCAACATTTTACAGGCAAATCGATAGGGCTAAAACAGCCGAAAGAGCAAACCTTGTGGATCCATTAAGTGAAATACTCGAAAGAGTCGAAAATTACAAACGATCGCAGTCTATTATTATTTATTACTAACCTTTGTATTAGTAATAAATCGGGTCCTATTTGAAGTGACATAAATCGGGTCGGGTTTTGGTCTCCTTCGCAGTACTCACAGTGCTCACTAGACTCACCTGCAGAACTCTGCTTGAGCAGTGGCATTTGGAGGCTGGCTTCATGGCTCTTCTTTCTTTCATCCTTAACCCAAAGAGCTCCCTCCAAAGGTCCTCTCTATCCCTCTCTTTTGGCCTAATTCCAAACATATCCTCCTCCCTCTTCTCTACTCTTTGCAGTGGCCACCCCTCCTCACAGGCCTCTCCGCCGGTCCCAAAGAAAGTACCTTTCACAGTCTCAGTTCACGGCAGGACGTGGCAAGACCCCTACCGTTGGATGTCCAACACCAACGACCCTGATCTCTCCGACCATCTCAACCAGGAAAACTCGTATGCCGACGCTTTCATGGCTGACACTCACCACCTGCAACAAACTCTAGTCTCTGAGATGACAAGTCGAATGCCCACCAAGATTTCCACTCCTCCTGAGCGCTGGGGACCCTGGTTTGCTCATTTCCCACATGCCCATTTCATGTTCTTGCAGAATTTGCTTTAGTTTCTGAACAAGTGAAGATAACGCATCAATACCCTTTTGTTGCATTCAAATTCAAATCGAAAACAGTTTAGGGAATGCTGCATTGTGAAACAATAAGAAGAAGCTACAAACTTTCATGAAAAAGAATACACATGATAAGGAAAGTTCAAATTTTGTGGGAGGGGGAAGTTTTGGTTCTGCTTCTATTTTGTGTGATATATGTCTAGAATTTGAAAGTGATATCAAAATCTTTTGTTAAACTTGAGCAGGTTGTATTATCAATACATTCCAGAGGGGAAAGAATACCCGGTACTTTGTAGAAGATTAGAAATTGAACAAAATGGTTGGATTAAGACTTTTCTTCGTTATGCAAGAGGAGGTTTTGGAAAGGAGGAAATTTTGCTCGACTGGAATGAAATTGCAGAGCAATATGGAAAGCTTCTTTCTTTCTTTCTTTCTTTCTCGTGGGACAAAATGATGTGATTATACTAGGTTCTTGCATAGGTTCTTTTCTTCGTATTAGTTATTTACTGAAGGTTTATGTTCCTTCTATGCAGGTTATGTGCATGTTGGTACGTGTCGAATTTCACCAGACCACCATTTCCTAGCATACACACTCGATATTAAGGGTGATGAACAGTTTGTGCTTCAAATTAAGGACCTAAGAAGTGGATGTATTATTCCCAAATTACAAATTAATGGTGTTGTTAGCTTGGCATGGGCTCAAGATGGCAGTACTCTATTCTATACACTATCGGATGAGAATCAACGACCATACAGGCATGCTTCATCTCTGCAATGTATCTTTTCTTTTGGCTGAGAATATTGTTTCACCTATCCCCCCCATCTTTGGCAGGGTTCTCTGCTCAAAACTGGAATCTGACGATATGGAAAATATCACCGTGTTTACAGAAAGTGATTCCAGCTTCTGTGTGGACATAACAAGCACAAAAGATGGCAAGTTTATAACTGTCAATTCAAATTCAAGGACTTCATCTGAGGAAGGAATTTTACTAGTTCATCTTGTTTTTCCTTTTCGATGGAGTGTGTCTTTAAACATTCTCATTTTATAAGGCTAATTTGTGTAGCTTAACTTACAGGTTTATTTAATAGATTCTGCCAACCCATTACACGGTTTGCAGAAAGTGTGGAAGCGCGTTTCTGGTGTACAGTATTTTCTGGAACATCACCATGGAATATTTTATGTTCTTACAAATGCTCCTATGAGTGAAATCATGGAGTGGTCTGGTGAAGGTTATTACCTAGCTAGATGCTGTCTTGAAGATTTGCTGTCATGTAATTGGCAGGTCAGCTTTGTCCTTACTCCTGAACTTATATATGGATACATGGTGTTGTCCCTTTGTAATGTTATCTGTAGTTAAAATTTTCATGATTGAATCTCGCTTATGTTTTCTAGTCCTTTTTCTCATTGTGATACTTTACTGTTTTTGATTTTTAGAACATCATCCTTCCTAGTGAAGACTCTAGCATTCAAGACATGGACATGTTTGATGGACATCTGGTCCTTTTTCTCAACAAGAAGAGTTTGTCTATCGTTTGTTCCATTGATTTACCTATGGCTATTGATCGTAAGGTATTGATCTCTCTGCTTAGCTACATTTTGTTTATGGTTAAGCATTCAAAGAGTCTAATACCAGTTATATACATAATAGAGTATTGCACTCAAATGCAATCTTTTAGCTCAACTCACAGAGCTTTTATATCATTAGATATGTAGTCTCACAACTGCTTGTTTCTCTCCATCTCTAAGCGTTTTAAATTACTTGTTCAGATCATGTTAAAAGAGCTTTTTAATTTATTCTTTTAAAGAATTGTGCTTAGGGTTTACCTTTATATCTGATACATAAAAATGCTATTGACTTCTTTGCAGCATCAAGTGAAGATTGAAGATCTTAATCCATGGTTTTTCCCTCTGCCCTTAAATTCATGCAGTGTTGCTCCAGGTTCAAACCATGATTTCAAGAACTCGGCATACCGTGTGGTGGTTTCTTCTCCTGTGGTATGACTTTATAAGCTTGATTATAAGAATTTTCTTTCTGTTCAGAATAAAAAGTAGTTATGCATGATTATAATAACACTCTTGAGGTATTGAAATCTGCGTTTTACTATACTACACCACTAATGTTTGAGGTTTTACTTCAAGTTGAGATATAAGCATTGCCATTGGATTGTCAGCCAAGTGGTACCACTCGTTTAATAGGGAAAGTGCAAGATTCGATTCATCAGAGGGGGAGAGAAATATTTCATGAGTGCTGGAAGGATGCCATTAAACTTATTAATTTATTATTCCCCATCCTTTGTCCTGATACAACACGGGACAGTCCAATCCAAATATTATCGAATCTCTTATGAACTTAGTTGAAGAATATGCTCATCTTTGTAATAGTTATTGAGGGAAAAAAGTTGAATGTTCAAATTTACATCTGCTATGCTAATTTCAGTTATTCAATTAAGTACTGTTCATTTTGACTTTCTTGCCTGTAAGACTCTCTTCCTTTCTTTTAAAATGTGTAGATGCCTGATGTAGTTGTTGACTATGACATGTCAACACGGAGATTCTCAGTTGTGCAGCAAGAGGAAGTGAGGGACTTTTGTGATACATGCCCACCAGCCAGTGAGCAAGATATGAACCAAACTCTTGGTAAACAATATGAGAAGGATGAAAATGTCCATACAAGTGAATGTCAAAGATGGAAAGACTTTTCTGCTGAATACTGTTGTGAGAGGAGGGAAGCTATTTCCCACGACGGTGTTAGAGTTCCTTTGACCCTACTGTACTCTAATACGGCATGGAAAAAGGGTCGGTCACCTGGCCTTCTACAAGGATATGGAGCATATGGGGAGGTTTTAGATAAAAGCTGGTGCTCTGATCGCCTGAGTTTACTTGACCAAGGCTGGGTGGTGGCCTTTGCTGATGTGAGGTTGGTTTCTTTGGACCTTTTTTTTTGGGGGGGTGGGGAGGGGGGGGGTTTAATGAAAGATCATTGAAGACAAAATTTTGTCTCTTCTTCCTGTGATTCTTAGAACTGATACAGATAATTTAAAGATTTGGCTTAAGTTGACCATATAAAATTTAGAACCTTTCAGCCTACTTGATGTCATGTAAATTGTTCTGATGATTTTATTTTTTTTCATTTCAAAATCTTGCCAAAATTGAATCTGTTCTGTGTAATTTTAGTTTGTGTTCTTCCATACCGTAACATCAATTGTGTATTTAGAACAAAGCATATATCTACGCTCTAGCCAGGATTAAGTTCAACGTGTGATTTAATACTGAGAACCTCCATGCCAATGTGATTCTACCTTTTGAGCTGAAATGAATGTGCTGTTTTTGCTTGTTGGGTGTGTGTGTGTGTGTTTTTTTTTTGGTTAAATATCTTGATGTGGTTGTATGATCAGGGGTAGCGGTGGAGATTCTTCATGGCATAAAGCTGGCAGTCGGTTTAATAAACTGAATTCCATATATGATTTTGTATCATGTGGCAACTACCTGATTAAAGAGGGTTATGTACATAGAGATCAGCTTGGTGCTATTGGACATAGTGCTGGAGGTCTTCTTGTTGGAGCAACTATCAATATGTACCCGGATCTATTTAGTGCTGCTATTTTGAAGGTTAGTGTTTTATAGCAAAATATTTACCATTTACCATCTTTGTTGTTAGTATGAAGGAAAATGAACTCTTCAGCATTTCATTGCTAATTTGTGTCTAATTGTCACATTGTTGGGACTGATGTTTGGTTCTTTCTTTATCAGGTTCCATTTCTTGACGTATGCAACACTCTAATGGATCCCAGTTTGCCCCTTACCATTTTGGATTATGAAGAATTTGGCAATCCTCAGTTACGGTCCCAATTCGAGCATATCTTGAGTTATTCACCTTATGATAACATCTGCCAAGGCAGCTGTTACCCGTCAATGCTTGTTACAGCGTCCTTTCACGACTCAAGGTAAGTTCTTCTTATGCTTTCCTTCATCCTAATTACGTGCATCTGAACATGTGTTGGTGCGTGCTTATGGAATATATTTACTCAATATTCTTACTCTGGTTGCATTTATTATGCATTCTCAGGGTTGGGTTTTGGGAAGCTGCCAAGTGGGTGGCCAAAGTTCGAGATGTTACATGTCCCCATTGTTCTTCTTCTGTTATTCTGAAGACAAATATGGAGGCCGGAGGACATTTTGGTGAAGGTGGACGCTATGCTCAAAGTGAGGAAACTGCTTATGATTATGCTTTCCTATTAAAAGCTATGGGGATGTTGAAGAATGAAGAATAAGGCTCACTATGGAAGTTGGTCTCACAAGAAAGCAATTGTAGAAGTCACTTACGTCCCAGGTAAGGAACAAATTGTTCTTCTTGCAATCCTGCTGGGTTTTTTTTATAGAATAAGGCACTAGAGAGAGGCTGGGGATGTATCATTCGAATAAAATTTTATGCAGAGGCTCTGAGTTGGTTCAACACTCCCTAACCTAAATGAGAGATTTCTGAACAAGGTAAACTGATTCCGGATTGACACAGAATGGTAAGAGTTCCTAGTGCAATCCTCTCCTCAGATGAAGTTGCTTGGAGATTCACTGGCAAAGACTTCATCAAAGATGATAAAAGCTTATCTCAGTTGAAGCATGAAAGAGGATCAGAGGATCTCTGAGTAGAAATTATGGACAAAAGGGAACAGTCTTATCGTATAGTTTATGTCTCTAAAATGTGGCATTCCACGTTTTACATGATCCAACATAAATGTGTAAAAGTTAAGGACATATATGTAAATACAATCATATTCTCTTCCATCTTCATGGTTGATTGGAGGGTGTGGAAATTACACTGGTACGAGATTGTATAAATGGGTTTGATTGCTCAAACGTAACCTCGAAAATATGGGCACCCATCACATGAATGCATGACATTAACTACAACGACAAAATAAAAATGACAACAGAGAATTAAAGCATGACATTAACCCTAACCCTAAACCGTAAATCCTAAATCAGAGATAGGGACATGATAATGGATGGGGACGGGGACACATGAACCCTAAACCCATAAATTCTAAATCCTAAACCCTAAACTCTAGCCTAAGTCAAAACCCTGAACCTTAAACCCTAAATCATATCCTAAATCCTAAACCTTAAATCATAACATAAACCCTAAACTCTAAATCATTCCCTAAACCCTAACACATACCCTAAACCCTAAATCAGGGAAAGGGACGAGGACGGGGACGGGGACAGGGTAAGGACAGGGACAAGAACATGGACTGGGACAAGGACAAGGACAAGGACGGCAACGGCAACGGGGACGGGGACGGGGACGAGGATAGGGACATGGACATGGACAAACAAGGACAAAAACCAACCTTTTCAGATGGGGTCAATAAATCATAATCTCTAAACCCTAATACATACCCTAAACCCTAAGTCAAAACCCTCATCCTAATACCATAAATCTTACCCGAAACACTAAACTAATACCTTAAACTTTAAAGTCAAAAACCTAAATCCTAAACTCTAAACCCTAAAGTCAAAATCCTAAACCATAAACTCTAAATCATACCCTAAACTCTAAACCCTAAACCCTAACACATACAGAAAACCCTAAACCCTAGAGTAAAAACCCTAAACCGTAAATCGTAAACCTTACCCTACCCTAAGTCAAAACTCTAAACCTTAAACCCTAAATTATACCATAAACCCTAAATCATAGCCTAAACCCTAAACTCTTAATAATTCCCTAAACCCTAATACATACCCTAAACAAAATATCCTAAACCTTATACCCAAAACCCAAAACCCTAAGCTTTAAATCATACCCTAAACTCTGATACATATCATAAACCCTAAAACCTAAACCCTAAATCCTAAACCAATACCCTAAACCCTAAACGGTCAAAACCATATCCTAAGCTCTAAATCATACCATAAATCCTAAACCTAAACCCTAAACCCTAAAGTCAAAACCCTAAACCCTAAATCGGGGACAAGGATGGGGACAATGACATGGACATGGACGGGGACGTGAACGGGAACGGGGACGGGACAGGGACATGGACATGGACATGGACATGGACAAGGACAAGGACAGGGACAGGGACAGGGACAGGGAGGGGACATGGACGGGGACATGGACAGGGGACATGGACATGGACATGGACATGGACATGGACATGGACATGGACATGGACATGGACATGGACATGGACATGGACATGGACATGGACATGGACATGGACATGGGGACGTGGACATGGACGTGGACGTGGACATGGACGAGGACGAGGACGAGGACGAGGACGAGGACGGGACGAGGACGAGGACAACCCAAGAACCCTAAACCCTAAATCCTAAATCCTAAACCTTAAACCCTAAACCCTAAATCCTAAACCCTAAATCCTAAATCCTAAATCCTAAACCCTAAACCCTAAACCCTAAACCCTTAACCCTAAACCCTAAACCCTAAACCCTAAATCCTAAACCCTAAACCCTAAACCCTAAACCCTAAACCCTCTTACCCTAAACCCTAAACCATACCCTAAATCCAAAACCCTAAACCCTAAACACTAAATCATACCCTAAACCCTAACACATACACTAAACCCTAAACTCTAAATCATACCATAAACTTTAGACCCGAAACCCTAAATTCAAAACCCTAAATCCTAAGCCCTAAATCATACCCTAAACTCTAAGCAAATCATACCCTTAAACCCTAAACCAAGAACCCCGAAAACCCTAAACCCTTTAGGATAGGGTCAATAAATCATAATCTCTAAACCCTATTCTCTAAATCTTAAATCTAAACCTTAAATCATACTCTAAACTATAAGTAAAAAATCCTAACACATACCCTAAACCCTAAATCTTACCCTAAACCCTAAACCCTAAACTCTAAAACCTTAAACCCTAAAGTCAAAACTATAAACCCTAAACTCTAAATCCTAAACCCTAAATCATACACTAAACCTAAAACATACCCTAAACCCTATACCATACCATAAACCCTAACCCTAAACCCTAAATTGAGGGGGTCAATAAACCCCTAAATTGAGGGGGTCATCTCAAGAACAAAATTGTAACAAAAAATCATAATAAGCTAAAAAAAAAAATTGTCCTTGTGTATAGGCCAGTCGATCGCCAAGAGTCGTGTAGCAACGCTAACAATGATTTGTGCTTCATAGTTTATATTTTCCTCCTATATATATATTGATCTTAGGAAATGGTGGATAAAAATATCATTAGATCAACTAGGTTTCGGTCTCCTATATACATTGGATCCTCGTATTTTAGACTTTCAGATAAAGACATATTGTATAAATAGAAATGTGACACTTTTTAATATACACTATGTTGTTAAGTTATGTATCAGATACACTAAATAATTTGTTAGTGATTCACAATATAAAAAAAATTTGTTTGTTAGTGTAATGTTAAAAAACTGGCCGCGTGTATACACTACACAGTCCTAAGTCCTAATTAAAAACAGTGATGGAAGACAAATTCTAATAGTAATTAATCTTAATTTTTACTTCAATCAGCTGTATTCTTAAATCTTACTGATTGGTCCCTATTCGTTTTTAATTTCAGTACCATCAGGTTTTGGTTTCATGAATCATGCATGTCTGTCTTGGTTCGATGTCATAGAGTTATTGTTAAACCTCTAGCCACAAAACAATAAGAAGAACGAATTAAGAACGTACTGATAAGTAAATGTTTCATTTAATTCCTCAATATATAAATAGAACCAAAACCTTGTGGCACCAAAGGCAAACCGGCCGGCCAACTCATATGTGAGACTCCTCATCTCACATATTCCTAAAAAATTATAACAAACTCCAGCATTTCTTCTATTCTGATTAAACTACTGTCACACTAAATTCCTTTTGGTTTTGCTTCTTTTTGACACAAATACTCTGCAACACACTTGTTAGTATCTGAGAATGGATGGAAAGAAGGAGCCAGAGTATGGAGAGGTGAAGGAGAATTCTTACAATGGTAAGCTCAAGTACTGGAAATATGCCGGAGGAGTGAAAGCTGAAATGTTGAAGGGTTGAATGAATGGTACTAATTTCAAAGCCGAAAAGTACTTGAAAGGTCTGGACGTCATAGCTAGGATCCGACTCGCCCGGTTGAGATTGTGGGCGGTTCGACTGACGAAAGCGCTGCTACTTTTGGCTATTGCATTGCAGGTCAAGGGTTTGGGTGATACCTTGTTGCCAAAGATATCCAGAAGCTCTCTTCCACCAGAAAGTACGTATAGCACTATATGCACCAACTATTATCGTAATGGATATTTGATGGTTTCATCCAATGGAGGACTAAATCAGATGCGATCTGGTGTAAGTAATTAATTTGCTCCTTTACGATTTCCAGTTTACGTATAAACGTACAAGAAGTACTAGCTAGCTACACTTTCTTCGTAGATTTATGTTCCCATATATCATTATGGTTTTTGTTATTGTGCAGATATGTGACATGGTAGCAATTGCAAGATATTTAAATGTCACGCTTATAGTTCCTGAATTGGATAACACCTCCTTCTGGAATGACCGAAGGTAATTACCTAAGGCTTGATTAGCAGGTTAATATATCTCTTTAATTTTTATCTAAATGTCATATATATATATATATATATATATATATCATGCTGCAGTCAATTTGAAGATATATTCGATGTGGATTATTTCATTACATCACTGAGAGATGAGGTCAGAATTCTGAAAGAACTACCTCCTAAGCAGAAGAAGAAAGTGGAATTAGAATCCCTTTACTCCATGCCCCCCATTAGTTGGTCCAACATGACTTACTACTATAACACGGTAATTAATTATTCATACTAGTTAATTCTTTGATCTTCAAACTATCATCAATTAATGTCACTAATTGATCGTATTTTGTACGCACGCACTTGATTAATCAGATTCTTCCTCGCATACACACATACGAAGTTGTGCACTTCACAAAGACAGATGCTAGGCTTGCCGACAATGGCATTCCTGAAGAGGTTCAGAAGCTTCGCTGCCGTGCAAACTACCAAGCTCTGAAATTCGCTCCTCTGATCGAGGCATTAGGCAAGAAAATTGTTGACATTCTCCGCGAAAGAGGCCCTTTCTTGGTCCTTCATCTCCGGTACGAAATGGACATGGTGGCCTTCTCTGGTTTCACTGAGGGTTGCAATCAAGAAGAGATTGAAGAGACCACAAAAATGAGGTATATGCTTTTTATTTATTTAAATAAGAAATTACTATATTTTTGGGTTTTATTATTCATTGATATTAGACTTAAGTACTAATTGGTTGTGTAAATTTGTATGTCTAAGATATGCTTATCCATGGTGGAAAGAAAAGGAGATTGATTCAGAGAAGAAAAGGAAGGATGGACTTTGCCCTTTAACCCCTGAAGAAACTGCACTAGCACTGAGGGCACTAGGCATTGATCGGAATATTCAAGTCTATATTGCTGCCGGAGATATATACAAGGCAGAGAGGAGAATGGCACCTCTCAAAGAAGCTTTTCCAAATTTGGTAATTCAATTTCAGTAATTAATTTGCTAAATTGTGGCGATACCAAATTTTGTGTACCAAGCAATGATGGTGTAGCTTTTGTTGGACGGTTCAGGCCTTGAGGTGAGCCCTGAATCCACAAGCAAAACACTTACATATACCAAATTATTTGGTATACAAATTCTGGTATACCAAATAATTTGAGAACCGAGAAATATGATCTATTATATATAACTAATACATTTTCTAAGTGACATAGTTTTAGAATTTTAGGGTACGGTTAAGCATAAAAAACGACATTGAAAATCTAGAATGTGAAAATCGACCTAGGTTTAACCGCACGCACATGATCAGTTCCAGAAAGATTAGCAAAAGATGTAACTCTAAATTGAACAGGTGAAAAAGGAGACATTGGTGGATGCATCGGATCTTCTTCCCTTCCAAAACCATTCAAACCAAATGGCGGCTCTGGACTACTATGTCTCTATAGAGAGTGATATTTTTATCCCAACTAATGGAGGAAACATGGCAAAAGTAGTTGAAGGGCATAGAAGATACTTAGGGTTCAAGAAAACCATTCTTCTAGACAGAAAAGCTCTGGTGGATCTGATAGACCAGTACAACAATGGAATCCTGAGCTGGAGCGAGTTCGCGCACGGAGTGAATACTGTTCATGCAGACCGTATGGGAAACCCAACTAGAAGATTGGAGGTTCCAGGAAAACCTAAACTAGAGGACTACTTCTATACAAACCCAACTGAGTGTTTGTCACTGCCCGTTGAAGATGATAATCAATTATGACATGCACTACGTACAGTCTGCGACATGGTTAATATTTCTTTAGTAATCTTGTGCTTCAATTCTTAATTTGTGGCGAAGTTTATAAATCACTTTATTGTAATATTTAGGGTTTTATCATAAGTAGAGTCTAAAATTTTGGTGTACTGGATAGAAAGGTACCCAACTTTCATAAGTGATCAATAAATTATCTGAACTTTCAAAAACACGTCATCGGGATACCTCCGTCCATTTTTCGTTACTTGACTGTTAATTATGAGGGCATATTAGTTATTTGACATATCCCAACTTTCAAAAGTGATCAATAAGGTACATGAACTTATAAAAACACATCATCAAGATACCTCCGTTAAATTTTCATCATAACCCAGTTAAATGATATCACGTGTGGCCAATGTAAGATATCTAATGTAAGATATTTTTCAAGAATTTTATGGTATATTTTTTGTTTCTGTTTTGCTTATATCCTCTTCTTTTCTCTATTTTTCTCTTCGACTCCCACCGAGGTGAGAGACTGAATCTAATGCTACCGAGCTATTTTTTCATGTATGGATGAGGATTATTATCATGAAAAATACCTGACATTTGGACTGTTCATTACTTTGGTACCTGACATAGGAAAACTATCACATTAATACATGATCGTGGGTATAACACAAAATTTTTGGGCCAAAATCTCATATTCATATTTTTGCACCAAAATCTTTCCAAACTTAAATCACGATTTTTAACGATTTTCGAGTTGACATAACGTAAAAATACCAACTCGTTTATTTTTTACGATTTTTCAAACTCGGAAAACTAGAAAATTCATAAAAAATCAACGATTCAAAATTTTCAAGTTCTATTAATTGGAACACCTTATAAAAAAAACATGCTTTACCAATGACGATTTTTAAGAATTTTTTTTTTTTGCCGAAATCATGGTTTTTCACCCAAAACCGTGGATATAACACACAATTTTTGGGCAAAAATCGCATGTTTTTATTTTTGCACCAAAACCTTTTCACACTTTTAAGGACTTCTTGAGTTGACAGAAAGTAAAAATATAATTAATTTATTTTTTTAAGATTTTCCAAAGTCGGAAAACTAGAAAATTTATAAAAAAAACAATGATTCAGGATTTTCAAATTCTGTTAATTGGAACACCTTATAAAAAATAGGTTTTACCAATGATAATTTTTTATTTTTTTTTATTTTTGTCGAAACCATGGTTTTTCACACAAATTCGTGGGTTATAACACACGATTTTTTGGCCAAAATTACATATTCTTATTTTAGCATCAAACTCTTCACCCATTTTCTTTTTATTTTTTTATTAAAATCTAAATAACACGAAAAAATTCTCGATAGTCAGGCTATCTCCCCCATACCAATTAAATAAGAACCTCAATTAGGAAATGATAAATAATCCCACTTGGACTAGGAAATTATAGTTTTAAAAAAACATATGAATGACTTTTGCCAACGAATAGTTCGTCGGAAAAACGCATCACTCATTTTTTTAATTTCTTTATTAAAATCCAAGGAACACGAAGAAATTCTTAATGGTCGGGCTATCTCCTAACTACCGCATATCAATTATATAAGAACCTCATTTAGGAAATGATAATTAATCCCACTTGGCCTAGCTAGAAAATTATGGGTTTTTTTTAAAAAAAAAAAACATATGAATAACTTTTGCCGACGAATATGTCGTCGGGAAAACTCTTCACCCATTTTTTTTTATATTAAAATTTAGAGAACACGAAGAAATTCTCGATAGTCGGGCTATCTCCCCCATACGAATTATATAAAAACCTCATTTAGGAAATGATAAATAATCCCACTTGGATTAGGAAATTATGGTTTAAAAAATGAGTTTTGCCGACGAATATTTCGTCGGGACAACTCTTCACCCATTTTATTTTAATTTTTTAATTAAAATATAACCAACACGAAGAAATTCTCGATAATCGGGCTATCTCCGCCATACTAATTATATAAGAACCTCATTTAGGAAATGATAAATAATCCCACTTGGACTAGGAAATTATGGTTTTAAAAAAAATGAATGACTTTTGCCCACGAATATTCTTCGGGAAAACTCTTCACCCATTTTATTTTTATTTTTTTATTAAAATTTAAAGAACACGAATAAATTCTCGATAGTCGGACAATGTCCCCCATACCAATTATATAAGAACCTCATTTAGGAAATGATAAATAATCCCACTTGGACTAGAAAATTATGGTTTAAAAAAAATATATGAATAACTTTGGCCGACGAATATTTCGTCAAGAAAACTCATCACTCATTTTTTTTTAATTTCTTTATTAAAATTCAAAGAACACGAAGAAATTCTCAATGGTCGGGCTATCTCCTAACTACCCCATACCAATTATATAAGAACCTCATTTAGGAAATGATAATGAATCCCACTTGGACTAGGAAATTATGGTTTAAAAAAAACATATGAATGACTTGTGCCGACAAATATGTCGTCGGGAAATCTCTTCACCAATTTTATTTTTATTTTTTTATTAAAATCTAAAGAACACGGAAAAATTCTCGATAGTTGGGCTATCTCCCTCATACCAATATGCAATCATTTTTTTAAGGTAAAAAATAATTCAATTAATACGACAAAACGTACAACCAAAGGGAGACGTAAGACCTCACCCCAAATCGATTACAGACTACAGAGAACATGGGCAGAAATAGCCCAATCTGTAAATGAACAACTGCCTCATTCCATAGATGAGGGTAATTATGGGGACTAGTAATATTTTTTTACAAGTAAAATGAGGATGAGAGCAGATTATCTTGAGGGGCAAAATGCCCACTACCCACCTGCAATCCCACAGGAAAGGAAAGGGACCATTATATCATGCTGGAACCCCGACCCTGCCTATTTTCCTATTACAAAGAGAATAGTGGAAACCCAAAATTAAATGAGGGAATATAAAGCTAGCCTTACTCTTTTCAAGAAATTTGGGACTTGTAAAGTAGAGTGATTAAGAAGATTAACAAGGATTTAAGAATCGATGCAATTAAAAAGAATTGTATCATTTAGCTTCCATCACTAACATATGATGGCCTAGTCTCCCAAATCTCTTTCAAGAAAAAAAAATCAAAGAACAACTGATTAAGAACATTCATTTCAACACTTGAGGTTGAATTCCACGATCTGAATTCCCATCTCCATCGATCCCATATGTGCATCATCGATCTATCTTTTTAACCTAAGAACATTGACTGTCAAACTTCTTTTGTACACCAAATAAACCCTTGTGATACAAGTCGATCTCGATCAATTTCCTCAAACAAACCGACAATGTATATGAATCAATATTATTACCTTTTCATTTTCACTCTTTAAATGCTGCGGAATCAATGTTTATTATTGACCCCAGTAGACCTATAGGTGTCATTATTTTTGGATTTGCTATGTTAATACGCATTTGCAATTGGCTTTCTAAACTTTAAATTTGGTTTTCCCTGCATTAATCCTCTGACGTAAATGGATTTGAATGACAAGACTGGCATTATATATAATTAGAGGATCCTCAAGTTCACAATAGTTGTGATAGGCACTTGAGTGAGACTGAATTTACTTACAAGAATCCTATTCAAGTTCTACATGTAACAAAATTACGGATGTGTACATAGGTTGTTTCGATATCATGGCCAAAATCAAGCAATCCGGATATATTTCCAATGCAAAATTCGATTAACTTGGGATAACTTAATGTTTTGGGCTGTGAAAAATATGATTTTACAGTTATATTATTATGTGTATAATCTCTATCAATTAACAAGATAAATAATATATATATATATGGTTGATGTGTGTCTGATGGAAGATGACTTGTAGTTTTCCTTTTTTAGACCTAATGCTAATGAATGGCCCAAACCCTGGCCTTGTGTAAACGATGGCATTATGTCCTAATTTATTGTACAATATATGACTCTAAAGTCTACCATTCCCTATATTTTCTTTGCCAGACGGGGGCTAATCAAGCCAGCTTTTATCTAAAAAAAAGCTGGTTGGGAAAACCACCTCAGCACGTACCCTTCAAATTCCACAAACCAACCCCAAAATTCTGTAATATCAGCTTGTGTTACTATATATATCTAATTTATTGCTTCATCATTTACATAATACGTATTCACTTCACTTCACAAGCTAGCTAGCTAGCTAGCTAGCAGATTAGTACTAGACTACTAGTGTGGTACTGGTGAAGATGGACAAAACCAAAGCTGATTTAGAAGGGTCTAAAATTCGTAGAAGCAAAAGTTAAGCATTGCGTACAAGAATATGGAGTACTATTTGAAGCATATAATGGGAGGGATCAAAGTACTCAAAGGAGAGAAGTTAACGAGCTTGATGGTTTCGCAGTCACAATTATGCAGACTCAAACTGTTAGCAACTGCAGCCACAACCATGTTGCTACTCTGCGCCTGCGCAGTGCAGTACACGACGCTCAGTGATGCAGTGAAGCCGCGTGTTCTGATGTTTCGCTCTTCTCAACAGTTTGCTCTTCCTCCCCAAACTAGTACTGCTGATATTGAAAGTACGTATACTGCAATGTAGTCTTAATTAATTTTCCCCATCTTATAATTAATTATTTTGTTCAAAAGTGAGCCTGTGGTTAGTTGAAGAAACCACCTTGGTGATGTGTTGCAGTTAATTAGTTCCAGTAGAGGACGAGTTTTTAGCTCTAAACAATTTTATACTGATCGATTACTAAAGTTAGCAATCTTGGTTAATAAACCAGCACACTGTCCATGAGAAAGACATGGGAAGTTAAAGCAGTTGTGTTCGATTTGCAACCATATACCAAATTTGGAACTTAATACTTGTACATAAATAACCACTTCAAGGGCTTCCTTTCTTCCTACGCTTCTCGATCAATCATGCATTTGCAATTGAAGCCTGTATCTCCGTCCGTCCAAAGCATTTACTCCCACACTCAAAGCCAGAGTCCCAAAAAAAATCGGCTATTGCAGCATAGATATATGCGTGCAATTGTGCATATAGCAGTATGCACGTCCAAATTGTACCTCTGTTTTATCACGATTGTCAGTCTATTTCTCTGCATAAAAGCTTTTAAAATGTTCATCCTTGTCAATAATCACGTCGTTGATCATCATGTATCTTCTTCTTCTTCTTCACCAATACCTCATTTTCAAGGGGATGACGTGAACAACGGATTTCTCATGGTCTCAGCCAATGGAGGATTGAATCAAATGCGAGCTGGGGTAAGTTAATAACAACATTTCATTCTAGATTCTGCATACTTTAAATTCACTTGCTATATATACATTGACTTCTATATTTAACCATGAAATCTATTCTGTACAGATTTGTGACATGGTAGCTATTGCAAGCTTTTTGAATCTCACGCTTATAGTTCCCGAGTTGGACAAAACCTCCTTTTGGAATGATCGGAGGTCAGTTGATTAAATCATCTCTGTTGTACGTTAATTTACCTGAAGAATTCACCTGAGTAACTATGTAGGATTAATACTTAATATGGCTGCAGTCAGTTTGAAGATATATTCGATGTGGATCACTTCATAGCATCATTGAGCGATGAAGTCCGGATATTGAAAGCTCTGCCTCATAAGCAGAGTCGAAGAGTAGAGATGGCTTCCCTCTATTCCATGCCCCCTGTTAGCTGGTCTAACATGACATATTACTACGACACGGTTTGTCTTCCCGATTCCTGCTCGGAGAAAAATTGTTTGTTGTATGTGCCGGTTATACAACCGGTGCAGACCAAATTTGTTATCGTCGTCATTATGTGCAGATAATAATGTTATGATCACTAACATGTGTGTACAACAGGTTCTTCCTCGGATAAAGAAGCATGAAGTACTGCATTTCACTAAAACAGATGCAAGACTTGCCAATAATGGGATCCCCGTGGAAGTTCAGAAAATGCGCTGCAAAGCGAATTACAAAGCCCTGAGATTCACTCACCCTATTGAGGAACTGGGGAAGAAGATTGTAAGCATTCTGAGAGAAAGGGGCCCATTCTTAGTTCTCCATCTCAGATATGAAATGGACATGCTAGCATTTTCTGGTTGTACTGAAGGTTGCAATGACAAAGAAATTGAAGAATTAACAAATATGAGGTGAGAGCACTACTACTACTAGGCCTTGTTGCTAGGTTTTCATCAATATTCTGCCCTACCATGAATGAAAACTTAAACTTGAAGTTGCTATTGTTATTGTAACAAACAGATATGCTTATCCATGGTGGAAAGAGAAAGTGATAAATTCCAGAAAGAAAAGGAAATCTGGGAAATGCCCATTAACTCCTGAAGAGACTGCTCTTGCATTGAGGGCTTTGGATATTGATCCTAGTATCCAAATTTACATCGCTGCAGGTGATATTTATGGGGGAGAAAGAAGAATGGAATCTCTGAGATTAGCCTTTCCCCATTTAGTAAGTTGATCAACTCAAACCTTAAGAAACAATTAACTTCCTCCATTACGATCATATTTGGTGCTTATTGTTAATGGTGTACGTGTGAAACAGATTAAGAAGGAGACATTGCTAGAAGCCTCGGACCTTGAGCCCTTCCGAAATCATTCCAACCAAATGGCTGCATTGGATTACATTGTTTCACTGGAAAGCGATATCTTTGCTCCTACTTATGGAGGAAACATGGCAAGAGTTGTTGAAGGCCATAGACGGTACTTAGGGTTCAGGACAACGATTCGTCTCGACAGAATGCTTCTAGTGAATTTGATAGACCAGTACAGGAAGGGAAGGCTGAGCTGGGATGAATTTTCCCAGGCAGTGAAAACAGGACATGCCAATCGCATGGGTAGCCCTAGACAAAGATTGGAGATTCCTGGTAAACCCAAGGAAGAAGATTACTTCTATAACAATCCACAGGAATGTTTGCCACCTATTTCTACAAAACCAAAGAGTCTGTGATTCATGTTACGATCAATGGAACGATATTACAGACCAATAGATCCCACTTCTCCGGTCCATCAGATGAAACCGTTCTTTCAACAGAATCAATGTAAAATAAATTTTTGTTCTTTTAGGTTAGGTTGGAAGAGGGTTAGATGTTGTAATGTTTTCTCTTTTTTCTATTGTACACGTAATTAGCTTGTAAGACGAGCTTTTAAACTCAAAAATCAGTTAATTTGGGAATTTTCAATGACGTCTGCCCGCCTGATATGAAACCTTCGTCAAGGCACAAGACGAAAGTTTCATCAGAAAATTAGATGAACCAAAATTTCCTCTAAACTAATGCACCAAACACAAACTACTACCAATAAATCAGTCTTGAGTGGCTCCATTAAAAATAATTATGTACGATACAACTGAAATGGCATTCCCTAAACACGAGTTCTTCAAGAAAAGAAAAGAAATAATCTATAATTTATGGAAATGGTTCTCAACATATGAGTTCAATGAAATAGTATACAGAAACCAAAGCACCGCATGTACACTAACCAGAAGATGGCACTGAGACATCCAAAGCAGAATGTGAGAGTAAAATCTGAATGAATGGATACTGAGAAGATTCACACGAGTCTTATGACTTTAGCCGCTTATGAGCTTGATCCGAGTCATCTCCACTGCCAGCATCCCTAAAATGTGCCAATGTTTGATTGCTTGAATGGGGATTCTCATGATCCTGGAAAGCGATGAAAATGAGATCATCAATCCTCTGTGTGTGTGTGTGTGTGTGTGTGTGTGTGTTTTGTGTGTGTGTGTGTGTGTGTGGAGAGAGAGAGAGAGAGAGGGGGAGACCTTAGAAGCCGGTGTTCCAGCAGACAACCCCCGATTTGCGCGATTTCCGAGATCAATCTGCACTGAGACATTAGCCTGTGACAGATCTACACCAGCACTCTGCAGTGCATGACTCAGAGAGTTCAACAACCTGTTCATCATCAATGTCATGCTTGTTATGAGCTTATAATTAATTACAGACCCAAACTGTAGAGCAAGGCTTTCAAGAAAATGCTGTAAGCATATGATAATGAGATTTATGCATACTCTTGTGTCCAGATTGGTCTTAAAATCTTAAATAGAATCAATCAAATTGCAGATTGATTAAATGAATATGAACTTTCTATGAGCCTGTTCTTATGATGATTAGTACAGTCAATTGGCCGAACAAGGCACAAGCTGAAGTCCACTCAGCTTAGATACACCTTGAATTAATATGAACATTTCATGACCCTGTGATTCATTAAAATTGAAAGCAACAGAACTATTATGTAATGAATAACAATAAGCAAAAGAACCAACACAGACAGAGGCCAAACAAGGCACAAGCTCAAGTCCACTAAGCTTAGCTACACCTTAGTACAACTACAAACTATTACAGGCAGTTAGAAGCAAACGACATAACCAAGACAATGCATGAGGTACATTAGATTACATTGAAAGTATCCACAACTAAATGAATTATCAAGGGAAAATATAAGACTATGGAGTCTTGATAGTAAAAGGGCCAACCTAAATTGACTCGCTGTAATTGACAAGTCAAAATGAAACTGTATGGATGGCAAATATTTCCAAAATTATATGAGACACCTAACTTTTGTTTTATTATAAGTCTTATCAAAGAAGAATTCATATAGAAATGGTAAGAGAGCCCACCCTTGTGAGTAAACACTTGAGATGCTTATTGTTCCACCTTCAATAGTCAGTTCCTCCTGTTGATTCAGTGCAGCACCACTAGTGGTGGGGCACTGAGTTGATTGGGCATCAGAAATTGGTCCATGAAGAGGATGGGCAAGCATACCATCACTTCTGACAGGGGGAAGCAGGTTCTCTGGCAGAGGCATAGGCGTAGGACGTCCCTTATTCACTATCTCAGGTTGCTGATCCATTATTTTAGAGGCAACATCCCTGCTAGGGTCAGATTCTACTGGATTCTGAGTGCTGTTTGCAAGAATATTCGGGGCAATAGAGATGTTATTGTCATCAAACTTTCCAGAAAATGGTGCAATCACACCAGTATCATTCTTTATCGCCTGAGGATTACCAACAAAACTCTGAACACGCCAGTGGCTATTTCTCTGTTTCACACAGGGTGTAAGTGTGTTAAATTAAGAATTACTTTTGAGAGGAAATAAGTACCATATTCAGAAACTAGCCTTATTGCATTTTATCCACCAGATACATGCATTACAAGCATGTAATAAATTCCAACTCAACAAAATAATGTGCACATCGCTTAATTACTCAATACTTCACAACATGGTGCAATGAACCAGTGAAAATAACTCCAGAGAAAGGGTTAGCAGAATTGTTTAGCCCACGTGAGGGCCCTAATGATTAATACAATTGAAAAGCATTACTGTGGCAAGTGATCGGAAGTGCTGCTTATTTAAGCTTGTATAACTGCATATATAAATCCTATTTCCAGAGGAAGCACATAGACAGTTATTTTAACACCAGTCTTTGAGAGTTAAGGTGAACCCTAGAACCCTACACTAAGACAATGCGAGTGGCAAAGAATCAGAACATTACCCATGGCATTAACTTTGTAGGCTCTGTACTCCACCCCTGGCATGAACCTTCATGTTTATTGACCCTTTCCTGTAAATATTGGACATACTCGATCACCTGCAGACCAAAATAAAAAAATAGACGGAGAATCAATAAACTAAGATTTATGTATTCTGCTTATACACAGTTCTTCCACACGAATACATACCTCCAGCAAGAATGATGCCGTATCTCGTTTTTGCTCACTATGGGGTATTAGATCTCTCAATATCTGGAATCTGAAAGGAAAGAATTAAGCAGTCTCAAGCCTTATGGACAAATCCATTCGTAAATTAGAACATCAATTGCACATTTGTAGTTAAAGAAAATTCTAGTACCATGGCTTACATTACATATCACTTGAACTACGAGGTAACTACCATGTAGCAATAAAGGGAAAAATTCTACCTTGAACAAAAGAAATCATAAAAGATCCAAACTTTAACGAGCCTTTTAGAACCTGAACTACTCGAGCCATTAACTTGTTTAACAAAAAACATATTTACCAAATTAACAACTAAATGAGTGAATTGGCACCATCAGCATATCAGTTTCTTAGCAGAAGTACCATCTGCGCCGCCAAATTAAATCAACTAATGGAATTGAATGAGGGGTGCAATGAGAACTTGCTGATTAACAATTGCAGAAAAAGCACACCTCTCATTGATCTTGCTCCGCCTCCGCTGCTCCGTGACTGAATGCTTCGATCGTATAGCACTAGCCTTATCGTTGTTCTTAGCATCTGGTTCCCCAATTTCAAATTCAAAAAAGCAATGCATAAGAAACACTAGCGCTAAAAGTTGGGCCCATATAAATTTCGAGGGGAACCAAGAACAATTCAATTGCTAAACACACACATCATTGGATCCACAAATTCGAAATTCTCAAGCTCGTGATGATAAAGATGTTACCTTTGCTGTTGGGATTGGAGGAATTGGAAGAAGGGCCCTCTTTCTTGGAGCCGAAGTCGTCGTCTTCGTACTCATCCTCCTCCTGACTACCTTTGGCTGCGCTTCTCATCCTTGTTTATGATTATTACGATGCTGGGTAGCTCTGTATTTGGTTTTCAAGATTTCCTGTACGAATCTGAAAAATGCCCAGATAAGGAAATCTCAGATACGTTACTGAGAATTTCGTATTGGGGAATTGGGAGTGAAGTTTAATGGATAGTTGCTGGGTGAGAATTCGGATTCGGGTTCGGGTTGTTTTTTTTCGGCGAAGCACGAGCGCGGCACCACCGTAGTTAGTTAGGCTGCTGCTGCTACTCAGCTCTCCTGTCAATGCTTTGGTGACCTGTGTGGCACCATGACTCGTTTGCGAGAAAATGATGGAGATGGATTAGCATGTGGATGACCTCATGTGCATCTCGTGAGCTCACCTAAATTTTGTTTCTTCTTCGATCTTCACCTGCAAAACCCACGACTGGCCCAGAAGGTTTAATTTTGCAAGCCGTCCGAACCCATGGTTTGATGAGCCGGACTTGGGCTTAGAACTTTAAACCCGAGAGTTGTCCCCGGAGCAACCCGATGATCACTCAAATGCCGATGTAATAGACAACTGAAATTTGTTTATGTTTTTTTTTTTTGGAACGAGGAAATTTTTTCATGTTTAATACTTCTTTTTTCGATAGATTTTGTTTATACTTTTTTCTTTAGTGTTTGTCACTTTTACTTTTGACCTTATTGATCGTTACTATGATGTCCTTGCACAAAATAACACAATATCATAAATATAAGCACATATTAATTTTGTAAACACCGACGTTTTGAACAATACTATACTCAAAGTCATTAGCCTAAGAGCAAGTCACCTTGTAAATTATTGACTAAGTCAATTATGCACCAACTATACCCTAAAATTCCGCACACTTTTTTTACTAAAATCGTAGCTTATTAAGTTGAAGAAGGCATAATATCTCATGTAAATATTTTGAGTTTGCAAATCTAACGAAACACACAAGAAAGAAATTAGAAATCTATGTGGTTGGATTGGATAAAAAGCCTCCTCAAAATCCTAAACCCTAATCTCTCATTTATATACCTCTCTCTTAAAAAATTGGGGATGCATGATGATGAATCTCCGTCATCAATGGACTGCCACCGATTACTTTAGGAAAGAACGAGCCAGAGTCATAGAAACGATAGGACGCCCTGGATATATGCCCATACCCACGCAACACATTCCACGCCCTCATCCCATTTCTCTCTTCTTCTTCTTTTTTGGTAAATCCCACATTCCATTTTTTGCATATACGCACATTCATTCTTATTCATCATTAATTACCTCGATAACTCCGAGCTTCTCTTGACCTCTCCCCCAAACTCACGCACATATATAAACCCACAAGATGGGAACCTGCAGCTCTCCGATATTGTCACCGGGAGATCACTGCTCCCTCACCCATCCGGCCACGTGGCACGCCTGTATATACAGCCACGTGGCATATGCTGCGCCTATAGAGCTATTATATTTATGTATATCTGACCCTAGCTCCTCAAGCTCCTACATTAATTTTGATCAATTCTATGATCTGAGATCTGCATCGAGAAAAAGTAGTGGATATATAGATAGATATTCCCTAGCTTAAGTGCCCCTCTAAACCCTAAACCCGCCCACGAACCCACGTAAAAATTATTTGATGAGTAAACCTCCATCATCACCACTCGCACTAGAAATGCATTTGGTTTTTTCACACAAAAACTCAATTTTGTTCAAACTGCTAAGGTTGTGGGCAAAGGCAACCGTATGTGCAGTAGTGCTCCCAACCATCTTCTTCATTTGCGTCCCACTCTCTATCCTTGTCATTCCACCGTTATTTATTGCTTTTACATGGGCGTTTTTCCTATGCAAGATACTATGTTTCTTGTGCCCCCTTAGAGTTTTAGACATCATGAGGTTTTTCAGATTCTGTACCACATTAATACTAGGCAGCAGCAGCAGCAGCACATCCAAGGCTGATCGGAACGACGACGACGAAGATAAGATGAAGGAGTTGATAGCTAAGAGCCTGGAGGATAAGCCGCCGCAGGCGATGAGCGTGGTTGAGCTGGATCCCTCGGAGGTGCCGTGTTTCTACGAGTCCGATGATCATGATCATGAGCAAGAGAATAGTAAGGAAGAAAATGGTAAAATTGGTATGTACGAGGAGGAAGGGTCGTGGCAAATTCTGGTACCAAAGCCCGCACTGCCCAAAAGGAAGAGGGACAAACATTCGGTATGAATTTCGATCATGCATGCATGTAGAATAATTTTGGTGCTTTTGATTTTGAAGTACTTGTTCATGTTAATTAAATAGTTGGGATTTGTGTACATTTTTTTATTCATTATTTTCGCAGTTCCACGAAGTTTTGTCATATTGGAGAAGCAAGGAGAAAGGAGAGGCACCATGAGAGAAGAAGAATGCAGCATCTAGAGAGATTAATGTAGGACTTGGGAGAGTTATTCGTTTGCTCTCAATCTTTTGCTTTTTCATTTCGTTAATTAATCACATGATCAATGTTGGAGAAAAATCAAATTCGACATTGTGCATTGTACATTTTCTATGTTCAATGGATCTCTCCACCCTGTGTGGTTAATTTTCTTTAAACAGCCTTTCTTTTTCTTAATCATGTCTTTGACTGCGATCATGAGTGCATAATCAAATCCAGCAGTACTCGATTACATTCAAATTCAAAAAGAAAATTTCATTAGGAGATTCTCGACACAAATTAATACATATTATGAAAGCAACATATCGAACCCTGCGCTAGCTAAATACAAATTTCAAAATAAAACAATGATTTTTTACACAGTGGCCCAGTTATATACATTTTTCCTCTAACAACACGCATTTATATATAAGTTCTTCCGGATAACAGTTTATCTATCTACAAGCATATATATATATATATATATATATATATTTTTGAGAGGAATGTTGTATGTAACCGGCACATCCAACAATTTTTGCTAGAAAACTTGACTAGCTAGTTGAATCGAACTTTGTGGGGAGAAGAGAAATGCTTCGCTGCGGCAACCATGGTCGCCTCTGGCCCAGTCAACGTCGGTACAGCTTTTGATCCCCTTGCATTTTCACCTTCATCACCAGCTGACGAGCCAAAGAAGCACCAAGTGAAGGGACTCAATACTGATGAGCCCATACTGATCTCTTTCTTGCCCTTTCCCATGATCTTATTGCTTATCAATTTAATCTGACCTGATCGACCTTAATTGTGGATATGTATATATATATATATATATGTTTGAGTACTATAGAGAGAAACGAACGCCTTTCTGCAGTAATGATGTAGGTAGTAGTAGTAGTAGTATGAAACAATAATGTGCTTGGTTTGTTTCGATCTGATGAGCATTATGAAACCCAGTTCTGCCTTTATATAGTCTCAGCTAGTCAGGTGTTGCTTGGGGGCCAAGTTCACCACAGTGGAACAGTATGAATATGACTCGTCTGGTTCAGAGGGAAAGATCGATCCCAACAACCGAGTAGATTATGACGTTTTTGATATATAGACCAAGTCTAGCTAGCTTTTTGGTCTGATTATACATACGTAGACCAAGTCTCACAAGAAATCGCTTGGATGCATGAAAATATTGGGAACTTTCTTTGCAGTAGCAGATATTAGTCACGTGTGATTATTCTTCCAGTAGTGAAGACTCAGGAATAATTTGCCTTTATATAGTCTCAGGTGTTGCTTGGTGGTCAAGTTCAGCACAGTATGAATATGACTCGTCTGGTTCAAAGGGAAAGATCGATCCCATGCAACAACCGAGTAGATTATGACGTTTTTGATAATAGATTAATAGACCAAGTCTAGCTAGCTTTTTGGTCTGAATATACATATGTTGACCAAGTCTCACAGGAAATCACTTGCATGCATGAAAATATTGGGAACTTTCTTAGCAGGAGCATATATTAGTCACGCGAGTGTGATTAGTCTTCCAGTAGTGAAGACTCAGGAATAATTTGCCTTGCTTGCAAGCGCAAAAACCGTGGGACGAAAATTGAGTGAATGAAATTGATTAGCAATGGCAAACACCAGGATCAATGCACAATATATATTTGATTGTTTCAATTGTAATTAATTAAATAAAGATATATATGAACCCTGCTAGCTAGGAAGTTTATGAGAAATCTTCTTTAATTTTTAAGGCCCCATTATAAGCAAAACTAGTAGTTTGTAAAGATTTTCTAAAATGCGCGCATTTGCTGTATTCACTTGCACTTTAGGCCGATAGCGTGTCAAACAAAAGTTGAGCGATCAAAAAATAGAATAAAGATAGCCTTTAGAGGCCTTAAAGAAATAAAGAATAAAGTCTTTGGAGTTAGCTCAAGTGGCGAGAGAGGATAGAGAGAATTGAGAATGTGCTAATGTCTTGCTTTGGGCTGCTTGCAATAGGTTGTTGGGCTTGCTGTCTCCAATTTAAGAGAGGAAAAAAAAGGAACAAATCTGGTTTAACTGTTTAAGTATCAGCTGTATGCCTGACAAAACTTGGGCTTGCAAAAGACACATATTTTCCCCTTTTATATACTGTTGATACTTGACAAAGCGAAAATTCGTGTATCCACCAAAGTACATATGTACTTTGGTGTTCTTAGCCGTTGGATCGGCAAATTTCTCATCCAACCACACATACCCCCTGCATGCACACCGTTGGATCTCTCACCTTCAATGGCGGAGCCAGGAATATTGAGTAGGGTGGGCTAATTTTTTTTTTTGTGTTGCTTACTTATATTAACATGGTAATTTTTTGTAAATCATAAATAAAATAAATATAATTAACCATTTATTTTCAACAACTTTAGCATATATAAATATAGTTAACAAAAATAAAAGGAAAAAACAATTTAAAGAAGTATTTGGGAAAAAAAAATTTATTTTAAGTGATTATTGTCTTTAAATATTTTTTTGTAGGTTAAAAATTTAAAAAATAGGTGGGCTATTGTTAAAAACAAAAGAGAAATAAGTGGGCTAAAATGTTTAAATGAAATATTATAGTTTAATTATGCCTATGAAAATTGTTTGCTGCCAGAATTCTACCCGGGCTACAGCCCAGGTCAGCCCATGGCTGGCTCCGCATATGCTCACCTTTACATGTCAGCCGTTTGATCGTTCAAGTACATATGTACTTTGGTGGATACAAGACACTCTCCTTGACAAAGCTTTGAAATATGAATAAGTATGTAATATGTACGTGTAGATCGAGGAACCCTATATATATATATATATATATATATATATATATATATATATATATATATATATATATATATATATATATATATAAATGAAGATTGCGTCGAAAGTCTGATTCCGGTAAGAGAGAAAAAAGCGGGGGGGGGCCCCCCGGGGCCCCGATCGAGAAACGAAACTTGACCATCTGGCAATCTCTGCGTTCTATTTCCGGGTACAATATTAACGTGTACGAGAGTCTAGCTACTTAATATTAATTAGAAAATTAATGAAGATCTAATTCTATAGATTATAAATTTCCAATTATCCAAACATGAAACATAGAACATGGGATGAGGGACCCATATAAAGCTCCTGTGAGTCCCTTGAAATTACAGCAAACTCTCACCAACAATATACAGGAAGCTAGCACTTTTCTGTTTTCTCAAACAAAGTAGCAATGGCATATATGCTAACTAATATCATATCCAGACGAAAAAGCTAGCTCACGTCTCGATATGCTCAGGCTAGGGTTTGATACACCCTCGTGTGCATGAACCTTCATCCACGTGAATAGTAATATAGTATAATCATATATTAATTGGAGCAATTAATTTTAGTTATAATATGGAGGATTTCTGATTTCACAGCCTAAAAAAGTGTGCACTGATAGAATATTAACAAAACAAGAAGAAGAGGCCTAAGCTACTGGTCTGCTGTCGTCTCTCCCTCCGAGTCGTCTCTGACCCATAAAGCCAAAATCCATGTGCGCCTTCACCGCCCAAACGCCCACCGGAAAGACTCTACAGACGCTCGCAGACCATGAAACTGCTTAACCACTCAGATGGTGCCACTTGACTTGTTTCTTTAGGGTTTGCAAACCCTTGGAGGAATCTCTGCATCCTGGTGACGAAGCAGCACGCTATGGACGTACTGCGATATTATTTTTTTTGGTACAGTGATACTGCGATCTATTTGTCTATTCTGATATATAATATATACACACACACATTATTCGTTTACATAATGATGCATATAGAGTTATAAAAATTCAGTGTATCGGGTCTCGCTGGCCAACCGGTGTGGCTCTAAGTCATGGCTTCGTTATGGGTTTTCAATTTTCATTTCACTAGGTTGTCCCCGCAATCTTATTTAGCTCCAATGAATGTGGTACAAAATTATATATATACATCAATTTTTATTTTTATTTAAAAAATACGATACAAATCTAGACATATGAACAATGATACATCGAAGGAGACAGAGAACCGAAACATATTGGAGATTGAAAATTCATCATCAACGGCATAAAAAAGTCAAATGTAGAGGCCCCTCCTCTATCCTCAAAGCACATCAGATGGGGAATATATTATCAAATTTCAGTTAAAATGTAGGAGTTGTTCGGACGGTCAATCCATAATGTCTTACATATACAACATATTTATACACACATTATGGATATAGAATAGGGAATATATATCAAAGATATAGATACTATACGAGTATTAAGTAGTAGAAGCTAGGATCCATAGAATCGTTAGTAGAGAGCACGATGGGGGGCAATTTCACCACTTTGTGTATGAAATGAAATGAAAACCTTGTAGCTAGGTTAAAACACAAACAAAAAATGGTAGGAGCAAAGGATAATATCGACAGGTAGCTTCATGGTCAGCAATCACCATCACGTGCAGAGTGCACTCATTAGGGGATTCCGATTTAGTTGACTGGAAGTGGATCAAGAATATTAGGGAACATGATAGGATTATTATAACGTAGGTTTGAAATCAATGACGAGTTGCAGGCTAGGTGCCTAGGTTTAATGTGTGACTCAGCACTTGCCGTCTCTACAAGAGAGGGTAGCTCGATCCCAATTAAGCTGCGACCGGCCTCGATCAGCTTCTTTATTCGTTCCATAATTTCATATTAAGATATGGCCGGCCCTACTTAATCATATTAGTTAAACCATCTCTAAGCTACCTATTAGCTATGGCTAATGGGTGAAGTGTCTTTTTTTTTTGACATCGATTAATTTGTCTTGTTCTGATCGATTTCACCGTCCTGTCTTGTTCTGATCGATTTCAATCTTCCTTTTAATCTATTTATTTATCTAAAACCCAAAGAACTTTGTGCATGCATGGTTATCCAATTATCCAAAGGATAAGAGTTGATATAAATAGAAACGGAAACGAGCCCTTTATTTTATTTTACTAATTTCACATTTTTCTCAATCTTTTTATTATTATATAATAACTAATATATATATATATAGTGAAAGTCATAAACCGAAAATCGAATATCTTCTACTTATAAATAAGAGACTTATGACTTCACCTTTATTGATTTGTTATATGTATTTAACCTATAAAGTAATTATCGAACCGTGATAATCGATTATATTAATAATAACGTTGAAAGGTGATGTATATATAAACTTTCATGGAATGGTTGTGTCTCATGTATAATAGAACACAGTATCACTTCAGAAACTGTGTCTTTACTTTCAAGTTGACATAGAATCATGCAAAATACTAGGGATCTCAATGTATACAACACCAATTTCTCAGTTGTAAAGCTTGACATTCCTTATTGAAGAAAGAGTGGTATTGACAAACAAAATTGTCATTAAAGTGGGAATTAACCATTTAGTTGGATGTGAAAGTACATGTATATTTTAAGTTAATTACACCCCAAAAGCGGTATTCCATTACCATTCGCATATGATGCTTGCAGCTTGCCTAGCTAGCTACTTTGAGCTTTGAAGAATTTGATTTGAATTAAGTGGAACTACTTTAGAGTTGTACATGATAAAGGCAAATAATAAAACAATTGCAAAATGAAGCGCACCTAATGCGACAACTGATAACATATACGACATAAAAAGTAAAGCAAAATCACTTTAAACCAACATTATTATTAATATAATCGATTATCACGGTTGGATAATAACTTTTTTTGGTTAAATACATAATAAATCAATAAAGATCAAGTCATAAGTCTTTCATTTATAAGTAGAAGGTATTTAATGTTGGCCATTCGACTTTCGCCAAACAAAAAAATGTAAGTCACATATTTTGTATCCAAACATGCAATTGATCATAATTAATTTAGAACTTTGACTTATTTACTAATTCTTCATCGAAATTAATGAATGCGGGAGGGGATCATGTAAATCCTTTTGGCCCCCCCTCTCTCTTCTCCCCCCCCCCCCCCCCCACCCCCTCCCCCTCCTCTTCTTTTTTTTTCTTCTTTTTGGGGGTTTTTTTTTTTTTTTTTTAAAAGGTGGGTTTCTTTTTCCCCCTCCCCCCAAAAACCACCACCCTCCCTCCTCCCCCCCCACCCCACCGGTTACCGGCCTTCTTCCTATCGAAGCGGTTACATTCTTCTTTATAGGATATTTTGGAAGTGTCTCGTTTTTCAAATTCAAAACATCATTTATATTTTTCCAAATTTAGCCCAAATAATTTTGTGAAGAGTTATATTTTAATTTTTTTTGGGTTTTTCCGGAATTAATTTCCCTTTGTTTTTTTTTTTTAAATACAAAAAACTGTTTTGGAACATTACCGAACAACCCCTTACATTCTTCTTTATAGGGATATTTACGTTTCTTATATTTTTTTGCCCAAATAATTTTGGAAGGTAGCTAGGTTTTTTTTTTTTTTACATATTATCACATATAGTACATGAACTATTTCATAATTATATACTTGGTACCTGAACTATAATTTTTGTCACCTATAATTTTGCACAAGGTACCAAAAGTTTTCGATTTTATCTCTTATGCTACCTAAACTTCAATTTGTGTCACAAAAAAAAACCTAAAGTTTTCTATTTTTGTCACAAATTATACCCAAAGTTTTAATTGTTTGTCACAAGTAGTACCCAAAGAATTTCATTTTAGTTTTTTTTTTAAGAAACACCGCATAGATCTGTGACAAAAATGACCTTAGGTACCACAAGAGATGAAATTGAAAACTTTGGGTACTACTTGTGAAAAATTTAAAACTTTGGGTATTACTTGTGACAAAAATTGAAGTTCGAATACCAAACATATAATTGATAAATAGTTCAAGTACTATATGTGATAAAAAAAAAAAATTGATCGACATTTGTTGCTACCATTCCATATATGTATCGAGATAGCCCCGTGCGGGGCTCGAAGTAGCTCACCGTCACCGGGAACAACCTCGCCTCCGATCCCCATCGCACAAAATCGGTATGTTGACTCGGTAGGGATCCCCTACGAGCACTCCCCCCCTCGAGGGATCCCCTACCGAGTATACTGCCCCGCAATGCCCCGACGGTAGAGTAAGCCCCATGCCGCAGCTCTAAGCCCCGGCAAGTACCCCGGCCGGTACCGGTAAGACCGGCCGGGTGTACCGACAACAAGCTTTCCCCCCGCCGCACATGGACGTCTCCCCGACCAGCCCCACAGGTACCGGCACGGCCACCTGGCACACGTGCTTGTCCACTACCTCACAGATCGCACTAAGTCGCATACCCATGCTGCACTAGGCGCCGTCATCCCTCGATGCGCACATCGAGGTAGTGAACCAGAGAATATTCCTCGTGTCGGGGATGTCCCCCACGCCAGGGAAGCTTGTCTCCGACCTCACCTCATATATAAGGAGTTCTCACTCCTTACTCAGGTACGTTCTCTCCGAATCCCAAACACATTGCTCTTAGAACCTATCGATACTAACTTGAGCGTCGGAGGGCCTTCGGTCGGTACACGCCGACCTCCCCTGACCAATATTGTGCTTTCAGGTACCCAAGTGCGACGCTACCGGGCAGTTGGGAAACGGCATAAACAACATTATTGTGTAAGCTTTTTCTCAAATACAAATTATGTTGTTTAAGAATTATAAACAATTACAATTATATATGTATATGTTATTTACCTTTTATTTTATACAAGTATTTTATTTTTAAATACTAAATGAGGGTAAATGACGAATTCAAACTTACTTTTATACCAAAATGTGAAGGAAAGTACCCCTTAACTATTATTCATTCAAATTCATCCATAAAAATGTGTCATATACTCATATGTCACGTGAGAAAATTAATGTGTAGCAAAATTAACTAACTTAAGAGGAATGAAATTAAAAGTATTTTTTCTTGTTTAAGTCTGTTTAAATAGAAGACTTCCTACTATAAACCGAGGTATAGGATATGCCTCCAAAATTTTCCATCTTAATTTAGTTTTTCGTCAAATTCAACAAGCATTAGAGAACGAGACGGAGTTCAAATAAATTATTTGGGTGAATTTAAATTTTAATATTACTGAAATAATTTTTTTTATATTTCTAATATTAACATCGTTACAGGTAGACAGTTAGTGTGGTGGTTCAAACCTGAATTTAATTTAGCTTTCACCGAGCCGGGTAATTTCTTAAGTATCTACCCCACATTATTTAATGATACAATTTTCACAAAAAAAAAAATTAATCCTCAAAAAATCAGATAGTGCTTAGATTCTCTGTGTCACATCAAGCTTAGGATTAGTCCACGCAAGAAGTAAACTTCCAATGAGGGAGCAGATAAATTCTGTTACTTTCAAACTCAGGGGTTTTTTAGTCATTATGATAGGGTCAATCAAGCCGAAGAACTAAAACAAAATTTCTGAAATTCGATTCGCTGAGACGACCTGTTTAACGGTGAGAAAGTCCACGTCAGACCCAGTCTCTTATCTCCACGTCACCGCTACTCATTGCGCCCCCAGCACGATCACCGAGACCCATCTTATCGGACGGCCCGCGGTTCCCCAGGAGTCACCAATCGGGCGGCTCTGATTACGTGTTCTAGACTCTTCGAATCGAGAGAGAGAGGGTGGGTTACTTTCTAACCAAGGATTGGGGTTTTCTTAACCCAACCAGCGTTACGCGCTGGGTTAAAGATCGTACCAAAGGACGAGAAGGTAGACACAGACAGGCTCAGATAGAGGGAGAGCAAGAAAGAAAGAAGAAGGAGATTTACAGAGGGGTTTTGCGAGTCAACTCGGACGACTCTCTCATTTAAAACCCTAAAGGACTCGGTCTGTTAAGCCTTTGATTTCCTAGCCAAATTTCCGAAGGGGCTTAACTGCTTTAAGGCTTGTTATAGTTTTGAACGGCCGTGTCCGTCTCGTCGTTTTGGGAGCGTTTGGGTTTGCAGCTCTTCCAGATCTTACATTCCGGTGAGTCTCTGCATCTGATTAGGCTTTTCCCGAGCTCAGCAATGTTCAATCTTTCTTCTTCATTGTTGGTTCCCATTGATTTCTACCATATTATCTTCGTTTCTGTTTCCTTTTTTCTGAGTTTTAATCTCTTACTCGTAGATCGAATTGAATGTATTCTAGGTTTCAGTGATTTTGAGTTTGGGGCTCCAAAAAGCTTATATGCTGGAATTAGTTTCAGTTTTAGTGAATCGAATTTAAAGCTGATACGTTTGCTTACTGATTTGTTTTTGAGGGAGTTTCGTAATAAAGCTTTCAAATTTTATATCAATGATTGAAATTTCGATTAATATTTCTGTCTTCACAAACTGAACAGTGCATTAATCCTTGTAATTCCTACATTTTGTTGCAATCTTAAGCATTAAATCAATAATTTAGTGATAACCAGTTCTTTGTTATTGTGTTAATTGGGATTCCATTAAGTGTATTCCATGTCTGGATTATTAGATTCAGGATTTGTTGGACATCCAATGAAACTATGGAAGTAATTAATGTAATCTCAGACTGTTACACTCTGTTGCAGATTTCTTATTTTTAGGTAGCTTCGCAGTGGCTCCTCACTTCATGTAGCATTGGGCAACAGCTTATCTCTCGTTTGTCATGCCTTCTGCGATCTGAGAATCTTGGTTGGGGGTTCAAGGTCCTTCTCTTTTGTCAATTAATGATCGTTTTGGAATTGATTTTTCTACTAGTTCCGTGTCCGGTCGCTTTGGAGTTTGGCACTTTTTGGGGAGGGGCGGAGCGCTCTTCTACTGCCACCTCTTTTGCTGGCCATCTAATCTGCCACTCATCTTTGGTTAATGTCTCGTAAACTGGACAGCCCTGTACAGACCCAAATGGCAGTGGCATTATTTAACAGCCCATTTAGCGGTGAGTACCATGGAAGCAAGAGGATGGAAGGGAAGCAGCCAGCTGGTAGGAGAAGAGTTTTTGTTCAAACTGAAACTGGATGTGTCTTGGGGATGGAATTAGACCGCGGTGATAATGTTCATACCGTGAAGAGGAGATTGCAGCTTGCTCTCAATGTCCCGACTGATGAGAGCTCGTTGACATTTGGGGACATGGTGTTGAAGAACGACCTGAGTGCGGTTCGAAATGATTCGCCTCTTCTTCTTACAAGGAACCTTATTCATAGGAGTTCATCCACTCCGTGTCTATCACCTACTGGGAGGGATCTACAGCAGAAAGATTGGAGTGGTCCTATAGAGATATTAGGGAACTCAGAGGGTTTTGCTAGAACAAAGCACTTGGTCAAGGACATTGTGAAGGCCATAAAGATGGGGGTTGATCCAATTCCTGTGCATAGTGGGCTTGGAGGTGCATACTATTTTAGGAATAGCAAAGGTGACAGTGTTGCAATAGTGAAGCCAACTGATGAAGAACCTTTTGCCCCGAACAACCCAAAAGGCTTTGTTGGTAAGGCTCTTGGGCAACCAGGTTTGAAGCGTTCAGTGCGGGTTGGGGAGACTGGTTTCAGAGAAGTTGCAGCTTTTCTGCTTGACAAAGATCATTTTGCAAATGTGCCTCCCACTGCCTTGGTGAAGATCACTCACTCAATCTTCAACATAAATGATGGGGTGAATGGGAACAAGTCTCTGAAGAAGAGGCTGGTTAGCAAGATTGCATCTTGCCAACAATACATACAGCATGATTTTGATGCCAGTGATCATGGGACCTCCAGCTTTCCAGTAGCTGCTGTGCATCGTATAGGGATTTTAGACATTAGGATTTTAAACACAGACAGGCATGCGGGGAACCTTTTAGTTAGGAAACTTGATGGTGTTGGGAGGTTTGGTCAAGTGGAGCTCATTCCGATTGACCATGGCCTATGCTTGCCAGAATCTTTGGAGGACCCATACTTTGAGTGGATACATTGGCCTCAGGCTTCTATTCCATTCTCAGATGATGAGCTTGAGTACATAGAAAAGCTTGATCCGTTTGAGGAATGTGACATGCTGCGAAGGGAGCTTCCCATGATACGAGAGGCTTGTCTCCGGGTTTTGATTCTCTGCACCATTTTCCTGAAGGAGTCTGCTAGATATGGTCTCTGTCTTGCTGAGATAGGTGAGATGATGACTAGGGAATTTCGTAGCGGTGAGGAGGAACCTAGTGAACTTGAGATCATTTGTATGGAAGCAAGGAGGATGGTAGCGGAGAGGGACATGCCGTCCCCCAAGGCTGATGTGGGAGTTGAGGAGTTCCTGTTTGATTTAGATTGTGAGGATGCAGAATCAGACTTTCCCTTAAAATTTGCAGCAGAAGATTATGTAACCAGGGTAGCTTTTCCATTTGGTCATGGGAGTGGACATGGCCGCTCTCCTCTCTCTAAACTGGAAGAAAGCATCGAGGAGGAAGAGGACAGTGAAAGAGAAGAGCAAGAGATGTTAGCAAGTCTGCCAACTCCTGAACATATCCCGTCTGTTGCAAAGCTTTCTATGTCGCTGAAGAATACAAGTCTGGGTGAGAAGAATTACCTGAAATACATGGGAGCAAAAACTGAAAATGGACACATGGTGAATACATCATCTGGACACAGGAGTGCGAATGAGCAACTTCCTGCAAGCTTGAGCTTTGTGAAGGTGGCTGACATGAATGAGGATGAGTGGACCTTGTTTCTGGAGAAGTTCCAAGATCTGCTGTACCCAGCATTTGCAAAACGAAAGTCTGTTACTCTAGGTCAGAGGCAGAGACAGAGGCTTGGTACCTCTTGCCAGTTTTGAGATTGAGGCAGCAATGCGCGGCTACGATAGAGGTGACTAATGATGGACAAGAAGATTAGTAATGTTTGTGGGAGTGGAGGATTTTTACTATGTTAAGGTAGACTTGGGTTGTGGTTTTCTTCTTCCTGGAGAAAGGGTGTTTTAGTTGACGAGTGACTGTAGGAGGACTTGCTGTAAATATTGTTGGGCATCACTTGAATTTCTTTCTTGTTTTACGTTTTCTTTTGATTTTTTCGTTTTTTCTTTCACTCCTCTGTGGACTTGTTTGATAAATAATATGTAGAATGAAATCGAGAAAAAAAGTTTATGTAAATAGTGAACGATGTTTCTTTTCACTCCTTTGTGGACTTGTTTGAATTTTTATCCCTTTGCATTTTGTTGAGAAGTAATTGTTTCATGCATTTACGTGGTGTTTTGCTTCATTTGATCCAAACTGACGGGATGGTGCTCGCAATCAAGTGTTGGTGATACTTTTGAACTCGATATTTTGTGTTGGTTTTTAGGATTTTTCTCTTTTCGCATTAAATTTATTTAGTTACAAAAAAGAAAAAGATATTGATAGCGTTATTTCTCTTCACTATGTTGAATGAGGTCTCAAGTTCTATGGTCTCTTCCAATTAGGTAAAGGTCAGCAAATTGGAAATACAAGAGGTGAGCAAAAAAACATAATTTATCATTTCATATCCATGTGTGCTTTTTCAGACTGCCCATGCTAAAGGGAAAGGATGCTTGGGTCCAAATGTTTGTGATGCTTGTGATTGTAGCCTTCTTATCAAAGAAATGACTCCAACAAAAAGAGCTAGAGTAACAAAACCATGTTTTCTTTTTCTTTCTTTGTTCCTTTATCTTTTGGGTAGTCTTCGATGAGTTATGTAGAAGATGATGATAGCACACCCTGTGCTATGTTTCTCATGACGTCCATTAATTTCTTTCTGTTCAAAAACATCAGGCTGCCATCCACAGATTAAATTGGACTATTGGAGTCTATTATTTCTCTGTCTCAATTATTTGGGATTAATTATATCTCTTATAATGAATTCCTATAGAAAAAGACACGACTCTTTGTTATTGTCATGGTTGTTGAAATGAATCATATAGGAGGAGCCGAGGAGAAGGATTACATAGATATTGTCTATGCTGAATTGCTGACATAGAAAGCAAAACAGATAATATCATATAAACCAGCAAATGAACATCACATGGAGAAAGGTCCCACGTTCAACTTTGTGCCTGAATAATTTTAGTCTTTGGCCTTGCAATTTGTTTTTCCTGCTGTTTGCTTTCAGGGGTTTTATTGAGATATTGTTGTTTTCCGTGTTCAACAATGTATATCAAGTTTTCGTGTTGTATAGTGTGGAGAATCATAGACTTCATACAAACAAGATTCTGATATTTTGTTAGGCAACAACAATGTATATCAAATTTACACTCGGATACAGTTATGATTGAGATTTCCGAAACTTCTCCTAGTAGCACTTGATGAAAGATTGCTTGAAGATGGGTGCAAAGGGAATTAAGTGTTACCTTAATTATATGCCATTTACGGTACTCTTAACAAAGTTTGTTTTGGACTTTATCTACAAAGAGGATGGGCACTGAGGTTTGGCGAGGGAGTTCATGTGATGGTCAATGCCTTTCCTATTTAATCAGCCGACGGAGATTTGTTGTTTTGCTTCATTTGATCACAGTCCACTATCCACATGATGATGAGCGGATTAATGGATTAATTAATTAGCTGTGAAACTAATTATGATTGCAATGAACGTGGCAGCCTAATCTTGAATGCGACTTGCTGCTATGTATAGTATATTGCCACTTGTAGGTCTCTGGTACAGAGGGGTCCTTCTTCTGGGTACACTTTCTCACAACGGTATAAGATGCAAGACAAAATGATGGATGCATTAGCAGTGGAAAATAGAGACAGACAAAACGTGGGATTGAGACTACTCTAGTGTTATCCCCTTCATTACTTTATTACAGTGACTTGAAGCAAAGGGTATTTGCTTGGACTTCAAATTGACCCTGCTATATATTTACCCCAACACTCTGGTATTACTGGTTTGATATATACCATGAAGCCATGAAGGGTCAATTTTACAGCATGACAAAGTTACCTGCTGCACGCTTAAATGTGTGTTTATATGAGAGAGGAATTATACTGAATTATGCAGTAATTACTGTGTGGAGTAAGTACTGTAGAATGAGTAGGATAATACATGCATGGGAGTGCAGTACAGCATATTCATTAATTTGTTTTTGGATGTGAGTGAATTTTTTAACATGTCGATTGGAGGGTGGTCTAAGAATGAATTAGTCTAAAAATATAGTTGGGTTGGGCCATTGTCATTTTTTATTTTACCAACTGTTGTATCTCATAGTCAAGAGTTAGTTTGAGTAAATATGAGATAGAAATGCAGACAGCCAGATTCTGAGTCATTTAAAATTTGATACACTACTTAATTATGGGCCTGGTCTCATGTTGAAGATTCCTTTGGTGTTTTCATGCATCAATCTGTAAAATTAAGGGCCTTTGATACCCTGCAGGCCATCAGATTCTGATAGCTTCATAGCTAGGTAATGTACTTTCTTATTTTGTGAAACGATAAGAAACAGAGTTGGACTTGTTAATTTTATCATATCATATATGGAGGCTGCATAATGCCTTTTTATTGGGAACCAAACATCATAACAACACAGTTTCACTTCCAAAAAAAGACCAACTAGCCATGTCTATTTTGCACTATTTGAAATGCAAGATTTATTTGCAATTTTGGTCTCTCCACAGTTCACAAAGGGTGTAGCATCACTTGAACTCCATGTTGCGGGCGAATTGTAATATACCTAAACGGTGAGTGAACATAACCCTGGGAAAGGGTGAAGGAGTAGCGTTGCAGAATCATCGAAAGAGCAATCTTTGCTTCAGTGGTGGCAAAGTTGAATCCCACACAATTTCTAGGTCCCATTCCAAAGGGTAAGTATGTCACCATGTTATTCTTAGTAGCTTTAGCAACCCCTTCTGAGAATCTCTCTGGTTTGAAAAGGTGCACATCTTCTCCCCAGAGTTGAGGATCATGATGAAATACTAGATTTGGGACATGTAATTCAACAATATTAGCAGGAACAATGAGTTTTCCAAGTCCAACTTCCTTTTCGACTCTCCTTATAATGGAAACAACATGAGGGTATAACCGTATAACCTTAGAGTCTCATTGAGGATGGTACTCATCTGCATTTCATCAAATTAAATGAATAAATGGTGAACAAGTGAGCTAGCTAGGATACATTTCGAACAACTTAGACAATAAGCAACTGATAATTGACATTCTTTCATACCGTTTTGAGTTTGGCAAGGCCATCAGAATTTGGAGTACTTTGTTTGCCAAATAATTGCACGACTTCTTTTCTTGCTTCCTCTTGCCAATCTGCTGGATGGAGTGCCAGAAGAAAGATAGTCCAAGCTAGCAGTGTATTGGTGGTTTCTTGTCCAGCAAAGTAAAATGTCTTGCACTCATAAACTAAATCATCCACTGTAATCCTCTGGTTGACATCAGGATTGTGACGAGCTTTTAGAAGCAATCCAGTAAAATCATCTCCAAATCTGTCTTCTTCGCCACTCATAGTCATGGGCTCATGGCCTGCTCTTCTCTTTTCTTAACAATCTCAATTATGGAGTCGTGTATTCCTTTCACAATCTTCTCTGATTCAATCTCATCATCGGTTTTAAAAAAGCGACTGAAATGTTGAGTTCCATTAGGAAGGAGAACTCACATTATTATTGGCTTCAGGGACATTCTATATTATATATTGAAATGATGAATCAAACAAAGATTGAACAACTAAAAGAGGGATCACTGTGCATTATTTCTCCAAAGTTCAACATTAATTAATTAGTTAAAAGCTAGTAAATTAACTGATTCCAGGAATCCTGAGTCTGTAAGTATTTTTAACCAAAAATGAGGCCAACTTCATCAACATCTCAAAAATGTTCTTGACTTTTAAATAGCTGCTACCAAATGCTGTCCTGGAAATCACTTCTGAAGTCATTAAACGAAATTCTTCGAACACCTCAATTTCTTTTCCTTGTTCATGATTTGTCCACCTGTATACCATTGTCTCAGTACTAGCTATCATTGTGCTTCTAATTCTGATGGCCGAATGACATAAGATCCTACGCATGCATGGTCTTGAAAATCAAAGAATGAGCCTTTAATTGAGTTTTTTCCTTGACATTAAGGTAGTTATATCAGATTGATTAATTTGGACATTTAATTGGTCGACTTGGATTATTAATTTAGTGACATGCACTCTCATATTTTAAGATTCAATTACAATCATTGATAAGGATTTGACTATATTATTTATTTCTCTCTCTTTTGGTTGATTATATAGTTTCCTTAATTCGCAGCTAATTAGTTGGCCTTCACTGTATTGTATTATATTATATTGTCGTGACCGTTGGTTCATCATATGAAAATCTGACGGATTTTTATATATAAAGCGTCTAAGAACAACTAACTGTAAAGTTTGTCACAATATATAGTGCAAGAGTACGTACTGCATATATTATTGACAATCTGTTTATTCATGCATTGCACTACTAATTATAAGCTACCATATGAAGTGCAATGTAAGATTTATTGGCAGGTTTGGTCTCCACAGTTCACAGAGGATGTAGCATTACTTGAACTCCATGCTGAGGTCGAACTGTAATAAACCTAAAAGGTGAGTGGACATAACCCGGGGAAAGGGTGAAGGAGTAGCGTTGCAGAATCATCGAAAGAGCAATCTTTGCTTCAGTGGTGGCAAAGTTGAATCCCACACAATTTCTAGGTCCCATTCCAAAGGGTAAGTAAGCCACCATGTTATTGTTAGTAGCTTTAGCAACCCCTTCCGAGAACCTCTCTGGTTTGAAAAGATGCACATCTTCTCCCCAGAGTTGAGGATCATGGTGAAATGCTAGATTTGGGACATGTAATTCAACATTAGCAGGAACAATGATTTTTCCGAGTCTAACTTCCTTTTCGACTCTCCTTATAATGGAAACAACAGGAGGGTATAACCTTAGAGTCTCATTGAGGATCATACTCATCTGCATGCATCAAAACAAATGAATGGAAAACAAATGATCAAGGATACATTTCGAATTAATAACTTAGACAATAAAGCAACTTAGACATTACGTACCGTTTTGAGTTTGGCAAGGCCATCAGAATTTGGAGTACTTTGTTTGCCAAATAATTGCAGGACTTCTTTTCTTGCTTCCTCTTGCCAATCTGGATGGAGTGCCAGAAGAAAGATAGTCCAAGCTAGCAATGTATTGGTGGTTTCTTGTCCAGCAAAGTAAAATGTCTTGCACTCATCTATTACATCATCCACTGTAATGTTGACATCAGGATCGTGACGAGCCTTTAAAAGCAATCCAATAAAATCACCTCCAAATCTGTCTTCTTCTCTACTCATTGTCACAGCCTGCTCTTCTCTTTTCTTAACAATCTCTATTATGGAGTCGTGTATTCTTTTTACAAGCTTCTCTGATTCAATCTCATCGTTAATTTTAATAAAGCGACTGCAATAATTAATCGAGTTCCATTAGATTTGGGGACTCATAATATTATTGATTTCTAGCTAGCTAGGGACATTATGTCATATATTGATATGATAAATCAAACAACGACTCAACAAAAGAAAATCAATTCTGAGGTTCAAGATTTAGTTAAAAGGAAATTACCTGACCCCAGGAAGCCTGAGTCTGTAAGTATTTTTAACCAAAAAGGAGGCCAACTTCATCAACATCTCAAAAATGTTCTTCCCTTCTAAGTAGCTGCTGCCAAATGCTGTCCTGGAGATCACTTCTGAAGTCAATAATCGAAATTCTTCGAACACCTCAATCTCTTTCCCTTCTTCATGATTAGTCCACCGTTTTAGCATCGTCGCAGTACTAGCTATCATTGACGGAATCATAGTCTAGTAAAAGTAAAAACAATGCCATCATCAGCATCATCAAGCAATTAACAAATTAAGTTACCTAGCTAGCTTCAACTTATTCTTATTTTCCTCCTTCATGTATAGTTATTTTCTTAGTAAATTTGCAAGAACTGCCATTAGTAATAGTAAGAACGTACTTACTTTTAAGCTCTCTCCGTGGAAGGCGTGCATGGAAATTTTTCGCACTTTTGACCATTTTTCACCTTCTATTCCTGGAAGGCCATTCCCTTGTAGCCTCAACGCGAAGCCTTCCTTCTTCGGTTTTCGATAAACTCTATCTTTGTCATTCAGTATCTCTTTGCACAACTCGGTATCCATAACTATCAACTGAGCTTGAGAACCATACCATTGAAGATAAGTCTTCCCTTCTACAAATGAAAGATCGATTAGCAGAAATATTATATATACATTAATTGGAACTATAAATATTTATAAGCCATGCATATATATAGTTAATGATGAGCTTGCTTGTAGTAAAATACCATATTTCTTGCTCCATGAGTGAATATGAGGATAAATCTGAGTAAGTATGTCATGTGATAAACTCTTGGGCCTGCTCATTGCTTCCTTGATCATGTTTGAGATTTCTTTGGTGTTTCCATGGATAAGTCTGTAAGGAGGGCCTTTTACTCCCTGCAGATTCATCGTTTTCTTAATGCGTGTCGGAATCCACCATTGTTTGTAAAAGATTTTGATGAGAGCCAAGAGAAGAAGGTAGAGAAACACAAAGCTGGAAAGAGTGATTGCGAGGCCTCCCAAAGTAGAAGTCATCTTTAGTCCGTTTGGCTTTCGTCTTTTGCCTTTCTACATGCACTTTTTTGTGTTTATTTATATAGATTTGGAACCTTAAGCAGCTGGCATGGTGGGTATATATGACATAACAACCTACGCATACATGGTCTTGATATTCAAAGTATATCGAATTTGATTCCCTTAATTCTTCAGTGACACATAATATCCCACGTATGCATAGATATATGGCCTTGACTATACTAATTAAGTTGATTATTTTTCTCTTAATTATTTTTTATTTTTTTATCTTGGTTGCCTAATTAGTTGCCGGCCAGTAATTATTTTAATTTAATTATTTGCCTTGGGATAAAAAGAATGACACTTTCTCTACAGGTCTATAGTCTATTATGAAAATATTTCCATATATTTGATTACAAAATTTCTCTAATTTTTGTTGACATTAAAAAAGAGAGTATAAAATGGTACGCTGATGGCTTCGACCAAAAAAAAAAAGATCATGGTTGATGGGTGTAAGAGAACATTCAGACTCGTTCTTCGTAAAGAATAGCAATGCTTGTCCTTTGTTTTCTCCTTAAATAGGGTTGTACATGTACGTAGAACTCACTTGGTGCATTATAACACTGTAAATAAAAAAATATAACAAAAGATGAGCTCTAGAATCCAAATTGGATCCTGGGCTCCTAGCTAGCTATGTTCCATTTCATGCATATATGCACAAGAATTTATTAACTTATTAAGTTACTGATTTCGATCTACACAAGCGGTATACATAAAAAGTTATTAAGTTAAGACAGGCAGGAGAGGAGTAGCTAGATATGTCTCCAAGGTCTTTCTGCAAGGCTTACACACTCACTATACCTATAACAATCCACAAGATGATCGATTGTCAACCCAGCAGCTTGCATGAATGAGTACACAATGACTGGTCCAACGTATCGGAATCCCCGCTTTATCAAATCCTTGCTCATCGCTTCTGCTTTCGGGCTCCTCAGAGGAACATTTCTCGGGTATCTGAACCGGTTGATCACCGGTTTGTGATTCACAGAACCCCACATATAGCTACTGAAAGATCCACATTCCCTCACAATCTGTATTCAATATGATAAGTTAATATAGATATATCAGCTAGGCAGTTAATGTGGAAATGGTGATCAATTAACTTAATTTTCGAGAGGAGCTTGCCTTCAATATGCATTTGGCATTGTCTATAATGCACCTGACTTTGCAGTCCGGCAACATTATTGCTTTGTTGGAAGCTATCTCTTCAATCTCTTTCTCCCCCATTTTGGCAACTGTGTTTGGATCAAATCCAGAAAAGGCTTCCCTATGTAAGCAACAAACTAAATCATTACGTACATGCATGTACTACTCATTACTCACATTAATTACCTGAATATATATTTATATATAGCTAGAACAGAATAAATTAAGTTATTACCTGAATAGCTCCCTTCTTTTCACAATTTCAGTCCAATTGTGGTCCATCAACATACCAGACAGTGCAAGTAGCTCAAACAATTGACTATAATTACAAATTTACAATGATTAATCACCCGGCCCCTTGGTATATAATTGCCATAATATTAGTGGTTTCATAGATTTGATTAACAGAAGCTCTAAATTAAGGACTTACTTGTCATCATATACAGGAACTCCCCAGCATTCATCATGAAATGCTACATAAACTTTATCTGTATAAATAGAAAGCCTACATTAATCAATATGTATGTCTGCAATCTGCATAGAATTAAGAAAAAAAAAAGGTTTTTAATTAATTTTAGTTTTGTGGTACACATACATGCATTATATTATGATTATACTTGAGAGTGATAATCATTAAGTTGTAGTAGGTAGAGACTAGAGAGAATATTGTTGGTCAAGTATTTCAGAAAAATGCATGTAGCAATCTTTCATTCTTTGAACCTAGCTAGCTTTGAAGTTTCAATCTTATTTTGTAACTACATGCTTTAGATCGAGAAAATTAAAGTCGGTAAAATGTTTGCCTCATCATGTTGTTGTACGTCATTTTATTATTATCTTCCAGAATCGTAACAGTCAACAACTTGAGTCTTGACTATATGTCTATGATATGTTGAAATGTCAACCATTTGGTACTTGGTAGATAGTAATGGAATAAAACTTTACTGATGACTTTTCTTAAAGTTTATTATGTTTACTATCATTTTCTTTAGATTCCACATCCCACCATTGTCTCTAGCTAGCTAGGTCCATCCTAAATATTGCAAACCAACAAAGAAGTGAGTTGTTGCCAAAAAAAAAAAACAAAGAAGTGAGTCTAATGGTTTCGAAAATAGGATCTCCTGTAATTAGGCCCCGGCTATGATATTATGTTAAAGACGACATAAACTAGGCCAAACCACCAATAATATATATCAAACTAACAATTTAAACGAAAAAGTCAGTTTATTTGAAGCCTTCAAAATAGGACATGAGAAGTTCACATCCCTAGCATTGCTTAAAAGCTAGGTTGCTATTGTAGACCTCTATTAAGACTTTTAGTGCATATTAATTGTATCATTAATTCATTCTAGCTAGTTACAGACTTACAGGTCTAGTTCAAATTAATCAACAAAGTATATGTGTCTATATATATATATATTCTGCAATGGGATGATGAAATATTTATGCTAGAGTACTTGTATATAGAACTTACCACTATTCTTTGTTATCCAGTTGCACCTCCTCAACTCCCCATTATCAGTATCCTGAAAGCTCTGACTTTGCTGTTGGAAAACTTTAGCCGCCGGAGATTCTCTTCTTTGAGGCGGCGGTGCAATGAGGCGGAGTGCCAATGAAATCTTCTGATCCAGTGGAGAAGTAGAATCATTGATAGAAGAAGAGTCAATGGAGTTTTCTGACAAAGACAAGGATAAGGATGATAGAGATAGTGATGAAGATGAAGAGCTCTTGTGAAGCCCAATTGGGTAGATTCTCTTTAGGTGTTTGTAAGAAAAGTTGGGGCTCAATGTAGTAGTACTCTTCTCTTTGGGAACTTTGTTCTTCTCCAGAAGTACTAATTGTCTTCTTACATTTGCTTTAGACATGTTGCAGAGAGAGGACAAAGCTAGAAATGAAGCTCTGTTGCTTAAATGGGATAGATATGTTAAAGTGGATTGAGTTTTATAAGGTAGTGGGAGTCATATTAAATTTGAGGTATGAAAAAGGGCCATGCTTAAAATTGGTAGGTGAAATGTGAGTTTCATGCATAACTATGGATTACCATTTCCACCTTAGTTTCCAAGCAAAATCCAAAATGGTATATATTCTGGCAAGGGAGAAACACTAATGTTTCTTCACTTCTTGAACCAAACCTGAAATATTTAATGGTTATTCCCTTAAAAAAAGTAAAGTAACAAAGACATGGAAGATTATGCTTTTTTATTTAGTGAATGAAACTATCTGACAAGAAGAGTTGCTCCCCTTGATATGCAGCAGGTTAGATTTAGAGGCTGCTAAGATTTTCTTGGTGGTCAATTACTCAATTATCTATGGACCTGAATATTTTAAGATTCTCCATCATTTAAAAGTTAAAAGTTTCTAAATGATTTGCTTAGCACAGCATTATCGATCACCCACTTAATTTAGCAAATTAACTATGAACCTGTCATGATTACTGTTCGATCTGCTTAATCAACAACTAGCTAGTCTCTCTTTTTCTAATAGAGGGGGATGCAGTAGTAGGAGCACTCCCATAATATTCAATGAAAAATGATGTAGTTGTGGTGTTTGTTTCAGCTCACCACAAGTGAAGTGATGGGTAATGGGTCCAAAACAATAATATTCTTAACTCCTACTCTTAGTTATCTGTAGCCTCTCAACTCTCAACTCTCAAAGTTTGAGGCATACTTGTTGCCTGCACAGAAAAAGATATCCCATCCATCCTTGATCATGCTAGTTTTCCTCTATTCCTCCTAGTCTCTGTTAACTTGTTTAGTCTAAATTTCTTCTTCTTGGGTTGCAAATGCCAAATGGATAAAGTAGCTTAAATTGTCTTCCATTCAACATTTTGATTCTAATGGAGGAGTAGTATATATCATTGTGATTTTAAAAAATAATAATTAAAGAGGAGAAGGAGAATAGAGATAACAAAGAAACGGCCAAACTAAATTTAATGTACAAATTTTGATCAATATTGTAGGGGTCTAGGGGAGGCTTCTCCCTCAAGTTTATTTATTTTATCCTCCCTTACCAAAAATTTAAAAAAAAAATACTTTGACCTAAAATCACAATAATACGACGTCGTTCTAGCTGCCCCAGCAGCCAAATTTAGCCTGCAACAAACCTCTATCTTGTATTGTCCCAAAAAAAAAAAACCTCTATCTTGCAGTGAAGCTTCAAAATTGCCGGGAAGCCAACGGCTCCCTAAAACCCTACTAAGCCTCGCTCAACCAGTCCGCCTCATTAAAGCTTCGATCTTTGATGTACTCTCTGTTTGCTCATACCTCTTGTCTCCTTTCGCCCTTGGTTGCTTAAACCCTAGTCCCCAATTTCCATGCTCAATCACATCCATAGATGGAAGCCCATCCACTTTCTACAAAATTCTCGAACTTTCGCTCCCCTCTCTTCCCTCATCTTCTCTAAACCCTCATCCTTTGCCGCGAAGAGGAACGGCGATCCCACCGTCGTCCCCGACGGTAGAACCAATGTCTCCGAAATCGTCACCGGCTTGAGAATCTTGGGTGTGGGAGGAATTAATGGTGACCATTACTATAGACATATTATGTCAACGTTGAATCAGAGTCAGGTGCATCTTATCATCGAAAGGTTGAGGATTGAGGACCCTGAATCGGTTTTCAGTTTCTTCGATTTGTTGAGGAATGAGTACGGGTTTCGGCATTCAAGGGTTTCGATTTTCGCCGTTGCTCATGTTTTAGCGGCAAATAGGCGGTTCAAGGAGTTGCGGCTGGTGGTGAAGCAAATGGTGGATGAGGAAGGTATGCTTTTTAAGAAGTTGTTTTATCATTAGAGTAAGTTTTTTGTTGAATTAAAGTCCTTGAATAACTTGTAATTTGATTTATAACTTATGCTCTACGAGAGTTAAACAAAGAAAATGGATTAGTGTTGGTTTTGGATCAAACCAGTGGACCCATTCGATTGCTTTGTGTCTTTTAACATTGTTTTGCACATTTTGTTGTTTATAGATTTCTTGTGATTTGTGATAGGTTCTGGTTCTGCAACATCACTTTGTGAGCTGCTATTGAATAGATTTAGGGACTGGGACTCGAGTGGTGTAGTGTGGGATATTTTGGCCTTTTCTTATTCGAGAAGTGAGATGGTTTATGATGCCCTGTCTGTTCTTGCTGAGATGAAAGATCTGAATTTGAAAGTTTCAACGTCAACCTATAACTCCCTGTTGCATAACTTAAGGCACACAGAGATCATGTGGAATGTGTATGATGAAATCAAAGATAGTGGAACTCCTCAGAGTGAGTACACTACTTCTATACTTATGGATGGACTATGTGAGCAAGCCAGCATACAAGATGCAGTTTCGTTTCTCATGGATGCTCAAAGGAAGGAGACTGGGCCTTCAGTTGTTTCATTCAATACCATTATGTCGAGGTTCTGTAAATTGGGTTTTGTGGATATTGGGAAGTCGTTTTTTTGTATGATATTCAAGTATGGACTACTACCTGATTCGTACAGTTATAATATTCTTATTCATGGGCTGTGTGTAGCAGGTTCACTGGAAGAAGCTTTGGAGTTCACAAAAGACATGGAGAGGCATGGGTTACACCCTGACACAGTAACCTACAATATTCTTTGTAAAGGGTTTCGTCTACTTGGTTTGATGAGCGGAGCTCGGCAGGTCATTCAGAAAATGTTGGTTAAAGGATTGAATCCTGATCATGTTACATATACAATTCTGATATGTGGGCACTGTCATTCTGGCAATATTGAGGAAGCCCTTAAGCTGCGGGAAGAGATGCTTTCAAGGGGTTTTCAATTGAGTATCATTTTGTACAGTGTACTGCTCAGCAGTTTGTGTAAAAGTGGTCGAGTAGAAGAAGCATTGAGATTGCATTATGAGATGGAAGCTGTTGGCTTGGAATCAGATCTTATAACATGTTCTATTCTTATTCATGGCCTATGCAAGCACGGAAATGTTCAAAGGGCTATTGAAATATACAGAGAAATGTACTTGAAGAGAATATTTCCCAATTACTTGGCACACCGTTCTATTCTTTTAGGTCTGCGCAAGAAAGGGGATATATCTGAGGCAAGGAAGTATTTTGATACTCTAACAACAATGACAGAGGATATTGTTTTGTATAATATTATGATGGACGGATATGTAAAACTTGGTAATATTGCAGAAGCCGTTCGGCTATATGAACAAACAGTTGAAAAAGGAATAACTCCTAGTGTTGTCACTTTCAATACGCTTATGTATGGTCTCTGCAACACTGGGAAACTAGTTGAGGCCCACAGGATGTTGAATACCATTGAAGTGTATGGAATGCTACCCAGTCCAGTTACTTATACGACTCTTATGAATGGCTACTGTGAACAGGGAAACATTCATGGGATGCTTGAATTGCTCCGGGAGATGAAAGAAAGAGCTGTAGATCCAACTCATGTGACTGGCACTGTTGTTATCAAAGGCCTCTGCAAACAGGGGAAGCTTCAAGAGGCTGTCCACGTTATTGAGGAAATGTATGCCAAGGACCTAACCCCAGATCAGATCACATATAACACTATCATTCAATGTTTCTGCAGAGCTCGAGACTTCAAGAAAGCTTTTCAGTTGCACAATGAGATGTTAATGCATAATCTCGAGCCTACTCCTGTTACATATAATGTTCTCATCAATGGTCTTTGTGTATATGGCGACCTAAATGATGCTGACAGGCTATTGATTTCTGTTGACGACTGCAATATCAATTTGAGCAAAGTTGCTTATACCACATTAATCAAAGCACACTGTGCAAAGGGTGATGTACTTAGGGCTGTGGGGCTCTTTGATCAAATGGTGGAGAAAGGATTTGAAATCTCCATAAGAGATTATAGTGCTGTAATTAATAGATTGTGCAAAAGGTCTCTAATAACTGAAGCAAAATATTTTTTCTCTATGATGCTGTCTGATGGGATTTCTCCTGATCAAGAGCTTTGTAAGGTGATGCTCAATGCTTTCCATCGAGGTGGAGATTCAAGTTCAGTATTTCAACTCCTTGCTGAGATGATCAAATCTGGCTTTCCTCCTGATTAATCCATGGGACAGTGATATTGCTACCATCTGACTATTGGAAAAGGTTGCTCACTGGCGCATGAGGTATTACTACATTATGTATATATTACATATCTCTCCAGTGTTCTCATGAAATAGATGAATACTCTCTAGAAATGCAAATTAAACTAGAACAGCTCTTAGGACTCCTTTTCTAGTTGTTCCATAAAAACACTGTGGATACCATCCTTATATCAGGATAAACACCAAATAGTATCAACATTACCACAAACATTCTCATGAACACTGCATTAGTATGAAGTCTGATCAAGTCATCCAATGAATGTATGCTAGATTTTACCTGACATTGTTCCTTTTTTCTGCTGATCGCCATATCTTTTATGCTCAAGATTGTGCCCTTTTGGTTAAGCACTACTGTTTGCTTGAAGTGTGCATCTCTTTGCTATTTTCTGCTGCCAAGAGCATCTAAATGCTCTTGTTTCTTGCATGCAAAATATATTCTGCCAATTCAGGGGAATTTTATAATTGGAAAAAGAGTTTTTTTTTTGGACTATAAGGGTGTCTATACTTAAACCCTACTTAAATAAATGATGATAATAATAATAATAATAATATTGTCATTCATTATCACTTTATATATGGTTAGATGAGTTTGTGTAACAGCAATGTATAACATTCTTTGTTAATGATAGCCAACTTCATTTATTGATTTCTTTTAGGTGGTCTTAAGTCTTTGTGGTTGTCTATGCAGCTCTCAGGCCTATCTTTCTTCCTTCCACACGAGGTTCTTTAAGAGATTCAAAGAAGTAAAATCTCAGCTGGCATATACAGCAGCTTCTGTTTGTGGTGTTTTCCTAAGATTGGACTTTTTAAGGCAAGTCCATATATGCTTTGCTTTTTTTCGTTATTATTGATTATATAGACTAACTATAATGCTTGTTCTGATTCATTTAATAGGACAACTCCAGAAGCTAGAAAACATAGCTAAAATGCCTTCCTGACAGCTGGAGTTGAAACTGGTTAGAAAGCATCTTTCCAAATCGTTTTGATCCTCTTAAAATGAGTTCTCATTCCATTTGCTGGTATGTTTTTATAACTCAGGAGCAAGGTGAGGGGTGGCTTTCCCATCGAAACAAAAACTATCCTAAATTTGTTGTTGTTATTATTATTATACTTTTTTTAATCTTTCTTTTAAAACGAACCATAGTTCCTACTTCCTAGTTGATGATTTATGTAATTATTTGCCCTTGCAGGGATTTGTGTAATTATTTGCCCTTTCTTGCAGGGATAAAGTGCAACTCATGCCATCCCCAGGAAGAAACCCACATGAACAAGGAAATAAGAGAGCCAGTCCCGCAGAACAAGAAGGAAATAATAGCATAGAAACTTAGAAAGTAACACAACAAGACATGTGGGATTCCCGGTTGATCAATGTTTTGTGTGCAATCCTCTTATATAAGGGCCGCTTCTTCATCTTTGACGCTCCAACAATTTGAAACTTGAAGCTGAACAACAAATCTTTCTCTTCCTCCTAATTGGTTATTATGCCAACTTTGTTTGACGCCACAATGAGTGAAACCAGTTATGGAATCAGAATCAGAATGAGAAAATCTTCCTATAGATACTGCCTTCTTGATTCAAGATAAGTTGTCTGAACCAGTTATCCAGTTGACCGGCTTTCGCTGGAGTTTGCAAAGAATGGCAGTCTCTTTCAAAAGACTATAACAAGGCAACGCAGCACTTGCGCAAGGGCAAGGTACTTCCCATTTTTTTGGTGCTGGACCAGGTTCGGATCCAAATTCAAAGAAAACCAAGGACCACACAGCATTTCTATGGATAAAAAAGATACAACAATATTCGCTTACTGGTTATGGCAAGAGGTGTTGTGGCTCTAGCCATGGTTGGTTGGCCACGGTGGATCTAGTAGGTCCGTCTCAACATAACTACGGTGTACCCTTTCAAAAAATCAGGGGCGCCCATTTGTCTCCCTCCCTTGGATTTCATGATTAAGTCGCCCAGCTTGGAGCCTGAATTGAACCACTACATGAATAACTACAAGAAATATATTCCAAACGTTATATTGCCTGCAAATCCCAATTTGAATCCGGATAACTATTTGCCTATTTGGTCATTGCACTCTACGATTGTGATTCAAAGTTGGCTTTCATTAAAGGAGGACAAGAAGATTGAAACATTTGGTTTACTTGAACCAAGTCTACGTTGTCGGAAGCCAGGGAAGGATTGTGTCATTTGATGTTAGTGAGTGCAATGCACCTTCAAAGCGGTCAGAAGCAAAGAGACTTACGCCAAGCGTTGTTTTCAAAACCTACGCTACTAATTAGTACCTTGTGAAATCAAGCCAGGGAGACCATCTGTGGCATGTCCGAAGACTAATTTCATATTTAGATGGGTACACAGAGATGTTCTTTGTTTACGAGGTAGTGTTCAACAACAAAGACGGATCCATGGTGGAGCAAGTTGAGGTAAAAAGCATCGGAGATGAGGCTTTGTTCTTGGGTGCGGGTCACATTCAGTGTCGGTTTTGTCTTCAAACTTTCTTGGGTGTAAGCCGAATTCAATATAGTACACCTACAATGATGTGCCTTATTTCGAACATGCCGGCCGCAAACTATATCATATCTTCAGTTTGGAGGATCCAACAGTCACACAGTACGTGAACTATAAACTCACATATTGGAGTTTTGGAATTTGCATGAACACTTTATAGCTTACCGGGTGCATTTGATTTCACAACTTCTGCATTTTCCGGGTATCTTTTATGTTTTGGCTGGTGGATGAAACTAAAGTTTGACATTTTTTTCGATTTAGAATCATGATTGATAACTTAATGCGATTATCATTTTTTTAAATAATGGTATACAAATTTTATTGATAGTCGAAAAAGGGTACAAAAGATAACTAGTACAAGTTTAGGTTTTAGCGTTTAGGGAAAGATATATATACCGAGTACTAACCAGCACAATCATAATCATCATTGAGGAAAGATAACTAGGATCACAGGAAAAAGTAAAAATAAAAAATCCCTAATTATTATTTTGTTCCACCTTTAAGAATAATTCATTGAATTGCTTAGATTATGAATTTCTTTTTCTTTCTTTTTCCAACGGTTCATTTAAAGGAACATAATGAGAATTTATTTTTCCTTTTTTATCCTTTTTTACAACCCTAGCCTTTATATAAAGGGCCACTTGTTCTTCTAAAATATTGTGGATTACTTGATAATGGGTGGAACGTTTAGTTCGACTAGTGCGACCGCCTTGTTTGACGACACAATGGCAGAAACCGCCAACTCTAACCAAACGGAGGTACAGAAAAAGCGTGAAAGGGATTCCGGGGATTCTTCTAGTTCAGTTTCAAAGAAGCCGAAAACCGAAAGAGAAGAAGTTTCTGATGTTGTTTGCTCCAATAGTACTATGAAATCAGATTGGGCAAGTCTTCCTCTAGATGTTGTCTTCTTGATTCTAGATAAGTTGTTGGAACTCATTAACCATGTTCGTTTTTCTGCCGTTTGCAAGGATTGGCGTTCTTCTGCGAAAGACTATAACCATGTACAAAAGCGCTGGCGCCATTTACTTCCCATTCTCCTTACGAGTACTAGCCAAGAAAACCAGAATGTGTTGCATAGGGTTACTTTTGCTGGTGTAAAAATCGAAGCCTACAAGAGTTTACATGATCTCTTACATTTGGACAACGGTAAGAAGCTTGTTGGCTCTAGCCATGGTTGGTTGGCCACTGTGGAACTAGTAGACCAACTTGTCACAATAACTCTCCTAGACCCTTTCAGAAAAGCAGTTGCCCCCATTCGTCTTCCTCCCTTGGATTTCAATGCCAAGTTGCGTCGAAAGAATCCGGAGAAATTCTCCTACTCCGTCAATCATGTCAGAAAGGTTATCTTGTCCGCCGATCCCATATTGAATCCGAACAATTATTTTGTTTTTGCTTTCTATGAGGAGGACAACTGTTGCAATGTTCGTACGAAGTTGGCTTTCATAAAAGGAGGACAAAACTATTGGACTTACGTCTATAAGAATCAGAGGTTTAGTGATGCTATATTTTATAAAAACCAAGTCTATGCTGTTGGAGATAAAGGAAGGATTGTGTCATTCGATGTCAATAGATGTTACAACCTTGCACAGCCTCGGAAAGCAAAGTCATTGAAGCCAAAGGCACTTAACCTTCTAAACGTGTTCCAGAAAAGAGCTTTCATGGAATATCTTGTGGAATCAACTAGGGGAGACCTATGGCATGTTCGAAGATTTGTGAAAAGTCGAGAGCCGTGTCGAAAGTTCGAGGTTTACAAAGTGGCGTTCAACGACATAGACGAAACCATTGTGGATCGGTTTGCGGTAAGCGGAATCGGAGACGAGGCTTTGTTCGTGGGTGGCATTGGTCATCCGGTGTCAGTTGTGGCTTCAAATTTTCCTAGATGCGAGTCAAATTCCATATATTACACAAATGACATGTCCAATTGTGCACATCCCAACAGTACACCATATGAATTCTACAGGTTAGGTGCTCAGTTGGTGCGGCCTTCCACTCCAAGTCGATTGGACCTGAGTTGCATGCCACTATGGATAGTGCCACCATTGTTTTCCGTTTAATCTTGAACTTGCTGTTTGAGGAGGTCATGTAAAACTCTATTAATTTTATGTCTTGCAAATTGAGGAGCATATTACTGGAAGTTGGTTAGTAAATTAACATAAATTGTTTGTTTATTATCATTGCTGAAGAACAATGCACGGTACATAACATAATAAGAACAATGCTAGCTTCTCAAATGAAGCATTAGAGTTGGCACAACTGTTTCACAAGCTCATCCAAATCCTTTAAAGAGCTCCCTCCATCTCTCACAGCCCCAAATGCCTTGTCCCTCAGCTCCTTTGCTCGCACTTTTTCAGCCGAGTCGCCACTTAATGACTCGGCAATCACCTTTCCCAACTGGGCCGGGTCGGGCACACCGCCCGCACCCTCGCACACTTGTATGGCCACACCCATGTCTTCCACTAACATCTTGGCATTCACGTACTGGTCGGCCTCCATGGGCCAGCCCAATATCAAAACCCCACCCACTATCGCTTCCAGCACCGAGTTCCACCCGCAATGGCTCACAAATCCGCCCACGGCCCGATGACCCATAATCAACACCTGCGGCGCCCAACCTTTAATCAGCCAGCCCCGCCCGGCAACCCGCTCCTCAAACCCCTCGGGTACAACACCGTACCCATCCTTCGCCTGTTGGGCCGTGCCCGTTTTCACGGCCCACACGAATCTCATCCTGCTCCATCCACCCATTAGCCAACCCTCCATTTTTGACTATTTAACAACTTTTGACTCCCAAAACAAACGTAACACAGACCCATCCCACCGTCTAGCCAGGCCATCACTCACGCCAATCTGTGTTCAGTTCCCGATCCAAACTACCACTCCCATGAATTAGACTCAAGGACAACCTAAACCGTTGTCCATTCTTCTCTTCATGTCAAATACTCACCGTCCAAGTCTTCAAATTAAAAACCCCCAACTCATATTACGACATCAAATCCTCAAGACTCAACTCGATCCTTCCTCTTCCCAACACAATATTCTTTTTTCAACGATCTAACATAAAAATCAATAACCTCGATGAGGAGAAAGTATTGAATATTCTAATAAGACAAAATCTCGACCCCAAAATTTTTGATTTTATCTTCCAAGATTAGAAAAAAATCAGAATAAACATTAGTAAACCACTAAAATCTCTAATTATATAAGATGTTTTTAATCCTTATTCTCTACCCTATTTTTCAAATAGATATTTATTAGTAGAGAAGATGTTTTAATATTATTACATATTTTTAGTAGAGTATTTTCTAGATAATAGATTAGAGTTTCCAGATAATTAAATTTTTGGTAAGAGAGAAAAATGAGTTTTTATATATATTTTAAGAATTAAGATCTCAAAAAAATAATATATATAATAAAATATTGAAGGAGACCAAAAAATAATCATATATAAGTATCCACCAATTTTTATAATATTAATTTATATCATATAAAATATCACTTTAGTATAAAATATAAAATTTTAAAATAAATTTTTTAAATTTTAAATAATAAATATAACTAATAACTTAAAATTCAAAAAATCAAAATAATAACTAAAATTAATTTATATAGATTTGATATAATATAATTTATTTAAATAATAATTAAAATACTATAACACAACTATACACATATACTATTTTCAAAAAAATATACACAATAATTTAAAAATATAACTACAACATTTCACAACTAATAAAAATAATAACACAAACAACACTAATAAAATTAAAATATAACCAACACCCCCCCCTACCCCATCAAATTTACAACCCACCCACACCAATAAATACCAAACAACATCAACACACCAAACCACCCCCACCCCCCCCCCCCCCCAAACCCACACCTATTTAAATAAACAAAAAACAAACACCCAATAAAAAACAATAATAAACTTAAACAACCCCCAATCACCAATTACCACCCAACCCAAACCAAACAATCAAAAAAACATAAAAAAAAAACACTTCCAATCAACCTACAAAAACCCATCTAAAACAATATACCCCCAACCCCTCCGAAAATAACAAAACCCTTTCCAAAAAATAAATAAAATAACACAATAAAAATAAATAAAACCCCAAAAAATAAAAAACTAAATCTAAACCCATAAAGAATAATTTATAGAGAGAAAGAACAGAAAAACCATTGACAATTAAAATTAAAAGAAAAAACCCACAAACTAAAGAATATAAATGAAATAAATAAACAAAACACCATATAAACAAACAAATATAATATATTATATAAAACAAAAAAATTCAAAGAAAAAAAAAAAAAAAATAAAAAAATAAAAAAATTTTAAAAAAAAAAAATTTTTATTTAAAAAAAACACTTAATTTTAATATAAAAAGAGAAACTAAAGAGACACCTTAACCCATATAAATTCCCCCCCCCCCCCCCCCCCCCCCCCCCCCCCCCCCCCCCCCCCCCCCACCTTTATAAAAAAAAAAAAACAAAAATACAAAAAAAAAACCAAAAAAAAAAAAACTAAAAAAAAAAAAAAAAAAAAAAAAAAAAAACAAAAAAAAAAACATAAAAAAAAAAAAAAAAAAAAAAAAAAGAAGAGAAAAAAAAAACAACAAAAAAAAAACAAAAAAAAAAAAAAAAAATAATAAAAACAACTAAAAATATAACCACTATACACCACCCATTAATATAAATAATAATCAAACAACTAAAACAAAATAATTTAAATAATAAAAATAATATATATTAAAATATATTAAATATTTTATAATACAAATAAACCCCTATCCTCATATTTTTTTCTAAAACACCATATACAACTATAAAAAAACAACCCCATTAAATATACCCCAAACCAAACACTTATTTAATTATTCCACCCCTATTTAAATTAAACTAGAATATTATTGAAACACACCTCTCCCACTCCTTTAAAACCCCCCCCCCCCTCCCCCCCCCACGACACCACCCCCCCCCCCACATAACCCCACCCACACCCCTACCAAATCCATACCTACACAAATCTCCACACCCCCACTACAAACAAATTATATTATAAAACCAAATATAATACTAAACATAACCTTTAAATACAAAAAAACTAAATTAAAAAAAATGATAAAAGAGAAATTATCAATAAAACCCCCAAACCCTAAAATACATGATAGAGATTAAAAACAACCAAATAAACAAACCACCATTTTACTTAATTTTTAAATGAATATTGAAGTTTACAACTTAACATAAATTTTTTTTATTCATCTAAATATACTAGATACATCATAATTAGAAAACTTCTCAAATGAACATTAATCTTTAATCAATCACATTCCACTTAATCAGTTTCACAACCCCAAACCTTTAAAGACCCCCCACTCCCCCCCAAACCCCCCTTTCCCCCTCCCCCCCCCCCCTCTTCCCTACACTTCTCTACCCGCCCAACAAAACCCCACCCACTATCCTTGACACCACCCCCACGAACCCGCCCCACCTCCCCCTTTATCACCACCCCCCCCCCCCCCAAACCCCCGACCCCCCCCGCCCCCGCTCCAGTCCAGCCCATTAGCCAACGCCTCCATTTGTTGACTATTTAACAACTTTTGACTCCCAAAACAAACGTAGAGCACAGACCCATCTGGGCACGCGTCGAGCCATGCCATCACATCAGCGCCGGAATCCGTGTTCAGGTTGCCCCGATCCAAACTACCAGCTCCGGCATGAATTAGACTCAACGGACCAACCCCGTAAACCCGGTTGTGGCCCATTCTTCTCTTCAAGTGGTCCAAATACTCACCCTCCAAGTCTTGAAAGGAATTAAAAACGCAGCCCCAACTTTCGGTGTTAGCGAGCATCGAAATCCTCAAGAGCTCAGACTCGGGATCTGTTCCTCGGTGCGCTAACACAATGGACGGCACGTGCTCCTTTTTCAGCGACGGCGATCTAGGAACATAGGGAAAATCAATAACCGTCGATGAGGACTGAACGAGATCCAGGTTGCGCCAGCAGTATTCGTGAATAGAGACCAAGAAAGCTCCGGACGAAAAGAAGGTTATTCTGGGGATTTTGAGTCTGTCGGCGAGGCGGAGAGTGTAGCCGAGAAAGAAATCAGAGATGAGAGCCACAGGGGGGTTGGCGTGGGAGTTGAACCACTGGAAAATCGGGTCGTGGAGGTTGGCGAGGGCGTTGATGAAGGAGAGGTTGCCGTGGGTACCGAGATCCTTGACGTTCTCCACGCCCGGGGGTATTTTGGGGTGCGCAGGAAATGGGAGGACTAGGGTTTGGATTGAGGGGTGGGTGGAGAGGAGCGGTGTGAGGGTTGGGAGGTTTTTGGGCGTGACCACGATAGTTATGGTGAGGCCGCGGAGGGCTAGCTGGTTGGTTAGGTCGAGGAGTGGTAGCATGTGGCCTTGTGCAGGGTAGGGATAGACTAGGATGTGAGGATGGTGATGGTTGTTGCAGCCGGAGATCGACATTGAAATTTTTGGTAAGAGGAGGAAGAAGACGAGGTCTATGCGAGCTGACTGTGTCTGTGTCTGTCCGTGTGTGTGGTAAGATGCTCAGAAAAATAATTTCATAAAGTAGTGGGAAGGAGACCAGAAGGGAAATAATGCAGTGCAATGACGTGTAAGGTATCGACCAATTTGGGTTTGACTAGTAGTTCCTACTTCCTAGGCAGAGAGATATTACGGGAGATACTGTATATATATATATATATATATATTTATTAAATGATAATATTTGTGTAGCACAACTATACACATAACACATGATACATTTGAGAACAATACTACTAGTCAAATTATTTCACAAGCTAATATGGAAAACTAATAATCATATTGCCAATATAGCTAATATAGTAATATGGAATATAGTTAACATAGCAAAACACAATAATATTGTTAATTAATGAGAATATCATCATTCTCTCTTGTATTGAATCTGTGCCAACATGGTTCATGGAATTGTTAGACAATGATCACCAACCCTTCCGTTTATCAGTGAAAGGTTACCGTATTCGATCACAAGCTCATCCAATTGACGTTTACTAATATATGAAATTGGAATATAAGTGGGTCTCGATTCAAAATCAAGACGTACTTAAATCCATCAAGAACTTGAAATTAAGTTAATGATATATGAGGCGCATTACAAAAATAAAAGGCTTTTACACTAACTTAATGGTTTGGTGTATGAATATTTTAGTAATATATCAAATTAGAAATTGTTTCCACCGGAGTCAACTACACTCATATTCTCATTCCATATGATTTTTTTTTCTTGGCTAGCTAATCTGATTCCATGTTGTTAAACAACTTAATGAGAATGATATGCTCATATATGATTTATGAGTTTCTCACTACAGAGAATTAAACATGCATGTCATGCATTTCGTACGTAAAGGACTAAAATGTGAACAAAAAAACCAATTAATTAAGAAATAAATCTTGAAATTACAGAGAAATATTAAGCAAAAGGTCCAACCTTTATTGAAAAGGCCGGCTATAGCTAACTTGACTAAATTTCATACAGAAAACAGATCGTTCATTTAGTTGTTCTTAGGTGGGTGGTGCCTTGGTGCATGGTAATCCTCATTAAAAGCTACAAAACCAGATTTATCAACTCCCTCAGAAAAACTAGTACCACTTTGTTGGTTACACTCTACATGGCTTCCCGACTTCACATGATCACCGCCACAGTTCACTTCAAGCTGGTTTGAGCTCCTTACAGTACTCGAACCACCAACTGCTTTAACTTTCTGAACCGCCATTTTCCTTCCTCCTAGCAGCCGGTTGTCCTCAGTAGCAATATTAGGAGGACTAACCACTTCAATATGACCTCCCTGCAGCTATATAAATTATTAGTAAAATATTGATGAATATATACCCAAAGTGTATATATATGATCACGACATAAATCCTTAATTACCTTTACAGCAGTGGAAGCAGCATGAATTTTTGTCACAGCAGCATTCCCCTCTTTACATCATAGAAAATCGAAAGTGTGTTGCGGTCAGTATTTAGCTTAGATAATACGTACATCGCTGGAAATTAACATATATAAATTACTAAACAGGTGATCTAATTAAGGCCTTGTTTGAAAGATTAGAGACTTGAATATGTCAAAAGAATTCTTATATTTCTCTTTCCATGCTTCGTAAGTGCAAGCTTCTGAAATATATATGTCATCAAAAGGGGATAAAAATTCATGATTGAACTTTTCTCCTTAGAAACTTTTCGTGAACTAAACGGAGCTTAAAAGTGGATAAAAAGAAAAAAAGGTAGATACTTACCTAACTGACGACGGGGATATGCGTCTGAGGTATTCCATAGGCATGCAGCAGAGAGAAACATCAGCAGTACTAAGTAAGCACACTTCACAGGACCCATATATATAATCTGTCTTCTTTAGCTCTCGTACTAAAGAGAAGTGAATTATGAGGAATGAAAATGAGCAGAGTGATAGAATCTGAAATTCAAAGAGAGTCAAATGTGTAAACCCTAGTCAAATATATAGGTAGCTAGCCAACACATATATACCCAAGTCAAACGGAAGACTAGGGTTTCCAAAACTTACAACTATTTTTTAAAGGGTACTCTGGCCAAGACACGCACTACAAACGCTGCATAGCATAAAACGGCGCGTCGCCCATGTGTAGTTTGATCTTCGAAGCATTTGAGAAGAATTTGATGTACTTTTTCTCGAATTTTCAGAAACAAACCCGAAACCTCTTTATATACAAATGGTGAAAGGGCAGGGTCAAGTAGAGGAGAAATATGTACTGTAGCGTGGAACGGAAGCTACGGAAGTTAAGGTGTTCTGTGCCTGTCTGCCGCCAACAAAAACAAGAACTAGCTAGCTTAGGCTATTCTGATTTCTGGTCTGCATGCCGAGATTGCCTAAGCTTGTTCCATGTATACATTTTTTTTTGGGAGGCTACAGTTTCTCATATATGGAAATGCAGCTAGGGCAGTTTGAGCATCCCTATATATATGTATATTCGTAGCTAGTACAACGCATGAGATGTAATGGTGAGTTTAAGCAAGAGAGAAGGCCATAGATAAGTGAGATATTTATTTAGGACATGCAATGCTTAGGTTCAGTATATGGGTGAACAAGCAGGTTCACTCACCCTCGAGATTAAGGTTTTTTAGGCTTTCATTTTCATAATCCAAACCATTGATGGTTTAAAAAACAATGATAAGATTATTTATGCATGCAAAAAGAATCAATCAAATTAAAGATTTTTACTCTTTTTTCTATGTCAAATGAATGAATATATGATTAATTCATTCAAATCATTCAAAATCGTCTATTTATTTTATACAAATGAATGGTTAAACGATATTCAATAGGTTTTTTTTATACATAAATTATATATATTAACATTACTTTTTTCAAAATACTAACAGTTTGAATTATGAAAATATAAGTAAAAAATATTTTAATTTCACAATATCGGTTATACTAGTAACCAACATATCACAGCTCGATCACTAATTACATAATTCATATATAGATCGAATTAGGTAAAGTGAAATTACATTCAGAACCTTGATAGTAGCAGACCATGCACAAACAATTTTGTTCGAGTTTAAGGACTAATTCACTAATTGGGACCATTGACAAAATTATGGATCCAACTACAGCTAGTTTCAGACTTTTCAGTGGGTGTCCGTACGCAGTGTAGCTTATTTGTTTTACTCGGGGGCTTAAACCACCTCTAAGTATATGCATGTTTCTTTAAATTAATTAGGTCGGAAGTTGTGCAATATTGGTTCATGCCATTGTTCGTGTGGCCACACAATCTCATGCAAACATCAAATTTAGGAGTTTCGGGTTTTCTCTATTTGGAGTTCCCCCTTATTCCCAGGCCTAAACTCTTGTAACATTTTTTTCCCCCCCCCCCCCCCCCCCCCCCCCCCCCCCCCCCCCCCCAACCCAATACTCACAAATTAATATTATTTTTATTGAAATATAAAAAAAAAATATCAAATTTCAAACTCGAACCAATTTTCCCCCCCCCCATTTATTAAAAAAATAATAAATAATAACCCACCCCCACCACCCACCTTTAATTTAACCCCCCCCCCCCCCCCCCAAACCCCCCCCCCCCTACCACCCCCCCCCCCAAAGGAGAGAAAGACCGGACAGCCGCAGCCCCCAAGCCCCCGCCGCACCCCCCACCACGATAGGGAGGCCCCTTCGGGACCTTTCGGCCAACGACTCCAACGGTGCCCCCCCCCCACCAGGGGGGGGGGGGGGGGAGGGGGGGGGGGGGGGAGGGGGGGGGGGGGGAGGGGGGGGGGGGGGGTTTTTTTTAAGAGTTCCGAGTTCAAAGAAAAAAATGACAACTCTCTCCAACAACGAGACATATAATTCTTTAACGCAAAGTTCACCATCTAGTTCTAATTAGATCGGCAGATATTAACAACAACATTCAGAAAAGAAAATGGTATAGAATGGTAGAATAAACCTTACTGGCAATTGTAATTTGAAAACGTATGATGAGATTGAACGATCGAGAGAGCTTTAGTGCGAATGATGGGATTTGGATTCAACTCTAGTCAAGACGACATATATATCTAAGGTTGGTTGAAATTAGTAATAATAAATATCTACCCAACTAGGAAATAAATACGATTGTATTTGGTTTTGAAATGAGTAAGCAAATTAAATAAAGGTTCATGCATTTACAGAGTACGTAAATTCTTAGGAACAAGATTCTTAATTTCCACACAAATCCAAATATTCATGTACGTAATTTTTTGGCCAAAAAATAAAATAAAATAAAATAAAAATCCTATTCGATCAATGCTCTCTTAAATGATTGTAATTGTTTCTATAGCATATACAACTTTAAAATATAAAACGCTATGTTGGACAATTCAGACAAAAGAATTAATATGGAAAACGCTACGTTGAAGATGGTATTGTACATCGGCTTACTTGGATCTAATCTCTAAAATTGTTTAGTACGTAGTTAAATTAAAGGTAAATATTTTATCTTGCGGAATCGAGTTTGAATATTAATCCCAAGATCTGATGCCTCGTATGCTTAGGTTCCATGTTAAAGCTAGGCTGGCCAAGAGATGGGCTCCTCGGCTCGGTTTTAACAATAATATCAATCAGGAATCATGATGCTTGTAAGTTTGACCTAGATTTTGCTTGCCTACAATTGAGTTTTCCTCTTATAAATCCTCTGTAATGGGGCATTATGTTTGTACTTCGTGTTTGGTAAACTAGTGCTTGATCTATCACTTTTCCTTTAGGAAGCAATGAGGTTAGTTATACCTAGTTTCGCTTAGAAATAAGTGAGCTTAATTAAAGCGGTTTCTAATACTCCATGTCTGTATTGTTCTATTCATATTGATACACACATACACGTATATATATAAGTATAGCTCTTCTTCTATAGAAAGTTAAGAGTGTTAATTCATTCGAAAACTTTCATCTTCTCCGCAAGACTGCTTCAGGGATCGAGATAAGGGTGGAGCTACATAGAAGATTGAGGGAGCCTGCCCGCAAAGCCTCTATGTACTCCAAGAGATCTTCTTCTAGTTGTTTCCAAATTACACGTAGTTTTCTCGAAATTCTTGTTAATTGGCTCTTATTAATAATTAGTCCCCTCTGTATACGTACCAAGCCCGCTCCGCCATGGTAATTAGGAGGGCCTAACAATGCTCTTTAAAAGTAGGTAGCTTGAAGAGAATCCATGGATTTCAAGCTCTAGTTTAAATGTTTAATCATCATTCTACATGCCAGCTACACCAAGCAACACTACTCGATCATAGGAGCTGGACCCCGATCGAAGCAAAAACCAAAAGCCAAGCGACCACCTCCAAAGCCACCAAAATTACCCATCCTACTAGAACACCAAGTGTGGAAGCCCAAGGCCATATCTTGAATCCGAGAGGATCAAATCCAATACCTCCAACCCCAACCAACAAAACCACACAGGGAAAAACCTAGATTGAGTGCCGCTACTATGTTTTCTAAGAAACACTAGGAGAGCTTCCTAAGAGACGTACATTTTATTTTTGTGAGATTAACCTCATTCTTAGTGCTCATGACATATATCGAGCCATACAATCTAACAATTTCGATAGCAAGAAAACTCCAAATTATTTCTCTATTGATCCTTTGTAATTATCGCATGCATCATCGCCATTTATCAAACTTGTTGCCTTCACGCACAACCAACACGATCGACATTGAGTAGATCAGATATCTACTTTTGATCCAAGCATCTATTCGTCTCAAACTTTAGTACCAAAGAAAACCAAGTGTGAAATTGTGTTCCACAAAATTAAAGTGCCATATATATACTTACCCTACTTACATATCATATATGGATTATTATGTCTTTTGGTGTGTATTAACTTCATCCACACTTAATTATATCGATCACTCAAACTCTCAAAGGCTGCAGCTACAAGCCCTTATGATTAAATGAGGATTAAAACTAGTGTTGGTGTCGAAGATCAAAAGTAAATGAGTTGTAGTACGTAATTAGTAATATATTCCAATCTGCAATTATGCGATGTTCCCTCACCCTTTAATATCTCAGCCCCCACCCAGCACCCATTCATTTTCTTTTACTTATTGCTTCATCTTCTACCCCACAAATTCATCATTCATTTTTTACTTTTGGCACCTTACTCTCTTTTTTTTATTTTAAGTCCAGTCGATGGAATGCAACTCATAAGAGCAACATTCAAAATTGAATTTTTCTATACATGGATTTTTGTTTCTTGGTTAGCATTTGTCATTTGCATGAGATATATATCCATCATTATTTTAAAAGGGAAAAGCTTAATGAAGTTTGATTACATATACTAATTTAGAATTTTTAAATTAAACATTTACCATAAGTATTTTCCTTAATTCAAGATTTCCCATTTAATTCAAAGAGAGTCAATCACTATCCATCAATTATGTAATGGCTTTTTCTTGATTTTGTATGGCAATTGATTTACAATTTTGTTTATTGTGCCTAATTTTTTTTTTTTTCAATACCCTATGATTTTATTTTTGATACACCGATGATGTTATGTTCAACTGTGATCTTACATTTTATGATCATATTTATTCCGAGAATTCAAATTGTTCAAACAATGAAGGACTTTGATCTTTTATTTTGAATTTGTGATTAAACTTGCTTGCTTTTTATCATAGATTTAAAGGCATATGAACTTAAGAAAAAAAGGTTCATTACACCTGTTGGGTACGTGCAGCCGCGTGTAGGGTTATAAGCATAGGATTGATGGCAGAGGAAATTCAAACAGAGAATTTAAGTCCATCCTAACAATGAAAATACAAAGAAGCAGAAATAAAAAAAATAAATAAAAAGGGTAAGATCACATACTAAAATTCAAAAGTAGGAAGAAGGTATTTCACTCTTGTCCGACAAGAATTTCTTCCTCTATGTGTCTTTCTCCTGTCCTTTCAAAGTTTCCATATCTTTGCCTCTCCATCAATCTCCTACAAAACAGGAATTATTTCAAACATTTTCTCTGTAACCAAAACGAAGAACTTTTTTCTTTTTTGGGAAGAAATGAAATATAAACCTAGCTTAAACCTCAATTCTAAATTCCCATGATTCCACTTCAAACAGAATCCATACTTTACCATGCAATACAACTTACTATAGTCACCTCCTAACCAATCTTTCAATTCTGCACAAATCAAAATCAAGATGGGGTCTGCAACATCGTCCATGGCTGCAAAGTTTGCATTTTTTCCACCAGATCCTCCATCATATAACATACATGTTGATGAACCAACTGGGAAAATGAGGATCTCTGATGTTCATCCCAGAGAAGATGTGGACGTGGTGAAGATCAACACCAAGAAAGGGAATGAGATTGTGGCCTTGTTTGTCAAAAACCCATCTGCTTCACTCACTGTGCTTTACTCTCATGGAAATGCCGCTGATATTGGTCAGATGTACCACATTTTTAGTGAACTTAGTGTTCATCTGGGTGTCAATCTAATGGGGTCAGTAAATCAATTTGAGTTTCCATATTCATTTTTTGAGTATTGCGAGTTATGAATGTGATTTGTTTTGCTGTGCAGGTATGACTATTCTGGTTATGGACAATCTTCTGGAAAGGTATAATTTTCTTGTAAGATCAATAGGCTCAAATCCATTGTATGAGCATGTCATTGTTGCACGAAATTTTATAGTTCAAATGAGAGAGAAATGACCTTTGACCTTTTATTTTACATAGAATTAATGCTTACAATACATATTGTTTGGTTATGGACTTATGGGGCTATAGCCTATAGGTGTAGAACAAACTAAGGCCATTGGGAAAATAAATTAAAGAGTACCATTTGATGTTCTCAAGTTGATATGGAGCAATCTTTTTCCCCATAGGAATCACTTGAATCACAATTTATATATATATTGAACTCTCTTCTGGAAATGTATGATCATCATGTGTTCGATTTAATATGTATTTCTCGCTTTTCGTGTTAGCAAAGTCTCACGTTGTTTGGATACTTTTGATCGAGCTAGATATGTAATGTATAAGCTAGCACGCCGGCACAATGTCCTTGTGAGCCGGGATATTGAACAATAAGCTCTACCCATGAGTTTAACATCTCAAACATTCTAATGTCACTTGCTCAAACTATTTTCGTGACCATTTTCCTCAACATTTTTTCTTTGGTCTCAACAATTCAATTCAACATAGTAACATATCTTTGTCTATTAGCCAAGTGAGCAGGACACATATGCAGACATAGAGGCTGCATATAAATGCCTTGAAGAGACTTATGGTGTAAAGGAAGAAGATGTTATATTGTACGGACAGTCAGTTGGAAGTGGACCTACTTTGGAATTGGCTACTCGTTTGCCTCACTTGAGAGCTGTGGTTCTTCACAGTCCAATACTCTCTGGCCTTCGAGTTATGTACCCTGTTAAGAAGACATACTGGTTCGACATTTACAAGGTTCTCCTCTTACTTTTCATTGAACAAGAACAGATTTGATCGTTGATGGAGTCATACAATTGTGTTGTTGAAATTTCATGGCTTTGTTCCTGTTGCAGAATATTGATAAAATCCCACTCGTCAATTGCCCGGTTTTGGTAATTCATGTAAGTCTTCATCAATCATTTCATTTCATCTCATTCTTCCGATATGCTTTGTATGATGATTTGGATCAGTATTTGTGGTGCATTGTATAGAACTTTGTGTTTGAGGTTGTGATAGCTTGGATATTATCATATATCAGAAGCAAGAAGTCCAAAACTTTCTAGCTATAGCATTTGAATTCCCAAATCCTACTACTTCTCTTTGAATTGTGTTACTTGTTCTGAAAGTAATGTGTTTGTTACTGATAGAGTTATTATATTTTTGTATAGGGAACTGAAGATGATGTGGTGGATGTCTCCCATGGTAAGCAGCTGTGGGAGCTTAGCAAAGACAAGTATGAACCATTGTGGCTTAAAGGAGGGAACCATTGTAATCTGGAACTCTATCCAGAGTACTTGAGGCATCTCAGGAAGTTCATATCTGCCATTGAGAAGTTACCACGACACCGAAATCCAACTGAACCGAGTCCTCTCAAGACCATAGACAACAAGGACGACAAGGCCAGATCAAGCAGTGGCCAGAAGGACAAGGCTAGGTGGAGCACTGGTCAGCTGAGAGAAAAATCGAGACGGAGCACAGACAATAGAGAGAAATCATCATCAAGAAGCAGCACTTATAGTAAAGAGAAATCGTCGAGAAAGCTGAGTGAGGATCGATCGGGAAAGGCAAGGAATAGCACAGACTCGGATAGAGCAAGAAATAGCTTCGACCGGTACGTGCTAGCTCATTCTTCCCATTCCCATTTCCATTTCCATTTCAATTACATTTTCTTTGAATTTTCTGATCGTTGATGTCATTGTTGGCAAATATGCAGCTTGGGAGATATGGTGAGATCAGTTGGATTGTGCACTGTTGATTGTATGAAGCCGGCGGCATTCGAGGCTTGAGGTTGACAGAAACGTTGAGTGATCATGTTCATATACTTTGGGTTGTACGTTGTGACTTCTTTAGAGATCCTATGTTTGTTGATGGGAAGTTTGGCTCAAGGGAAGGACTTTTACCCAAGATTTTTTTTTTCTTTTGGTATAGGGGAAGCCCCTTCTCCCCAAGATTTTATCAACTGGTAAATTGGTAATAATATCACACCCCACTCCTCTTGGGGTCTTCTTTCTCTTCTTTAATCTTTAAGTTCATAGTATATGTAGAGAGTATACTGGTCAACATCTATTTATGCAAATTTTATTTTTGGCTAAGGGGGCTACTTTCTACTTCTGTTTTGCATTGTCCTAATTGATATATTCGAGATACAGTTCTAGGCCAATTTTAACATAAGTTCACACTTGCTAAAAAATTACGAGGACAATTTATTTTCGGATTTTTATAGTTGACCTCCATATTCTCTATTGTGGACATATGACGGAAATTTTTTATTGGGAAACAACAACTTTATCGCTAATTGCTAGTGAGATTTGCCAATAACTATCGAGTCATAACTCACCGCAAATTTGTCAAATAATTTGCTGTGAAATTAGCTCTGAAAAAAGCATGAAGAAAATATGTTTAAAACAACTTGATGGCATTATAAATTGGGCAGTGTCATTGAAAAGAAAAAAAATGAAAAATGAAGCGGATATTGTGGGTGGCTGATATGGCAGCATCTAGGCCTTACAATTTCTCAGAACATTGCTCCCAAGTCCAAACAAAAACGAAAAGCTCCGGTTCGCCGTTGTTTGCTTCTTTCTAGAACCCTCCTACTCTCCCCTACTTAAAAAAGTGTTAAACCCTCACAAGTCACAAGGGTTTTTATACTCCAACACTACTGTAGTACTGTGTCGACACTTCGCAATTAGGGCTCAAATGGCTCCAGTCCTGAGCAGAAGCTTATCCACAGCCTCTTTAGCTTCACTTCCTTCCTCTTCTCCCTTCACACTCAGAAACCCCAACAGGGCCTTGAACCTCAGAACTGCCTTCGTGCCACAAAGTGGGCTCAGAAAGGGCTTCGCTTGCAGTGGATTGAAATGGAGGCTTGAGAGGCAAAATAGACAAGTAACTGTTCGCTGCGATGCGGCGGTCGCCGAAAAAGAGGTCGCCGATACGCCTGGTGAGGAATTCGAGTACCAAGCCGAGGTGGGTCTCTATCTGTTTCTATTAAAGTTTGGTTCTTTTGGGTTCTGACTCAATTGGGTTTTGAAATTCATCATCCACTGCAGCTCTGTATGTTATAAATTTCCAGACTTTTGTATAATTTGTGGTGGGGACGCATTGGCTTTAAGTTATGGGGCTTTCTTAATAGTTTGGACCGAAAATGATAAGAATGACTGTTTATTGTTTTCATTTACGTTTATGGCTTTTCAGACTTGTTTTTTTGTTTACGAGTTTTGAATTGAAAGTTGTGGACTTTGAAACCAATTGCAGGTCAGTCGGTTAATGGATTTGATAGTTCACAGTCTATACAGCCACAAGGAGGTGTTCCTTAGGGAGCTTGTTAGGTGAGCTGCATATGCCTACTCCTCGATGATTCATGGCATATATAGAGTTTGCTCTTTCTGCTTGTAGTTTGCACCCTTTGAATTCGAATCTAATAAAATACTCATTATGTTCTGTGTCCATATGCTAACATTGTTTAGTTTCCATGTTCCAGTAATGCAAGTGATGCTTTGGACAAGTTGAGATTCTTAAGCGTGACTGAGCCCTCTCTGCTTGGAGATGCTGGTGAGCTACAGATACGCATCAAACCCGATCCAGAGGAGGGGACTATCACTATATCGTATGTTGTTTCTAAACCTCCAAGTCAAATATGTTCCTTGATGGATTAGTGGAGATAATTTACATTTGATTCTCTGACTTTTAGGGATACTGGTATTGGAATGACGAAAGAGGAACTCATTGACTGCCTTGGTACCATTGCTCAGAGTGGTACTTCAAAATTTTTAAAGGCTCTAAAGGTCTCTCTCTCATAATGCATTATTTGCAGTTTGTTGTTGCTAAGTAAATATGTATATTGTTTACTGATGCATTTGAATCTTATTTTCATCCTTATGTTTTGATAGGAAAACCAGGATCTTGGAGCAGACAACGGTTTGATTGGTCAATTTGGTGTCGGGTTCTATTCTGCTTTTCTTGTTGCCGACAAGGTGCAGTAATTATTCTATGCCTTGTAAAAACTATCTGCTCCTAGTTGAGCTTCTAGCTTCTAGTCTGGATGACTGACTTGGGTAGCTGCTAATTGGCTTGTACATCTTGTGCAAAATCAGGTTGTTGTTTCTACAAAAAGCCCAAAGTCAGATAAGCAATACGTCTGGGAGTCAGCGGCTGAGAGTAGCTCTTATGTGATTAGGGAAGAAACTGATCCAGAAAATATCATTAGCCGTGGAACGCAGATCAAACTATATTTAAGGGTACCATACCTCCTACTTCATTTGCCATTTCATGACATTTGGTCATTTTGCATATGGTCCAGCTATTCATTTAGTTCCATTTTTTTTTTCCAAAATTATGTTTGGATAGCCATCTTAAATTTCTCTTCTTGCAGCCGGATGACAAGTATGAATTCTCAGAGCCGGCTCGGATCCAGAGTTTGGTGAAGAATTACTCGCAGTTTGTTTCCTTCCCCATCTACACATGGCAAGAAAAATCAAGGACTGTTGAGGTTTGTTTTCTGCTTTTAATAAACCTTTTCCCTCCTCTATATATAGCCGTTTTCTTAGTTCACTTTATCTTCTTCGTAATGGTTAAGATTGTTACTTCTTTACGAGCTGAAGGGTAATCAGAAAAATGATATTTCATTAAAATGTTACTCTCTGGATAAGTAGTCTTCATTGCCTTGACCTTACAAAATAATGCTCTAGGCTGTGTCTCTTCTATAGAATTCATAAGCTTAAACAGTACCCGTTCTTAAAAAAATGAGTCAATTAGCATTTTCACCAGTCTTTATTAAGCGCAAACTTTTGGCAGGTTGAAGAGGAGGAAGAACCAAAAGAAGGAGAAGAAGCAAAGCCAGAGGTAATTGACAATCCAAAGTGTAGGCAATGTATGTTCTTAGAAAACACTACATTGAAGTTTCTGTACTTGTTATCAGGGTGAGAAGAAAAAGAAGACAATAACTGAGAAGTATTGGGATTGGGAATTAGCCAATGAAACAAAGCCTATATGGGTGAGTTGAAGCCATAGCATTATGATTTCATGGTACATGTAATATAGATTCAGTGTGATCTGTTTTCTAATATTTATGTATTGTCCGGTTATAAATTTTACATTGTTTTGTAATTTTTGCAGATGCGGAGTTCAAAGGAAGTAGAAAAAGATGAGTACAATGAATTCTACAAGAAAACATTTAATGAGTTCTTGGATCCACTTGCATACACTCACTTCACCACTGAGGTACTGAATTCTAGCAAATTAAATGTTACATACTGAATTCATGGTAGAAACTATAGCCCAATTTGGATGCTAACTTTACTGTGATATCTGTGCAGGGTGAGGTAGAATTTAGGAGTGTTCTTTACATTCCTGGGATGGCGCCTCTTAACAACGAGGATATAGCAAATCCAAAAACAAAGAATATACGTTTGTATGTGAAGAGGGTCTTTATCTCAGATGATTTTGATGGTGAACTGGTAAGTTTTGCCCTACTGGAAACTGTACAAATTTGAGAACTTTATCTCAGATGATTCAGAGTTGGTTCTTTCTTTTCGTTTCATGTTCATAGTGTTCTTTAGTATTCAGTCTATATAGTGATTTCCTTTTATGTTGGAATAACAATTTGTATATCAATGAGTATGCTTGTGTTGACTATTGTGAATGGAGTAAATATGGATTTTATTGTTGTTTTGGAATGTTCTGCATTGTTGTCTTATCCATCATTAATAGAGTTGTAATCAGATGCCTATCTTATAGTCATGCTATTTTAGCAGAAAAGTGGTCTTTGGTAGTCTATTTTTTTATTTTATTTAAATATATCTGAAATCTCATTTTACCTACCAAAAAATGAAATCTGATTTATCTTATTGTAAACTACATGCATATGCTTTTTTCTTGAAAATACTGTTTGCCACTGCAATATACTGATTTATCCTTATTGCAGTTCCCAAGATACCTGAGCTTTGTTAAGGGTGTGGTGGATTCGAATGATCTTCCTCTTAACGTTTCCCGAGAGATTCTTCAAGAAAGTCGAATTGTAAGTCTAGTATTTTTGCTAAAGTTTTGAGAGCATCTCCCTATTAATGCTGTTCGTCAGTTGTTATGTGATTAGATTTGTATTAGAAAACATGACGTAAGTTCATAGTTTATGCCTATCTGATTTCAGGTAAGAATTATGAGAAAGAGACTTGTAAGGAAAACATTCGACATGATTCAAGAGCTCTCTGAAAGTGAAAATAAAGAGGTTTGTGGAAGCTATTCTTATTATGTGTTTTCCTTTTCCTTTCCAGCTGAAAATTGTTATTGACTGCGAAAGTTGTTGAATTTGATCCCATCAGGATTACAAGAAATTATGGGAGAACTTTGGCAGGTTTCTAAAGTTGGGTTGTATCGAGGACACCGGAAATCACAAGCGCATAACACCTCTGTTGCGGTTCTACACTTCAAAAAGTGAAGAAGAACTGACGAGTTTAGATGATTATGTTGAAAACATGCCTGAGAACCAGAACGCTATCTATTACTTGGCAACAGACAGTCTGAAAAGTGCAAAAAGTGCTCCATTCTTGGAAAAGTTGGTTCAGAAAGATATTGAGGTATGTATCATGCAAACTTTGGTGAAGATCTAGTGGCGGAACAATGTTAATACATATAAAGAATTTTTGGTTTGCAAGCTAGTGATAGAAAAGACAAAATATGTTTTCCTTTCCAAATTTTTTTGTCTTTTATTATGGTGACTATTTCTGCCCAGTTTGCTGATGTTGATCTTTTTTCTTAGGTTTTGTATTTAGTTGAACCTATTGATGAAGTGGCTATCCAGAACCTACAGACCTACAAAGAAAAGAAGTTTGTGGACATCAGCAAGGAAGATTTAGAACTTGGTCAGTAGGCCCTATTGTTTTTCAGCAATTACTTCAGCATGTCCAATATGTGTTTGGAAATTGTTTCACTATATCAAAATTTGGGGCATCCATCTTGTTATCTTTCTCATAATTCTCACCAAAAGGTTTATTATACCAGGTGATGAGGATGAGGTCAAAGACAGGGAAACTAAACAAGAATACACTCTGCTCTGTGATTGGATAAAGCAACAACTTGGTGATAAGGTTGCAAAAGTTCAAGTCTCGAAGCGTCTAAGCTCATCTCCCTGTGTGCTTGTTTCGGGCAAGTTTGGATGGTCTGCTAATATGGAAAGGTAGATTTTGCCTTTGTAAATGATACATATTCAGACCAGTGCTGTTAATAGCTGCCTTCCCTTTCCTGATTATGATAATTTATTTATTTATTTTTTGCTTTTACAGATTGATGAAAGCACAGGCACTTGGAGACACTTCAAGTTTGGAGTTCATGAGGGGCAGGAGAATATTGGAAATCAACCCTGATCATCCCATCGTTAAGGACCTAAATGTAAGATCATGAAACTTCTCTGGTGATTAGTTTTTAACAAAGTAATGCCATTACAGACCGAGTTCTCACCCAGACAAATTTCCAATGCAAAAAAAGCATTACAAAAGAAATTTGAAAAAAAAACAGGTTCAGGTTTTGGGATAACTATTCATGACAGAAAAGTACAGGTTTAAAGAATACTGGATTGACAATTGTTGTTTCCACCGCAGGCTGCTTGCAAGAACGCCCCTGAGAGCACCGATGCCAAGAGAGCTGTAGCTCTCTTGTTTGACACAGCATTGATCTCCAGTGGATTTACTGTAAGGGCAAACCCTCCATTTATTTTCATGTACTGTCATTATTAGCTGAATGTCATCCTTACTTTTTAAACCTTTAATAATGCAGCCTGACAGCCCAGCTGAGATGGGAAACAAGATCTACGAGATGATGGCAATGGCCCTTGGAGGAAGATGGGGTAGACTGGAAGACGAGGAGGCAGAGGCGAAGGCAGCAGATGATAATGCCGCAGAATCTGATGCAAGTGCTGGTGATGCCACTGAGACGCAAGTCATTGAACCATCAGAAGTGAGGGCAGAGAGCGATCCATGGAGTGAATAAATGTTTTCCTGAAATTATTGTTAGAAAATTTTTGGCAGTATTTATTTGCTTAGTGTTAGGAAGCATAAAGTTCGGATGGGGAAAAAGGTGCTGCTTTTCTTGGAAAATAGTGACGGTTCTACTGATAAATTGATGTATTCGGTCCTCGAATGAATTAGGAGACCCTTTATAAGCTCCGCCATCTCCATCTAATCATCAATAGTGTACTGAACCTTTTTTGATGTTCACTCCAAATCTTATAGTGCTCATGAGTCGAAAACAAAGATGAACTGAGAAGTATGTGAATCACTATTGAAATCTATGATGGATCACCCCAAGTTTAATTTAGGGGATTGTCATTTGAATAACCCATTTGCGAATTCTTGTTTATATCAGAATTTAGTTCAATGTGGTAACTGGAGTGGAAATGAACAAATATGAGAGGCATCATACGAACTATTTATATTTTCGATGTACATGGATCACGTAATGATTGAATCTTCAATCAAACTTAAAATTGATATGATGGATCAAGCCCAATGACCGGGTTAGCTAAACGGGTCGACTTGAAAAACCTTGGAAAGACCCGAAAGCTTTATCAAAAACAGAGAGATCGTAGGTTTAAGCAGGGTTTAAAGGCGGCCACTCCGCACTCCCCAATTTTTGCTCACCATCTCGAGATCTTACTCTTCCAAATCATTTCTTGAATTTGTTTAAGATTCAATTTTGAATTCTTTTTGGTTCATAGCTCTAATTCGAGCATTCTTTTGATGTACTGTATCGTATTTTCTCTTCCTCTGTATCTGTCAGCTACAACTCGATTCGTCTGCTCGAAATAATCAGTCAATTTACAGATTTTACTGGGTAAGCATGTGGAGAAACCTAGCCAAACAAGCTGCTTTAAGAAAGACCAAGCTCTTGTCCCAATCTCTTTTCAGCTCTCCTTCTTCTACTCCTTTAAAATTTTCTCAAGAACCGAGCTTTCTGGAGAAAAGCAGGCATTTTGATGCTCGGGCCTGCAGAAATTATGGGTCTTCGTTAATGGGTTTGCGTCAAGTTGGTGTCACATCTTCTCAGAAAGATGAATTGGGCAGTCCCAGTTTACTGCATCCAACTTACCCTTCTGGATTTTCTGGGTTTTGTAAAGGCTACGCCAGTTCGGCCGAGGCAATTGCTTCGACGGATGAAGATTCTGGGTCCGAAGAAATTCAGGAAATGCTGGAGGATTTGGTCAGAGAAAACAAGGCCGCATCACATTTGAGGCAGCCAAAGAGAGTGGTTAATGGAATGGGAGTAGGAAAGTATGCCATTCTTCGAAAGAGGCAAATAAAACTGGAGACTGAGGCTTGGGAAGAGGCGGCGAAAGAGTACCAGGAGCTTTTGGCTGATATGTGTGAGCAGAAGCTGGCACCTAATTTGCCATACATCAAGTCATTGTTTCTGGGCTGGTTTGAGCCCTTGAGGGATGCCATTGCTGCCGAGCCGGGGACTTGGGCCAGCAAGAAACAGCATTGCAGACCCAGCCATGCTCCGTTTTTCGAACACTTGCCGGCGGATAAAATGGCTGTTATTACAATGCATAAGCTGATGGGGCTGTTGATGACAAACAGTGGTGGAGCTGGGGCTGTCAAGGTGGTTCAAGCTGCTTGTGCAATCGGTGAAGCCCTTGAGAATGAGGTTTGTGAGCTTAGAATTTTCTTGTCTCGTATTTTGTTTTTGCTTTTTTACTTTTATGGAGTTGAAAGTGAGAGTTTGTTTCTCTGATTAAGTTGTTGGTCTTGGTCACAAGTTTGCTTTAGTATGAACGTTTGGCTAGAATTTGCATTGTATTTTGTGGGAAACTATTGGTTTTTGATGTTCGATAGAAACTCCAATAGGCACACAAAGTAAACTTTCATTTGCTGGGATTGCTTCGATTCACAATGTCATAGGTTTAGTCCTTTGACCTCTCATGCCTTCAAGACTAATCGAAAGCTTTGCATGCTAATTTAGCTCTCAGTCAGCTGGCTTATCTAAGTATTAGTGACTATTAGTGATTTAGTTTCCATTTTCTGTCGGTTTGAGCGTAATAAGAATGTAATTTGATGATCACCTGCCAGGTTAAGATACACAGATTTTTGGAGAAGACAAAGAAGAAGAGCATTGCTATTAAGAAACCTGAAGCTGAATCTGATACTATGACTGATGAACAAGAGACACTAACCAAAGAACAGGAGCAAGAGAAACTAGCCAAAGAACAGGAGCAAGAGAAACTAACCAAAGAACAGAGACTGAGAAAAAGGGTTACCAAATTGCTAAAAATGAAGAAAATTCAGCAAGTAAAGGAAATCGTGAAGGAACAAGATGACTTAAAGCCATGGGGTCAAGAAGCTCATGTTAAGGTTTGTGATGTTGATAGATTAAAATTCCAAACTATCTTGTTATTATTTTTGTGATATTATATTGGTTCTTTTACTTGCCAGGTTGGCTGTCGATTGATTCAATTATTTATGGAAACAGCTTATATACAACCTTCAGTTGATCAATTAGGAGATGCTCCACCTGATATACGGCCAGCATTCGTGCATTCCCTCAAGACTATCACTAGAGATGGACAGTAAGAAATTTTGGGTCTTTGTGTTACTTAACCTCCCTCCCTCTCTCATATTAACTCTCTCTCTCTCTCTCTCTCTCTCATAACTTCTGCGATTTTTTTGAATAGGAAGACCAACAGGAGATATGGTGTTATTGAATGTGATCCATTAGTTCACAAAGGGATGGAGAAAACTGTAAGTAGAACAGTTCTAGCTGGTTTGGCTAATGCTCATAAGTCTTGGCTGTTTCTGTTTACCAATATTTCTTGTATTTTCTTGACAGTATTACAGGATTCAACAGTATGTATCTGTGAAGAGTATTAGCTGCTCTAACTTTTTTCTTTCAATGATCTGTTCTGTCCAACCAGGCAAGGCACATGGTCATTCCTTATATGCCGATGTTGGTGCCTCCACTAAACTGGACAGGGTATGCAGTTTAGATTAGTTATAAATTTGTTTCCATTATTGCAATCAAGTTTTTGCAGCTTTTGGAGTAGTTAAGCTGCTTATTTCTAGTAGTACACCATTTTTCTTGGTTCAGTATTTTGTTGTCATTAGACATTCATTTGAAGCAACTATCTAGGTTAAACACACTCACGGGATTTTAGCCAATTCTTATAGCCTGTTGTTATATTTTGGCAGGTATGACAAAGGAGCATATTTATTCTTACCATCCTATGTTATGCGAACTCATGGAGCAAAACAACAGCGCCAAGTTGTTAAGGCAACTCCTAGGAAGCAATTAGAACCTGTTTATGAGGTCTGAAATCCTTAGGATCTATTACTTTTAGTTTCTGTATGGTACATGTTAGTATTAGTGCTTCCTCCTTGTTTCCTCACAAGACAGCCATAAAGTTTTCCACAATCCAGAGTTTCTGGCTTATGCTTTGCTACCACTAATATTTTGATTGTTCTCTGTATTAGGCCCTGAATACTCTTGGAAGTACCAAATGGAGGATAAACAAAAGGGTACTTGGTGTAGTGGACAGGATATGGGCTAGTGGAGGCTGTCTTGCTGACTTGGTTGATCGTGAAGATGTGGGTTACATTTACTGGAATTTGTTTTTCATATTTAATGGTGCATTCCTATTGTTTTACAGAAACTTTATTGCGTTTCTGTAATTCAAAATTAATGTTTATTTCATCATCTTGGTTTTTTTTTCACTAAATGATTCAGCGTTACTTTTCTTTCCATATTAATAGGTTTCTTTGCCTGAAGAACCAGACACAGAAGATGAGGCAGAAATCAGAAAATGGAAATGGAAAGTTAAAGCTGTGAAAAAGAAGAATAGTGAGAGGCACTCACAGCGGTGTGATACAGAACTTAAACTTGCTGTAAGAATCATTCTCGTAAGTTGAATGATGTAGTGTGGTTGGATGCCTTGATATTGACTTTCACTGAATGGGAGCAGGTAGCTCGAAAGATAAAGGACGAGGAAGGCTTCTACTATCCGCACAACCTTGATTTCAGAGGTCGTGCTTACCCCATGCACCCATATCTAAACCATCTTGGTTCCGATATGTGCCGAGGCATCCTGGAGTTTGCAGAGGGACGTCGTCTTGGAAAATCTGGCTTACACTGGTTGAAGATACATTTGGCAAATTTATATGCTGGTGGTGTTGACAAACTCTCCTATGATGATCGAGTAGCATTTACAGAGAACCATGTAGACGAAATTTTTGATTGCGCCGACAGACCTCTTGAAGGAAGGCGTTGGTGGTTGGGTGCGGAAGATCCTTTCCAATGCTTGGCAGCATGCATTAATCTCACTGAAGCATTGAGAAGCCCCTCACCAGAGACGACCATTTCATATATGCCTGTTCACCAGGTACTTGATCTCCCAGCATAGTCAAATCATAATCTTAAAAAAAATAAAATTACTGCATTCTCTTTAATCAGGTAATTTCAAAATTGGTTCTACATGGTTATGTACAGTTGCATCACCGAAAAGGAAGTCACTTTTTCCTTTGGCTGTAATAAAAAGATAAGCAAAGGTTTAATTTTCTGGGGATTGAATCGGAAGGTAACAAAGAGATTAGATGCATGGGAAAAACAAAACTGAGTACAGATCATAAAATATGACACATACCCGTAGTGTTGTAGCGAAAGTGATGCTGAGAAATCCACTCATCCCTTGTCAACCGTTCACTTTTATTGATGTCGGACATCTTCCTGCTTTGCTATGCTTTGTATTTTGTGATGTCATAGTTGGTACTGATTATTTTCTGTTATCCAAAATTGATCTTAATTTCTCCTTTTCTGTTGCAAGGATGGTTCATGTAATGGTTTACAACACTATGCTGCCCTCGGAAGGGACAAGGTAATGAACTTCTCTTAAATTTACAACTTAAAAAAGGTTAAGTGTAGCTCTAGGACGCTCATAAAGTTTTGTAGTCCAAATTTATAATCATAGTACTGCATGCATTTTCAAAACTTTGTTTTATTTAGTTGAGTCGGCTCTCCAACCCTAACCATGTATGCAACTGTTTTGTATTGCTACAAAAACAAAGAGGAAAGCAAACAGAGAAGGGGGCAATTTTCTTACTTTCCATTAGTTTCTTCATCATAATATACTTCTTGGCCAGGAAATAAAAATTCAGGAATTCTTTATTGGACTGTTTATACCTCACATGCCCATTCATTTTTTGATCAAATCCTCATCCTTTTTTTAGCTTGGAGCAGCTGCTGTAAATCTTGTTGGGGGAGAGAAACCGGCTGATGTTTACTCAGGAATTGCTGCCAGGTTGGATTGAAAATATATATTCTCGGCTTGATATACCTTTTTCTTCTTTTTCAGTTATGTAATTTGGTGCTTTTTTGTTTGTTAGTATTGGTTCACTTAAATATGTAGAAATCTTTTAGGACCCAGCAGCCTGGTTCATTTCCCTAATAATATATGTTTTCTTAAAGGAGGAAAAAAAAGTATTAAAATCTGTTGATTTCTCTTGGAATTTAGCATCGATAAATGACATCATTATTAATTTGGCTAATACAAAATTTTGATGTTGTGCAGGGTACTCGATATAATGCGGACAGATGCGGAGAAGGATCCAGCCAGTAATCCAAACGCATTGCACGCTAGGCTTTTAATTAATGAGGTTAGTATCGTTAATCGTGTTTGCATTGGTATGAATTCTTTTATTGGACAATGAAACTGGTAGCGAGCATAATAAGGTTAAATACATCAGAAATTGTTAATATTTTGTCGAATTCTCCTAGTTTTGATGACTTAGCTACTAAACAAATAATTTGTCTTGCATTGTCATGAAACAAGTTTTCTTCTGCTCTGGTTTGTGTAACTGCTTCATATCATGCTTATAATATTTTGCTCTTGTAATTGGAAATTTTAGGTGGATCGTAAATTGGTGAAGCAGACAGTTATGACATCTGTATATGGTGTTACTTATATTGGTGCACGCGATCAAATTAAGAAGAGATTAAAGGAGCGTGGTACCATAGCTGATGACACGGCACTGTTTGCTGCATCTTGCTATGCTGCTAGAGTAAGTGAATAAAACTAGAATAGAGTATGTGTCTGTTGTTGTATCGCAGTCTGTACTGATTATTTTGCCTGTCTACAGACCACCTTGACTGCTCTCGGAGAGATGTTTGAAGCTGCAAGAAGTATTATGAGTTGGCTTGGTGATTGTGCGAAGGTTTGTCTTATTTTCTTTGTATATATTGTACTTTGTATAATTATGCAAAGGCTTGGCGAATGGTAATGACTTGAAGAACAAAGCACATGCACAAGGAAATTGAGGATTTATGTTTGATTTTGGTTATGTCGGTAGGATTTTTGGTTAGGAGATTATAGAGTTCCATTGATGTGAATTCCTTCTGTTCATGAGAAAAACTATTCGACCTTGATATATTGTGCAGTGACGTTTTTAGTTCTGCTTGCTTGACATATATAGAATCTGATGGAACTTGGACTGGTCATTGGCCTTTAGCAGAATTTTTTTATTCAGAGCTGGTGCCCATTTTGGCTAACAATTCTGGAGAAGCATTATTCTCAAATCGTCAAATCATAGAAGATAGGGCACTTTCTTATTGGATTTGTCCTGAGCTAGATTTTTCCTTTTGTAAATTTGGGGGCTCTTCATGGCTGGTGCATTGAGCTTTATATACTTTGGATAGGATCACTTGATTTAGTAAGGGGGACTTATCTGGCTTTAAATTGTTCCAACAGAGTGATTGGGAAATTTGGTTAAAGTTCTAGACAATCTCTTTATGGCGGTGAGATATACATGACTAGGAACTCATAATGTGAGAAGGTTGCAATATTGTAGTTGCTGAATTGATGCTAGATTGTATGTGTTTCATTTCTTCTGCATTTGAAGTATAAGTGATGTTCTCTGCCTTTGCTTTGGAGCATAATATCTGAATATCATACTTTATACTTCTTTTAAAAATTTATGCTTCAAAATATCACTTTATAAATGTGAACTACAAGTTCTAACAGCTGTAATTGAACATAAATAGGTGATAGCTGCAGAGAATCATCCAGTTCGGTGGACCACACCCCTTGGACTTCCTGTTGTACAACCATACCGGCAATTAGGAAGGCATCTTGTAATACTTCAACAACTTTTCATAAATGTGGCCAAATATTGTTACTTATTATAGAACTTCGAGAAAAAATAAAAATCAATGTCAGTATCTCATTAAGGTGACACTTTGAATTGAATGTAGATCAAGACTTCCCTTCAGGTGCTGACATTACAGAGGGAAACTGATAAAGTCATGGTTAAACGGCAGAGGACAGCTTTTCCCCCCAATTTTGTTCACTCCCTTGACGGTTCCCACATGATGATGACTGCTCTTGCCTGCAAGAAGGCAGGCTTAAATTTTGCAGGTTTCTACTCTCTCTCTCTCTCTCATATAGTCAGATACACATTATACTAACACATTGATTTTCTTTCCATATACTGCCGTTGATTACAGGAGTGCATGATTCATATTGGACGCATGCAAGTGACATTGACGAAATGAATAGGATACTAAGAGAAAAGTTTGTTGAACTCTACGAGGCACCAATACTGGAGAATGTGAGTTAATCTACATGAAATATTTTTTTTCAAACAAATGTCAGAAAACCTCGTTTGATTAGTTGGTGGTTTGTTTGCTTTTTTTTGTGTGTGTGTGTGTGCATGTGCTTATCCTTGTTTTTGTTAGGTTAGGGTTACCAGATAGGCGATCCCTTGATAGATTTTGCTTGCTTTAAAATTAGGAATGACCATTACAGAAAGAAAAAAAAAGAAAAAGGAAAGTCTTAACTAGTTGTGATTTTAGATTGAAATTGTTTGTTATGATGATTTTTTTTGTATTTACATTGTTGTAGTTGCCCCAATTTTTGTGAAGTTTGATATGTGCAAGTTCAAATTTGTGAGTGAAATACATCATTGGCGTTGAATTGTGAAATGAAATTGATTTTTTCCTTCCTATGAGCCTATTAAATACGTTGATAATTGCTTGTACGTTTACAGTTGTTGGAGAGCTTTCAAGTGTCTTTCCCCACCATTAATTTTCCTCCCTTACCGGATCGCGGAGACTTTGATCTCAGAGAGGTTCTCGGATCTACCTATTTCTTTAACTAGTCTGAGCCAGATTTGCTTGCAGTGCCCTCTCTGCTTGTTTAATTCCCTATATCATCCAATCAAGGTGATGCAATTTAATTCTTATTCTCTCATTCATGGACACAAGTTCTGTCATGACGAGTTTCGAACCCCTGTCAAGGAGAGACGGTTTTGAAGAAAAAAGCGCTTGATGTTTGGCTGCTGGTAACCATTTCCTAATTCGTATCCTTGTACATATGTTGATACGATAGTTGGAAATAACTCACAGGACTTGGCTGTCTTCTGCATCCGCTATTTGTAAGGATTGGAAATAAGATGGTCAACCTGCAGCATTTGTCGAAAGAACAGCTCCATCGAAGTAAATCAGAGTACAATAAATGATCAACAAAATCAAAACGTCGGTGAGTTGATCAAACAGATTGGCAAACGATGGTATACGTACGCTAGAGAGGTTTCTATTTCGACGAAGATGATGGGTGTAGGTTGGGTTGGTTTGGCTTGCATAGGTCAACATAATTGTTGTCGAGTGGTCTTTGTAGGAACTGTACAATAATCCTGGTATTCATTTTATAGGAAGGGTAGAATTAAGTCCTTGTACCAATTCTTGTTTGTTCTTATACTTCAACAAATTTTTCAGCTGATATAAAGTGAACATTACAGGGTTTACCTGGAAGTAACACCCCTGATCTTTGGTTTGCGATCTAAAATTATGACTGCTTTCTGTATTCAAACATGAATCATGTGAATCCAGACTTTTTCGCTATCCTGATGATGTCTCAGGTTGGCCGGATGATGAAGTTCTCCCTTAAGACATGACTACAGATAAAATTGTCAAATGATGAAGCTAAGAACAAAATGTCAATAGTGAAGAGTGAAAACGCCGGGGCGGGGGGGGGTTCAAAATTAACAATACAATTAATTATTCTTCTTATAAATTTTCCCTTCGAAACTTTATCATTATCCTCTTCCTATAATCAATAATTAAACGAGTTATTTTTGCATTCTGTCAACCTGAGAAGTCCATAAAAAAATTTATTTCAGTGTGGAAAGATTTTGGTACGAAAATAAGAATATACAATTTTGGCCCAAAATCGTATGTAATAACCCACAGTTTTAGGTGAAAAATCATAATTTTGAAAAGAAAAAAAAATTCTCAAAAACTCACCATTGGTAAAATATATTGTTTAAAAGGTATTCTAATTAACAGAAATCAAAAATCTCAAATTGTTTATTTTTTATGAATTTCTTAGTTTCACGATTTCAAAAAATTGTAAAAAATAAACGATTAGATATTTTTGCATTCTGTCAACTCGAAAAGTCGTTAAAAATCATGATTTGAATGTGAAAATAAGAACATGCAATTTTTGCCTAAAAATCGTGTGTTATAACTCACGGTTTTAGGTGAAAAACCTAACTTTCGGCAAAAAAAAAAATCTCAAAATTTCACCACTAGTAAAGCATATTTTTTAAGAGGTTTTTCAATTGACAGAACTCAAAAATCTCGGATTGTTTATTTTTTATGAATATTCTAGTTTTTCGAATTTGAAAAATCGTAAAAAAAATAAACGATTAGATATTTTTGCATTCTGTCAACTCGAAAGGTCCTTAAAAATCATGATTTGAGTGTGAAAAGATTTTGATGCGAAAATAAGAACATATAATTTTGGCCCAAAAATCGTGTGTTAATAACACACGATTTTGGGTGAAAAACCAATATTTCCGCAAATAAAAATAAAAATTTCTCAAAATTTCACCACTAGTAAAACATGTTTTTTAAAGAGGTTTTCCAATTGACAAAACTCGAAAATCTCATATCGTTTATTTTTTATAAATTTTCTAATTTTCCAACTTTGAAAAATCGCAAAAAATAAACGATTCGATATTTTTGCATTTTGTCAACTCGAAAAGTCTTTAAAAATTATATTTTGAATGTGAAAAGATTTTGGTGTGGAAATAAGAACACGCAATTTTTGCCTAAAAATCGTGGGTTATAACCCACGATTTTGGGTGAAAACCTAGCTTTCGGCAAAAAAAAAAAAAAATTTCTCAAAATTTCACCACTTTCTATTAGCTTTGCAACTAAATCTCTCAATTATCCTTGTTGAGTCGACGGAACTAACCAGACTACAACTCAATGAACTCATAAAGCTGAATAGAGAATTCAATTTCAGACTTGTTAGTGTCAAAACACAAATTCTCAAATAACTAATAATTAAAGACAGCACAAGGAAGACATGGCAGTAGAGGCAACTCACATTAAATCTTCTACAGTATAATACAGATGGAGCCGGTGGCAACATGTTCAAATACAAGGCATGCTACATTGACAGGAATATTTTCTTTCAGTTATCACAGGCATATATACTAATCTCCAAAGAAACTTCAGTGTTTTTCTGGGTTTCAAATGGCCATGCTGTATAGGTATATCACGTATTTTGTTCATCGAACAAATAGAATCGTATTGGTCCTTTATGCCAATTGAGTGAAACAATGTAAAATCATGCATGAGGGGACACATTCTTTTCCAACAGGGCAGTGGCATCGCTGTATATTGCTATCAAATTTGAGAACACAGCAAGACCAATCATGAAAACAGATAGGATCTTGTCCTTTGTTGTTGCTATTCCATGTCCGTCCCTGAATCACAGAATTTGAAATCAAACGACCGAATTAGTAGGATAACACAAGTCACAACATGATATAGCTTGGTACAAATTCAAATTCATGTCAGCTTGTGTGTACTCTTAGTTTTGAAATTTATATGCAAAGCAACTTAAGCACAACTACCGACTCATCAAAGCAAATTTGTCATGATTGTCTGCTAACTTTTCTCCTCTACACAAGTGTGCAAACACACACACATGTACCATTGCTCAAATGGAAAATAAAAACAACAGACCTCACCTTAGAACAATGGCAGCAGGAAAGATAAATCCAATGCAAACTGTAGCAGTGGCACCAGAAAACTGGAAAACATCCCAGATGCTTGGAATAAAGTTTGCACCCAAGAAGATGATACAAATGAGTCCTATGGTGGTTAATGCGAACCTACGATTATCTGAATCCAAAGGCCTGGATGAAGGAAAGAGGAGGTCGTCCAAGTTGATTCGCAGTGGATGGAAGATAATAGGAAAAACCAGCATGAGGTGCAGGGCATAGCTGATGCGAACAACATCACTGAGCAAAGAGCTGTAAGGGATGCCAAGGTCGGTGTCAAAGTTGGCTAGTACATCATCAAGGGTCGAGTCCCCAAATAGGAGAAACCCGAAAAAGCTGGTCAATATGTAGACAGAAGAGCACAAAGCCAGTGATGTGCGCACAACTGGTTGAATCATGTAAGGGTTCTCAAGTTCATTGTCAATTGTATGCACTGCAGAAAAAGAAAACTTTCATCAAGTTTTATGCTTTTCCACTAGTAAAAAATGTTGCATATTGGGTTGGATCAGCTAGCATACCATTGAAGTGGCAGATGAAAGCTGTCACGAGAACAGGAACAACTGTGAAGAGATTCCACACCGATGCAATATCAGTCACCTTAGGAAGGAACCTGGGCATGGCAATACTTCCATTAAAGAGTTTAACAACCGTGATTCCTGCAGTAATGACTAGAAAAACGAGTGCCAGCGCAACTGCTAAAGCAGATGTGTATCTCAATGAATCTGCAAGCATAAAAAAACACTAAATTACATCTAACTTACAAGACAAACCACCATATGGATCATTAAGTCCAATCTTCTTTCATAACAATTCAAACCATGAGGGGACACTGTTTCTTATGTCACTAAAGACTTTCAAGTCTACAGCTCATATGGAGTAACTATGATGTGGACCGATCCAAACACAACTATTAGTCTTTTTGGGGAGTCAAAATCTCACAAAAGAAGCAGAGTATAAATTTACCTATCCGCTTCAGGGATACCAATGGAGCAAATACGAAAATGGTTATAACAAGCAGAACAAAATGACGCCCATTCCACCAGTTTTCACCAAACCACCCTTCCAAAACTCCAGTATGGTGAACTCCACTTGAAGCAGTTCCAGACAGCACATCACCTAATTAATTCACATGGGGAGTTGACAAAAATGAAAGTTACTTGCAGTCAAATTGCAAGAAATACATACATGGCCAAAACAGTCTATTTCAATCAGTACAAAACTGGTGACAGAATTAGGAAAATGAAGCTATGAAAAGGTAATATTTCCATAGAAACCCAAATGAAACTCAAAATGAAGCGTGACCCAAGAATCAAAATTGCTTACCAAGGATGATCATGTAGACAATGAGGGTTCCAAGATTGTTAACCAAGATACACAACTGAAAGAGAGCCTTGCCAACTTTCCCAAAAGCAACCCCCATAACTCCTCCATACGACGTCGCATTGCCCACTCTACTGAACCTCAGCAAAATCTCCACAGAGGCCTCGGTCAAAACCGCAACGAAGACGATCATAGCAATCCCAACGCCGAGGCCCAACACCTTCATGGTGGCCGGCAGCGCCATAATCCCAGCTCCAATAATGGTCGTAGACAGATTGAACACTGCTCCGGTAAACGACGCGCCGTTGAACTCCTCATCTGGGCCCTGCTGGTTCGGTAACAATGGAGATTTCTCGTTATTGGGTAGCTTGGATTCTCTGAAAGACTCGGTCTTTTCGTTGTCAGTGGTCATTTTGTGATTTCTTTCTTGATGTTTACAGTGAGGGAGTGTGAGAGAGTTTCTTGCGGAAATTAGTCGCTGCGCTGATAATCGGAAGAGGAGGACACGTCAGAGAGACGTAGAACGGAAATGGTAGGCTTGTGTTCTTATCCAATGGCAGCTCTGCTGACTGGACCAGAGAAGAAGACGAATACGAATGATTAGGCTGTCTTATACAGTATTGTAATAATATTCATTGTATTTCTATACGCAACGTTTTTAATGCGAGCTGCCGTTTTCTCGGAGCATATAGATGATATCAGTTTCGGTGGATGACGTGTTAGATTTTGATTGGAAAAAGAGTTTGGAACGTCAATGTGGAGTGATTGTCTAATGAAAACATTTTTAGACGTGGCCGTCACGCCATATGACAATGCGACTATAGTGCTACAATAGAAAAAGACTACAATAGGATCGTTAAGATGGTTCGACCATGATTGGGTAGACAAACCATCGTAGTTGCATGACGACTCCATTGAAGACCTCCTCTTCTAGCTAAGGTTAAGGGGAGTTGAGAAAATGAAAAAAAAAAAAATGTTCTATATTTCTAGACATAAACATATCATACACATATTATTCGTGCTTTTTTTTTTGGTATTAATTCTTTAAAACTGAAAAACAACAAAATATCTTCTTTCTCCCCTTCCCTAGTTTGGGTTGGTTTGACTCGGATAGCTCCCAAACCTATATATAGCTCCCAAATTTGGGTTTGAGTTTATGTTTGTGCTATGCATTGGTTTGAGTTTAGTAATTTGGTATGATATAGGAGACCTTCATAATGATGGTTTATATTGCAAAGCATGTCAAATAATCCAAGGTACTTATAAGCCCTGCCCAGTGCCCACTAATGAAAAATGCATATGGTTCTGTAAGCCCTCACTCCCTCTATCATGTTGAACAGATCAACAGACTTCAGAAACCCCAGAGAAAAGGTCTACTACCTTAATTACCTTGTTAAAGTTGAATCATCATTAATGATTTTTATAAATATGTTGTAGAAAAGATGCATCACTTGAGGAAATTACTTGTCAACAGAGTACCCAAGAAGCATATAATAATAAGGCATTGCCATTTCAACTTTCAATTCAATCCTATTGAAATTAATTTTTGAAACAATGACTATATGCACCATTATCCAATACGGCAACACCAGTTGCTTTCTTCACTATGTTAATCATCAGAAAGAAACTTTAAACCAAACCACAAGTCACTGCTACCTGACCAAGTCTTGTGGAAAGAAACTTTAAACCAAGCCACAAGTGACTGCTAGCTGACCGAGTCTTGTACCTACTACCTTCTACAAAGATATTATCAGACTGTTAAAAGAAAGTTTCATCTTTCAAACGTCTTCTGCAGATAGACTATGTTAGCACTTTGGTTTTGTAGGTTGGGGTTCATAGCAGGAAGGCCATAGTGCAGAGCTACTCCAATTGGATGTCGGTACGAGCTTTTTAATGCATATGATTCTCCTTTATAGTCTTTAATTTATAGTTTTCATATGTGTCTGTCAATCAAGTTCTGGGAAGCTTTTCATATGGCTATACACACAATAGTCAAGCTCTGCTATCTACGAAGTAATTTACGAGAATAAAACCCATGAAGCCAATATATATGTTATGACAAGTCCATAGGCAAGAGTTTTCATAAGTGCAGTACGTTTCCCAAGTAACATTAGAATGATTGAAACATGTTTTTTTCATAAGAGCAGACATTGTAAAAACTATTCCAGCAGAAGCATATATATATATATATATATGGCTGATATGTCAGTCACTAGGCATAAGTATAAGAAAACTTGAAAGTATTAAAGCCATTAACCTTTGTATCATGAATTTTATTGCTGGCAGAAGATTTATATCCTATGTACACAGCACTTGTTGGCAAAAGAAATAGTAAAATTTTAGGTGTCAAGCCAGAAGATTCATGATAATGAGTATGCTCCACAAGAAAGATATAAACCAAGGAGTCTTGTCCATAAGAAAATAGGTAACTTAACTCGAAAATAAATGTAGTGAAAATAACCGGTGTTGTTCTTGATCTTCAGCTCAAGGAATATGGAAGTCCAATTGAGAGTCTTGCAGAGTTCATATTGGCATCCATTTCTGAGATCACAGTATTGGTCTTAAGCGTAGTGGTGGAGCAAGAAATTTTTACTGAAACTGCATGCTACCTTTATCGGACTTCTATTGCCATAATGGAGTTGAAGACGACTGACACATGCCCAGAAAATGCAATGGAAATGTTTCAATCTATTTCCAGAAGTGTTAATTTGGCCAAACTTCTTGTGGAGAAATGCCAAAAACCATTTTCAGATAATCAACTGAGAATCATTACACTACAGCTGGAGGAGGTCATCAAACACATAGGAGAGTGCTTGAGCTTGATACCACCATCAGCATTTGGAGACCACCATTATGCAGAAGTTGCAATCCGGTCCCTTTCGAATGAGATGCAGAATGCTCATTTTGAACCTCATGCATCAAAGACCAGTGAGATAGATAAGATGCTGTCCTTGGAGGAACAACCAAAGGTAGAACCGACATCCACACCAACAGAAACGGATCTCTACCCTATAAGTTTCGAGGTCTCCACAGAAAATCCTCAGTTCTTAAACGCACATCAAATTATTGAAATCCTTGAGAGCACAAGTTGGGTCAGCAAAAGAAAACATGAGAACATGAGTGGATCATTCACGACACTGCCTCAGGTGGATCTGTTAGTATTTTATAGTAGGTTGATACCACTGTTAGAATTGGTGCTCTGATACCACTGTTAGAATTTAGAGAATTTAGTAGGTGATTTGGGAGTACTAGTGTTTAGGAGTAGTGGCTTAGGACAAGATATTAGGACAAAAGTTTTAGAATGGAGGAGAAGGTGTTTATAGGACAAGGTAATTTGAAGTAGAGGAGAGGAGATATGAAACAGAGGAGGTTGCTTGATGGAATAGCTTTATTAGCTTTCCACAATTGATTACAAGATGTCTTACACATATATATAGTGGTTGCTAACCAACCTACAATATTGTAGATCATTCTAGACCATCCTAGCTCTAGAACTTACATGATAATTCTAGAGCTTATATTATAATTACAAGAAAGATCTAGATCATGTTCTAGACTAATCTAGGTTCATGTAGACGTTTAGCATCTTCTAATGTGCATTAACTTCCAACAGGATCAGTACATGGAGCCTATGTATGAGGCTTTCTTCTGTCCACTGACAAAGAAGATCATGGAGGACCCAGTAACCATAAGAAGTGGAGTGACATATGAGAGGAAAGCAATTATTGAGTGGTTTGAGAAGTTTGAGGGCTCGGAACATATAACGTGCCCAACCACTGGCCAGAAGTTGATGAGTAAAGCTTCCAATGAGAACATAGCTCTGAAAACCACAATAGAGCAGTGGAAAGAAAGGAATGAAGCAGCTAGGATTAAGGTTGCCCGGGCAGCATTATCCTTAGCTAGTTCAGATACAATGGTACTTGAAGCGGTAAAAGATGTGCAAAGCATCTGCCAAAGGAAGCCATACAACAACGCACAAGTTCGCAGTGTTGGAATATTGCCATTGCTTGTTCAGTGCCTGGAGTACAAAGATAAAGATGTTAGATGCGCAGTCCTTGAGCTTTTACTACAGTTGATGGAGGATGATAATGACAGCAAGGTCGAATTTCAATTTCCTCATTTTAATGAAAAAAACAACTACATAAGATGAATACTATGATTTACAGAAACTTGTGCATCATTTAAGACCACCTGTTACCTCTAACTTCTAACAAGAGTATTCTCTTGTGCAGGAAATGATTGTCAAAATAATCAGCATTCCAACTATAATCCAAATGCTTTCTAGTAGTCACCAGTCCATAAGGCATGCATCATTGCTATTCTTGGTTGAGCTTTCAAGATCACAAGGATTATGTGAGAAAATTGGATCAGTTAATGGAGCAATTCTTATGTTGATCACGATGAAATATAGACAGTCATATGATGCATTTGCTTCGGAAAAAGCAGATGAGACCTTAAGAAATTTAGAGCATTCGCCAAACAACATCAAACGCATGGCAGAAAATGGACTTGTGGAACCCCTCCTAAAGAATCTCACTGAAGGTAATTACTAATTACAGCCAAGCTTGAATAATGATTATCTGAAAATAAAATGTTTCTGTTCAATGAAAAATTATATGAAAAAGAAACTGAATTTTTTTTTGGACTACTAGTTTTACCAGAGACCATTCTGCAAGTTCAGATCAAATGAAATGCTGATAATATAGTAGTTTTGTTCATTGAAAAATATGAAATAACAGGTTGTGAAGAGATGAAAATAGAAATGGCAAGTTACCTTGGGGAAATTGTTCTTGGACATGACAGCATAACCTATGTAGCTGAAGTGGCCTCTCCTACTCTCATCAAAATGGTACATAGTGGAAATACACTGGCCAGAAGCGCAGCATTCAAAACTCTAGTGCAACTCTCCTCGTACCAGCCAAATGCCAACATACTTATAGAAGCTGGAATTGTACAAATCATGGTTGAAGAGATGTTCATCCGGAAAATTCACAACGAACCAATGAACTCAAAAAGTGAAGCAGCTGCAATCCTTGCAAATATACTCGAGTCTGGTCTTGAGCTTGAGAACCTCCAGGTCAACTCTCACGGTCACACCATGACTTCAGACTATGTTGTGTACAACATTGTTTACATGCTCAATAACTCAACCCCAGATGAACTAAACAACAACCTTATCAGGATTCTTCTATTTCTTGCTAAGATCCCCAAACCAGAAGCCACCATTGTCTCATTGGTAAAAGAGACCGAAGCAAGCTACACCCTCATAGAACTCATCAATAACCCACATGAAGAACTTTCCATTGCAGCAATCAAGCTACTAACTATTCTTTCACCCCACATGGGACACATTCTAGTTGAAAGACTCTGCAAAATCAGAGGCCAGCCTGAGAACCTTCTCATCCAGAGCTCAACTGAGACGACCCTCATCACTGAAAAGCACGCAGTTTCAGCAAAATTTCTAGCGAAACTTCCCCACGAAAACTTGACGCTTAACCTGGCTCTTCTTTACAGTAATGCAGTGCCTGCAATCCTTCAAGCAATCAGTCAAATTCAAAGAAGGGGGACAAGATCAAGCAGGTTTGAAAGTGCTTACTTAGAAGGCCTGGTGGGCATTCTAGTCAGATTCACTACAACACTATACGAACCCCAAATGTTGTTTCTAGCCAAAACCCAAAATTTTACAACAGTTTTCACAGAACTGCTCATGAAAACATCAAGTGATGAAGTTCTAAGGTTATCGGCAACTGGGTTGGAGAATCTTTCTTCAGAGTCAATAAACTTGTCGAAACCACAACAAATCAAGAGAAAAAAGTTCATGACGTTGTTCTACCTGCCCAAATATCTATCTTTTGGCTCTTCAAGGAGGAGGAGAATACCGTTGTGCCCCATTCACCGAGGAGCTTGTTCCTCTCAAAACACCTTCTGCATAGTCGATGCAAAGGCAGTTGAGAAGCTACTAGTTTGTTTGGAAAACAAGAATCCAGAGGTTGTTGAAGCTGCATTGTCAGCTATAAGCACTTTGTTGGATGACAAAGTTGACGTGGACAAGTCTGTGAGCATGTTAAGTGAGGTTAATGCTGTGCAACATGTTTTGAATGCGGTGAAAGTACATAAGCAAGATGGATTGTGGCAGAAGTCATTTTGGGTGCTCGAAAAGTTCTTGAATAAAGGCGGGGATAAGTCTGCTTCAGATATATCAAATGACAGGGTGTTGCCTGCTATTTTGGTCAGTGCTTTCCATCATGGAGCTGGAAATACTAGGCAGATGGCTGAGAAGATTTTGAGGCATTTGAATAAGATGCCCAACCCCTATACTTAATGTTTTCTACAACACCATGCAGAAGTAGAACCATGTTTCTTGGTCACACATTGTAATGTTGCCATTGCATTCAGCCATGTAGTAATGTTATGCTCACCTCTCACCAACATGTCATGTGTTTGTAAATGAACTTTGATAATTCTGGTTGTTAATGGATGTGACTTGTGTGAAGGGTTACGAAAATGAAAAATCGGAACTTCGGAAATATATATAAAAAGCATTGTCGAGTCCCTGTAAACCTTGTTTCTTATTCCCTATGGTTGTAACTCAGTGGGAGATTAAGCTCTCTCTCGCATGGCTTGGCTCCATGTCCATGTAGACCTAATTAATCATCTATTTTTTGGTTTTTCCTTTCATTTTTGGTTATTTTCTGACCCAACCAAAATTCATGGGACACGTATGTTAAAACGTATGTTTTTGGAGTTTCAGAACCAGGTTAGAGACTCATCAGCTCCAAAACGTTTCAGCATACTACGTTTAATCCAATAATAAACCGAACAAACAAGGCTGACATAATAACATTCAAAAGAGAGACGACAAACAATGCATAAGGAAGGAACAAGCTGCCCAAAGCAAATCTCCCTACCGAGACAATTGTAATACAATGGGGAAAGTTTCGGCCGGCCGGCAATGCTGGAAGCCTGAAACAATCTTTATATTCATCAAGAAACAGCTAAAATCAAATTGCCAAACACACCTATGACCCATCTGTCAATTTAAATTTCAATTCTGCCCATTAAGCACTATTTATGTCCAACAACGATCCTGATATTTTTAATTTCTAGCTTTTGTATTGTAGCTTCCATTCTATAGTCTGATTATCTGATACAAGATTTATCTAACATGCTTGTCCTAAATGAAGGAACTTACTTCTTTTCTTTTTTTATTCTTCACAATCTTGAACCATTCTCAAAGAAACAAATATAAATATTAAACTACACTGTTACATCGTTGATTGCCGGCATGGGATGGGCATTGTTTTAAAATTCAACATCTTTTATGATTTGAGGTCTATATATGTCTTGAGTAGTTCAGCCTATACACCAAATAGAGTTTATCTCAATATCCAAGACCGGTTCCAGTAAGAATTGATTCATTTTTACCATTATCTGCTTTCTCTTGAGAATGGCTTCGTTTTCAATAGAAGAATTTGTTGGGAATGGAGTTCTGAAAGGACTAATTCCAAAGCTGTTAGAAGAAGGTTGGGATGATGTGCCAACCTTGAAGATCATGAATTTGGAGGATATGGATGCAATAAACATGACACAAGAGCAGAAGGTAAGTTATTTACAGACCCATCTTTTCATTCTGTCATTTGCTGGAACTAAATTCATATTCATATTCAGAATTCATTTTCATATATCAGTTTTCAGTTTTTCAATCATCATTCCCTTATCTCTGACCAACAAGTATGAATCTACAAAATCATGTCCCCTTATGTGTGTTTCATTTCTGTTGTTTACTCTAGGATGCACTGGAAATCAGGTCATACCTGCATCAGCGTGCTTTGATGCAATATGGAGATACTCTTGAGTCCAGTGGGAAAGGTCTGGTCGAGATCCTTACCATAGGCGCCGGAGATCTTTCTTCTCAGTTTGGAATGAAGAGAGGCCATATTGCCCGTTTCATGGACAGAACCAGTGAATGTGTAGATATCCCAAAAGCTGATCCTACCCCTGCAACAAAAAGAATTAGCACACTTTCAAAGAATAATAGCATTTACAAGAGTTTTCAATCTGTATACTCTCAAAAGGTCCCATCAAGAACTAGTTCAATCAATAACAAAACTCTTGAACAATCGCTGGCGAGTTTTAAAATTAAGGATGGATACATCTTCAAAGGAATAGTTTCCATGGAGGCAGCTGAGCCTAGAGCATGTGGCTGCGTACAACCTCCTGCTGTATCTGACAAAATTGCTCCATACTCTGCTATCGAAAACATCTCGGTTCAGAAGCTGACTCCAGAGTATAAGATTGGAATGGAGCATTTGGTGAAAACCAAAACTCCTCCAATGAAGGCTTCAGAACTATGGCGAAACAAACCAGCTGTGCTTCTCTGCATCCGACGTCCAGGGTAAATTCATATACTCTGTTTTTGACAAGGCTTTGTTTACAATTACAGCCTTGTTTTGCCCATTATATATACGAAGTGCTAAGTTTACCATCTGAATTCAGGCAAGTAGGAGCTATCATTGATCAATGCTTTCACAAGAGTGTATTTCAGTAAATAAAAACAGATTCATAAATTAACAATAAAGAGCAAATGATGTGAATATATTATTGAGGAGATGATAACCATGTCTTATCATTCAAAAGATGAAAATAAAACAAACAAAACTAGTAGAAGACCATGAAGAGCAGGCTCGGAGTCTGTACAATATCTCTATATCCACTTCAGTGTATGAGATTAACGTTCTTCTGTATACATATTGAACTTGAAACAGGTGCATCATGTGTCGAGCTGAAGCTCACCAGCTATATGCCAAAAAACCACTATTTGATGCACTAGGAGTTCAGCTATTTGCAGTTCTTCATGAGTATAAGGAATCAGAGGTATTTAATATACTGCAAGCCTGCAACTCCTGGCTCTTTATCACCAACTTATGGTTGATGTATAATTTTGATGCTGCAGGTAAAAGAATTCTGGCCTCGATATTGGGGTGGTGCTGTAATATATGATCGTGGAATGGAATTCTTCAAAGCACTTGGTGGGGGGAAACTGCTGAAGGAAAAATTTCTATCAGGTTTTGTGTTCAACCCCCGAGCTATAGCAAATTACAAGCGTGCAAAAGCTATGGGAATACAGCAAAACTTCAAAGGAGAAGGTGAAATTAAGGGGGGACTCTTTATAGTTGGCAGTGGAAAAAGTGGCATTGCATACCAGTTTATTGAGAGGAATTTTGGTGATTGGGCACCTATAGCTGAAGTTCTTGACATCTGTACTCAGTTGCAGGTAATTCTTGTTGGCTTTTCCAATTCTCCTGAGACTGCAACAGAAATATGCTTATATTTAACGACTCATTTTTAACCTAATGCAGAACCACCAGGAAAGTCAGGAGTCCAAGAAAAGATCATTGCAGTTTGAATAAAAGTTGGATCATGCATACTTCAGATTCACAATGAATGTACACATTGTGATTCCAGGATAGGCAAAGTACTATTTTTCATGATTCTTTTGTCACAGATGTTTGTAATATTTCGTATGCCATTTATAAACATGAATTTATTGCGATGCAGTTCATTTTAAAAGAATGGAATACCTTACATACCCCCTTTCTTCGCATCATATACAAGGAAAAATTGTACACGATCTGTTAGCCAAGGGTCCACTGCATAGTGAGGTCAAAATCTATAAGCAATTAGCCACTTAGTGAAATATATAAGGATAACCAAGTGTGGCACATTGTGACATTGTTGTCCACCAAAACATAATCCAACGAGTCATACCAATGATAAACTCACATTTGCCCCAGTTAAACTATGAGCACCTTAACCCAGACTTTCCAATGAAACTTTGTATATGGGAAACAAATTATATGGTTTTACAGTCCTCTCCAACCGCCTTTGGCACTACCAGAATCCCATCACCAGAAATCTCCACATGAACAAGTTCCATCTTTAAATAAGTGGTACCGGACAGCATCTCTTACAAGAATCTCTCTCTTGGTGATCTTGGAAATATATTTGGTGGCATTGTGGCAGTCCCCACATACTCTAAGGTTTTTAACAACTCGAATAGGAAGGCCAGAAGGAATAAATATCAATCCAAAGGCAATTGCAAGTCTCTCGCTGTGGTAACTAAGCATCTTCATCTTTTGTGATTCGTCAACATCATGGAGAACAGAACTCACATCTGGCTCATATCCTTCTTCTATCATTCTATAATATAGTTTCTCCAGCTCAGCATATATCTGATCTGAAAATGGACTTGACTGGTCATCTGCTGAAAAAATGTGTACTCTGCTCTTATATTTAATCCAACTGCATCCGGGTTCCTTTCTGATCCCCTTATCTCTCATTCCTGTCCTCAATCTGGCCACTTCATCCCATTTCCCTTTAGCAGCATAGATGCTTGAGAGCAAGATATAGCTTGCAGGATTCTGGGGATCTATTTCCTGAAGAGACTTAGCTGCCCATTTTCCAATCTCCATATTACAGCGAAATCTACATGAGCTCAGCAAGGTGGCCCAACCAATTGCATCAGGACGCATAGGCATCTTATTTATGAAGCTTTTTGCTTCTTCTAATCTTCCAGCTCGGCTGAGAAGGTCAATGATGCAAGTGTAGTGATCAAGAATCGGTGTAATTCCATGTACTTTTGTCATTGATTCGAAATACTGATGTCCTTTCTCTACTAGTCCTGCTCTACTACAAGCTGAAAGAACCCCTATGAAAGTAACTCCATCGGGTTTCAAACCATGGGCTAACATCCTTTCAAACAATGCAATTGTCTCATTGGCTTTTCCAAACCGAGCATACCCTGAAACCAATGCTGACCAGGAGACTTCATCCTGGATGTTCATCTCATCGAACAGCCTATGGGAGTCTTCGATACTTCCACACTTACCGTATAATGTAACAAGTGCATTAGAAACTGTAGTGAAAGAAATCAAGCCCGAAACTAGAGCTTGACCATGGAACTGAGCACCTTCTTCTAAGCTTGCTAAGTTAGCACATGAGCTAATTAAGCTTCCCAGGGTATATTCATCTGGTTCAACCCCACTTCTCTGCATGTCACAAAAAACTCTAACAGCTTCTTCACTGTACCCATTCTGGCCATAACCAACAAGCAAGGCAGTCCACGATACTACATTCTTGCGGCTCATTCTCCTGAAAACTGTCTCTGCAGCTTTTATGCTTCCACACTTGCAATACATGTCAACAAGAGCACTGCTAACGAAGATATTATCCATAAAATCAGTCCTAATAATATAAGCATGCACTTGCTTGCCCTCCTGCAGAGCAAGTAGTCCCCCACATGCAGTCAATGCGCTACCAAATGTATATTGATCCATCCTTAAACCTTCCGATCTCATTTCTCTAAGCTTATTAAGTGCTTTTCTGCCTGCACCATTTCTGGTGAGTCCGGTAATCATTGTGGTCCACGAAATGGAATCTTTTTCAACCATGTTACCAAACAAAAATTCAGAATCTTCGATCAATCCACACCGTAAAAGCCCAGTGATGAGTGCATTATGCATAACCACATTTCTCTCCGGCATCAACTCGAAAACCCGCTTTGCGTCAAGAAGTAACCCTGCTTTTGAGTACATGTCAATCAAAGGACTACCAACAAACACGTACGACTCGAACCCAAACTTCACTATATGCCCATGAAATTGTCTTCCCAAGTTCGTACACCCCTGATTCGAAGTGAGCACAAGCATAGTGGAAAATGTAATCCGGGTCAAATTAACAGGTCCGTCCCTTAACATCAAACAATAAACTTTCACAGCCTCAGCAAGCAAACCACAGCTCGCATGCCCAGCAATGAACGAACACCAAGACACCCCATCACGGCTTGGCATGCGATTAAAGATGTCTTTCATCTCAGAAAAATGACCCGATTTGGAATAGACGGAGAGAATGGAATTCCATGAGAAAAGACTTGGGTGAGGCATATGATCGAACACATGGCGGGCATATCTTAAGTTACCTAGTTTCCCATACGCGGTAATGAGATTATTGAGAAGAAAGGTTTCAGGGCTCGTTAAGGTCTTGACAATGTGGCTGTGGATCTTCTTTGCTTGTGCATGGTTTCCTGCTTGGCAGCAGAGTTTGAGTAAGTTACAGTAGTAGTTAGAAGACCCAGACATTTGTGAAAGGCCTTTGGCGGCAAAGAGAAGCAGAAACAGAACTAAAACGCAAATTTGTGATCCGCTGGATTCACATTTAGGACCCTTAGGACCCAGCACTGAAAATCTGGCCTAATAGATGCTTTTATTTTATTTTATGCGTAAATTAGTACTTGACATTTGAAATCCGACTCAAGTTTTATATCCATCATCTATGACGGTGTCAATTCACATGCCCATAGAAAAATGAGATATTGACGATAGGTACCAAAATTGAATCGGGTTTGAAAGATCAAGTATTAATGTGATAGTTTTAGTATATCATGTACCAAAATGATGAACAGTTCAAATGTCAGGTATCCGATTCTAACAAAACCGCTTGTCTTATCATGGAAGCGGCGCTGCACAACAAAAACAGACCTAGAAAAGCATCCAAGGAGCCAAATACAAGGATGCTTTAGTGCTTTCATAGATGGGAATGATGGATTATGTACCTTCAGACAAAACAGAATCATGCCAAATCTTTAGTAGTTGTCGTGAAATTAACAGAAGCTAATCCTGCTCATGGGCTAGTTATGATGGGCTTTGGGAAGAAATGAAAATCCTCACTTTAATCATAATTTGTATACTTGGAGGTCAGACCCAAAAGAAAAAGTATACCGAGGGCGAGAGGGATAGCAAGCGGATAAAGTTACCAAAAAAAAATGCATCAGAACTCAAAAGAGGAGAAGAAATTACATTACATTACATTTGGTGATAGATAATTAATCAACACAAGCAGCTTCTTACTCTAAATTCTAAACTGAACAAAAGCATCACCAAGATTTCTCATCCCCAAGATACAAGACCCCATCTCAGCTACCCCATTAGTCTCTCAATCTCTATACATCACTGATCCACAAAAGTCAGTTGGGTCAGAGAGCAAAGGCAATCCATTGAACAAAAAATTTCACCTCTCTGCGTATGTAGCATTGTTGAATAATAATGAACAAGTCATCAGCTTCTGCATTATATTTCTCAGAATCCTCTAAGCCAGAGGCGTCACATTTAACTGGTAGAGCTTGCAGTAAATACTGAGATGGTATCTTCATCATCCTTGGTGATAGAAAGAACCAATATCATGATGATTGTTATTTCATCAGTGTGCATATATGGGGCCGTATGAGTGTTGTGTCAAGAAGGAAATCGTATAATCAAAGTTCAACTTTCATATGGCCTGGTGTCCCAGATCCTGCAAATTCAGCACCGAACTTGGCTCAAGAAACTTCAGAGATATGAAAGGGAAATTGCTTATATGGAAAACTAATGTCACAATACCATCTACGTCTTGGCTATTGGAGGGAGTTCCGGTTCCATAGCTCATTTGGAAAACATTCTGGAGCTCATCCTCCCACACATTTGGTAGCTGTAGCGAAATATATGATTATGAAAGTTCAGTCACAACGTTATAGAGACTCTTCAACCCGAGGCAAAGAGTAACATTCAGGTGTGAATGGTGTATGGGGTTTCATGACGTTGTGTATGAAATTCATGCGACACAATTCCAGCCATTATTTTAATCTACCTGGGAAGGCTCCTTGAATCCTCCGGTCATAGGTGTCATTTGGGAACCCATGGCCCTTCGAAGTAAATCAGAAGAGCTCCCCATCCCAGGAAGGCCTGCTTGGATAAGTCCTGACTGAGATGGATGGAGTGGAGGATAAGCAATGTGCATATCCGGAGAAAACCCCATTGTAGATGAAGGACCAACTCGTGACTGAAGGATCTGTTGTAAAATGTAGAATGTATAAGGCTTAATCAGATGAGGCTACTGAGGAACAACAGGAGATATACCTAGGCAAAATCACTTACATCTTTTTCCAGGAGGCTTTCGATGTTTAAATCCAATCGTGGATTCACTGTTGCAAGCTTCATTGACAAAAACTACAGAAAGGATAGGTCACTGTTAAAATCAAATATTTGGTGCCCCAGTCCAAGATGCACATTAGATACACCAAGAACCTCAACCTTTGGAGAGAAGTAGATAGTTTTCCATACCTCAACCTGGCGTTGCAATGACTGTACATAGTTAATGATTTCGTCCAGCATCACTGCCTTCCCGGTTACCTGCAAATTGACAAAAATCAGTCAAATGTCATGAATAGCACTAGACAGCTTTCAAGTGAGAATTTAACATAATTTCACTTTTTAAGCTCTTAATTTCAACAAAAACAACCTTGCTGCATCCAGGTACAAGATCTTGAAGAAACTTCATCCTCTCACTGATCTTCTCCCTTCTGACCTGTTTGCCAAAATCAATCAACTCCAACACATACATAATCTACTTAAAGTTTCTACATAAAACCTTACTCTTTCTGCAAGACTATGGCTATTTGTTGCTTGGCCTCTTCGAGCTCTAACATGAATATATTCTTCCTTTACTGGATCAGATGTTTGAGACCCTTGTTTACCATGTTTTCCGGTAGTCTTGTTGGTAGTTGAAGCTGGGTGTTGGTCTCCCTTCTGTACGATTTCAGTATCATCCTTTGTTGATTCACCAGGTTGCTGTGCAGATATTTTGGTCTGATCAAGTTCATTAGCCTGCCATCATAGATACATGACATTAATAAAGAAGGAATAAGGCACTTCTTACATGTTTACAAAAAGCTCAAAATGATGGTTTACCTGTCCACTCCTTTTCCTTTTCTTAGAGCCCTTAGAAGGTCCTACACCTGTACCCTCCATCATAGACGGCTCCTCCTGACCAATACCAGCACCACCACTGAAATCAGCTTCATCAGACTCATTGCCAGACCCATCCATAATGTTTTTTGCTTCATCATGAGATTTCACAAGACTCTCACTTTTCTTCTCATTCTTAAGTGGGCTCCCATCAGTTGCCCCATGCTCCATAGGCAAAGAAACGTCGTTTGAAGCATCACCCACTTGATTTAGCTCATTGCTGGACATTGTTTTAGGCCCCTGGCCAATTACAACCTCTTGTGCCCAGTGCATCATTCCCCCACCCTTAGAATAAAGACTCATGGATTCAGGAACAACAAAAGGGTTCATCATATCATGGAAATTCCCACCACTGAAGCACGAGAACCTCGCAGCACGCTCAATGAACCCAGAATCGGCTGGAAACTGAGAGAGGCTCTGCGGGAGCATTCCCGCAGGCCCATTTGGTAAAAAAATACTCCCTTTCAACATCGAATTTGGTGGATTCCAACACATATCCAGTGGTCTATCAATACCACTTCTTAAAGAGGAGGGAATGCCCTTTCTAATTCCCGTGGTGTTTGAAGTGCTTGCACTGGTCTGACCATTAATGTCACAAAACCCCAAGTTTTGTGAATTGGTTGGGTGGTCCCAAAGTACTTGGCCGAATGTGTCCACCATTGAAGCAGAGGGTTGAGAAGAAGAACCAATTAGATCCCCTTTACTATCTGCCATAGAATTTCCAATGGGAACCAAACCCATAGATGCATTTGTGAGATTGGAGCCACCAAACCCATAGGTCATAGCAGGTGAATAATTCATAGGATCTTCATTCCTATTCTCCAATTCAAATTCATCTTTCTCACTCATATCCATTTCTTCCCCTCAAGAACACCAAAACCAGCCACCAGGAGCTAGCTTTCTCTTACAGATTTTTCTGACCACCCTCAAAACTAGACCACCCCCTATTACACCCTAGTAGCTCAATAAGGCCAAATAGGGATCACAAACCAGGAGGGGAAAAGACAGGGGAATTAAGTAGAATTCAACTCAAATAACATACAACTGATGAACTGATACAAGTATACCTCAAAGATTGACACTTTATAAGCAAATTTCAAGCCCAATTACACAGAGCATGAAACTTTAAACTTGAAAATTGCAGAAATTCCAAGCAGGCAGTGTCTCAGAGAAATTTACCTCAGAAACTCGAGCAGGTAATAAAGTAAAGAAATGATGTACTATGTGGTGAAGCTGATCCCCTTTAATTAATGAGCAGAAGTACGCAAAAACAAAGAAACAAGACCCATGTACCAGTAGAAAGAGTACGAAACATTACACCAATTTAGCAGCAACCATTTCCAAAGAAGACTGAAACTGTGTAGTACCAAAATTCATGAAGGGAAGCCCTCCCGAGACAGAAACTAAAAAAGACAGTTCAAAGAAGGAGCTGGTAAAAGTCTGGGGACGCAGTCAATTAAAACAAAGAACATTGATTTCAGAGTAATAAATACTACCCCCATTCAAAACCCTAGTCAGAGTAGCAGTAAACCCAGCTCTGGAATTGAGAGAGAGAGACCCAACAACTAAAAGCGGTAAGAGAAAGATACCCATTTCAGATTCTGTGCTACTTTTGGTACTCTGCCCTCCATTCAAGCTTTTTACTCCAAACAATCTTTTATTGAATTTGGTGGGTGACTCTGTTCAAACCCCTTCTCTGTTTTTTAGCTCGGCAACACTGCTAGACTTCACTGTCACACACCCAATAAAGAGAGAGAAACCTGTAAATAAAAGCAATGGCTTTTAATCTTTTAGAGAGAGAAAGAGAAGAGTAATGGCAAAGGTCCTGCTTTTATACCCACGCTTACATAAAAAAGAGAGCTCTTGATGATTAACCACCGCCACTGCTACTGTAAAATATTAAAAATTTAAACTTTCTTTCTATTCAACCTTTTTTTTTAACTCTGTTGTATTAATTCAAGTTGCATAATTGTAATTGTTTAAGGTAATAATTATTCTAGTTGAGCTAGGAAACTGACATTGCCAACTCTTGCTTGGGAGTTTTCCTTTATCTTATTGCCTTGTCCTTCATTGCACCTTGGGACAAGAGCTTAATAAGATCTTTAATGGGGTTTGTTTGGTCAAGAGACCAAAAATCTAGCTCATTTTCACACTTATTTTTATTTTATGGAATTAATCAATTAAGAAACTAATCCATCTGTTCATGCAGTCTGCATTATTGTGTGGGACAATCTAGGCCATCCCATTGTGAAATGACCGTCTAATCTAGCAGACAAGCTAGAACATTATGCTCTTTGTTTCTGTAGCGTATAGTAAGATAAAACTAACTAATATCTTTCTGAAATAGATATTCGAACTCAAAAACTCATGTTTTATCTCATCTATCTAGAAGGTAAAACATCCTCAAAAGTGTAATTACGATCCCCATCGAAAAAAATTCTCATGGTTCTGGAAACCAGACTAGTCCTTACAATTTCAGGGCTTCATTGACAAGGCTTTACCATGAGGTTGTCCATGTTAGAAAAATCTAAGGAAGGTAAATATTCTGCAAAACTTATTCTTGGTATTCTAGTACGTACGTACCGTGTGGCCTATACCATTGATGGACTGTCCCTTTCTCTCTTTCTCTCATGTCATTATTAGTTGGCATTGGGACTTGCAATCACAGTGACCTAAGCCTTAAAATAATGGAATCTCACTCCCACACTTCGCTTTATAAAATCCTAACCTACTTACTCTAAAAACTCAAGCATGCGTACTAATCTCGTTTCTTAATCCCAAGCTTTGACAAATTGGGTAATTAAGAGATGAAAATGATGCATTTTTGTTCTCTTTTTTTTTTTTTTTTTTTTTGAATTTGTTCATTGGATTGCTTTGAGTAGGTATTTAGAGAAGGAAAAAGATAAATGATAATTAGGGTAAAGGGTAGGTCCAAGGGAGAAGACAGAGAAAATAAAACCTATAGGCTTCAGGCTACCGCCCTATATATATATATATATATATTAGGAAAACAGGGATTAGATTCCTTTGATACCATTTTTCTCCAATTAGATCATGATAGAGCCAAGAATTAGGTTAATGGGTCATGGGTACGTCAGTACGTGTAATGCTGTGCCCTTCCAAAGGAGGCCAATTGATTAGTGTCATGGTATGTAAATTGCAAACAATAAAAGTTAGAATTAAACTATGCCCTAGGGTAAGATATGAATCATATATTATATTTAGGGTAGAGTTGGTTCATGGTTGGCATGGCTCTTCTTTTTGGGAAAGCTGAAACCAAGCAAGCAACCAAATCCCATCCATGGCAACACCAACATGGTATGATAGTTGGGGATTTGAGATCTCCTAACCAGAGCTTTAGAATTCTTTAACCTCAATCAAAGACTGAGTTCATGATCATTGTTCAGAATTATAAATAAAGTATTAGTACGTACTTGGACTTGACCTTTAATCAAAGACTGGAGAAGCACGTTTGAGGCTTTAGTTAAATCATGTAATTCTATTATTGGTACTTCCCATAATTCGATCACTTAAAGGGTACGTACGTGCATAATCATAATTTTGGAACTAGAAAATAATTTTCAGAAGTGAATCAAATGTCGACAGCTGTTCAATGTAGCTATGTTCTTCCTAATTAAGGTGCAAGTTGCAAATCTCATATATATTAGATAATAAGTAAACAAACTGTAGATCGTATTATTCCAACTCTATTATAATCCAACAATTAATTAAGTACTTGCATGAGATCGAGATATATTGTATATGTGTAGCTTGAAGTGCACAGCGCATTTTGTTTGACTTTTGGTCACAATATTCCTAGCTAGCTATGCAAGTACTTGTTATAACCCCTGAACCCGGACCATAGAACTTAATTACAATGCAAAGATATTGAAGAGTAGAGGAAGAAAGTCAGATGGGTCTACAATGGCCTCCAGATATGAGATATCAGCTCAGGAAATTTGTGATGAATTTCATGCAAACATCATTACATTACATAATGATGAGATGAGTTGTTGAATGATTGTGTTTCAAACTTTCGTAGCTCTTTCCGGTCGCTTTTTCTAAACCCTAATTTCATAGAACCTTACCTTTTTCTTAGTTTGGTAGAAGATACCTTCTTGATGAAAATGTCGGGGTCTTTCCAGTTCCTTTTCCCTGCATTTTCACTCTTATCTTTCTAAGTCAGCAAAAGTTAATGTAAGATGATATATCACAGAGCTATGGGACCCTTACTGTGATAAAAAAGTGCCTGCTATTGTTTGCTTCTCCAATCTCCATGCATACATATGAATGTCATCGAGTATATATAGACTAGGGCTACTGCTAAGAGGACACTCTTTAAGCTTTGGTAGGTACAGATAAGAAGGGTGAAAATCCAGACATTTGGAAGGTAAATGTAGTTTCTCACGATTTCTAGCTGTACTACTCATTATCTTGTTCTAAAAATGATGATTGAACATTGTAGAATATGTGTTAAGAATAATTTCTTCCATGCCCTAGTTTCAAATTACGCCTTAATTTCTTCCTAATTTGACGATTAAGTGCTATATATCCCCCGATTAATTAGGCTGCTTTGCATTATTATGATTTATGAGTATGAGATATTCTCATACTTTATCAATCACTTCAAGAGAAGACCAATATATAAGATTGCCAAATTTATGACCACTCTTCCAAATCCAATCACTAGTTCCACTATCTAATCCGAGTCCACTTTGAGGCCTATTATTGTACGAAGGTAAGGTCTGTACAGAGTCTCTAGATTTTTACCCCAGAGGGAGGGTGTCTATCTTATCAAAAAAAAGGGGGAGGGTGTCTAGTGTCTACATCATCCATGGGTATCACTATCTCTATCACTTTAACTTTATACGAAGTCAGTCTTCAATCAACTTCATAAACTATTCCGATCTGATTTCATTACAATTAGTAAAAACTATTATTCTCATTCAAGATTAACTAAGCAATACCATAAGCTGTTACATTACATTAATTCCGGAGGCTGGAAACATACGTTAATTGCATGCAAAGACGTCTTGATGTCTTCTACAATCTCACATTCCTCCTTCCAGCAAGGGTCAATGGAATTAACCAATCTTGCAACTTCGGAACTAGCAATCTCTATCACCAGTGGGGAAATACATGCCTAATCCAACTTAAAGAGCAAAGCGAATGCCCGCCTTTAGTGCCATCAACCTCTATTAATTCTGTTCACCATAGTATTTTATTGCCCTTAACCTAAGCTAACTATCATTCATTAGGAATAATCCAACTTCATGAAGCTTCTTTCAATTAATTAATTCTTGGTTATTCCCTTTTCCGCTTATACCTTCTCCACCTAACCTCACTCTCTCTACCTTCTAAGCCAGAATGTACAAAACTTCTTCCAAACTGGAAAACTAATAATTGGGATTTTCCCAATTAAGTCACCCTATCATTGGGTTTCTTAGTACTTCATGATGTCAATAATATATTTTCTTTCAAGTACAAAACTCTCTAGGGTTTATTGTTAGGCAACCAATGTCTTTATCCAAAACTGGGCTCAACATTACAAAAAGTTGGCAAAAGGTACATAAGCAAATGTATAGAAAGCTAGTTAGTAGCTAGTTAAGCATCAGCTCTAGATCGTCTTAGCATGTGGCTTCTGCTATATGTTACACGAACACAGATGATATGGCTTTCCATTTTTGCTTCCTCTCTTTTGTTAATGATTTAGTGCTAACAGAAGAAAACTCAAACCCTAAGATCTAAAGTGATGAAGTGATGGGTCTTGAAAGAAGAATTAACATCACCTTTCTTGGGTAGTACGTATTTGAGTAGCTAGTCCATGTTTACACAAGTTCTGCGGAGTCTTTTGCACTTCGAAGACAATATGTCTCTCTTAGGAAGGTAAGGGATAACATCAGTACTGTACGTCGCTTGAGCATATATGTTTAATTTCCTTGCTTATATATAATTAATCTGCTTGGAGCTAACTAGAGTGAGTTTGAGAGCAATCAATATCGGCTTCTTCTAAATTCTAAGTAATTATAAGGTTAATTAGTGTGAAAATTAATGGGGTTTCCTATTAATTGGAGATTTCCTTAAACAATGTATTTCTTTGTCTGTCTCGAGAGTATAGTGTGCATGATGATTAAATGGTAAGTTCTACTGGACTGACGAAATATTTTTAGAACTGTAAAATTATTTTACTTGGAATTAGTATGTACATGATTCATATTTACTTGGAATTAGTATGTGATTCATAGTTATAACATGTTCCCAATTACTAGTTTTCTTTTGCTTTGTTTCTTCCTACAGATATATATTTTGTAAATGTCATAACTCATAAGGTGGTCCAAACCTAAAGTGTGTTGGTGTGGCAATAAAGGATGTGACAAGTAACAAAATGAATAAAATGGTGATTGAGAAATTTAGATAAGATAACGTGTTTTTGCATCTCTTTGGTTTTTGCTTGAACAAAATTGGATATTGTATCAGTATGACTATGGAGTACATGTTACCAAATTGACATATGATCGAGCTAACCTAGCTTTCATTTCAATAGGGCAATTCATCATTTGGCAACTGAGCAATTAACCACCCTACAAAAATGGATAAGGAAAAGAGATATAGCCATATAATTTTATATCACAGATGTCTGATATATTGATGCTGACTACTTCCTAAATTATTTAATGTACGTGTCCCAATTTCGAACTTTATTTTTAATCATACAAATAAATTTTCAGATTGGATCTTTTATCATGTTGAAAGTGTTAATGTTTAGCAAATTCGTATATAACTCAATATCTGTTTAATGTAGAAGAAATTTTTTTTGGATCAAATATGCATTTTATTATCTGGAATAAATCGTTATAAATAGTAAACGAGTAATACACAAATGAGTCATTAAAAACCTACTTATAACATGAAGTCACGGCAGAAAAGCCAAACTGACTTCCAAGTCCAAAAAGACAAACGAGCTAAGGGATCTCTAGTACACCACAAGGTAGAAGAATTGAATGCAGTATAATGATATTTTATATGTAGTGTATAAGAATTGAATGTAGAAGAATGGTGTTTTATATATTTAGTGTACCAAATTAACTCGTACAATGTCAAAAACATAAAATAAACCAAATTGGATTGGATTGAACTTTTCACAAGTAAATTCACCAACCGTTCAATCATATGTGTTTTTTTCTTCTCTTTTTTCACAACTATTTGGTCTAGTAGCATAAATTTTTCATTTATATCAAAACATGAATATCTACGATGAACTTTTCTTTTCGTCACTGGGCTATGATAAACTCTTTATTTTCCATTGTTAAAAATACTTTAGGTTCCCTTATAGATAAAATGATATTGAGAGAGCCAATACATGACTTTAAGTGTAAGGGATAAATACTCTAACCTTTAAAGCTATAAGTCTACACAACTAAGATGAGTAGGGACGAAACCAAGTGGCAGACTGTCTAGGCTGAAGCCTAGACCAGAATTTTGGTAAAAAATTATTAAGTATATGGTTACTAATGTAATAGCCCACCCCAAAAAAAAATTGTTAGGTTAGACCGTTAGAGTACACCTGCATCTTTGTCTTCCTCAGTTATTCACCGAGTCTTCCACTCTTCCTCTCCAACTCTCCATTCTCCAAGGCGCTAATCCTCCCCAGGCATGCCCCAAACCCTCAATTTCATTATATCAACTCCATTTCTTAGGGACAAAACACCTGAACATGTAAGTATATATATAAATATATTTTTGAATCTTTGATAGTTTGATGTCAAATTTTCAAATCTTATAATCTATGTTAATGCAGTCCAATTTTGTGATTTTCAATTAGTGCTGATTGCCTGATTCTAATGTTCATTTTAATCAAATTATAATCGGAACATGGCTTTGGGCAAATAAATTTGTTTACCCTTCGGACAAAATATTTGAACATATAAACATAACCTACCCCGTTTTCTCATCCTGGTTCCATCCCTGAAGACGAGTTTATAACTTCGAAAAGAGTATGCATTAAAGAGTCCAAAGCCCAACCCAAAATGTGTTGTTCATAGAGATATACTTTTTAAAAATATGGGTGCCAAAAAGTCCAAAGAAAAAGTGATTCTCAAACAAACTCAAATAACAGTATTTCATCTAAATAATAAGACAAAGGACAATTGACCGGTTGATGTGACCGAAATTTACCTTCTTTTCTTTATAGTGTATACCAACTTCAAAATTGCTTGACGGAATTTGAAGAACAAAAAATTATCCTCGATACTAAAAATTAAAAGAATTGAATGCAACTTTGTCAATTTTTTTCTTTTCTTCAAATATAAACATACAAATCCAAAGCTTAAATCTTGAGGATATTTTAATTAAGTGCAACCATTATACCTTATATTTGAAGGAAGAAATACTAACCACCTAACCTGTCATTTGATAAACAAAATTTGATGTGCGTCAAAAAATTAAGATAGAGAGTTAGGTTAAATTTCTTTATAAGCAAACACTAAGCCATTGCATCTATCGAATAATGACTAAAATCACCATTCATTGAAAGACATAATTCATTCCATTAGTAAAAGCTATTAATTTCATAAACTATCGAAATCTCCTGCAATCAATTGCTTTACCACGGACTTTGTGCACCAACTCACATGCAAAAAGAATGCAAATCCCTTCTACAATAATTGCTTGGATTATGATGAATAACACAGAATGAAAGATGATTTTGTACATTTAAATCAGAGTTATTAAGACCACGACGTTATAAAATTTGTAGTTTACTAGTCAATTATTGAAGGATTGGGTGCCAACGTGCACCGCACAACACAACATTCTGCGTACGGCAGCTGTTTGAGTTTTACCTGTAGCAGTTCCACCATTCAGGTTTGACCAATTCGACTTGCTCAGCTTCACAGATCCCAGAAAAGACCACAGCAAACTTCAAAGTCCACCTAACCTTGGTCTTAACTCTTAACGGTAAAACTGAATGAGATAGGTAGTTAAAACCAACTGTTTCACTTTCCCATTTCTTCTGGTTGGCCACTTTTTTTGTCCAATTTCCATGGTGAGCTGCAAACAGGTCTAGAAGAATCAGAAGGGTCTTCTCCCAGGTATTCATCTCAGGACCCAGAAGTTAAATTTCCCAGAACTTTTATATACTTGTATTGGTTACTTGCTGTGCATATTTGGATTTTGGATGCTGAATTCTTGAACTTTGTTGAATTTGCTGAATCATTTGGTGTTTATGGGATTCTAAAACATTCAGTGAAAGTTTCAAGACTGAAAATTGATGAGAGAGGAATATAAGGTCAAACACATAAGTACTTGGCTTTAATTGGGGTCTTCTTGTTGTAGAAGAATGTCTTTGACCGATCAATTTTAGATTTCATTTCCACAATTTAATGGACTGGCATTCTGGATGTGAATGGTGATAGTATTTCATTGAGTTGTAGAGTTTTACCTTCGTTTTTAGTCTTCATTGATGTCAGACATTCCTAGAGTAGGTTACTTAGTTACTGAACTGAACTTAATTGGTGGCAATTATATGGATTGATAATATGTACACCAAGAACTGAACTTTGAGTCACCCTTTTCTTTTTGGAACATTGTAGAGACTTAGATAGAAGAGATAAGTACTACTGAGCATTTGGGATGGAAGACCAAGCTGTGTGTGATATTAGTGTTAGCAGTCCAGAGTTTGAGATAAGCTACACACATCAAGGGGTCTCATCTAATGGATCCGGCGCGCAAGAGTTGGAGAGTTCTATGAAAGTTTTGACAAAGGTGGACTTGGACTTGGCATATTCTGCTGAGAAGTTGGCAAATCTGCAGGCGCTTATGATGCGTCTATTCGCTCAGGAAAATGATCTTGAAGCAATGGCCACCGCAAATAACTATATCTTGGCTGATTTTCATGAGAAAGTATTGGTCTTTAATCTCCTGTCTAGCATTTTAGATTCCGAGGTCAGAGAGATGGACAGTTTCATGGATACTCTCCGAGCAGAAATTGTTGATGCCCGTCATACGATATTTTCATGCAGTCATTTGGGAGAACTATTCACTGCAATGGAAGAAAAGTTGTATGATTCTGAAGAGTCCTTAAAGCAGTGTCAAGAGCAGGTTTCAGAGGTCAAGATGCTGGCAGCTAAGTTTCGGAGAACTGCTATAGCTTTTGCACATGACAATTGTAAGTTAATTTCTTATGTCTAGTTGGAAATTTTGTTGAACTCATTCACTTTAACTTGGTTATAATTTTCTGGAGGTACATATGTCAACAGGGAAAACTGATATTACCATGGATTTATCAGAAAATGGTCAACTATCAAATAATTATGCAACGTACAATATGCAGATGCCTAGACAACAAAGACATAATCTACGGATGCTTGAAAAGTCGCTTTCAAGGGAGATAGATCTTGAGAAGAAATTAACTGAATCAAGACAAAATGAGGAACAACTTAAGTTAAAGCTACACTATACAGAACAGGTAGCGGTTCGCATGGAAGAAGCAGCAGAAGGTATTTGGGGAAGATTTTTAGAGGCAGAGAATGCTGCTGAGGTGCTCCAGGGGATTTCAAAGGACTTATTAGGGAGACTGCAGCTTGTGAATTTTAATCTGAATGGTTCACTTCATCGTGAAAGCGAGTTAAAATCCAAGCTTCAGTATAGTTTAGGAGAGCTTCAAGTAAAAGATGATGCTTTACAAAAGCTCAAACATATCAGTGCAGAAAACATTAGCAAAGATGCTGAGATATCTACTTTGAGAGAAAAGGTGATGTTTCTTGGGAAGCAGCTGAAAGAATATGAGCTCCAGCTGAAGAATGCGCATGCAACGAATGAATCAAGTCAAGAGAAACTTGGAGAAAAGGAGAGTTTAGTTGAGTCTATGAAAGAAACTATCTATAGGGAGGAAGTTAAGGCTGAGAGTGCACTACTCAAGGTTGCAGAATTAACGGGGACGAATGTGGAACTCACAGAAGAGATGAATTTTCTCAAAGGAAGTGTCAGTAATGCAGAAAAGAAAGTTGGGATTCTCGAGAAGCAGTTGAGGGACGTTGAGATCCAATTACAGAATGCAAAGGCATCGTCGGAAGCAAGTCAAGAGCAGCAGAATATGTTGTATTCTGCAATTTGGGACATGGAAACTTTGATTGAAGATCTAAAATCAAAGGTTTCCAAAGCTGAAAATAAGACAGAAACTGCAGAGGAACAATGCATTATGTTATCCGAAAGTAACATAGAACTAAATGCAGAAATAACTGATCTAAGGGCTAGAATGGAATATTTGCAATCATCTTTGGATCTAGCTAACAATGCAAAACTTGCAACTGCAAAGGAACTCAATACCAGAATCAAGTTCATTATGGATATGGCAATGCAACTAGCCATAGAAAGGGAGCGCATCCAAAAGCAGGTATATATATATATATTCATTTCTCAATATTAGTCTCACTTTAAGCATATTAATTCATATCAATCCCTTTAACTATATTATCTTCGTCGCAGTTACACGTCTTAACTATGGAGAAAAAACTTCTGGTAGAGAAGTTATGGGATGCCAAAAACAATGCTTCTGTAACTGGTTGCAACAACGAAGACGGTGACAACAAAGAACTTCCATTTTTCAAGAATGATGTTTCAAATGCTACTTCTTTAAAAACACCCGTGGAAGCAGTGACGGAGTCCTTAGATAAAAGTTCCCAGGCAGGTATTCCCTTGGATCTTTCCTATTACGAGAGAAAGTTAATGATTTAGCTGGATCCAATCCCTTTTCTCATAATTTCTCCTATTATTCCTTTAATCAGGTGGATGAACAGTCACATGAGTGTGATACTGAAGGGGCTTCCAGTTCTTTAGATGATGATGCTGGCATTGGTTCAGAACTTGAAGCCAGGCGCTGCTTGAACCTAAAGTGTGTTTTCAAAGTAATTTTTGTCTCACTTATTTCAGTCTCAGTCCTATATTTGCTTGACCAGAAACCTTTCATCCTCGACGAACTATGATGGATTCATGTTGGTGATGTATTGTGCTATGGTAATTCTTTCTGAAGCACTCTACAATAAGCTAGGGTGTCTTCTTACTAGGTTTTCTAGGTTCTGCAAAATGAAATATCGTACAAGCAGGAAGTGTATAGTGAAAAAGAAGGGCAGTAATGTTTTCATTGTTGTATGTATGAGATGGATGAGGCTGATCACATTTTCCTCTATTAAGAAACCACATTTTATTCGTGCCTTTAAGGACTGCGATGTCATGGTCTGTAGGCACCAAATTTGAATGGTAAAGAAGCAATAAGCAACTTTAGCCCTTTAAACAAGCCAAGGGCCCTAAAAGGTGGTACATGGAGGTGTCTTTGGAGTAAAGTGAATTTCAGTGGTTGATACTTAGCAATCAGGACTAATAAGTATTAGAGGCAAATTGTAACAGAAAGTACATGGAGGTGTCTTTGGTGCAAAGTGAATTTCAGTGGTTGATACGTGGCAATCAGGACTAAATAAGTATTAGAAGCAAAGCAAAATGCAAGAAATTCCCAACAATAACAAAAGGGTGTTGTTGCTTAATTTTATTTATACACCACATACATGGGAAGATATTCTTTTGTTCATGGCAGTTTAACTTGATCTGGCCCAGAATCCGCCTCACCTTGGCCTTGTTGGGGAGGAGTGTCGCTACCGGTGCATATGCATTGGCCATCAACGCAGCGCCAGGGATATCCTTGACACACAGATTTGCAGTCAATCATATGAGGACACCGGAACGGACCCCTTGCTTCGGCTCCTGGCATCCTCCACAATGCCATACCTGAAAATATTTCATGCATAAACTAATTACAAACTAATAGCTTTGTGTGCTTGTGTGTGAAGGAGAGAGAGAACTAACAAGCCATTGTAGCCAACAGAAGGAGCAATGAAGCAAACTTCAAAGAAACTTTCTTCTCCATATAGTTTTGAACTTTTGGTGCTACACTGTTTGATAGCTATCTATCTTTGATTTTCCAGTATGCAAAACACTGTATTGCACTCAATCTTATAGGAGAGGGAGGATGCGTATACCATGATACTCAAAGTGGTTAATGGAAGGTCTAATCAATTTGAGACCTCATGATATTATCCTCATTAATGATATATCACGAGAATGACTCATTTGTTCTGCTACGGCAAGACAGTAGTGAATATTTGATAGCAGTCCGACTCATTTGTGCAGATTTCTTTCCTACTCATACTCCAACGATTTATATCAATTAAATATACTAAAAGAAGAATAATTGGTTCGTTTCTCCCCTACTCATTCACCTTAGTTGTCCTACAAATTCTCACATTATACTTATACTATCATCAATGCTTCTTTTTTGTTTTTTGTTTTTTAATTCATCATGCAAAAATCAAGTCTATAACAAAAAATAAATGAAAGATCTTTTGGTCATCATATGTATCGAATAAATAGCAATTCATAATGAGGATTTTAATTGATACAGAATCATCTCCTTGTTTAATACAATTAAATGACTAAACAATGTTTGATTTGATCGATTTTTTGTGACAATGATATTTAAAGAGAGGTTTAGAAAATCTTAAATCTTAATTTTTTTTGATAAAAGAAAATTAAAAAAAATCTTAAATTTTAATTGTGAAAATAGAAAGTAATACTAGTTTAAAGAGGTCTACAAGAATGACTCTTTATGTAAAAAAATGAAGGATTGATTGCTCGAATTCTTAACTTCAATTTCCACCAAAATAGATGTCATTTTGAATTCCCTTGCATAAATTTGTCTTTACTTCTTTATTCGTTTCCAAAACAAACAAAAAATTCCATTTTAATATTTTAATTGTTTAAAACTTTCTTAATTTATTACCCATTCCAAATTCTATATAGAAATCAAACATTGAAAATCGCAATAATGAAATTTTAATTGATGGAGTTGGAGATTCCATCATTTTAAAATTTTAAAAAAAATTATGATTGTTTCATCCAAACACTAGTAGTGAAAAGTGTCACAGAAAATCACCACGTTTCCTACTAGCTTTTTAAAAATTTTTATTTCTATTTTGTAAATTAACTTTATTGTCCGTATTAATTAAATAGTTTGTTTAAAATTAAAATTTAAGGTCTATATCCGTAAAAATATTCAGTTATAATAAATAAGCCATATATATACTATATATTAAGAGAACACATGTTGTCAACCAAAATAGAATTTTTTTACTTTAATACCCTTTAGACATTCAATAATTATATATTTATTTTAATCATTAAGGATAATAAGGTGAAAACACAAATAATTAATAAAAAAAAAAAAAAAACTTTCAAAAACTATTTATAACTATCCACTCTCACACTCTTAACTTTCACATCATAAAATAAAGAGAAATTCTATTAGGATCTCCAAATTTGTTTACCTGACCTCCTATACACTTTGCACCTCTTTTTTGTTTTTAAAATACAAGATTTGTTTACTAAACCTCTTCTCAAATTCTAAAATAACCATGATGATATAATTCTCATTAAATATACAAAATTACTACTATAATTCTAAATTTACTCACCACACATCTATTAATTAATTTATAATCAACAAGAAAATATTTTAACATGAATTATTCTTTGTTTTTTTTTAACTATTGTTTTCTCTGTTAGCTGTGCAATAAAAAAGTAATCATTTATTCTTACTGTTTATTTTTTTCCTCTATTTTTTGTACCTCATGATTAAATATTATACATATATATATATATTTTAATTGTTAGTTTTTTTTTTTTGCAAATATAATTGATAGACTTAGATTTAGGTCATAGTAGAATTTCTTTTGTTCTCTATCACCAATATACGTTCAATAAATTATACAAGTTTTTATGTCACATGTTCTATCATAGTTTTAATTCTTATTAAATATATATAAATATTTTAATGAGTATGTGTTTCTGCCGTTTCCCAACTGCCCGGTAGTTGTCGTGTGCGGGTACCTGAAAGCACAAGATTGGTCAGGGAGGTCGGCGTGTACCGACCGAAGACTCTCCGACGCTCAAGTTAGTACCGATGGGTATTTGAGAGCAGAGAGTTTGGGATTCGGGGAGAACCTACCTGAATGAGGAGTGAGGACTCCTTATATATGAGGTGAGGTCGGAGACAAGCTTCCTCGGCGTGGGGGACATCCCCCGACACGAGGAATATTCTCCGATCCACTACCTCGACATGCGCATCGAGGGACGGCGGCGCCTAGTGCGGCATGGGCGTGCGACTTAGTGCGATCTGCAAGGTAGTGGACAAGCACGTGTGCCGGTGGCCGTGCCGGTACCGGTGGGGGCGGCCACTCCCTGCACTGGTCGGGAGACGTCTATGCGGAGCCGGGGGAGAGCTTGTGGTCGGTACACCCGGCTTGGTCTTACCGGTACCGGCGGGGTATTGCCGGGGCTTCGACGCGGCTCGGGGCGGTGTACCGGTAGGGGATCCCTACCGAGTCGGTAGATGCCGCCGGGGCGTTGCGAGAATATGTTCTCGGTAGGGGAGCCCTACCGAGTCGGTTATGGGACTACAAGGAGGCTGCTCCCGGTGATAGTGAGCTACTTCGGGCCTATCCCGTAAAGATATGAAATGGTAGCAACGAAGTCCCCCAAGTCCCGAGCAAGAGGAAGCTCGTGGTCGGGGACTTAATCCGAGAAGTTCATATCGGGATGTAGCGAAGTGTCGGTGGGACGGCCCGGCGGCGCTCGGTACCGGCCCATGCAGTCCCCCAAGTCCCCGAACAGGGGGTTCCTCCCGGTTGGGAATTGTAACCGCTCCGAGTTTCAAGGGGAGTTGAAGCGTCGTGGCCGTTGAGCTCCTCAGCGTAACTGCCGAGGTAGTGGGGTGACACGCGTCACGCCCTGGCCGGTTTGGAAAATCGTGGGGAAGCTCAACCGTCGCGTTGCCACGTGTCGCAATCCTGGGCCGCGACGGTTCACGTCGTACGGTCAAGATGGGTTGACTCCCGCTATATATATGAGGGTGAAGAGAGTTCACTTCACTTCATTCTTGCAAATTTCATTTCCAGAGCTCTGCAAGCTGTCGGTAGGAGAACGAGAGCGTGCATCGGTAGTGCAAGTGTCACCACTCGGTACTCAACTTTCAGCCTTCAGCAACTGTAAGTACCGATGCCTTGACCCCTTGTATTTAGTTTTTTTTTTTTTTGCTTTGCTTTTGTAACGTAGTTTGAGTACCGGTGTCCAGCCTTAGTACCGAGCTAGGTTGCGTATAGGCATAGGCATAGGTTATCCCTACCGATAAGAACCTTGGTCCATTTTTGCGGATGTCCGACTCGGGGAGCGAGAGTGGTAGCGATGGTAATGCCTTCTCCGGTGAAGAGCCGAGAGAGGAGCGTATCGGTGGAGGAGGCCGGCTCGGACTCCGGCTCGAGTACCGGGACCGGTAGTTCTTGCTCGCCAAGAACGAGTCGGTTTTGTCCGGATGGGGTGATTCGGACGGTGGTGAGGGGAGTTACCACCGGGGAGGACCTAGAGCCCCCTCGCCTCGGAGCCATATGTCAAGTCTCGGTCCGGTAGTAGTAGGGCTCCGCACCGGCCGGGTTTGCGGTGGACCGGCCGGAGCCGAGTGCGTCGGCCGAAGGGGACTTGGTGGCGGCGAGGAGGCTTTCGGTATCCCCGGCTCGGTGACGATGCGCCTTCCCGAGAAGGGGGAGCTTAGGAGCGCGTCCTCAGTACCGGGCGAGACTCTGGTACACCCGTTCTTTTTTGGTGAGGGGTTAAGGATTCCCCTGCCGGCGTACCAGCAACGATTTTTGGCCGAGGTTGGCCTCTCCATCGCGCAGCTGAACCCCAACACCTGGCGGTGTCTTAACGCACTATACACGTTGTACCGTCATTGCGGATTTGGCGAGCCAGATTTGGCGGTGTTCTTCAGCCAGTGGGCGCTGGAAGAGCATTCGAGGACGGATAAGGGTTGGTACAAGCCGAAGTGTGTATTGAAGCCGTGTACCGATCCTCCCCGAGACACCGAGTGGAGGGAGTTCAGCCACAAGTATAAGAAGGTGATTCGATGCTGTCGGCGAAGAAGGCCCTTGCCGGGAGGGTATGACCGGTACACACGACGTGGAGAGCCACGAGTTCGGGAGTCCCGAGATAGTTAGGGACCCGCTCGTCTTTGGCAATCCCACGTCCCGGCGGACATGGAAGAGCAAGTACTTCTTCATCGGTGGGGAGTGGGAGTTCCCGGCTGGCTCGGTACCGACCGAGAAGAGAGTCCCCCATAGTTTCGGGGATGCCCCCGGTGGGTAGCCCTTATCGATTGTAGACATGTAATAGTGCGATCAGCCGATACCGTTATTGACCCTTGTTCTTTTTTTTTTTTTTTTTTTTTTTTTTTTTTGGCGGTGGATCGGTCTTGGAGGAGGCTTACCGAGAGGCAAGAGCAGGAGATTCGGTGGATCCGGGAGCATATTTCCATCGTGCTAAGGAGATCTACGGTGCTCCTGAATCGGTACTCCCTCGATAGCTCCGGTTTAGCCCCTACGCCAAATCCATGTAAGTATTGCTCGGTGGCCTTGTATGTTCCAAATTATAGCTATGTCTGACACCGGTGGTTTTTGTGCAGTTATTTACCAGTACCGTCGGTACCGTACCCTCAAAGGGGACTCAAGCATGGTCCGTGAGCGAAAGGACTATTACCACCGAAGAAAGCCGTCGGTGAGGATCCGGGGCCCGAACTCGAGGTGGAGGTGGTGGCCGGTACCGGTGTTCCCGGTGCCGAGGGTGGTGCCGCTCGCCGAGCCGGTACCGAGAAAGAAGAAGAAGAGGGCCCACAGAAGCCGGTCTACCGCCGAGGCGGATGTGGAGGTAGAGACCGAGGTGGACGCCGGTCCCGAGACCGAGGTTGCTTCGGTGGCCCGGATGGATCCCCCAAGAAGCGTTCCGCCCGGGAGGAGGTAATCTTCGGTCACTTTCACCTCGTTTTCATTTTTTTGTATACCGGCATTAACCTTTGTTGTAGTTCATTAAACAGGTGAGGGAGCACGGAAGAGGCGGAGGGTGCAAGAGCCAACCGCTGGCGAGGAGGGGGCACCGGGAAGGTGCCGGCACCGTGTTGGCCTCCCGCAGCACCGGCGCGGGCCGGTGTTCGGCAACACCGTGTTGCCTAAGAATGCCCGGCTTTACGGCAGGCTGCGTGCGAAGGCATTGACCGACCCCGCCGGGTGGATGCGGCGGGCGGCTTCCCGGACCGACCACGGCGAAGCGAGCGGGACCTGCTCTTCCGGTGCGAGCGAAGGTACCGTTTCTGTACTTCATTACCGGTATCGGTTTTTGTTTTGTCCCTTTCGTTGGCTGATCTTGGTACCGATGGTGCAGCTGGCCTACGAGGAGCAACTCCTGGACCGTCGGTATTGGAAAGAGCTGCAGACCGCCGGCCAGGAGATGGCGAGCCTACAGTCTGCGCACGGTGCTCTGCTGCGGCAGAAGGAGGAGCTTGAGGCTAAGCTTCGGCAGGCCGAGGAAGAGGCCAGCAGGAAGATTGCCCAGGCTGAGGAGAGGGCCAGTGTCTACGCCCGGGAGGCCGAGGAGAAAGCCAAAGCTGCTGTTACCTCGGAGGCTGCCAGGATCCAGGCCGACTTCGACAACCGTCTCGGTAAGGCCGTGGACGAGGCTGTACTTGCCTACCGGCGCGATCGTGGCCGTGCCGTGGAGCAGACGACAGCCCGATTTTGTCATTGCTTGACTGGTAGAACACCTCACGGGGTGAGTATGCTTTGGTTATGAAGTGGTGGAATTGTTCCCACAGACGGCGCCAAATGTTTCTGCCGTTTCCCAACTGCCCGGTAGTTGTCGTGTGCGGGTACCTGAAAGCACAAGATTGGTCAGGGAGGTCGGCGTGTACCGACCGAAGACTCTCCGACGCTCAAGTTAGTACCGATGGGTATTTGAGAGCAGAGAGTTTGGGATTCGGGGAGAACCTACCTGAATGAGGAGTGAGGACTCCTTATATATGAGGTGAGGTCGGAGACAAGCTTCCCTGGCGTGGGGGACATCCCCCGACACGAGGAATATTCTCGATCCACTACCTCGACATGCGCATCGAGGACGGCGGCGCCTAGTGCAGCATGGGCGTGCGACTTAGTGCGATCTGCAAGGTAGTGGACAAGCACGTGTGCCGGGTGGCCGTGCCGGTACCGGTGGGGCTGGCCACTCCCGGTACCGGGTCGGGAGACGTCTATGCGGAGCCGGGGGAGAGCTTGTGGTCGGTACACCCGGCTTGGTCTTACCGGTACCGCCGGGGTATTGCCGGGGCTTCGACCGCGGCACAGGGCGGTGTACCCGGTAGGGGATCCCTACCGAGTCGGTAGATGCCGCCGGGGCGTTGCAGAGAATATGTTCTCGGTAGGGGAGCCCTACCGAGTCAGTTATGGGACTACAAGGAGGCTGCTCCCGGTGATAGTGAGCTACTTCGGGCCTATCCCGGTAAAGATATGAAATGGTAGCAACAACCACTAAGGAACCTACTTGCATTTATGAGGATAATGCTGCTTGCATCGAGATACTGATAGTGAGCTACTTGCATAGTGAAACTCCTACAGTGGACGTAACCTAGGACTCGCATTGAGCCAGGTGAACCACTATAAAATCCGTGTCTTCATGGATGCTTGTTCTCCTACCGATAATGCATAAATGCCAAGAACAAAAATGAAACTTCGTAAGACATGTGGCCGGTACCGGCGACCCCCATGCATAAGTTTTGATTATGTTATTAAGCATGTGGCCGGTACCAGCTACCCCCATGCCAAACTTCGTAAGACATGTGGCCGGTACCAGCGACCCCCATGCATAAGTTTTGATTATGTTATTAAGCATGTGGCCGGTACCGATACCCCCATGCCAAACTTCCGTAAGACATGTGGCCGGTACCGGCGACCCCCATGCATAAGTTTTGATTATGTTATTAAGCATGTGGCCGGTACCAGCTACCCCCATGCCAAACTTCTGTAAGACATGCGGCCGGTACCAGCGACCCCCATGCATAAGTTTTGATTATGTTATTAAGCATGTGGCCGGTACCGAGTACCCCCATGCCAAACTTTCGTAAGACATGTGGCCGGTACCGGCGACCCCCATGCATAAGTTTTGTTACGATAAATTCAGCATTCTACCGGTATGAATTACCTACATGATATGAATACTAAAGAAAACAATACCGGAGCGAGACTGAAAAAAAAAACCAGCCCTCCCGAGTGAACACTTGGTATCATATGAAAAAAAAACAAGATTCATAGAATAAGGCGAAACACGCCATTGTTCAAAACAATAAATAAGGGCCTTATGGCCAATTCAAATACTGCCTCCCGTTAGGGCACCCCTACCGGGAGTGATGTTCAAAAAAGGGTTTAAATCCCCCCCAAAAAAAAAAAAAAAGAAGAGAAACAAAATCAAAATACATGGCCCTCGGCCGGTACCACCCGCATGGGGGACTACTGCTGGACGGAGGAACAACCGACTTCCTCCTCGATCTCGTGCGGGATAGCGGTATGCTCATCGTTCACCATGCTCTCGGTCACGGTCGGTACCGGCAGCCGACTCCAATCCCGACCCGGAAGGCAGCCTTGATCTTGCCAAGTATGTACACCCCCGCCCTCGATGTAGGCCGTCGTCGCTCCACGGCACGGCCACGATCGCGCCGGTAGGCAAGTACGGCCTCGTCCACGGCCTTACCGAGACGGTTGTCGAAGTCGGCCTCGGATCCCGGCGGCCTCCGAGGTAACGAGCGGCTTTGGCTTTCTCCTCGGCCTCCCGGCGTAGACACCGGCCCTCTCCTCGGCCGGGCAATCTTCCTGCTGGCCTCTTCCTCGGCCTGCCGAAGCTTAGCCTCAAGCTCCTCCTTCTGCCGCAGCAGAGCACCGTGCGCAGACTGTAGGCTCGCCATCTCCTGGCCGGCGGTCTGCAGCTCTTTCCAATACCGACGGTCCAGGAGTTGCTCCTCGTAGGCCAGCTGCACCATCGGTACCAAGATCAGCCAACGAAAGGGACAAAACAAAAACCGATACCGGTAATGAAGTACAGAAACGGTACCTTCTGCTTGCACTGGAAGAGCAGGTCCCGCTGCTTCGCCAGGGTCAGTTCTGGGAAGCCAGCCAGCGCATCCACCCGAAGGGGGTCGGTCAATGCCTTCTGCACGCAGCTGCTGTAAAGCTGGGCATTCTTAGGCAACACAGTGTTGCCGAACACCAGGCCCGCGCCGGTGCTCTGGGAGGCCAACACGGTACCGGCACTTTCTGGTGCCCCCTCCTCAGCAGTTGGCTCTTGCACCCTCTGCCTCTTCCGGTGCTCCCTCACCTGTTTAATGAACTACAACAAAGGTTAATGCCGGTATACAAAAAAATGAAAATGAGGTGAAAGTGACCGAAGATTACCTCCTCCCGGGCGGAACGCTTCTTGGGGGATCCATCCGGGCCACCAGAAGCAACCTCGGTCTCGGGACCGGCGTCCACCTCGGTCTCTACCTCCACATCCGCCTCGGCGGTAGGCCGGCTTCCGTGGGCCCTCTTCTTCTTCTTTCTCGGTACCAGCTCGGCGGCGGCACCACCCTCGGCACGGGAACACCGGTACCAGCCACCACCTCCACCTCGGGTTCGGGCCCCGGATCCTCACCGACGCCTTTCTTCGGTGGTAATAGTCCTTTCGCTCACGGACCATGCTTGAGTCCCCTTTGAGGGTACGGTACCGACGGTACTGGTAAATAACTGCACAAAAACCACCGGTGTCAGACATAGCTATAATTTGGAACATACAAGGCCACCGAGCAATACTTACATGGATTTGGCGTAGGGGCTAAACCGGAGCTATCGAGGGAGTACCGATTCGGGAGCACCGTAGATCTCCTTAGCACGATGGAAATATGCTCCCGGATCCACCGAATCTCCTGCTCTTGCCTCTCGGTAAGCCTCCTCCAAGACCGATCCACTGCCAAAAAAAAAAAAAAAAAAAAAAAAAAAAAAGAACAAGGGTCAATAACGGTATCGGCCGATCGCACTATTACATGTCTACAGATCGATAAGGGCTACCCACCAGGGGCATCCCCGAAACTATGGGGGACTCTCTTCTCGGTCGATGCCGAGCCAGCCGGAACTCCCACTCCCCACCGATGAAGAAGTACTTGCTCTTCCATGTCTGCTGGGACGTGGGATTGCCAAAGACGAGCGGGTCCCTAACTATCTCGGGACTCCCGAACTCGTGGCTCTCCACGTCGTGTGTACCGGTCATACCCTCCCGGCAAGGGCCTTCTTCGCCGGACGAGCATCGAATCACCTTCTTATACTTGTGGCTGAACTCCCTCCACTCGGTGTCTCGGGGAGGATCGGTACACGGCTTCAATACACACTTCGGCTTGTACCAACCCTTATCCGTCCTCGAATGCTCTTCCGGCCCGCCCGGCCGAAGAACACCGCCAAATCTGGCTCGCCAAATCCGCAATGACGGTACAACGTGTATAGTGCGTTAAGACACCGCCAGGTGTTGGGGTTCAGCTGCGCGATGGAGAGGCCAACCTCGGCCAAAAATCGTTCTTGGTACGCCGGCAGGGGAATCCTTAACCCCTCACCAAAAAAGAACGGGTGTACCAGAGTCTCGCCCGGTACTGAGGACGCGCTCCTAAGCTCCCCCTTCTCGGGAAGGCGCATCGTCACCGAGGCGGGGATACCGAAAGCCTCCCTCGGCGCCACCAAGTCCCCTTCGGTCGACGCACTCGGCTTCGGCCGGTCCACCGCAAACCCGGCCGGTACGGAGCCCTACTACTACTTGGACCGAGACTTGACATATGGCTCCGAGGCGAGGGGCTCTAGGTCCTCCCCGGTGGTAACTCCCCTCACCACCGTCTGAATCACCCCATCCAGACAAAACCGACTCGTTCTTGGCGAGCAAGAACTACGGTCCCGTACTCGAGCTGGAGTCCGAGCCAGCCTCCTCCACCGATACGCTCCTCTCGGCTCTTCACCGAGAGAAGGCATTACCACTTGCTACCACTCTCGCTCCCCGAGTCGACATCTGCAAAAATGGACCAAGGTTCTTATCGGTAGGGATAACCTATGCCTATGCCTATGCAACCTAGCTCGGTACTAAGGCTGGACACCGGTACTCAAACTACGTTACAAAAGCAAAGCAAAAAAAAAAAACTAAATACAAGGGGTCAAGGCATCGGTACTTACAGTTGCTGAAGGCTGAAAGTGAAGTACCGAGTGATGACACTTGCACTACCGATGCACGCTCTCGTTCTCCTACCGACAGCTTGCAGAGCTCTGGAAATGAAATTTGCAAGAATGAAGTGAAGTGAACTCTCTTCACCCTCATATATATAGCGGGAGTCAACCCATCTTGACCGTACGACGTGAACCGTCGCGGCCCAGGATTGCGACACGTGGCAACGCGACGGTTGAGCTTCCCCACGATTTTCCAAACCGGCCAGGGCGTGACGCGTGTCACCCCACTACCTCGGCAGTTACGCTGAGGAGCTCAACGGCCACGACGCTTCAACTCCCCTTGAAACTCGGAGCGGTTACAATTCCCAACCGGGAGGAACCCCCTGTTCGGGGACTTGGGGGACTGCATGGGCCGGTACCGAGCGCCGCCGGGGCTGTCCCACCGACACTTCGCTACATCCCGATATGAACTTCTGGATTAAGTCCCCGACCACGAGCTTCCTCTTGCTCGGGACTTGGGGGACTTCTGTTGCTACCATTTCATATCTTTACCGGGATAGGCCCGAAGTAGCTCACTATCACCGGGAGCAGCCTCCTTGTAGTCCCATAACTGACTCGGTAGGGCTCCCCTACCGAGAACATATTCTCTGCAACGCCCCAGCGGCATCTACCGACTCGGTAGGGATCCCCTACCGGGTACACTGCCCCAGGCCGCAGTCGAAGCCCTGGCAATACCCCAGCGGTACCGGTAAGACCAAGCCGGGTGTACCGACCACAAGCTCTCCCCCCGGCTCCGCATAGACGTCTCCGACCAGGTACGGGAGTGGCCGGCCCCACCGGTACCGGCACGGCCACCGGCACACGTGCTTGTCCACTACCTTGCGAGATCGCACTAAGTCGCACGCCCATGCTGCACTAGGCGCCGCCGTCCCTCGATGCGCATGTCGAGGTAGTGGATCGAGAGAATATTCCTCGTGTCGGGGGATGTCCCCCACGCCGGGGAAGCTTGTCTCCGACCTCACCTCATATATAAGGAGTCCTCACTCCTCATTCGGGTAGGTTCTCCCCGAATCCCAAACTCTCTGCTCTCAAATACCCATCGGTACTAACTTGAGCGTCGGAGAGTCTTCGGTCGGTACACGCCGACCTCCCCGACCAATCTTGTGCTTTCGGGTACCCGCACACGACAACTACCGGGCAGTTGGGAAACGGCGAAACAGTGGTTGACCTCAAACCACTTATTCCTCGAATATGTGTAATAATAGACCTCGACCATACACATTAACAACTTCATGTAGAACAATTATCTCAGCATGATTTGAGGAAGTAGCAACTAACGTTTGCTTGGTGGACCTCCAAGATATCGCCGTGTTACCCATGGTAAAGACATAACCAATTTGGGAACAACCATTGTGCGGGTCAGAGAGGTACCCGATATCAGTAAAACCAACCAAAACATCACAAGGATTTTCGGTGTAGGGAATAAAAACTTTTCTGTCCGAGTGTCGACCGTTCGACGGTTGTATGTCGACCGGTCGATCATCGTCGTCGGCAGTAATACTTCTAGCCAGTTTTTCATACTTGGCTCTCTCTCTGTAGGGATAAAATAAGCCCAAAATCAATTGTACCCTTAAGGTATCGAAATATTGTCATTATGCCACTCAATGGCGTTGCGTGGGCGCATAGCTAAATCTAGCTAACAAGTTCACAACAAAAGAGATGTGTAGTGCATTGAACTTAAGTACAATAATGCGCATATTGCACTTAGATATAGCACTTCGGCCCATATATTTTATTCGTCATCATCCTTTAGATGAAATTGATCATTCTTTTGATCTAGGGTCCGATTGATCATGGGAGTGCTAAAATGGATGTACTTTGTCCATGTTAAATCTCATTAACATCTTGTGGACACAAGCCAAATGGTGGATTAATATTCCACTATCTCGATGTTCTAGCACAAGGCCTAGAAACCGAGTTTCCCAAGATCCTTCATCTCAAATTCGGATTTCAAATACGTAGCAATATCTCTCAGTTCTTCGAGAGTGCTAATTAAATTCATGTCATCAACATAGACAATAATAATTGCAAATCCGGAACTTGTTCTCTTAATAAACACGCATGGGCATAAACCATTATTTATATATCCCTTCCCAATCAAGTAGTCACATAAAGTGAGCATTTTAATCTTATCGAAAACGCACTCCGTGGTTTAGAGTCACTTGATTTGGGTAATTGAAGTCCATTAGGCACCTTCATATATATCTCTGAATTTAGGTCCCCATAGAGATATGTTGTAACCACATTTATAAGCTGCATGTCAAGTTATTTTGTGGAAACTACCAAACTGACAAGGTAGCGGAATGTAATATCATTCCTAACGAGTGAATACGTCTTCTCGTAGTCAATCCCAGAGCATTTGTGAGAAACCTTGTGCCACGAGGCGAGTCTTATATCTCAAGACTTCTTTCTTCTCTTTACGCTTTCTAACAAAGACTTATTTATGTCCAATAGGCTTTACACTTGGGACGTTAGCACTACGTACCCAAATAGCTTTTTGCTTTGTTAGTGAAACTAGTTGTTGCTACCATTTCATATCTTTACCGGGATAGGCCCGAAGTAGCTCACTATCACCGGGAGCGACCTCCTTGTAGTCCCATAACCGACTCGGTAGGGCTCCCTACCGAGAACATATTCTCTGCAACGCCCCGGCGGCATCTACCGAGCTCGGTAGGGATCCCTACCGGGTACACTGCCCCGGGCCGCGGTCGAAGCCACAGCGATACCCCGGCGGTACCGGTAAGACCCAGCCGGGTGTACCGACCACAAGCTCTCCCCCCGGCTCCGCATAGACGTCTCTGACCCAGTGCGGGAGTGGCCAGCCCCACCGGTACCGGCACGGCCACCCGGCACACGTGCTTGTCCACTACCTTGCGAGATCGCACTAAGTCGCACGCCCATGCTGCACTAGGCGCCGCCGTCCCTCGATGCGCATGTCGAGGTAGTGGATCGGAGAATATTCCTCGTGTCGGGGGATGTCCCCCCGCCGGGGAAGCTTGTCTCCGACCTCGCCTCGTATATAAGGAGTCCTCGCTCCTCGTTCGGGTAGGTTCTCCCCGAATCCCAAACTCTGCTCTCGAATACCCGTCGGTACTAACTTGAGCGTCGGAGAGTCTTCGGTCGGTACACGCCGACCTCACGACCAATCTTGTGCTTTCGGGTACCCGCGCACGACAACTACCGGGCAGTTGGGAAACGGCGAAACATTTGGCGCCGTCCGTGGGAACAATTCCACCACTTCGTAACCAAAGCATACTCACCCCGTGAGGTGTTCTACCGGTCCGAGCAATGACAAAATCGGCTAGCGATGGCTCACAACCAGCGAAACAAACTAAGAAGTCCAAATCCGCGAAGGAAACCTTGACTATAGGCGGTCTTGGGCCTCTTCCGGAGGAGGCACGTACGGCGGCCCACTCTACCGAGTCGGAGACCCCCGAATCCCACCAAGCCGAGCCCTCCATGGTGGCGAGACTCGAAGGCATGATCCGAGAACTCCGGGCGAGCAATGAGCGATTGCGCCGCGATCGGCTCGGCGCTCGAGAGGCTAGTGCCGGGAGATAAATCTGGCGAGGAGCGCTTCACCGGGATGCGGCCCCCGCCCGATCGGTGTCGGCGCCTCTCCCGAGTTGACACCCCTCCGCGACCGAGGCACCGAGTACCGGAAGGCGAGCCGGGCCCCTACCGACTCCCCTGGTCTCGTTCCTTGACGCTGAGGGCGTGGTCCACTCCGCGGACGAGGGGGATACCGACGAGGATCGCGACACCATCCATGAAGAACCTGTCACCGCCATTCCCAGGCCACGGGTGGAGGAAGACACACTGACCAGCCTCTTCCGAGAACTGAACGACCGCCTCGGGAAGGTCGAGACCGGTACCGCTAGGACCGTGCCTAGCCTCGGCGTGGCCAAGAAACCCATTGGCCCCTTTCGGGAGGATTTATGCCCCACAACCGGGACTTCAAGAATCCGAAGTTGGATCCTTACAACGGCAAGGAAGACCGTGTGCACGTGACCGCTTTCCAATCCGCTTACAACGGCGGGGGCTACACCGATGAGGACTGGTGCCATGCCTTTGTCAATACTCGACTCGGGAGGCCGTGTTGTGGTTCCATCAGCTAGAGCCGGAGTCCATCGACGATTACGAACAGCTAGTCAAAGCCTTCACCACCGAGTATGCCGCCAAGTCCGGTTTCTTCTACTCGGTAGGGGAGCTCACCGGCTTCCGGCAAACCACGGGCGAACGGCTGGCTGACTACGTGGAGCGGTTTAAAGGCGCCTACCGGCGGCGTAACACCAAGGATGACATCCGCGCGGCCCGGATCTTCGGGATGGCTTGGAACCGGGAGAGTTCCTCGGGGAACTGAACTCCACGAGCACGGTCTTCACCTATACCGAGGCTCGTGAGCGAGAACCGGCCCGGTACGCCGCGGCTACTATCGACCTACGAGAGGAAGTCCCGCCTCGATGAAATGCACAAAGGCGACGAGGCCTCCACGGTGACCGTGGACCCTGCCGGGGATACGCGCGAATCGGAGCGAGGTCGGCGCGCCCAAGGTCGAAGAACCTAGGCGGGATAACAAGCGCAACCGGGGCAACAACTACGGGGAAACAACCGGAACAATAGCGGGGGAACCAAAATAACAATCGACGGTACGATCCTCCCCGTCGGGAGCGGAATCACCAGCACCAAGCCCCCGGAACAACCAATATCGACCGGTATATCGGGTTGACTCCGGCCACGACGGCCGGGAGTACCGCCCTTCCGTCGGCGGAACCGGGGCGAGCTCCGGCTACTCGGCCCGGCGCGCCCCGGCTTACCGGGGTGGATGGCCGTGCACCCGCTCCGGCGTAAACCGGATAAACACTCCGAGCCACGGCTGGACTGAAAACGGGTACGAACCGGTACCCCGAAGAAAAGAATTCTTGGAAGCAGAACCGGTCCGAAGTCCAACCGGCGAGGATATTGCCGATGATGGCCTACCGGTGTGCACCGTGTTCAACAAACCTATGGAGGACATCTACAGGAGAACCCCCCTCTTCCCGCACCGTGGAAGAGGCCACCGTATGCCGACAACCGGGTCGGCACCGGTAAATTCTGCACCCACCACCAATCCGGTACTCGTGATGCGAGGAGTGCCGAGCCACGAGGGATATTGCCGACGGTTGCACCGAGACGGGAAACTCGCCCGGTATGTTGGCCAACCCCTCGGGGGTACCGAAAGGAAATTTTCACCATCGATGGAGGCCCTACTCTTTTCGGTACCACTCGCTCCGAACACGGATCGCATGTGAAAGAGGCTAGCGGCACTGCGGTGCTTCTCGGTACAATCTGCGCCGGTGCGAAGAAACGAAACGAGACCCTTGGAACATAGGATTCTCCGGCGAGGAGGAAACCGGTATCGTGACCCCCCACGATGACCCACTCGTAATATCGGCAAAGGTCCATACGGCCTGATGCACGAAGTGCTTGGTCGACGGTGGCGGCTGCGCAATGTCATCTTCGAGTGCCTACCTCGAGTTGGACCTACCCCTCGAGAACATCTCGAGGACGGTGAATCCACTCATCGGTTTCTCGGGAGACCTTGTCCAACCCCTCGGTAGCGTTTGGCTCGACGTCGAGGTCGGACGGTACCCCGGTCCCGAAGGTATCGGCCCGCGTCTTGGTAGTGGATTGTGAATCCTCCTACAACTTCATTCTCGGTAGGCCCATCCTCGCCAAATCGAGCTTGTGTGCTACTACTTGCTCGTGCTAAAGTTCCCTACTCCCGCCGGTGTTGCCTCCATCGGGGAAGTCGGCCCGGCCCGGTCTGCTACGCCCAGAGACGAAGCCACGACGGCCCTGCGGGACGTGTGCGGCGTCGCACCCGTGCTACGCGGCGGCGGCGGACCGGCCGGATGACCCCCGGGAAGGGGCGGTAGTCATACGGGGGAAGCCCCACGAGGAGGTAGAACGGTTGCTTTATTCACGAACGGCCGACGGGGTAGTCAAGATCGGTACCGACCTGCCGGTCGCCTGCGTGCCGATTTGATCAAGCTCCTTCGAGGACAACGCCTCGGTGTTCGCTTGGTCCTACGCCGATATGCCGTATCTCTACCACGACCATCTCCCATAAGCTTGGGATCGATCCTGCTATCGACCGGTACGGCGAAGAGGCGCGTCGGGGACCAAGAACGGTACGAAGCGATGAAGGCGAGGTCGACAAATTGTTGAGTATCGGTTTCATCCGGGAAGTTCAATACCCCCGGTGGCTAGCCAACCCGGTGCTAGTAAAGAAACCCGACGGGAAGTGGCGAATGTGCATCGACTTCACCGATCTCGACAAGGCATGTCCCAAGGACGGCTTCCTCTACCGAGGATCGAGCGGCTTGTCGACTCCTCTGCCGGTCATGAGGCCCCGAGCTTCGTGGATGCCTATTCGGGCTACGACCAGATCAAGCTGGATCCCGAGGACCGGGAGCACACCTCCTTCATGACCGACCAAGGTCTATCTTGCTACAAGGTCACGCCCTTCGGATTGAAAAATGCGGGGCCACTATCGACGGTTGGTCGACCGCATGTTCTCCGAGCGGATCGGGAAGACCGTGGAAGTGTACGTGGATGACATGCTCGTCGAGAGCTTAAAGAAAAACGACCACCTTACCGACCTACGGGAGACCTTCTCCATCCTCCGGAACTATGGGATGAAGCTCGATCCGAGAAGTGCGTCTTCTGCGTAGGCGAAGGAAAATTCCTTGGCTTCGTGGTCGGCCACCGGGGTATCGAGGCTAATCCGAGAAGATCGGAGCGATCTGGACTTGGAATCTCCTAAAACCTTTAAGGATGTCCAGAGCCTTAACGGTAGGATCGCGGCTCTCTCCCGGTTCATATCACGGTCTACCGACGGTGTGCCCCATTCTTCAAATTTTGAAGACCGGGAAGAAGTTCGAGGGCTGGACCACCGAGTGCGAGCAAGCCTTTCTTGCATTGAAGGAATATCGGCAGCAGCACCTTGCTCGGTCGACCGTACAAGGCGAACCTCTCTTCCTATACCTATCGGTATCGAAGCTGCTGTGAGCTCGATCCTAGTCGGGAGCCACAACAAGGAGGACCTACCGGTAGACTACACGAGTAAATCTTTCGTGGATACCGAAACTCGGTACCCCGAATGAGCGGCTCATCCTCGCACTCGTGATCTCGGCCGAAGGCTTCGCCCGTACTTCCGGGCACACCCCGTTGTGGTGCTTACCGATCACCCACTCGGGTTGATCTGCAAAGCCGAGGCATCGGCGGACTCGTGAAGTGGAGCATCGAGCTCGGCGAGTTCGATATCATCTATCGACCTCGGCCGGCAATTAAGGCACAGTCGGGCGACTTTGTCTACGAATTCACCTCTGTGCAGTCCACACCCACATCGGTAGAGGGGCGGCCCGGCCGAGACGGCCCGAGCCACGGCGAGGAAACACAATTTAATCCGCGCTACCGTCGGCAATTATATGTGGACGGTGCCTCGAACGCCCACGGTAGCGGGGCGGGACTCATCCTTATCACCCCTCACGCGTAGTCCGACACTCTCGGCTCGAGAGTGCTCTCCGGTTCACTTCAAGGCTTCCACAATGAGGCCGAGTACGAAGCACTCTGGCCGGCCTCGGCCGGCCGGCACATGGGAGCCCAGCGGCTCGAGTCTTCGGCGACTCACGCTCATTGTCGACCAATCTCGGGGACTACCGGGCCAAGTCCCTCTGTCTCGGTACGAACTTTGGCGAAAGAACTCACTGCCGTCTCTCTCTTGCTAACGAAGGTACGAGAGAAGAAAATCAAAGGGCGACGCCTTGGCCGAATAGCCTCCGCTATGACCCCACCACGCACTCGGTACCCATCGACATCTGAAAGCCGAAGCACCGAGACAATGCCCACCGGGTCAACCACTGCGCCGGAGGAGGCGAGCGGATGACACCAATCCTCGAGTACTTGCGTGATGGCTCCCTCCCAGAGATAATGATGAGGCCAAGAAAGTAAGATTCCGGTCCTCCGTACCTCATCATCACGGCCCTCTCTAGGCGAGCTCCTCCTTGCCATACCTACGATGCCTCGGACCAGCCGAGTCCGAGATGCCATCGGGGAGGTACACGAGGGCATCTGTGGCAACCACCGGGAGGAAGAGCGTTGGCCTGAACTCATCCGCCTTGGTTACTTCGGCCAACACTCCTCCGGGACGCTATATCATTTACAAGGCAATGCAAGGCTGTCGGTTCAACGCACCGAACGTACCAAAACCATCCCGGCCCGAGACGATGGTGAACCCATGTCCCTTCGCCCAGTGGGGAATCGACTTAATCGGGCCCTACCCCAAGGGTACCGGTGGTGTTGAACACGTCGTAGTCGCCACGACTACTCCACCAAGTGGACGAGGCCAGGCCCTTAAGTCAATCACTTCCCGGCAAGTACGATCTTTCATTTGGGAAAACATCATCGTCGCTTCGGTATCCCTCAAGTCATTATCACCGACAACGGTAAACAATTTGACTCGAATCCTTCGGAAATTCTGCCGGGAGAAGGGCATCACCCTTTTCTTCGCATCGGTGGCCCACCCGCGGACCAACGGTCGGGTGGAGGCGATTAACAAAATCCTGAAGAGAACTATGAGGACCAAGCTCGGTGATAAGAAAGGCGCATGGCCTGAACTACTACCGGAGGTTCTATGGGCGTACCGCACCTCGTACAAGGCTGCCACCGGCGAGACGCCATTTTCCCTTGCTTTCGGTGCGAAGCCGTGGTACCGGTTGAAATCGACTCCACAACACACCGGATCGACACATATGATCCAAATGAAAATGAAGAACAGTTGTGCCTCAACCGGGACCTACTCGAGGAACGTCGGGAACAAGCCAACCTCCGGAATGCGAACACAAAAACCAGCTCGAGCGCAAGTTTGATGCGAAGGCAAAGTGCCGGTACCTCGAGCTGGGGGACCGGCACTACGAAGGGTAAGGCAAAGTACGAAGAACTCAGCAGCCATGACTTTCAACCAACGGTGGGAAGGCCCATACCGGGTAGTCGAAGTCCTCAAGCCAGGAACCTACCGGCTCATGGACTCCACCGGGTGCATGCTCCCGCACCCATGGAATATTGAGCACCTTCGCTGCTACTACCCATAGAAAAATATAAAGCCCGGAACATACCGGCTAAGTGGACGTTGCCACTTCTCAAGCAATTGTAATTGTCATTTACCATAGTGAAACTCCTACAGTGGACGTAACCTAGGACTCGCATTGAGCCAGGTGAACCACTATAAAATCTGTGTCTTCATGGATGCTTGTTCTCCTACCGATAATGCATAAATGCCAAGAACAAAAATGAAACTTCTGTAAGACATGTGGCCGGTACCAGCGACCCCCATGCATAAGTTTTGATTATGTTATTAAGCATGTGGCCGGTACCAGCTACCCCCATGCCAAACTTCTGTAAGACATGTGGCCGGTACCGGCGACCCCCATGCATAAGTTTTGATTATGTTATTAAGCATGTGGCCGGTACCGGCTACCCCCATGCCAAACTTCTGTAAGACATGTGGCCGGTACCGGCGACCCCCGTGCATAAGTTTTGATTATGTTATTAAGCATGTGGCCGGTACCAGCTACCCCCCATGCCAAACTTCGTAAGACATGCGGCCGGTACCGGCGACCCCCATGCATAAGTTTTGATTATGTTATTAAGCATGTGGCCGGTACCAGCTACCCCCATGCCAAACTTTCGTAAGACATGTGGCCGGTACCAGCGACCCCCATGCATAAGTTTTGTTACGATAAATTCAGCATTCTACCGGTATGAATTACCTACATGATATGAATACTAAAGAAAACAATACGGGAGCGAGACTGAAAAAAAAAACCAGCCCTCCCGAGTGAACACTTGGTATCATATGAAAAAAAAAAACAAGATTCATAGAATAAGGCGAAACACGCCATTGTTCAAAACAATAAATAAGGGCCTTATGGCCAATTCAAATACTTGCCTCCCGTTAGAGGCACCCCCTACCGGGAGTGATGTTCAAAAAAGGGTTTAAATCCCCCCCAAAAAAAAAAAAAAAGAAGAGAAACAAAATCAAAATACATGGCCCTCGGCCGGTACCACCCGACATGGGGGACTACTGCTGGACGGAGGAACAACCGACTTCCTCCTCGATCTCGTGCGGGATAGCGGTATGCTCATCGTTCACCATGCTCTCGGTCACGGTCGGTACCGGCGGGCGACTCCGATCCCGACCCGGGAAGGCAGCCTTGATCTTGCCAAGTATGTACACCCCGCCCTCGATGTAGGCTGTCGTCTGCTCCACGGCACGGCCACGATCGCGCCGGTAGGCAAGTACAGCCTCGTCCACGGCCTTACCGAGACGGTTGTCGAAGTCGGCCTGGATCCTGGCAGCCTCCGAGGTAACAGCAGCTTTGGCTTTCTCCTCGGCCTCCCGGGCGTAGACACGGCCCTCTCCTCGGCCTGGGCAATCTTCTCGCTGGCCTCTTCCTCGGCCTGCCGAAGCTTAGCCTCGAAGCTCCTCCTTCGCCGCGAGAGAGCACCGTGCGCGGACCGTAGGCTCGCCATCTCCCGGCCGGCGGTCCGCAGCTCTTTCCAATACCGACGGTCCAGGAGTTGCTCCTCGTAGGCCAGCTGCACCATCGGTACCAAGATCGCCCAACGAAAGGGACAAAACAAAAACCGATACCGGTAATGAAGTACGAAACGGTACCTTCTGCACACCTTGGAAGAGCAGGTCCGGCTGCTTCGCCGGGGTCGGTCTCGGGAAGCCAGCCCGGCGCATCCACCCGAAGGGGGTCGGTCAATGCCTTCGCACGCGCTGCTGTAAAGCCGGGCATTCTTAGGCAACACGGTGTTGCCGAACACCGAGCCCGCGCCGGTGCTGCGGGAGGCCAACACGGTACCGGCACTTTCTGGTGCCCCCTCCTCAGCAGTTGGCTCTTGCACCCTCTGCCTCTTCCGGTGCTCCCTCACCTGTTTAATGAACTACAACAAAGGTTAATGCCGGTATACAAAAAAATGAAAATGAGGTGAAAGTGACCGAAGATTACCTCCTCCCGGGCGGAACGCTTCTTGGGGGATCCATCCGGGCCACCAGAAGCAACCTCGGTCTCGGGACCGGCGTCCACCTCGGTCTCTACCTCCACATCCGCCTCGGCGGTAGACCGGCTTCTGTGGGCCCTCTTCTTCTTCTTTCTCGGTACCAGCTCAGCAGCGGCACCACCCTCGGCACCGGGAACACCGGTACCAGCCACCACCTCCACCTCAGGTTCAGGCCCCGGATCCTCACCGACAGCTTTCTTCAGCTGGTAATAGTCCTTTCGCTCACGGACCATGCTTGAGTCCCCTTTGAGGGTACGGTACCGACGGTACTGGTAAATAACTGCACAAAAACCACCGGTGTCAGACATAGCTATAATTTGGAACATACAAGGCCACCGAGCAATACTTACATGGATTTGGCGTAGGGGCTAAACCGGAGCTATCGAGGGAGTACCGATTCAGGAGCACCGTAGATCTCCTTAGCACGATGGAAATATGCTCCCGGATCCACCGAATCTCCTGCTCTTGCCTCTCGGTAAGCCTCCTCCAAGACCGATCCACTGCCAAAAAAAAAAAAAAAAAAAAAAAAAGAACAAGGGTCAATAACGGTATCGGCGGATCGCACTATTACATGTCTACAATCGATAAGGGCTACCCACCAGGGGCATCCCCGAAACTATGGGGGACTCTCTTCTCGGTCGGTACCGAGCCAGCCGGAACTCCCACTCCCCACCGATGAAGAAGTACTTGCTCTTCCATGTCTGTCGGGACGTGGGATTGCCAAAGACGAGCGGGTCCCTAACTATCTCGGGACTCCCGAACTCGTGGCTCTCCACGTCGTGTGTACCGGTCATACCCTCCCGGGCAAGGGCCTTCTTCGCCGGACGGCATCGAATCACCTTCTTATACTTGTGGCTGAACTCCCTCCACTCGGTGTCTCGGGGAGGATCGGTACACGGCTTCAATACACACTTCGGCTTGTACCAACCCTTATCCGTCCTCGAATGCTCTTCCGGCGCCCACTGGCTGAAGAACACCGCCAAATCTGGCTCGCCAAATCCGCAATGACGGTACAACGTGTATAGTGCGTTAAGACACCGCCAGGTGTTGGGGTTCAGCTGCGCGATGGAGAGGCCAACCTCGGCCAAAAATCGTTGCTGGTACGCCGGCAGGGGAATCCTTAACCCCTCACCAAAAAAGAACGGGTGTACCAGAGTCTCGCCCGGTACTGAGGACGCGCTCCTAAGCTCCCCCTTCTCGGGAAGGCGCATCGTCACCGAGCTGGGGATACCGAAAGCCTCCCTCAGCGCCACCAAGTCCCCTTCAGTCGACGCACTCAGCTTCAGCCGGTCCACCGCAAACCCAGCCGGTACTGGAGCCCTACTACTACTGGACCGAGACTTGACATATGGCTCCGAGGCGAGGGGCTCTAGGTCCTCCCCGGTGGTAACTCCCCTCACCACCGTCTGAATCACCCCATCCAGACAAAACCGACTCGTTCTTGGCGAGCAAGAACTACTGGTCCCGGTACTCGAGCTGGAGTCCGAGCCAGCCTCCTCCACCGATACGCTCCTCTCTGGCTCTTCACCAGAGAAGGCATTACCACTGCTACCACTCTCGCTCCCTGAGTCAGACATCTGCAAAAATGGACCAAGGTTCTTATCGGTAGGGATAACCTATGCCTATGCCTATGCAACCTAGCTCGGTACTAAGGCTGGACACCGGTACTCAAACTACGTTACAAAAGCAAAGCAAAAAAAAAAAAACTAAATACAAGGGGTCAAGGCATCGGTACTTACGATTCTTGAAGGCTGAAAGTGAAGTACCGAGTGATGACACTTGCACTACCGATGCACGCTCTCGTTCTCCTACCGACAGCTTGCGAGCTCTGGGAAATGAAATTTGCAAGAATGAAGTGAAGTGAACTCTCTTCACCCTCGTATATATAGCGGGAGTCAACCCATCTTGACCGTACGACGTGAACCGTCGCGGCCCGGGATTGCGACACGTGGCAACGCGACGGTTGAGCTTCCCCACGATTTTCCAAACCGGCCGGGCGTGACGCGTGTCACCCCACTACCTCGGCAGTTACGCCGAGGAGCTCAACGGCCACGACGCTTCAACTCCCCTTGAAACTCGGAGCGGTTACAATTCCCGAACCGGGAGGAACCCCCTCGTTCGGGGACTTGGGGGACTACATGGGCCGGTACCGAGCGCCGCCGGGGCTGTCCCACCGACACTTCGCTACATCCCGATATGAACTTCGGATTAAGTCCCCGACCACGAGCTTCCTCTTGCTCGGGACTTGGGGGACTTCGTTGCTACCATTTCATATCTTTACCGGGATAGGCCCGAAGTAGCTCACTATCACGGGAGCGGCCTCCTTGTAGTCCCATAACCGACTCGGTAGGGCTCCCTACCGAGAACATATTCTCTGCAACGCCCCGGCGGCATCTACCGACTCGGTAGGGATCCCCTACCGGGTACACTGCCCCGAGCCGCGGTCGAAGCCCCGGCAATACCCCGGTACCGGTAAGACCAAGCCGGGTGTACCGACCACAAGCTCTCCCCCCGGCTCCGCATAGACGTCTCCTGACCAGGTACCGGGAGTGGCCAGCCCCACCGGTACCGGCACGGCCACCTGGCACACGTGCTTGTCCACTACCTTGCAGATCGCACTAAGTCGCACGCCCATGCTGCACTAGGCGCCGCCGTCCCTCGATGCGCATGTCGAGGTAGTGGATCAGAGAATATTCCTCGTGTCAGGGGATGTCCCCCACGCCAGGGAAGCTTGTCTCCGACCTCACCTCATATATAAGGAGTCCTCACTCCTCATTCAGGTAGGTTCTCCCCGAATCCCAAACTCTCTGCTCTCAAATACCCATCGGTACTAACTTGAGCGTCGGAGAGTCTTCGGTCGGTACACGCCGACCTCCCTGACCAATCTTGTGCTTTCAGGTACCCGCACACGACAACTACCGGGCAGTTGGGAAACGGCAGAAACAGTGGTTGACCTCAAACCACTTATTCCTCGAATATGTGTAATAATAGACCTCAACCATACACATTAACAACTTCATGTAGAACAATTATCTCAGCATGATTTGAGGAAGTAGCAACTAACGTTTGCTTGGTGGACCTCCAAGATATCGCCGTGTTACCCATGGTAAAGACATAACCAATTTGGGAACAACCATTGTGCGGGTCAGAGAGGTACCCGATATCAGTAAAACCAACCAAAACATCACAAGGATTTTCGGTGTAGGGAATAAAAACTTTTCTGTCCGAGTGTCGACCGTTCGACGGTTGTATGTCGACCGGTCGATCATCGTCGTCGGCAGTAATACTTCTAGCCAGTTTTTCATACTTGGCTCTCTCTCTGTAGGGATAAAATAAGCCCAAAATCAATTGTACCCTTAAGGTATCGAAATATTGTCTTTATGCCACTCAATGGCGTTGCGTGGGCGCATAGCTAAATCTAGCTAACAAGTTCACAACAAAAGAGATGTGTAGTGCATTGAACTTAAGTACAATAATGCGCATATTGCACTTAGATATAGCACTTCGGCCCATATATTTTATTCGTCATCATCCTTTAGATGAAATTGATCATTCCTTTGATCTAGGGTCCGATTGATCATGGGAGTGCTAAAATGGATGTACTTTGTCCATGTTAAATCTCATTAACATCTTGTGGACACAAGCCAAATGGTGGATTAATATTCCACTATCTCGATGTTCTAGCACAAGGCCTAGAAACCGAGTTTCCCAAGATCCTTCATCTCAAATTCGGATTTCAAATACGTAGCAATATCTCTCAGTTCTTCGAGAGTGCTAATTAAATTCATGTCATCAACATAGACAATAATAATTGCAAATCCGGAACTTGTTCTCTTAATAAACACGCATGGGCATAAACCATTATTTATATATCCCTTCCCAATCAAGTAGTCACATAAAGTGAGCATTTTAATCTTATCGAAAACGCACTCCGTGGTTTAGAGTCACTTGATTTGGGTAATTGAAGTCCATTAGGCACCTTCATATATATCTCTGAATTTAGGTCCCCATAGAGATATGTTGTAACCACATTTATAAGCTGCATGTCAAGTTATTTTGTGGAAACTACCAAACTGACAAGGTAGCGGAATGTAATATCATTCCTAACGAGTGAATACGTCTTCTCGTAGTCAATCCCAGAGCATTTGTGAGAAACCTTGTGCCACGAGGCGAGTCTTATATCTCAAGACTTCTTTCTTCTCTTTACGCTTTCTAACAAAGACTTATTTATGTCCAATAGGCTTTACACTTGGGACGTTAGCACTACGTACCCAAATAGCTTTTTGCTTTGTTAGTGAAACTAGTTGTTGCTACCATTTCATATCTTTACCGGGATAGGCCCGAAGTAGCTCACTATCACCGGGAGCAGCCTCCTTGTAGTCCCATAACTGACTCGGTAGGGCTCCCCTACCGAGAACATATTCTCTGCAACGCCCGCCGGCATCTACCGACTCGGTAGGGATCCCCTACCGGGTACACTGCCCCAGCCGCGTAAGCCCCGGCAATACCCCGCCGGTACCGGTAAGACCAAGCCGGGTGTACCGACCACAAGCTCTCCCCCGGCTCCGCATAGACGTCTCCCGACCAGTGTACGGAGTGGCCAGCCCCACCGGTACCGGCACGGCCACCGGCACACGTGCTTGTCCACTACCTTGCAGATCGCACTAAGTCGCACGCCCATGCTGCACTAGGCGCCGCCGTCCCTCGATGCGCATGTCGAGGTAGTGGATCGAGAATATTCCTCGTGTCGGGGGATGTCCCCCACGCCAGGGAAGCTTGTCTCCGACCTCACCTCATATATAAGGAGTCCTCACTCCTCATTCAGGTAGGTTCTCCCCGAATCCCAAACTCTCTGCTCTCAAATACCCATCGGTACTAACTTGAGCGTCGGAGAGTCTTCGGTCGGTACACGCCGACCTCCCTGACCAATCTTGTGCTTTCAGGTACCCGCACACGACAACTACCGGGCAGTTGGGAAACGGCAGAAACATTTGGCGCCGTCTGTGGGAACAATTCCACCACTTCATAACCAAAGCATACTCACCCCGTGAGGTGTTCTACCAGTCAAGCAATGACAAAATCGGCTAGCGATGGCTCACAACCAGCGAAACAAACTAAGAAGTCCAAATCCGCGAAGGAAACCTTGACTATAGCTGGTCTTGGGCCTCTTCCGGAGGAGGCACATGCAGCGGCCCACTCTACCGAGTCGGAGACCCCCGAATCCCACCAAACCGAGCCCTCCATGGTGGCGAGACTCGAAGGCATGATCCGAGAACTCCAGGCGAGCAATGAGCAATTGCGCCGCGATCAGCTCGCTGCTCAAGAGGCTAGTGCCCGGGAGATAAATCTGCTGAGGGAGCGCTTCACCCGGGATGCTGACCCCAGCCATCGGTGTCGGCGCCTCTCCCGAGAGTCGACACCCCTCTCGCGACCGAGGCACCGAGTACCGGAAAGGCGAGCCGGGCCCCTACCGACTCCCCGGTCTCGTTCCTTGACGCCGAGGGCGTGGTCCACTCCGCGGACGAGGGGGATACCGACGAGGATCGCGACACCATCCACGAAGAACCTGTCACCGCCATTCCCAGGCCACGGGTGGAGGAAGACACACTGACCAGCCTCTTCCGAGAACTGAACGACCGCCTCAGGAAGGTCGAGACCGGTACCGCTAGGACCGTGCCTAGCCTCGGCATGGCCAAGAAACCCATTGGCCCCTTTACCGGGAGGATTTATGCCCACAACCGGGACTTCAAGAATCTGAAGTTGGATCCTTACACTGGCAAGGAAGACCCGGTAATGCACGTGACCGCTTTCCAATCTGCTTACAACGGCAGGGGCTACACCGATGAGGACTGGTGCCATGCCTTTGTCAATACTCTGACTCAGGAGGCCATGTTGTGGTTCTATCAACTAGAGCCGGAGTCCATCGACAGCTACGAACAGCTAGTCAAAGCCTTCACCACCGAGTATGCCGCCAAGTCCAGTTTCTTCTACTCGGTAGGGGAGCTCACCGGCTTCCAGCAAACCACGGGCGAACGGCTGGCTGACTACATGGAACGGTTTAAAGCTGCCTACCGGCGCTGTAACACCAAGGATGACATCCGCGCAGCCCAGATCTTCCGGGATGGCTTGGAACCGGGAGAGTTCCTCAGGGAACTGAACTCCACGAGCACGGTCTTCACCTATACCGAGCTCATGAGCAGAACCAGCCAGTACGCCCGCAGCTACTATCTGACCTACGAGAGGAAGTCCCACCTCAATGAAATGCACAAAGGCAGCAAGGCCTCCACGGTGACCGTGGACCCTACCGGGGATACGCGCAAATCGGAGCAGGTCAGCGCGCCCAAGGTCGAAGAACCTAGGCAGGATAACAAGCGCAACCGGGGCAACAACTACCGGGGAAACAACCGGAACAATAACTGGGGGAACCAAAATAACAATCAACGGTACGATCCTCCCCATCGGGAGCAGAATCACCAGTACCAAGCCCCCCAGAACAACCAATATCGACCGGTATATCAGGTTGACTCCGGCCACGCCGAGCCGGAGTACCGCCCTACTCGGTCGGCAGACCGGGGCGAGCTCCGGCTATTCAGCCCGAGCGCGCCCCCGCTTACCGGGGTGGATGGCCGTGCACCCCGCTACGGCGTAAACCGGATAAACACTCCAAGCCACGGCCGGACCGAAAACGGGTACAACCGGTACCCCAAGAAAAAGAATTCTTGGAAGCGGAACCGGTCCAAGAAGTCCAACCGCAGGATATTGCCGATGATGGCCTACCGGTGTGCACCGTGTTCAACAAACCTATGGAGGACATCTACAAGGAGAACCCCCGGCTCTTCCCGCAACCGTGGAAGAGGCCACCGTATGCCGACAACCGGGTCAACACCGGTAAATTCTGCACCCACCACCAATCCGGTACTCATGATACCGAGGAGTGCCAGCCCCGAGGGATATTGCCGAGCAGTTGCACCGAGACGGGAAACTCGCCCGGATGTTGGCCAAACCCCTCGGGGGTACCGAAAGGAAATTTTCACCATCGGTGGAGGCCCTACTCTTTTCGGTACCACTCGCTCCGAACACGGATCGCATGTGAAAGAGGCTAAGCGCACCGCGGTCTTCTCGGTACAATCGCGCGGTGCGAAGAAACAAACGAGACCCTTGGAACATAGGATTCTCCAGCGAGGAGGAAACCGGTATCGTGACCCCCACGATGACCCACTCGTAATATCGCAAAGGTCCATATCGACCGATGCACAAAGTGCCGGTCGACGGTGGCGGCTCGCCAATGTCATCTTCAAGAGTGCCTACCTCAAATGGACCTACCCCTCGAGAACATCTCAAGGACGGTGAATCCACTCATCGGTTTCTCGGGAGACCTTGTCCAACCCCTCGGTAGCGTTTGGCTCAACGTCGAGGTCGGACAGTACCCCGTCCCGAAGGTATCGGCCCACATCTTGGTAGTGGATTGTGAATCCTCCTACAACTTCATTCTCGGTAGGCCCATCCTCCGCCAAATCGAGCTCGTGTGTGCTACTACTTGCTCATGCTAAAGTTCCCTACTCCCGCCGTGTTGCCTCTATCGGGGAAGTCGGCCCGTGGCCCGGTCTGCTACGCCCAAGAGACGAAGCCACGACGGCCTGCCGGACGTGTGCGGCGTCGCACCCGAATAACGCGGCGGCGGCGGACCGGCCGGATGACCCCGGGAAGGGGCGGTAGTCATACGGGGAAGCCCCACGAGGAGGTAGAACAGTGCTTTATTCCCGAACACGACAGGGTAGTCAAGATCGGTACCGACCTACCGGTCGCCCCGCGTACCGATTTGATCAAGCTCCTTCAGACAACGCCTCGGTGTTCGCTTGGTCCTACGCCGATATGCCCGGTATCTCTACCACAACCATCTCCCATAAGCTTGGGATCGATCCCGCCTATCGACCGGTACGGCGAAAGAGGCGCGTCGGGGACCAAGAACGGTACGAAGCAATGAAGACGAGGTCGACAAATTGTTGAGTATCGGTTTCATCCGGAAGTTCAATACCCCCGTGGCTAGCCAACCCGGTGCTAGTAAAGAAACCCAACGGGAAGTGGCGAATGTGCATCGACTTCACCGATCTCAACAAGGCATGTCCCAAGGACGCTTCCCTCTACCGAGGATCGAGCAGCTTGTCAACTCCACCGCCGGTCACGAGGCCCCGAGCTTCATGGATGCCTATTCGAGCTACAACCGGATCAAGCCGGATCCCGAGGACCAGAGCACACCTCCTTCATGACCGACCAAGGTCTATACTGCTACAGGTCCCGCCCTCGGATTGAAAAATGTCGGGGCCACCTATCAACGGTTGGTCAACCGCATGTTCTCCAGCAGATCGGGAAGACCATGGAAGTGTACGTGGATGACATGCTCGTCAAGAGCTTAAAGAAAAACGACCACCTTACCGACCTACGGAGACCTTCTCCATCCTCCGGGACTATGGGATGAAGCTCAATCCCGAGAAGTGCGTCTTCTGCGTAGGCGAAGGAAAATTCCTTGGCTTCATGGTCGGCCACCGGGGTATCGAGGCTAATCCCGAGAAGATCGAGCGATCCTGGACTTGGAATCTCCTAAAACCTTTAAGGATGTCCAGAGCCTTAACGGTAGGATCGCAGCTCTCTCCCGGTTCATATCACGGTCTACCGACCGGTGTGCCCCATTCTTCAAAATTTTGAAGACCGGGAAGAAGTTCGAGGGCTGGACCACCGAGTGCGAGCAAGCCTTTGCTGCATTGAAGGAATATCGCGGCGACCACCGCTCGGTCGACCGGTACAAGGCGAACCTCTCTTCCTATACCTATCGGTATCAAGAACTGCTGTGAGCTCGATCCTAGTCAGGAGCCACAACAAGGAGGACCTACCGTAGACTACACAAGTAAATCTTTCGTGGATACCGAAACTCGGTACCCCGAAATCGAGCAGCTCATCCTCGCACTCATGATCTCGGCCAGAAGGCTTCGCCCATACTTCCAGGCACACCCCATTGTGGTGCTTACCGATCACCCACTCGGGTTGATCTGCAAAAGCCGAGGCATCGCGGACTCATGAAGTGGAGCATCGAGCTCGGCGAGTTCGATATCATCTATCGACCTCGACCGGCAATTAAGGCACAGTGCGGGACTTTGTCTCCGAATTCACCTCTGTGCAGTCCACACCCACATCGGTAGAGGGAGCCGGCCCGCCGAGACGGCCCGAGCCACCGGCGAGGAAACACAATTTAATCCCGCGCTACCGATCCGGCAATTATATGTGGACGGTGCCTCGAACGCCCACGGTAGCGGGGCGGGACTCATCCTTATCACCCCTCACGCCGGTAGTCCCGACACATCTCGGCTCGAGAGTGCTCTCCGGTTCAACTTCAAGGCTTCCAACAATGAGGCCGAGTACGAGCACTCTGCCGGCCTGCGGCTGGCCGGCACATGGGAGCCCAGCGGCTCCGGGTCTTCGGCGACTCACGGCTCATTGTCAACCAAGTCTCGGGGGACTACCAGGCCAAGGATCCCATCATGTCTCGGTACGGAACTTTGGCGAAAGAACTCACTGCCGGTCTCTCATGCTTAAGCTAACGAAGGTACCGAGAGAAGAAAATCAAAGGGCCGACGCCTTGGCCGAATAGCCTCCGCTATTGACCCCACCCCGGCAACTCGGTACCCATCGACATGCTAGAAAGCCGAAGCACCGAGACAATGCCCACCGAGGTCAACCACCTGCGCCTGGAGGAGGCGAACTGGATGACACCAATCCTCGAGTACTTGCGTGATGGCTCCCTCCCGAGAGATAATGATGAGGCCAAGAAAGTAAGATTCCGGTCCTCCCGGTACCTCATCATCAACAGCCACCTCTACCGGCGAGCTCACTCCTTGCCATACCTACGATGCCTCGGACCAGCCGAGTCCCGAGATGCCATCAGGGAGGTACACGAGGGCATCTGTGGCAACCACCCGGGAGGAAGAGCGTTGGCCCACAAACTCATCCGCCTTGGTTACTTCTGGCCAACACTCCTCCGGGACGCTATATCATTTACAAGGCAATGCAAGGCCTGTCAGTTCAACGCACCGAACGTACCAAAACCATCCCAGCCGCTGGAGACGATGGTGAACCCATGTCCCTTCGCCCGGTGGGGAATCGACTTAATCGGGCCCTACCCCGGGGTACCGGTGGTGTTGAACACGTCGTAGTCGCCACCGACTACTCCACCAAGTGGACAGAGGCCAAGGCCCTTAAGTCAATCACTTCCCGGCAAGTACAGTCTTTCATTTGGGAAAACATCATCTGTCGCTTCGGTATCCCTCAAGTCATTATCACCGACAACGGTAAACAATTTGACTCTGAATCCTTCAGGAAATTCTGCTGGGAGAAGGGCATCACCCTTTTCTTCGCATCGGTGGCCCACCCGCGACCAACGGTCGGGTGGAGGCGATTAACAAAATCCCGAAGAGAACTATGAGGACCAAGCTCGGTGATAAGAAAGGCGCATGGCCCGAACTACTACGGAGGTTCTATGGGCGTACCGCACCTCGTACAAGGCCGCCACCGGCGAGACGCCATTTTCCCTTGCTTTCGGTGCGAAGCCGTGGTACCGGTTGAAATCAACTCCACAACACACCGGATCGACACATATGATCCAAATGAAAATGAAGAACAGTTGTGCCTCAACCGGGACCTACTCGAGGAACGTCGGGAACAAGCCAACCTCCGGAATGCAGAACACAAAAACCAGCTCAAGCGCAAGTTTGATGCGAAGGCAAAGTGCCGGTACCTCAAGCTGGGGGACTGGGCACTACGAAGGGTAAGGCAAAGTACGAAGAACTCAGCAGCCATGACTTTCAACCAACGGTGGGAAGGCCCATACCGGGTAGTCGAAGTCCTCAAGCCAGGAACCTACCGGCTCATGGACTCCACCGGGTGCATGCTCCCGCACCCATGGAATATTGAGCACCTTCGCTGCTACTACCCATAGAAAAATATAAAGCCCGGAACATACCGGCTAAGTGGACGTTGCCACTTCTCAAGCAATTGTAATTGTCATTTACCATAGTGAAACTCCTACGATGGACGTAACCTAGGACTCGCATTGAGCCAGGTGAACCACTATAAAATCTGTGTCTTCATGGATGCTTGTTCTCCTACCGATAATGCATAAATGCCAAGAACAAAAATGAAACTTCTGTAAGACATGTGGCCGGTACCAGCGACCCCCATGCATAAGTTTTGATTATGTTATTAAGCATGTGGCCGGTACCGCTACCCCCATGCCAAACTTCGTAAGACATGTGGCCGGTACCGCCGACCCCCATGCATAAGTTTTGATTATGTTATTAAGCATGTGGCCGGTACCAGCTACCCCCATGCCAAACTTCGTAAGACATGTGGCCGGTACCGGCGACCCCCATGCATAAGTTTTGATTATGTTATTAAGCATGTGGCCGGTACCGGCTACCCCCGTACCAAACTTCGTAAGACATGCGGCCGGTACCGGCGACCCCCATGCATAAGTTTTGATTATGTTATTAAGCATGTGGCCGGTACCGGCTACCCCCATGCCAAACTTTCGTAAGACATGTGGCCGGTACCGGCGACCCCATGCATAAGTTTTGTTACGATAAATTCAGCATTCTACCGGTATGAATTACCTACATGATATGAATACTAAAGAAAACAATACCGGGAGCGAGACTGAAAAAAAAAACCAGCCCTCCCGAGTGAACACTTGGTATCATATGAAAAAAAAACAAGATTCATAGAATAAGGCGAAACACGCCATTGTTCAAAACAATAAATAAGGGCCTTATGGCCAATTCAAATACTTGCCTCCCGTTAGGGCACCCCTACCGGGAGTGATGTTCAAAAAAGGGTTTAAATCCCCCCCCAAAAAAAAAAAAAAAGAGAAACAAAATCAAAATACATGGCCCTCGGCCGGTACCACCCGAGACATGGGGGACTACTGCTGGACGGAGGAACAACCGACTTCCTCCTCGATCTCGTGCGGGATAGCGGTATGCTCATCGTTCACCATGCTCTCGGTCACGGTCGGTACCGGCGGCCGACTCCAATCCTGACCCGGGAAGGCAGCCTTGATCTTGCCAAGTATGTACACCCCGCCCTCGATGTAGGCTGTCGTACTGCTCCACGGCACGGCCACGATCGCGCCGGTAGGCAAGTACGGCCTCGTCCACGGCCTTACCGAGACGGTTGTCGAAGTCGGCTCGGATCTCGGCGACCTCCGAGGTAACAGCGGCTTTGGCTTTCTCCTCGGCCTCCGGGCGTAGACACCGGCCCTCTCCTCGGCTCGGGCAATCTTCCTCGCTGGCCTCTTCCTCGGCCTGCCGAAGCTTAGCCTCAAGCTCCTCCTTCGCCGCCGCGAGAGCACCGTGCGCGGACGTAGGCTCGCCATCTCTCGGCCGGCGGTCTGCAGCTCTTTCCAATACCGACGGTCCGGGAGTTGCTCCTCGTAGGCCAGCTGCACCATCGGTACCAAGATCGGCCAACGAAAGGGACAAAACAAAAACCGATACCGGTAATGAAGTACGAAACGGTACCTTCGCTGCACTTTGGAAGAGCAGGTCCGCTGCTTCGCCGGGGTCAGTTCTGGGAAGCCGGCCAGCGCATCCACCCGAAGGGGGTCGGTCAATGCCTTCTGCACGCAGCTGCTGTAAAGCTGGGCATTCTTAGGCAACACAGTGTTGCCGAACACCAGGCCCGCGCCGGTGCTCTGGGAGGCCAACACGGTACCGGCACTTTCTGGTGCCCCCTCCTCAGCAGTTGGCTCTTGCACCCTCTGCCTCTTCCGGTGCTCCCTCACCTGTTTAATGAACTACAACAAAGGTTAATGCCGGTATACAAAAAAATGAAAACGAGGTGAAAGTGACCGAAGATTACCTCCTCCCGGGCGGAACGCTTCTTGGGGGATCCATCCGGGCCACCAGAAGCAACCTCGGTCTCGGGACCGGCGTCCACCTCGGTCTCTACCTCCACATCCGCCTCGGCGGTAGACCGGCTTCTGTGGGCCCTCTTCTTCTTCTTTCTCGGTACCAGCTCAGCAGCGGCACCACCCTCGGCACCGGGAACACCGGTACCAGCCACCACCTCCACCTCAGGTTCAGGCCCCGGATCCTCACCGACGGCTTTCTTCGGTGGTAATAGTCCTTTCGCTCACGGACCATGCTTGAGTCCCCTTTGAGGGTACGGTACCGACGGTGCTTGGTAAATAACTGCACAAAAACCACCGGTGTCGACATAGCTATAATTTGGAACATACAAGGCCACCGAGCAATACTTACATGGATTTGGCGTAGGGGCTAAACCGGAGCTATCGAGGGAGTACCGATTCGGGAGCACCGTAGATCTCCTTAGCACGATGGAAATATGCTCCCGGATCCACCGAATCTCCTGCTCTTGCCTCTCGGTAAGCCTCCTCCAAGACCGATCCACTGCCAAAAAAAAAAAAAAAAAAAAAAAAAGAACAAGGGTCAATAACGGTATCGGCTGATCGCACTATTACATGTCTACAATCGATAAGGGCTACCCACCGGGGGCATCCCCGAAACTATGGGGGACTCTCTTCTCGGTCGGTACCGAGCCAGCCGGGAACTCCCACTCCCCACCGATGAAGAAGTACTTGCTCTTCCATGTCTGCTGGGACGTGGGATTGCCAAAGACGAGCGGGTCCCTAACTATCTCGGGACTCCCGAACTCGTGGCTCTCCACGTCGTGTGTACCGGTCATACCCTCCCGGGCAAGGGCCTTCTTCGCCAGACAGCATCGAATCACCTTCTTATACTTGTGGCTGAACTCCCTCCACTCGGTGTCTCGGGGAGGATCGGTACACGGCTTCAATACACACTTCAGCTTGTACCAACCCTTATCCGTCCTCGAATGCTCTTCCAGCGCCCACTGGCTGAAGAACACCGCCAAATCTGGCTCGCCAAATCCGCAATGACGGTACAACGTGTATAGTGCGTTAAGACACCGCCAGGTGTTGGGGTTCAGCTGCGCGATGGAGAGGCCAACCTCGGCCAAAAATCGTTGCTGGTACGCCGGCAGGGGAATCCTTAACCCCTCACCAAAAAAGAACGGGTGTACCAGAGTCTCGCCCGGTACGGAGGACGCGCTCCTAAGCTCCCCCTTCTCGGGAAGGCGCATCGTCACCGAGCTGGGGATACCGAAAGCCTCCCTCAGCGCCACCAAGTCCCCTTCGGTCGACGCACTCAGCTTCAGCCGGTCCACCGCAAACCCAGCCGGTACTGGAGCCCTACTACTCTTGGACCGAGACTTGACATATGGCTCCGAGGCGAGGGGCTCTAGGTCCTCCCCGGTGGTAACTCCCCTCACCACCGTCTGAATCACCCCATCCAGACAAAACCGACTCGTTCTTGGCGAGCAAGAACTACTGGTCCCGGTACTCGAGCTGGAGTCCGAGCCGGCCTCCTCCACCGATACGCTCCTCTCCGGCTCTTCACCGAGAAGGCATTACCACTGCTACCACTCTCGCTCCCCGAGTCGGACATCCGCAAAAATGGACCAAGGTTCTTATCGGTAGGGATAACCTATGCCTATGCCTATGCAACCTAGCTCGGTACTAAAGGCCGGACACCGGTACTCAAACTACGTTACAAAAGCAAAGCAAAAAAAAAAAAACTAAATACAAGGGGTCAAGGCATCGGTACTTACGATTCTTTGAAGGCCGAAAGTGAAGTACCGAGTGATGACACTTGCACTACCGATGCACGCTCTCGTTCTCCTACCGACGGCTTGCGAGCTCGGAAATGAAATTTGCAAGAATGAAGTGAAGTGAACTCTCTTCACCCTCATATATATAGCGGGAGTCAACCCATCTTGACCGTACGACGTGAACCGTCGCGGCCCAGGATTGCGACACGTGGCAACGCGACGGTTGAGCTTCCCCACGATTTTCCAAACCGGCCAGGGCGTGACGCGTGTCACCCCACTACCTCGGCAGTTACGCTGAGGAGCTCAACGGCCACGACGCTTCAACTCCCCTTGAAACTCGGAGCGGTTACAATTCCCAACCGGGAGGAACCCCCTGTTCGGGGACTTGGGGGACTACATGGGCCGGTACCGAGCGCCGCCGGGGCTGTCCCACCGACACTTCGCTACATCCCGATATGAACTTCTGGATTAAGTCCCCGACCACGAGCTTCCTCTTGCTCGGGACTTGGGGGACTTCTGTTGCTACCATTTCATATCTTTACCGGGATAGGCCCGAAGTAGCTCACTATCACCGGGAGCAGCCTCCTTGTAGTCCCATAACTGACTCGGTAGGGCTCCCCTACCGAGAACATATTCTCTGCAACGCCCCAGCGGCATCTACCGACTCGGTAGGGATCCCCTACCGGGTACCTGCCCCGAGCCGCGGTCGAAGCCCCGGCAATACCCCGGCGGTACCGGTAAGACCAAGCCGGGTGTACCGACCACAAGCTCTCCCCCGGCTCCGCATAGACGTCTCCCCGACCAGGTACCGGGAGTGGCCAGCCCCACCGGTACCGGCACGGCCACCCGGCACACGTGCTTGTCCACTACCTTGCGATCGCACTAAGTCGCACGCCCATGCTGCACTAGGCGCCGCCGTCCTCGATGCGCATGTCGAGGTAGTGGATCGAGAGAATATTCCTCGTGTCGGGGGATGTCCCCCACGCCAGGGAAGCTTGTCTCCGACCTCACCTCATATATAAGGAGTCCTCACTCCTCATTCAGGTAGGTTCTCCCCGAATCCCAAACTCTCTGCTCTCAAATACCCATCGGTACTAACTTGAGCGTCGGAGAGTCTTCGGTCGGTACACGCCGACCTCCCTGACCAATCTTGTGCTTTCAGGTACCCGCACACGACAACTACCGGGCAGTTGGGAAACGGCAGAAACACTAGTTCAATTGGGATTGCATCTTTCCATTTAGGCCAATATGCTCTACGTTGATATTTTTCAACGGAGCGTGGTTCGATGTCATCGTGCTCTATAATCTCTTGAGCAATACATCATCAAATAATGTCGTCTCAAGCATGCATGCATTTATCGAGATTTTATTATTCTCCGAAATTGGTTCAATCATTGAGGCGTCCCCCAATATTGATTCATGGACATAATCGAGATAATCTCGTAGAGACGGATTTCGATATTGATGATGAATGGATTAGGTTGTGCCAAACTCACTTCCTTCCTTTGGTGAGTATCCATCGAACCAAGTGGTATCACCCTCTTTCTTTAGGGAACCACGGCCTCAACCACACTTCCACTATGTGTGGTTGCGACACCATGATCACCGAGACGGGTGTAGTGGTGTCATATCTCCTCTTACTTTAGGAGATATCCAACCTTGCGAGCATGTGTGCAGCTGGTGTATGTGATCTCGTCACTTTATCAATATCGAAAAACGCATTAGGCATCGAATCTACTACGTTCTGAATATTGAGTATACTACGCATGTTACTAACACGTTGTGCGAGTTGGGGATCAAGATGAGACGAGTGGGGACAGACCACGACAATTCACGTCGTTCTCGTTGAACATACTTGTTCTTATCTCCCCCTAACGACGGGAAGACTGTCTCATCAAAGTGACAATAAAGAGATCGCCCGTCAAGGATCAAATGGCGGACAATAGTTGGAGATGCTTTACCAACATAAATACTTAAACGTTTTGGAAGACCCAATTGTAGTGCGGCGTGGGGGCGCATTGGCACATAAACCGCGCAATTAAATATGCGTAAAAAGTGAGACATCCTGCTCATATCCAGTTACCATCTGGTACGCATAAAACGGTTGATTGATGGTGGGTCTGAAAACGAATAAGTAAAGCTGCATGCGATATTGCATAACCCCAAGCGGATAATGGGAGATTGGTGCGCATAACCAATGTCCAAGACCATTTTTGTTTATGCTTATGGGGTATGAGATATTTACTTTAATCTCAATGCAATAATCATCAAACTTCGTGATGTAAACTCTCTAGCATTGTCAAGACATATTTGACATAATAGGATGATCGATCCGGGTGGTGAGTCCTTAAGCGTATAACTGTGCTAGAAGTTTTGCAGCATTGCGTGTAGACAATTAAGCGACATGTGACCAGTATGTCGATGCATCCACCAAAATCATAAAAATCTCAAAAGTCCGCAATATGAGTGGATGAGTCTACAAATATTTCCTTGGATACGATGTAAGAATGGAATAATTTCTTTTATGTCCTTAGCATAGGATGGTCTCGATCCTAATTTGCTCAAGGAACAGGCTTTGCAGAATGAGCCATTGGCCATAAAGGCGATAGAAGCATAGGAGAAATCCCGTTCAATATTGGACCGTGAAACTTTTCTCACGTCAGGGGGGTTCGACCGGTCGGCGATGATGGTTCGACCGGTCGACGTACGGGGTATTGATTCCAGTAGCATGTTCGACCGGTCGACATATGTACTTCGACTGGTCGATGTATGCATCGACGATTCCAGTAGGTGGTTCGACCGGTCGACAAGTTTGGTTCGACCGGTCGACTGGCGTCGGACAGCGGCATTTTTGTACTTTCTCATAGCTGTCTCATCTCCTTGAATCAACATTTGATTCATGCTTCGATTAGCTCGATAAAAAGGATGTCCGTGTGAGGTTTTCAATATACGGATCATCATATCACGACCTGGATGTCCCAAGCAGTCGTGTCAAAGCCTATATGTGTCAGAATCCAAGAGATCATCTCTAAAACTTTGTTGGATTCAATGATACGAATAGTGGTTAAGTATAACCCACAAGATCGACACATAAGTTTTTCTAAGATGCGCTTTCTTCTGCAACCATTTAGAAATAATACATAAGTATTTTTGTCCATTCTTAAAATACGTTTTCCAATAATAACCGTTGACACTAATATCCTTCATTACATTGAGGAGAAATTCGAAATTTGCTCAGTACTTGGAGAAAATTCGAAAAATATATCTATGACATAAATAAAATTTCGAAGAATACTTGCCATTCTTTGAAGAAAATTCGAAATTTATTAATAATGTGCCAACGATTACATCGAGGTCTTGTCCAGAATATCTAATCCAAAATAACTATGACCATTGTCAAATTAATTAAGGCATAAACGCCATTACATAATGAACTTGGAAAAACAATTGCAATTTAATTGAAGTCTGGAACTTCCGTAGTCTTCTCGTTACTTTGGTAGACCTTAAAATATGCAATTGTGAGATTGACGTCTGTGTCGGTATCTTTTAATGCTTCTTATGAAGTAGAGTATACATAACTCATTATCAACACATGCTTCATTGGCGATCCGTTGATTGGTAAAGGAAAGGTTACCAATAGCGAGGATCCGTTCGTTGGTAAGAGGGCTATTGCGACGAACCGTTCGTCGGGAAAATATATTTCGGCAACATGTGCTTTTGGAGGATAGATTGGTGCTCTTGACACCTTATTGCCACGCTTTACTTTGCCGGCGTTGGCATGGCCACCATGGCCCATGCCTCTTCCTCCTTGCCCCTTTTTACGTGGTGCAATAGTTCCCACGATTTTGTGCAACGTTGTTGCAATTTCCTTCCTTATTGGGACGATTAGATGAACCAGATTGTCCATTAGAATTACGTACCCTTGACATTTAGGGTTTCGTCCTCTTTTGGCCATTTTTGTCATAATTTACTTTTGGAACTCTCTTTGTTCCGGCAGGCCTAATTATTGTTGTTCATCATGATCGTGTCATGTTTTCAGCTACTTGTAGAAGATTGATTAGCTGATTGACAGTTGCTTGGCAATATACATTAATCGATATTGTCTGTACAATATAAGTGCCGAAGCTAGGAAGGTAGAGAGAGTTTTCTCTATTAATTTTGCTTCTGTAAGAATCATCTTTAAAAAATTGAAGCATAACCATAGTTGAAGCATATCTGAATTATATTCAGTAATAGTGAAATTACTTTATCACTTTTATCACTTGTGAAATTACTTTATCACAATAATAAGATACCTTAGTTTCGCAGTCATAAAAAGACATCCACGAACACTAAATAAAATTTCCAATTATTTTTCGGATTAGAACAAGACCAAGATGGATATAATCATAGCTTAAACCGTTCGATAGCTCCACGCAGGCATGACCGGATAAGAAAAGGAATGTCGGTGGAGCAAAGCTCTCTCAATACCACTGATTCCAATCCCTCACCTAAATCACACCTACGTAGGTGAGTCTAGTAATGAATAAGCCATGACCAAAAATTGGTCGAATTCGATGCCTTTGTGAACTTACTTTATCACAAAGATTTTCTTGGATGCTCATGAAATTACTTTATCATAGCATATATTATGAATCCCCACGATTCATTGAAGCTCTTTAACTTTTACTAGAGAATGATAACTTTAGAGGTGCTCATGACTTACATATACCGCAAGCGATATAAAGCTCGATCACTCCCCTAAAGCTTCTCATAACCTTTCGAAGTAGGTATAGCTTATTGTCTTTTTGCTCATAAATTTCACCAAGAAAGTCCCACGCCATAAGAGGGGTCGGGATGTAGAAGAAGGGAAGTTTTTAAATCCCCGAGAAAAACAAAACCGCATCAAAAGCAGGAACTTTTAGAAAATACTTACTTGGTTTTCTTGATTGGAGAAGAGTCTTGAATTCTTGATTTTCGGTGGTACTGTTCACAAGTTACTATTCACGAGGTACTATTCACGAGTTACTGTTCACGGGTTACTGTTCACGAAAAAACTGTTTTTGGATTTTTTGTTTTGTAGCTAGGGTTAGGGCTCGTGCTGATAACGTGTTTAAGGGAAAAGTAAATGACAAGAGAATAGTAGAGAATACTCAGAATAGGATCAACTTTATTAATGAATAAGGGCCTCTATATATAGAGGAATACAAGATATAATCCATATTGATGTAGGAAATATCTAATCCATATTCTAGAAGGATAACCTATACTAAGAGTCCTAGTTTGACAAGGCACACAATAATGTTTTCCTTCAACAATAATATCTTTTTGGTATAATTATTGTCCTTAATAGTCATTTTATAGGAGGTTATAAATGTCATTTAATAATTCATAATAGAGTAAGATCAACAAATTTGGAGGTTCCAATAGAATCACTCTAAAATAAATAAAAATCAAATTTTCTATTTTTTTTCTTCTAAAAATAAGTACACAAACATAATGCGTGGTTACTTCTAGCTCTTATTAAAACAAGAAAGTATATTCTTATTTCAACCAAAAAAAAAAACCAAGCCATACTCTCTTATTTATCAAGACCCGTATGATAATTGATAGGGATTGCTCAAAAAAAAGAGAAGATAATTGATAGGGCAATGCTAAGCTCAAACTCACCTTGGGTGTGAGTTAGCCACACCCGGACAAATGGCATGCTCTCCATTTTTTCTAATATTAAAATAACTTGGGGAAAATAAACATGTATAGAGACTTTTTTGCCCCCGACTTCTTTTCTCTCCTTCTCTCATCAGCTCTCCTCCCTTTCTCTTCTGCTATCTCTCTTACCCGTTTTTCTCTCTTTTCCCAGCTCTAAGATCTATCTCTATGTTCTTCCCTCTCTCCGGATCATTTACTACTCGATCGAATGACAAAACAATCAATAGCAGCTGATTTTCCAAAAAAGTGAAAAACAAATACAATCAATAGCAGCATCAATAAGCGGGAGACGATATGGGTATGGTTGGATTAAGCAGGGAGACGAAACCGAAGTGCTTCAATAACGGCAACAATTGGGGAGATTAAGGGGGAAGAAAATCGGCGCCCCCATCGGATAATCCAATTCACCATCGTCTATCACCTCCAGCCAAACCCATTTTCTTCAAACCCGGCGACGCCACGCTTGTTTTGGCCCAGACCAGCTCCATCCAGCCTCCTCTTCAAGCAGCTCCAATTCCAGTCCTCTCGGTCGTGGATCCTCGGAGCCGCATCTCTCATCTCTCCTCAGTCCTCTTGACCACTCTCTCATCTCTCCCACTGTAGCACGTCGTTTTTTTGTTTTTGTTTTTAATTTGTGAAAATTTTTCGGGTTTTAATCGAATTAAGTTGTTGTATCGGCCCCCAATTTGTTGTTTTGTCATTCGATCGAGTAGTAAAGGATCCGGAGAGAGGGAAGAACAGGCTTTGAAGAGGAGAGAGAGGGAGGGGACTTCTGTCGAAAAAAAAAAAAAAACGAGGAAGAAGGGCGACAGCAGGGGTAAAACAGAGAAGAAAAATAAAATATTTAATTAAAATATTTCTTGAACACGTGTCGGAAGGGTGGCTGACTCAAACGCACCTGCGTTTGAGCTTAGCATTCCCCTGATTGATAATTCGTTTTCAGGGCAAATTCATAGCCAATGACCATTCCGCCCATGGATTATTGTCAGTGCCACGTGTTAACAAAAATTACCCAATTTGTTCCAAAACCCTAACCCCAAAACCCCTATAAAAGCTTCTCTTTCACAAATGAGGAAGAAAAGCGGACTATAAACTGATAGATCTGCCTGTAATTTTGTAAGGTATTTCCCTATGTGTCCATTTTTTGTTCCTTTCTTTTCTCCGTATTATTTAGGATTTGACTGGGATTGAGAAGTGTAAGTATAATCTCATGCACCAGATAGCCCCTTGCTTCTTTGAAATATAGTTGCAAGGAAATTTCGAGCAAAGGGTTTAGGTGCAAGACTGAAACTTTGGCATGAGTTTTGCAGTGATTGAGAGGTTTTCTCTTGTGCAACTATGATTTGCCTGAAAAAGCCTTTATCTTTAAAAATGGCAAAGCAAAAGGATGAAGCTTTTTGAATCTGAATCTGATGTAGAACCATATATCATGCCTTCAAAGTTCTCTGATTGCTTTGCTAGATCTGTTAAAATATGAGATCTAATTTGAGTTAACTGTTTAATGTTCTTGTTTATACATGCATGATGAGTTCTGTAGGCACCCTTAATTGTTCTGTTTTCCCCTTTTTTTCATAGTTTTGTGTATAAAACTATAAACTGAATCTTCAAAAATTAAAGTAAAAAGATGAGATTCCTATGGTTACGGAATTTGATGTGGAAACTCAAATCAAACTGGTCTTCAAATTGGTATTACTTTGATTTATGTGGTTATGATTATGAATTTAGAAAATTTTAAGTGTTTTCTTCGTGTATTGATTTTGCTTGGCTGGCTGATGAAAGCAGTTGAAGTGGATGTGAGCACCAAAATTCATAGTCTGTAATGTCTCTATGTTTCAGACTGTACGAGCATGGTGCAATATTGAAGTTATCTCTTTGCTTGTTCATTGCTACTTCTCTTGTGTTTTCATACAACAATGGAGATCAAGAGAGAGAACATGTTACCTTTGTGCTAATTAGTGTACTTGATCTGATAGTGTATTTCTTTATTAGTATCTATGTACCCAAAGTGTTATTGGCTTGTTCCATCAACCCTAAAAGTCATTCTCTTTGGCCTTAATTTCCAGCAATGGTGTTACGAAATATTTGACAATATATCCATACTTGGTGTGATAACATAAACTCCTCGAGCTCGATCAGCTTTTGAAAGTAAAGACTTTAAAGGTCATAAATTTGAAACAGAAAATCCATTCACAATATGTCATATGATAATTAAGCGCACTTATGTGTTAAGAAGTGAATCTCCCCCTCCTCCTTTTTTCCGGGCTTGGGACCGGCTGTGTATATAACGTAATAACATACATTACAGTATTACACAGGCGGAGTTAAGAATTTTTTTTTTGGTTTTTGTTTTTTTTGTTTTTTTTTGGGTTTTCTGGTTTTTGGTTACGGATGGCAGTCTATAAACTATACAGTCTAATAGATTAGATTATCTAGTTACGGGTGAAGGCTATGGTAAAAGCTAGCAAGGAAAAAGAAAATGCTAACCAACAAATCCATGAGGAGTTGCTAGGGAGGAAAGTGCTTGTCATTAGGTAAAACCCAATCACAGCAGAAACACACCCGATTTTCTCGATGATATTTGCAGCATATGGGTAAGAATGCCTTAGGAAAATTCCAGAGAAGCAAGCTGCAAAAGCGATCGCCATAGCCACTCCAACAATTTGCAAAGCCGGAGAAATGTGGGAGTTAGTGCTGTTCTGAAAAGCCAGAGCAAAGCTGACAATGGCTTGGAATGTGAAGCTAAGGATCGTCTTCCCCAAACTAAGTGGAGTCTTTGGTTGGTAACTATGTAACTCAATGTGACAATCAGTAATAAAAACTGGCAAGTAATCTGAAGCTTGAGGCTTCCACTGACTCTGAGCTACCCTGTAGCTGTAACTCCTAGTTTGAATGATAAGAGATGTTAGAGAAGCCATGGAAATAATGAGGAAGAGGAAAAGGAGAAGGAACACAAATATGGACGCTGTAGTGTGTTCCCTTTTAGCACTCGACATGTTTGCCATTTCTTCTTTTATAACGAGGCAATCAAAGAGAAAAATGGTGATGAAGAGAAAAATGGTGATGGCCGGTCGTGTGATTTATTGTGGCAGAAGCTTCAATGAATCTTCTAAGAAGTTGCAAAGAGCCAACCTAAACGAATTTACATTTCCATGGTCCACTGCTTTTGTAAACTTCCAAATGATAAGGTCCTCAAGCCCACAGGCCACAGCAAAAGAAGAAAGTCAGGCAAGCATGAATCATGCAACAAGCCACCGACTTTTTAATTTTTCTACAATATTTGAACTTTTCTAACTTGTATGAGTTGTATCAACTCCTTTTCAATAAACCAAACCGCCAAAGGCCAGGAACAAAACAAAATCCCTATAATCCATTAAAAAAGAATCAGGTCTTCCTAAGAAGTTAGGAGTCACTCCCGTTCATCCTGATATTCCAATAAATTTAATGGGCAGACCAAACGAAGATAATTACAATATAACATCTTTAAATTAATATTTGATAAATTAATATATATTTTTTAAATAATAAATTTATTTAGTTTCGACTCGGGACTAACGTGCTAAATTAATAATCTCTATAAAATTATAAGATAATACATATTTCTTTTGTATTTTATAGGTCCCAAATATTTTATAAAATAATAATTAACTAAAAAGTACATAATAAATTGACTATGAAGTTTTTTTTTAAATATGAATAAAGAGCAGCCTTGTCTTTTCTTTAACTTCAAATCTTATTAAATCTAATCTTTAACTGTTCGCAATGCGCCAAATAGACCTGAAGTGCCAAATAGACCTGAATTTATTTTCTCGTATTACAACAAGTTTTGGAGTGTCATTAATGTGATAAATTGAAGGATTAAGATTAATCAGTTCAGTCCCTAAACATTTAATTTCATCAATTCAGTCTAGGCACTCTTAATTCTCATCAAATATGTTCATTTAAGACACGTGTAGCCTATTATGGGTTGACACGTTTCATTTTTATGTGTCATAAATGGATATATTTGATGAGAATTAATAGTGCAGGGACTGAACTGATGAAATTAAAAGTTCGAGGACTAAACTGATTAGACTCCTAAAGTACATGGTAGTAACAAGAATTTAGTCCTAAATTGAATTTTTATAGTATTTTTGAATCTTAACTTGGTCTCTTGATGTGATAAATTGAGTTCATCAAACCTTGATAAATGAATAAATATAATATGTTTATTGTTAAGCCAAAAAAATTAAAAACATCTTTGTAAATTAATAATTATTAATTTATCGATAAAATGATATCTCGCTAAATTAATAAAATTTGATAGCCCCAAACTTATTAATTTAAAGAGATTACATTGTATTGATTAATATAATAAAAATGTTAAATAAGTAAATTCAATATGTAATGTAATATGAATTATTTACAATTAATTTAGAATGAATCTCACTCTAGTCAATTCTAAATCTATAACGTTTCCCACATTAATTTGTTGCCATATGTACTGCTAGTCAATATCAAATTCGACTTTCGGTTCTCACATTAATTAACGTACGTTTCCCACATTAATTTCAAAACATGCATATGACCATGCAAACCAGAAAGTGCATACGTCTGAGTATAGAAATTATATATTCGCATGACCTGTATTTTTAAATTTTGTTTAGAGAACCAGAAGATGTATGTCCATATAAATATAACGCAAAGAGCCGATGCAATCAGATTCAATTGCATCCCTCCCTGCAGGTGTCAGTGTCACACACATCAATCAAGAAAATATGGAGAAGCCTGCTATATTATTATCCAAGGCAGCTATCTTGGCCATCTTCTTAATCCTCATTGCATCTTGTGAGTTTTGATAATAAACTTCTCATGTGTATTATGTGACATATTTCTCTTCTCAGATCGATCAATGAGTATTCGACCAATATATATGTTTGGTCTGGACTGGACGCGCGTACTGGTCTGGACGTAGTGTGTACAAATTAGTTAAGTTAACTAATATTAACCAAACATATGTTAATTATTGTGTGCATGTACTGTGCAGGTGTGCCATTCTCATCGGCAGCAAGGGCTCCAGCACTAGCTGATGTAACCGCTTCTGCTCCGGCAGACGCAGTTAAGTTTTGTCATAAAAACGCGGACTGCAAAACAACTAGATGTGCTCCGGCTGGAAGCTTTGCTTTCTGTTTAGATGGTGTATGCTCATGTGAAGTTACTGAAGGCTCTCCGGTACAAATTGAATTAACCTCTTCTACTCCGGCAGTAGAACCGAAAGTCGACCGCTATGGATGTCCTCCGTCTGATTGCTTCAAAATTTCATGTGTCGACGGATGCCCCGAACGTGTTCATGGCCGATGCCAATGCGTGCGGATCGGTCCATTTTAGTTATACTGTTGGACGAAGAATCATGGACACATTATTAACAAAAGTGGTTATGCTACATCGGGAAGGATTATAGCTAGCTGTTATTACGTAATTACGTACTCTTTATTCACAGTTGAAAAATAATCAATAAATAAATTATTTAACAATAAGCATATGCATGGTTCTGTAACATTTTTTGTGTCTATCCAAATCTCTAAAACAATTACGAAATAATTAAGACTTTTGATCAATGTCTTTGAAACATTTTAAGGGATATAACCAATAGGTCCTCATTTACATTACATATTTCCCTTCAAGTTTGATAGATTTTAAATAATTTCCACCAAGTTTCAATTGTGTCTCTTTCACTCCTAACAAGGACACAATTATTAGAGGATAATTTTTAATGACAATTTTGCCCTCAAGCTGATATTAAAGACGCATAACGTATCCATTCGTTCGGTGGCACAGAGAAACGTCGGAGAGAGCGGCAGCTGAGATCGACCTCGAGATCGGCTCGAGGTGATGAGCGCGCGGGCTCACGTGGTTTGCGGGAAGATTAGGTGCAACGGCGGAGGGGGGAGCGACGTGGCGGTGGCGGGACACGGGATCGAAGGCGGCGATGGTGGATCGAGCACGTCATTTGGCATGGCGATGAGAGCACGGCCATGGGTGCACTGGGATGAGCTTGGCAATTCTGGTGCGCGGCTGCTAAATTGAACGCCGTTCGCGGTGATGGCTTGGTAATTGTAGGTTTATTTGGTGGTGTTGATTATGTTGAATTGCAAAAATTGTGATTTTGGTGATTGATTGCTGATTTGGTTGGGCCAAGGTGTGGCCGTGATGGTTGTGATGGGCACGGTGGTGATTGATCTTAAGTTTGGGTTTGGCTTGGTTTGATGCGGGTGTTAATTTGGTGATTTGGGAAGCACGGGTGGAAAACAGGGAGGAGCTTTGTGGTGGTGATTGTTTGATTGTGGGGTGATTGGTTGATTGATGATGTAGCAAAGCTGTGCGGAGAAGGAGGAGAGAGAGGAGAGTGTTGGTTGATTTTGTGATTGTTTGATTGGTATTGGTGATTGTAGCAAAGTTGCTACAGACAAGGAAGAGAGAGATAAATAAAATTTTCAAATGAATTTTTACACATATTTTTTTATTGGCAAATTGATTTATTGTGAAGAAGGAATGAGAAGGTGAAACGGTTTGGGGTGTGGGTTGGATTAGCTATCTACATTTTTGTTGTCATTTTTATTAAATATTTTTTATAAAATTGGACATACAACGGGTTTCGATAAAATATTTATCGACCAATAAAATAGTTTATTGAGGTCAATAATATACAAAGAGAATCCTTTTTTTTCTATATATACCCGATCGATTCCTTAAAAAATATGACAATAAAATATGGACGACTAAAAAAAATGAGAATAAAAGGATGTCTTTAGGAATGTAGGTGTATGTCATACCCCCATTTACGACTTTTTGAAAAAATAATCGAATTAAAAAAAACACAAAAAAAGAAACTTACACATTTAATAATTGACATACATTTTACAACAAATTGTCACAAACTGAACAAGACTAGATGAAGTAATTACTTCTAACAGAACTAAGATACACAAAAAAAGATTTATATAAGAATAAAAGAGGATGATAATCCGGAACTCTTACAAATCAAGGAATACAAAAAATTGTCCTCAATAAAAGTTTATTAACCTGAAAAAAAAACAGTTTATTGATCTCAATAAAACAGTTATTGACCTCCATAAAATAATTTATTAACCTCAATAAAAAAATTTATTGACCTCAATAAAATTGTGGGCGTGAAGAAAAATAAAATTTTATTGACCTCAATAAAATAAATTATTGACCTCAATAAAATTTTGGGCGTGAAGAAAAATAAAATTTTATTGACCTCAATAAAATAAAACTAGTAGACTACTTAATCATGCTTTGAAATGGTATTTGAATATGGCCAATATGCTTGACTCTGCTACTGATGTTGATTACTACTCATTCTTAGCAACTCCAAAAAAGGAGTCCTCCAACAATGGGAACAAAACTAGCAGACGAGAAGAGAAATTGGAAATTGTTGAAGTAATTGAGAACAAAACTAGCAGCCTCACCAGATCAATGACCCCAATTTCCATCACATATTATCATTTATCATGTACCAAACCTACATTCCAGCTCTCTGAGCACCGAAGCCAACTTTTTCAAGCTGAGCACACAATGAAACACTTGGAAACATAGAATTTTCAAAGAAGAAAAGAAATGGAGAACAAAAACTAGCACGTCACCATATCAAGAACCCAATTTCCATTACATATTTTGCCACTAATCCGAAACAAACATAAACTAGCTCTTTGAGCACCAAAACCAACTTATCAAGCTGAACACACAACTAACACTTAAAAGATACAATTTGTAGATAATTAAAGGAATGAAACGTAGATGAGAGAAAGAGGGGAGGGGTTCCCAACACGCTCTGCACCATCACGCCGCCGCCACGTACAAGCTCGTCCAGCTCCTCCATTGAACCGAGCCCAAGGCCCGAGTCGATCGGCGACGCCGGGAGCGCGCCACGCACAATTGTTACGCCGCTAGATGCAACTCTTTGTTCATGGATCTCCGAGCTCCGTTTCGTGGATCCGTCGCCATGGATAGACTTGGGGGACTTCAATCTAGCTTCCCTCAGGCTCATACGCACGTTGGTGAGAGGGATTGGTTTCTGATCGAGCGAGAGAGATGGAGAATTGGAGCTGTGAATGAGGGATAAAAGGTGGCAGTGGCAGTTTCGTAATATTTGTGAAATGTATAATTCAAAAACGTAAATTGGTCAATTAATGGACCGGGAGGGAACCGCGTTTTTGCCTTGTCTTTGATGGTAAATATTTGCCCAATTATGTCCTTATGGGTCAAGAACCCAACATTTTATGTGCATCCGTGTATGAATTTTATGGTACACCCCTACACACGTGGCACTCACATTGTGAATTCATCTACATATATATATTTTTTAATGCATGATTATATTTCAACACTCATACATTAATATTTCAGAGTGAGTTTCTGTTATAATTAAGTATGTCTTTTATGGCCCATTGCAATATTTCTGAAGAAGATGAAGAAGAAGAAGCGATTTTTAAGCTGGCAACGAAAGAAAAAGAAACGGCGTATTCGATGCTGGAGCTAATCCGGATGACAAGAAAAAGAGCAGCCAGGCTTGCGAAGAAAAATTGTAAAGAAGCCAAGCTTAGCCAGAACTCTGATAAGCTTAGCCAAACACACCTTTAGATAAGCAGTTTAAAAAAAAAACTGGTCCCCCGCTATATTTTGTTTTTGTTGTTTACGTTTGAGCATTCACTATGTTCTGGCCTGGATGCATGCCAACCAAATGACCAAGTAAAGTTAGTAAACTGTTCCATTTATGATGCCGCAATACAACACATGATCAAACATTCCCATACTGAATGTTTGTTAGACCTCTCATATAGCAAATACTATGCTGAGATAGATGCCGAGTTCAGTCCAAAGTCCAAACACTGATGTGCACAATCTTAGAACCAGCAAAAGCAGACCAGCACATCATGCGCGTGCTGTGCCAGCTACTAAAATAAATGGCAGAAGATTACAGCATCCCTAAATGGACCTCTGGTTTAGATCAAACCTCAGTTCAGTTTCGTCACAAATCGCCTCAATGCCCTGATTACAGCGAGAGGGTTTTCCAGATGAGCAGCGTGTCCACAATCTGGGATCTCAACTATCTCACAAAAATCATTAGGTGCACCACCATCTCCAGTCAATTTGTCATCGCCACTTCCAATTTCAAGGGACATATCCTGAGCTATTGTCTTGAACTTTTTATCTTTCTCTCCAACAATGAGCAAAAGGGGCGTTTTGCAGTGCTTCAAGTCTTCCCACAATGGCCTAACATGCAAAAAGAATTAACCAACTCCGATTCAGAATATATATTTTGTGAGAAACAAACATTCAGTAAATATTCAGACTCGGGTGAACTTACAGCTGCCTCCCAATACTTAAAGCAGACAGAACTTTTGCAAGACTCTGCACATCTCCATGACGCAGGCGGTCAGCAACTATCTGACGAAAGTGAGGGTGTTCTCTTAAGCTGTTTAAATTTTTCATACGGTTAAACATGTATACAGGAAATCATATAAAAAAAATAAAAAAATAAAAAAAACATCATACTGTGAGATAAATCTTAGAATCACCTGTTCCAAAGCTCTCCAGCATACCAGGTGTCTAGAAAGAGCTTTAAGCCATATGCAACGAGGATGCTTGCTCTAGAGTCATCTACAGCTCTACGAATTTTTCTTGCCACTCCATCTTTCAATCCAGGGCTTCCAGATATGATAATAGCTCCCTTAACCTTCATGATACATTCATACTTTTGTTAACACCGCATAACATAAGTTAAGCTCAAATTTGAAATAAACATTCTTCAAAACTACAGACATACTTTGTTAGTAAGCCTCAGAGCCATGTAAAGTGCGATCCTGGCTCCCATAGAATATCCGACAAGGGTAACCTTCCCAGGAGTAATATGCCCAAACAATTTGCATAGAAGATCGGCAACTACCTCAACTGACAAACCTGACTCCTGTACATCATCCTTATCGCCATGATTTTGTATCTTTGTTCCACCATGACCAGGAAGGTCAATCGAAATGCATCTTCCACATCCTGATATGGCCTTCATGATAGCAACCCAGTCTTCACCAGTTCCAAGAAACCCGTGAAGAAATACATATACATTATCCTGCATCAGTTGAATTTTGGTGTAGTGAGCATGTTGTGTAGGAAAGGTAATAGACATCAATGCACAACAAATCTTGATGTCCACAAGATGCTCAGGGAATGGGAGGTGAGGGAGGGAGATAAATTTTTACTAACATTATATCTCTGTCCAATCTCTTGAACTTTGATGGAGCAAGATAAACCCTTTGAATCTACAGGCAACTGGTATATACAAACTTGCTCTCCAGTGAAACTTCTAAGAATTATGTTCCTATTTATTTGAAATTGCTGCAAAACTTGATCAGCATCAGAAACAGATGCTTCTACATACCCACTATGTGGATTACGACTTATCTTGAGAGGAGTAGTTGTTACATCTTCTTTGAGCCAGCGGTATGTTCCTAAACCATGGGCTATTGATGAGGCTAATGGATACTTCATCATTGTACATATCTCTGAATTCTTCTGGTTGAGATAACAGGAAAACTGAATATATGCTGACAAACCTAGGCTGCTTTCAAATGCAGCACTAACAACAGCCATTTTCTGGTGCTGCTGGGCCCATTGCGCAATTATTGCTGCATTTTCAAAGCCACCAACAACACTTGGCTTAATAACCTGAAAGAACCAAATATAGAAAACCAAAATCAGGAAGAAACCATAAATTTTTCACTAGTGTTCATGAATTTCAGTAAACCAATATCATTCAACGATATCAAATTACAAAAGAATAGATTCAATTTTTTTTTGGGGTAATTGAACGATTTCCTGTGACTCCACTACTTTGTACCTCTTGTTTATTGTTTACTTTCGCACAATACCACTCTATTATTCAAAAGCAGAAATGAAAATGGCTATGAATCTAAGATAATACTAAATACCAGTAATGCTTTTGAAGTGCATGAAGCTAGTATCAAAATCTTTTGGACAATTTTACCTTCCTAAGTAATTGACCCAGTGCCAGAATAAGGCATCAAGTAGCTTATATGGATTTTTACCACTACTACATTGTTTCTATGTAATCTTGAAACTGAACTCTACCAGATGTGACTTTAAAAAGTGATGTCAGAGTCTCGGTAGTTTATGGATATGGAATACCTAACCCCAGTTTATTTGCTACAATGGCATGCTAATAAGTGCACCCATAAATTATACAAACAAACATAAATTGCCACTCACAACAGCTACTATTCCTGGATGGGCGTACTTCACTAGCTTATTAAGTGGATGTTCTCCAATACTGTCAATAGTTTCATCCAGAGCCACAGGTAACCCACTTTCTTTGCAAAATTTGATAATATCGCCTTCAATTTGAACAGGTTCCTGAAATATTTAAGCAGTTCTATGGTAAATACTTACAAATAATATTGACAAATATCATCAAACCCTAAATTGATATAAATAGGAGATGAGGCACAAATTTGAAATTTGAATCATCAAATTATCGAAGTATGCCTACAAAGCCTATATTTGATTCACAACAGAATCCATCCTTCTAGGAAAAGGTGTAGATAGAAATTTTAACTAATTTTTAAAAAAATATAGCATACCTCAATATACTGCAGATCACAATCCTTTACCAAGGAACCAAACTGGATAGCTTCTTCATACGTCCAGATTCGATTGGCATCTGCACGAACTTTAATATTGTATCCAACTTTCTTTCTAACTTCTTTTATAACTGCAGCATCATGAAAGGGACTCCCGCAACGAGCTACCTATTGCAAAATCAATGGAACAAACCAAAGCCTTTGTTTTAAGCTGATGTATAACAATAACCCACATTGACGTTAAACTCTGTAATAATAGCTATTGTGAATTTCAAGATAAACCTTCAACTTTACTGCAGTAAATCCCTCTTCAACAAGTGTAGCAATAACATCAGCTACTTGTGTGGGCGTCCCATTGGAATCTACAAGGGCACAAATCTGAACTGTTGATGAGCGTTCAGATATATCTTCAACTTTCTGGGGATGGAGTATGCCTAATAGACTCGAACCTTGCCTAGTTGCAATGGCATTGAGAATTGCCATTTCCAAACCACATCTCACACTAGGAAGGAGCGTACATGGCTGCATGACAGTCAAAAGAATAATTTATCAGAAGCATAACTCCACTCCAGATAAACACAAGAAGATATAATACTTCATCTTTTGTTCAACGTTTTATACTATATCCACATGAAAATAATTGAATTTACCAGGATTCCCAGGTTGGACCATATCCAAGATGAAATTGAGCCCTTTAGCAGAGGAAGGAAACAACTGATATGAGCTCCTTTCATCATATGAATGAGAAACCTCAGTTGCTCTTCTACATCTTGCAGGTTTTCTCTGTGGATATCTAGAGGTGAAACCTGTTCAATGGAAGTCATGAACGGTCATATAATAATCTTAAGTATACAAGTGGACTAAGTAGAAAAAAATATTAAACCAAAAACAAACCTCGCCAAGCCCAAAGCTTCCATCTTCGAAATACAAAGTTAAAATAAACCCTTCCCTGTAGAAGCTGGTAGCACCGCCATCAACAGAAACCATCGTATGAGGAGCACAGAGTGGCATTCTATAACAAAAGCAATAAAAGTATATCAAATCCTTCATTTTCAGCATATTTAAAGAAGATCCAAATTTACTCCGTGGAAAAAGAAATTCACCTAAATAGTGAGTACTCCATTCTATGAACTCTGCAGAATGAAGCGCCATCTAATATTGAGTCTTGACTAGAAGGCCTTAACACTTCATCTGCTGATTGGCATGCAAACTTTTTTAAAGCACTGAGATAAGAGAAACAACGTTTTTATTTTTCCGTGATAAGTACTGAAATGAGAAAAATATGTCTGCGGTCAGTTGATATGTTGATATATATTTTTTTTTGCATCAAGGTACTGTAAGCACCAACCTGTGAAAGCTGGCATTGGTTTCTATGCAGCTCTCAACTTCAATGACACAATCCATCCCTTCATGTTGAGATGTGAATAACGCATCTTCAAGCTCCAATTTTGTCTTCACATGTAGATGCATCACACTGCAAAATTAGAACCTTTTTAAGTCTAAGAAATAATTCCTTTGCATGTAGATGACAGTAATGAAGATCAAATATGTAAACATTGGTTCAGTTTCTCATCATAGATTCAGGAAAATTGGCTAGAATAGGAATTGTACAGCTTGTGAAATCAATATAAGATAAGCTTTCTATTCATACTACTAAATGACTATATTTTGGCTATCCCCACTTCACAAAGCAGTAAAAGGTTGATACACTCTATCTTGCCAATATGCTGTATGTTGTCTCACAGGTTTTCGGTTTTCCATGGCTTGGTAATGACGTAAAGGGGCGATCACTACACCAACATCCAATTTAATTTTAATTATCTGTTGAATTGCCTTTCATCACACATAACGCCTATAATCTCCTCCAATTGAACGTATTAGAATAATTATTAAATAAACAATAACGTGAACCTTTTCTGGCTCCTTTCGTTTAAAATTATCTCAAAATAGAAATGTCTGCTTGTATGACTACATGAATAACATTTCAGTTGAAAGAAAAAAAAAGAGTTCTATGTAAAGAAATTTACCCATGTGCCACACACAGCTCATGGATTGAAACATTGTGAGAGGTGTAGAAATATTGATTTAATATTCTTGGTTTGACTCTATCTGCTAGAGGAAGAAGACTGAATATTGCACCACCATGATTGTTAATCACAATTATCGTCATTGGTTTCCGCAGTGTCCTTCACCACATGGTAAATTTGTTAAAGCAACAGAGTAACAAGAAAATTATATAACAAAAGAAAGGGATATATACTGGAAGATAACTCAGAATCCTGAAAAACTAATAAAAAGTTCTTACCTCTGGCTCAGAATTGCTAAACCATTTGTATCATGGAGGAAAGAAACATCTCCAATGACGCAAAGTACCTAAACATTATCACATATATAAAGCAGAGGCAATTGTTTAGAGTAGAAAGGAGAACAGGGAGAAAGAATTAACTGGCAATGACAGCAGTTACGCAAAAGAAAATGGCATTAATCGTAAGCATCCCTACACTGATGAATCAAGTTCCTAGCAGATTTATGTCACTTGAAGAGCTAGGTGAGATTTCACTGGAAAACTTTCCCCTTAATACTTTTTGAAAGTCAATCAGCTATGCTTAAATACTTTACAACAGTAAATGCTATCAAGAACACTTCAGAATTCATACTCAAAGTACAATAAGTCACCTTTATCATCTGATCATGAAACGTATTGCAAACCCTTCATAAAAAATAATGACATCACCCATCGTGAGAAACTACACACTAACAAATATTAAACATTGAATGTCTTATTTCAGTCAACTAAATCCCCCAAATAGATAGGTTACACTCTAGCAGAATAGTTCCCGAACATAAAAATTAAAAACAAAAACAACAATCACCTTTTTTTTTTGGTCAATAACAAGCACCTTGGTACTCATGATTTTATTTTTATTTTTCTAAGAAATAGTGATAATTATCAAAACTTACTCGTCTGTTGCATCCTACAGCAAAGCCAACAGCTGTGCTGAGTAACCCATCAATACCACTTGCACCTCGATTCCCAGCCACCCGAATCATATGACAGGGTAGTTCTGATTTTAAAATCCTAGCTGCAATATCAATACTACGACCGCACTCTGACCAACCACGCCCATACATGTCTGCATCACGTATTGCCATGCTGTTCCCAATGAAAAGAGCAGACTCAGCTGAAAGTGCTTCCGAAATTATGTATGCGACTTGAGGTTCTGTCAAGGAGTGTCTAGTACAAATTTGAAATGACAACTCCCTTTCAACCTAAAATATATGAATAGAGAACTTACAAAGGAAACCCCAGAAAATAAAAAATGGAAGAAACAAAGGAGAGAGCTACTACTGTGATCTTGAAGCATTTTACTCATGTTACCATCAATCTAGATTAAATAAGGCTGCGAGAAAAAAACTTTACATTTCTCCTGTTCCATAGAAACTTGTATGCATTAGGAGAAAGCTACTACTGTGCCTTCATACATAAGGTGTCAAATTGTGGACCAAGTGGTGTGTCATGTAGTTTTAATAACATGACCAATCAGGAGCCTGTATTCAAGTACCAACATGGATTGCATGCACGATGTGTGTGCAAAGACAATAGAGGTAAGGAAGAAAGGTGTGTAGGATAAACAGTAAATCAGTTGGAATTACTATAGCCTTAATTTAAGAATCCATTGTACAGTTGTTTAAAGTACTATGGTATACTTGCTTGAGATCTCGTATAAGATAGTCAAGAGAGAATGTCTTACCAAAAGTATTGACAGTCAACTAGCTTGAAGAAAATTATTCAAAAAGAGAAAAGAAAAGGCAATGGTAATTTAGTAAACCATAGTTTGTTATATATTAGCCTAACTCTGTTAGTTCCACCAGTGTTGGCACCAGCAAGAGCAACAGACACGAGGTTTAATCCCATATCTATCTACACCACAAGGAGGTTTTATGGAACATATCATAAGGATAAGAACAACACAAAAATTACCAAATAATTTAATATCAAATTTCGAGACTAATTACTTGTAATATATTACCATCACATTTAACATTTGAAGATAAGTGCTCCATTCCTTCCTGAGATGGGGAAATTCAGCTTTGAGGACATAATCAGCAAATTCAACAATGTTACTGTGGATTCTATGAGTTACAATATGAGAAGGATCGTGACGAAATGGATGCTTGTCAACCATGATATATGAGCAGGGAAAGCATTCCTCTAGCATGTTAGCAATACGCTTGCTTGTAATCCTACTCCCAATCTGTTTGTCACAAAAAGCAAGGCGGAAAATTAACAAGAAAGGAAAATAGCTCCACATGCAATTGGCATCTGCAGTATACAGTTCACAACCAAAGTTATCAGATTAGTATAGTCCATACATTGGTCATAAATTTATCATATCAACTGATGCCATTCTGATTCTCTTCAATTATCACCATTGTACCAACAATTCCAATTTCCTAAACACCATTAGGCACAAGGCCGAGCAGTGCAATATCAGTATTTATTGGGCTATAATTTTAGAATTAGAAGTTACAATGTAATTATATTTTTCCAGAATTACTGGCTTACGAATACTTTTACAATGATAAAATTATTTACACTTTAACCATCTGCAACTATAGCCAAGGTGCCTCGCACTTCCATGAAGAACAGAAAAATAATGCATAAGGCCATAAAACTAAGCCAAGTAAAAGAGGTGAATGCAGAATGGAGGAAGTGGTATATACCTGAATTATCACATCAACATTAATCCATTTACTGACAGAATCTGATAGTAGGGCATGGTCAAGATGATCGACAAACAATACATCATTGTCAACTTTAGGAAAACTAGTCAAAAGTTTTCTCAATCGTAATCCTGACAAGATGTCAGCTATAACAGGCCATTGAAGGCGTTTAGCCAAGAGAAGAGCTGCCCAAATTTCATCTTCTGAATGGATTGCACCGATAAGTAGAAGACCCTTTTTAGTCCCTTTAATTACATTTAAAATTTCTGACATTCCGCCAAAACCATCATTACTCATATGAACATGTTGTGCTTGAATATACTTGGTAAATGGTTCAGCATTAGACATCCAAAGGTTTAATCCCTTCAAACAGCTCAACATCCATTTGCTAGGGCTATTTTCTAGTGGCTCCCTGAAAGGACAGTTAATATGAGCGGGCCCACACGGTGAAGAGGTTGCCCAATGTACAGCGGAGTCGAGAGTTGTAAGCACCATGCGAGCTGAAATATGATCTGTGGGTGCAGGAAGGCTGAAGAAAAACCTCACAAAAGAACCGAAATGGTTTACCTGGCATAAAAATTCTAAAATGTCAAACTAAGGAAAGTATAATCCATAATCTCAATGCAGCGACGGATTTATGCCTCAATGAAACTATGCTAGGATAGAAGCTTTATACATAAAATAAAATAGTAATACTAATAATAAAACAGATTATTCAATGATATAATTTCCATTGAAATAAAACTGGACAAATGTATTTGATTCTTTTAAACCTGATTGATTGCTTGGTTTGCTCCAGCATCCTGCAATTCTGCAGGACGATCAGCTGTGAGCAATAGAAGTGGTACGAAATCTTGACTAGCCTCGACCACCTGGCCATTTTTCTTCAATATTAGCACAGTACCAGATAAATTAAAATAATTACATAATAAACACATACGGAATGAAGGCTTGTGAAATAACAATGAAATGAGAAAAATTCTCAGCAGGACAATTATAAAGCCCACAGACAAAAAATTACCTAAAAGCCCCAGAAGGCCAACTGGCTACCTAAAGTACAATAACATAAAATTGCAGAACTGAGAGGAACGAAAGGCAGAACAGTTTTTGACAGAACCTTGTAGACAATGTAGAGACGTAGAGTACAAAGTTAAAAATCATTAAAAACAGAATTAATATTATGATAAAATTTTAATAAACTCACAGCAGGAAGAAGGTTCGAAACTGCCGTGCCAGATGAAGTTATGACTACTGCTGGTTTGTCAGATCCTCTTGCATACCCAACAGCATGAAATGCAAGTGAGCGCTCATCATAACATACAATACATGTAATAAGAGGATGAGTAGATGCAGCAACAGCAAGAGGGGATGATCTTGATCCTGGAGCTACACAAAAATACTAGAATGAAGAATGAAGAATGAAGAGTGAATTAGACAAATGTGCCAAATTGGAGATGAAATGGAATAATCAAGCGTAATCTCACCGTCAAACCAAGACGAGAACATTCTTCGACTATAAGTGATGCCCAAACAGCATTGATGTTGCCACAATCTTGCAATGAGAAGCACATTTTACTGGCATGATCCAACTGATAGTAGAAAGAGACAGAAATCCTGAACAATATTCAACCAAATTTGTTCCCTCTAACATGTTTTATCAAAAATGAATGTAATTAACAAAAGAGTACATGTAAGCATAGGAAGTATGTGACATGTTGCATTCCCCCAAGCTAATCTTGTTTTCTAGTGACAGTGCTCATAAGCATACAAAGTATTTATGAACGTATGCTTTCCTAAATTTACCTAAAATGACAGTATCATACCATGTTACTGGCAATAGCCATCGTAGGTGAAAACCTGACACAAAACTGGGAGGAAGATGGAGCCTCTTTCTGCAAAAAAGGTAAACTATGTTAAAATAATCAGCCTAAGAGTGTTTCGGTAACTGTCTATCTGAGACACAAATAGTAAGTAGGGCTCCACAGAAGAAAATAAACAACTACCAGGAAAGGGGGATACCAGTGCCATGATGTCAGCCAAAATATTTTTTCCAGCTGATAGAAGCATGTTCATGCGTACCTAGAAATTCTAGTCAATCAGAGATTGAATACAAAACAAATTGACAGCCAAATGAATATGGATTCCATGAAAAATTCCAACCCAGATTCTGAAATAAATTTGAGTTGGATGCTAACAACAAAGAGTTCAAGAAATTTATTTTGAATTGGTGTCATTTGAACATAGAAAATCATGTAACTAGATGAGACAAATTGTTCAGTGAATTTTTTTACAAAATCTTGATAGTTATACCATAGAAACAATTCCATCCTCCAGAAGATTGAGCTTTCTCAGATTAGATCTTATATTTGTGGTGTGGGATTTCTTTGTTGTGGACCAAAGGTGACAATCAACCTGAAAAACATATATCACAATGAACATGATAAGTACAGGAATAAGTTGAGCTACTAACAATTGTAACTGCATCTTAAGACCTTCAACTTTGTTTGTTGTAATACTTCACTTCCTTACACAGCCTTATGCAACATACAACTCTGTAACCAAACACAGAACTATAAAAACAAGAAAAATGATTATTTGGAGGAACAAATTAAACTAGAAAACATAATATGTGATGAACATTTAGAAGAGAAGCTCATGATGCCGTAAGAGTGCTTCAATTAGAAAAAGGTATTACATCTGTGAGGATTTAAATCACAAATGAAACAACTATGCCCAGATAAAATGCCATTATTAGCAACAATTGAAATACCAGTTACAAAATTCCATCAAGATCTTTCTTCGAATTCATAAAAGTTGTGGCACATAAATAATGGTTCCTTATCTTTTTAATTATCAACCAAGCACTATCATATATTAATCAACCCCACCAAAAAAAAAAACAGAAGCAGAATAGTGTAGAAAGAGAGATTACAACCTCACGATACCTGGTCGAAGCATAACTCATAAGAATGAACGGCTTCCTCAAATGTACAAAGGGAAGACTCACTCCACCCAATGGTTGCTGCTAATATAGAAGCCCCGTCATACTCATGTAACTCAATCTGTTAAAACACGGTCCCCGTTAAATAGTAATTCTCCTGCATAACCAGCATTTCAGTGTTTAACAAGCATGCAAGAAAATGCAAGTTTACCTGAGGAATGAAAAAGTAATAAGAACCTGCCTCATGCTTCATATAAGATGACTCTTGATCATAATTAATATCTATAAAACCATAAGCCATTACAAAAGCTGTTCCATTTGATAGATATCTGCACACACACACAAAAAAAAAGATTCATATCTCCTTTAGCCTAATTGCATAGATTCCTATGCCATGATTCATTATTATCAAAGCATTCTGCCATTCACAATTTCACATTGAGATACTTTGCTGTTAAAAAAAAATATAAAAATCAAAATGCATATGCTGCAAAACATTATAATTACGGCAAGCATTATATATCAATTCTCCCAAGGTAAACCTTTTGGTCGAAGAAGAAGAAGGCGTGAAGTAAATTGCAGCACCAATTCCGAAAACGCCTCGAGTTTCATTCACATACAACGATTTATAACTCGGATTGTCAGTTGTATCCTTGGAAATGAAAAACAGTGGATAAACCGCAGACGACTCCGGTTGACAGCAAAACCAGTTCAAAGCTTTCGCACTCGGCGGCACAGCCACCTGCGAAATTCAACTCCACTCGCATTCACAAAACTCAATCCACATTGTATCACTAACCATACACTAATGGAAGATTCAATTAATTACCTGAAACCTGAGAATTCCACTGCAAGCAGAAGGAGGATTAAGCTTCAACTCCTCAACCGCCTCTTTGATCCTCTCAAGCCCTTGCTCAATGGTCAACGCCGGAGTCAGGTTCCGCGCGAGGCAAGTCTCGATCACCAAATCGCCGTCGTCGGTGTCCGTTATTTGGCTGATATCGATCGCCGGACCGTCGAATCTCACTCCTCGAACAACCTAGAAACGAGAATAATCACATAAATTTTCATAAAGAAGTGAAATTTAAAGAAGACGGAAGCGAAAATGACCTTGGAATTAGGGTTTGGAGGGAGGCGGAGATGGCGGGAGTTTGGGTTGAGGAACCGGAAAGACGGCGGTGAGGGCATTGTGTGAGGGAGAGACCTCTTGGAGTGTAGGAAAGAGAGAGAGTTTGTGAGCAATAGCATTGTGGAGGTAACATACAGAAGAGGAGAGGTAGAGGAAGAGTGAGTGAGTGAGTGAAAATAAAGGCGGTGAAGAAGAAGATTAGGAAAGCTGTTTGTTGCCGCCGGCTTTTCTGTTTTTGTCTGGTGACCGTTATGGAGAGTATGGGCCAGGATGGGCTAGAATGGATTGGATCGTCTTGCTGGGCCATTCGGGTGAAAAGATTGACCCGATTCAGTGATTACTAGAAACCCTTTTTTATATTTTTTTTTTCTTAGGTCAAACCGTCAAACTGATTACTAGCTAGTCAAAGATAAGATGCTAGATTTTTTCAATTTCACGTTTTGTTATCAGAAAAATAGTAAAATCGTAAAACATAAAATGCCATTTTGTTTTCCTCCGAAAATATTTAATTTTACATTTTACTAAATTTTTCTTGGAAAAATATAAAATTTAGGATGTTTCATTAAGAAGAGCTGATATTCAAGTCCAAGTGAATTCAATTCAACTCAATTAAATTCGAAAAAAAAGAAAGAAAAAGATTTGATTATTCGGTCACACAGTTGGTGAACTAGAACTACAATGGTTAACTAGTATTAAGTCAATTAAACTAAATTTAAAAGGAAGAAATATTTATACACGTGCTAGCTCGCTATAAACGAAGCAATACCACAAGTCTACCCGGGATGTGTTGAGGTGACGTAAGCCCTTTTAACTTCCACGTCAGCCATGCAGCTGATTAGGGCAAATCAAACTGCCGACGTTGCACGAAAGTTTGACTCAAACTCAGGGAAAGCCGACCCTCAGCACACGCCCACCACAGTCCCGGTGTCTACGCTCACCGAGGTTTGAACCTTTAAAACTCAACCGCAACGATAATATATATGTGGATAATTACCTCCAACAAATTCAGTACGTTTCACACTCCACCTCCACATCAACTAAGCTAGCTACTATGGCAACTAAACACTACTTGCTTGCCATCCTCATCCTCCTCCTAAGCTTTGCACCCCTCAATGTTTCAGCAGTGTCACCGCAATGCAGGACACCCAACACGGAGTGCCACAACAAAGCGGAGGCCTTGAAGATGAAGATCATTGCCATAGCTGCCATACTAGTCATGAGCATGCTCGGCGTTTGCTTGCCGCTCTTTTCGCGCTCCATCCCGGCTCTTCAGCCCGACAAGAACCTGTTCGTGGTGGTCAAGGCGTTTGCCTCGGGTGTCATCCTTGCGACCGGGTACATGCATGTGCTACCCGATTCGTTTGATGACCTGACATCCGAGTGCTTGCCCGAAAGGCCGTGGAGGAAGTTTCCCTTCACGACATTTGTGGCAATGCTCTCGGCTGTTGTGTGTATGATGGTGGATTCATTTTCGATGAGTCGCTATAGAAAATCTTTTCTCCAAGCTACTGGTGATGGTGACGCGGAAAACAATGCCAAAAATGGGTGCGCCGAATCAGGGCATATTGTTGGACATGGTCATGAAATGAAAATTGAGGAGGGGATCAATGATAAGGACTCCCAATTGATGAGGAATCGTGTGGTGGCAAAGGTACCTAAAATCTCCAATTGTCAAATATTTAGGGTTTTGGATCAATTTCTGTATTGCTTAAAGTGTTGAATGGCATCTACTTGACGGTGATGCAGGTATTGGAAACAGGTATCGTAGTGCACTCAGTAGTGATTGGATTGTCCATGGGATCATCTGAAAATCCTTGCACAATTAGACCACTCATTGCTGCAATTTGTTTCCATCAACTCTTTGAAGGAATGGGTCTAGGAGGATGCATACTACAGGTGATTAGTTATTCTTATATAACTAATTAAATTGTTAATGTGGCGTATGAATTTCTGATTAATTATTTTTTTATATGATTTGTAGGCTGAATTTGGAAGCAAGATAGATGCAATCATGGTGTTCTTCTTCTCATGCACAACGCCATTTGGGATAGCACTAGGGATTGCGTTGTCGAATATATACAGCGACAACAGTCCCAAGTCTCTAATTGTAGAAGGGGTACTAAATGCTTGTTCTGCAGGGTTACTCAATTATATGGCACTGGTGGATCTGCTGGCAGCTGATTTTATGGGTCCTAAACTGCAAGCAAATATGAAGCTCCAAATTTGGTCGTACATTGCAGTTCTTTTAGGGGCAGGAGGCATGTCAGTTATGGCCATATGGGCATAATTGAGCAGACTCAACAATATGCCAAAAATTAAAAACGAATTAATTAAGCTTGTGGCATGGGCGTTTTTGTCAATTTATTTATTCATGGAAATTTTCCTGCATATTGAGTGTACGTTGTGTTCGATCTGCATATTGAGTTACTAGTATTTGTCACCAACCATGGGATTTTTGAGCTGAAATGAAAGTACAATTTGTTCCATTAATTTAATTTCATCTGCTGGAGTAGTACTAGTACTGTAAATTTTGTACTCTTTTTTCTTGGTTACATGGGAAGCCCAAATTAAAGGGCCAAGACAAAACAAGAAAAAACTAACTAACTGGTCTACTTAGACCCATCGAACGAACACAACCAACACCAGCAATGTCATCGAAAGCAGCTCCAGAGACATGAGCAGGGGGGTTGTGATGGAAAATGGCCGGCTCCTCTGGGAAAATTTGTAATCTTTGTTAAGCTTGCGCTCAATCAAAGTTTTACTGTTTTAGTAAACCAAACCTAACTATAGTCCAAGATTACTGAAGTACTGCACTGACTGGCCCAATCATTAATTTACAGCTACCTCCAGGGCAATTTCCTTGCCTAGCTTGACTACTGAAGTACGTGTACTTTCCACTGAGCCGCTCATTTACCATTAGTACATGATTGGCCAGTTGATCACCTCTCTCCGGATTAGTGTCTGTAATGTCTAGGTCTTGGTTGAAGCAAGTATAAGGATAGATTTCACAGGCACTGCCAAGCACTAATCACCTAAAAGTTCATAGAACTAAATCAATATATAATTGAGGAACACATTCTAGACCGAACGTACAAAAGACTTGATGAAGAGTTCCAATTTCCAAGGATGTAGATGAGCCAAGTATTCACACTAGTGACCACACATATCACAATTCATGTGGATTGTGGAGTAGTACTACTAGAAGAAAGTTAAAAAGGGGTGGTTATGATCGATTAGGGTGGTAATTAAATTAATAAACCTCGATCAGATCGTGGTTAATTATAGTTTGCCCTATGTTTTTGAAAGAGATGTTCATGATCATGTCCCATTAATTCAAGATTGGAGAAGACAGTAGTAGGCCTCAACTGTCGCTCAATAATATTAACGCAATCAAAAGGACACAGTACTCATTCCTCTCGAGACCCTTTTCTTTAAAGTCTCACTACATTCCTACACAAGTCTTGCGCGTGTAAAAGATGACACTTGTGCGTACCAAAAATATTCTCAATTATTTAGTTTAAATTTTTTCATATTTTTGAAACAGATAAAGTCATATATTATCAAAGCCAGAAAGTCATATACATCAAAATCCTAGGTCTGCAACCAATCTTACGGACAGACAACTAAGGACTAACAAATGTCACTAATTGAAAAACAATTAAGCTCGTTTATTCAACGAGCCTACAGAGGCAAAAACCTCGAAGAAGCAATTAAACGCTATTCTATAGATCTTTAACTACCAAAGCTACGCAATTGTAGAGTAGGCAAAAATCCTAGTTTAACCGACTATACGAAGAATTCGCAATTGTAGACCCCAAGGACCTAAGCATTAGACAAGTTTAGACCCGAATAAGGCACAGTGCCTCACCCAAAACCCAAACAAAGCCAAACACAAACAGCCCAAACTTTGTTGAAGAGGACGCCACCCAAGCAAGAAGGTTCGACGCCCGAGCCGCCAAAGAACCCACCCGGCCCGGGGACTCTCCTCCATCATCCCCCGGACGGCCGGCCCCACCCGCCGAGATCAACACCGAAGAAACGGAGGAGCGTACCTCCATTCCGATTAGCTTCGGACTTTGTAGCACTAGACATGGAGGATCTGAATAAACCGTTGCAACCCACCGTCAAGTGGAGATGATGCGCCGAGCGACCTGAGAAGCGCGAGCCGGAGGAGGGTGCACCGCCAAACGATGACGAAGCCGTAGTTGTTGTCGCAACAGCGCCGCCCGGAGACCAAAACCATGATGGCTAGGTTTAGGAGAGAGCAAAGCTCTCATGCGCTAGGAGAGTGTTTTAAATTTTTCCATATTACTTGCTCCTCGATCGTTTTATTATAATACATATGAAATCAAATAATAAATAACATTTATAAAAAAAGTCAGTAGGCTAGTTGGTGTGGGACTCTCATCTATATTTTACCCTATTTCAACCAAATTAATTTTTATAAAATAACCCTAAATATTAAATAACTTTTGATAAAAGTCACTGATAACAAAATAAAAGACAAAATAATTAATAAAAAATTCTACCAACTACTTTTTAGAAAAAACTGTTTTTCATAAAAAACTGAAACAAAATAATTAATAAAAGAATTAAAAATAAAAAAAATGACCCACTTCTTTAAAAAAACTATCACATCATAGCATGTGTCTAAATCTAGTGTTAATTAATTAATTCATTATTATGATAGTTTACTGTTTTAACCTTAGTATATTTATTAACTAATAGTCTAATATAGGTTATGAATTAATGACCAATTTTGGGTTTTTTTAAAATGTAATCACAACTCATGTTTTGGTTTTATTAATATAGAGTTTACTTTTTTTTTTTTTAAATCGATAATAATATCATTAATCATCCAAAAACCACCTTACATTAATCTCCTAGACCCGTACCTAATCTCGAAGCCTAACTGAAAAACTAAAAGCACCTCATTAAGACTTTAACCTCGTTTATTAAAACGAGCCTACAAGGATGAAATACATCAAGCAAAACTACCCTAACTAGAGAGAAACCAACCGCCGAGCACACATTTGTGGTACGATTAGAAACTCGTAGACCAGCCTTCTCGACGAAGTACGTCATCAATGTAGGCCAAAAGCCAAAATACTAAGTAATAGACGAGGGTGGCAAAACACCCTCCATTAGAATCCAAGCCATCGAACGTCCCACACCATATCGACTCCGGATCAAGCCCAAAAGCCTCATCCAAAGCCCAACAAGAGCAAGCCCAAACCAAAGGCCCATACATGAACAGTCGAGATCACCGGTGCGGATCGGAAGAGTAAATCCGGCGGTCTCCTTCTCCAACAATCCATGGTAGCTACACCAACTCCCACAACCCAACCGGACAAGAACAAACCGAAGAGCACAGAGTCGCCCACAAATAGCATCGCAAGAAGAAATGCCAAGCGCACAAGGCCGTTGACCTACCACCGCACCCCTGCTTCTTTGGCACCGCCGAGCCCCTTCAACAAACAAGCAGAAGAGCAATAAAGCCTCCAACCCCATCGTTATTGAGCCGCCACCACCACTCCTAACCGAAAAATGGAACCGGATCTTCCCGCCCAAGCCAAAAGAGATCCGAGGTGGCGTGAAAAGTCTCCTCCTTTGGCAAAGCACCGTCGGAGGAAACCCACCACGGTTGGGGGGGGGGCAACACCAGACCCGTAGGGATGTCGCCGACGAACGCGACCTGAGGGCCCAGCGGCTAGGGGGGGAGGCGCTCTGGGGAGGGCGGGGGTTTTATACACCCCGAATTGTAATTAGATTAATATAGAGTTTATATTTTCAGTTTATAAGAATATTAATTACTTATATTCAAGAACATATTTTTCACATTCACCTGCAATAAATAAAAGCTAAAAATAAATGAGTATATTAATGAATCCACTCTCAATTCCCAAACCATGTAACCCCTATTGTGGTTATTGTCTAGGTCTTGGTTTAATTTTAAGTAAACCGATCAGTATGCGGGTGATAAGCTATGGCCTGTTGGTTATTGATAAAATCAATACTGTGGAGGTTACATATTTGAATTTCATTAGTAGAGTGAAAATAAAATTTGTCGTTTTTCCTATAAAAAAATATCATTGGCTTTTATTTAGAGAATAAAGTGGGACATTAATCTAGTAATGGAGACACCAAGAGCCTTGAAGTTGACAAGCTATTAAAGCAATTTTTGCCTTGAGTTAATTAGATTCAAAGTGATGACGATCGATCATAAGCACACTACAAATTAATTGCGCATTTTTTCCACATAATGTCAATGTCGAGTATATTATGCTCGATCGCGATCGAGTTATTCGCTGTCATTGCCAAATTAGCTGCTAGTATAATTATGGTGGGACAAACACAAATTTAAGTTTGTGGCCTCGATTAATCCTATAATTTAGAATTCAAGCAGGCAATCTATCTATTTCTTGAGCTTAATATTATGGTAGGGTCTCCAGCTAGCTAGGGAGCAACCAATCAATATATAGACTTACATATACATAAGTATATAACTTTGGTTTTCAATAATTGGGCAAGTTGGTTAAGGTATATATTTACCAAATTAAGATGTGGATGTTCATCATTGCTAGCTAGCTAGCTAATCACAAACGATAGAGATTGAATGATTGATCACTGTGGCACGTCTTTTTGGTTCCAAGTTTGGCAACACTGTGACTTTAGCCTTTGCGATTGTACTAGGAAGCTTATTATGGTGATTGCTGATCAATTCTCTAGTTTTGGCATAATGTCACTAGTGAGTAGCCAAATAGGTAAGATTATGCCGACAACACTACAATATATTCATGACGTTTTTTCTTTTCTTTTCTTGATAAAAAATTGACATTTTCAAACACTAGAACATTGATATCTAGTCTTTGCTGGTAATTGTTTTCTTTAGTTTCTGTTTTAATAAAATGGTTATTTTCGTCAAAACAGTGAAACACTAACACAATGATAGATGAATTTGTTGATTCCTAGATATGTATTCCAATTTCCAAAGAAGATTTCGGATTCAAGAGCTAGCTGTGCTGATATAGCGAAAGCGTTAGTATAGTGTGTGGGTAAATTTTCTTTTTACCACGTTAGATGATATTTCACTTTTCCAACGTGAGTTTTCCTTTCTTTTTTTTATTAAATTAAAGCTTCTCATATGAGTCAGGCCGTTTGTGGTTTAAACATTTGTGTATAACTTTGTGCTCTAGTGTATGTATCACTCTAGTGTTGACCTAATATAATCGTATGATTTCTCAATTAATAAATTTATTCATTCTCCTAAAAAAACTACTCATATAGTTCGACACCTGGGACTGTTAGTTAAGACTTAAGAGCTACTGAGCTAGCAGCTTGTCTTTTCAATCTACTGAAGAGGAACTAAACTAGTGATTAAACAAAACTTAATTGCGTTGAAACACCTAAAACAACTTTAGTATCCACGTTGTTAGTGGATTATGACCCCAATTAAGTTGCGTATATAAGCACACGACAAACATATGGGTTACTTTTATTTTAGTATAATGCGTCAATATCCCCACCGTAAACATGTAGAACAAAGTAGACTCCATAAACAACAATGCCACAAAAAGATTTGAAGAATAACAAATAAACTAGAATTTCAAATGGTTTGGAATAAAATTAAGGAATATATCGATCACATATAAAATTCCGCAGAAGAGAAGAGAAAAGGTGATATGAAGATGAAGATGATCGATCGAAGAAGAAGAAAAAGAGGATGATCGATGATGATGATGAGCTTATCCTATATTGGCCAATCACTAGAAAGTGTTAAGTGTGATGAGCTCGGCTGGTAGGGAATTGAAGGAAAAGGTCTAGTTGCTTGAGTGGGGGGAAAGTGGAGACAGTGGCATCTATATGGTACAAGTACGTGTCGGTACCAAAAATCATATTGGAGAAAATCATATATCATATGTGTGATGGTGGTAAAAGCCCCAAAGGGGGGATATCAATAGATGTTGATCATTTGGTGCAGAAGATATGGAGGAAGTACTATCTTTTAGGCTTTGGATTTAAAAAAAAAATTGTACGAAGTTTTCGTTTTTCATCTTCATATGAACAATTAATAATTTCCCATGCCATATATTCTCAAACCATTTAAATGACCATCGGATGAGGCCGAATTGGTCAGAAGTAGGCTCACGAGTGAAAGAGGTACATAATTGATTTACAATTTAATTAAGTTCATGTAAATTACACAATTAAATTTACAATAACAAAACCAACAGAAGGGCGAGTATAAAACACAACCAACCCAGAAACCCTAATGAGCTGATCGAACAAAGAGCACCCCCTCACCTTGATCACCCACAATTAAGCACCTGGTGGCTTCAAAAAGAGCACCGACGACCATCAATTAATCCAATGAACGACATCAACATCCATAAGCAAAACCCTAAACCACCGGAGCTGAATGCCCAAAAACACAGGAGTACTGCCAACTCCTTTATATATATGTACGTCCATGATGATCTATAAACTGTGCTTCGATCTGTGAGCAGTGAGTGCAAGACAAGGGGGGCAAAGAGGTGGGTAGGGGTCGTTTCTTTGCTTTTGCTAGTTGACAGGCCAAGGCAAATGGGGCATGCAGTACTGGCCGGCCCCCTAAGTGGGTTGGTCCACCGGGCAACCCACGCGAGCGACTGAGCGAGAGCTTGTACGTAGAAGCAAATGTGCATAATCATGTTTCATGTTAGTTGCCCTTTAAATTCCAAAATGATGTAACTATATATATGTAAATCATAAATATATATGGTATCAAAATGGGCAGCTGTTAAATCTAGTCCCCTCCGTACGCACCACTTTCCTCTCTCCTGTGTCTGCATATTTTATCTCCACAGTTACAACCCTAAAGAAACTATATAAGAGACTAGGCACATACACAAACCATTGCAGCCATGGCTGGATCATGTCCATATCTTTTGCTTCATCTTTATTCCTTTGTTGTTTTCCTCCAATGGGTAGGACCCCAGATTTCCAATTTTGATCTCTCAATAATATATATCTTTGCTGTTAGCCAAACAAAAAGAAGACATATCTTTGCTTTAAAAAACTTATGATTTAATTATGAAACACTGAACAATTAGTCATGGATAGGGGAGGGCCTATTAATTGTCTGTATTTTCATGTTTTGCCATTTTAAGGCAATTGTTTGGCATATTTATTCAGGCAATTGTTTTCTAGCTTTTACTTTTACTTTTTTTTCTGTATTAACTACAAATACAAAAGTTTAACTATATATTGATCAACAAGAATTATTTCATCACCTGCACACCGATCGACTAAAGCATAAACAAAGAAGAAGAAAAGCTTGTTACATCCTTTGTCTAAAGATGTTTAATTTTCTGGGAATGCTCTTTATAAATTGACATGCACCCTCACTGATCTTATCCTGAGTTTGCTTTAGAATTTAGAAGAGGAATACAAGTTTTCAGTGGGGAAGCACCTAAACCATGCATTGTTCATATAAAGGTAGGGGATAGAATGTTGAACTTAGTTTTTAAATATAAGATTCAAAAAGTTTTGCGTCTGGAAATTGCGCGCTGTCTAGCTCTGAGATTTGCCCAACACTTTTTTAGTCGATCTAATCTTCTTCAGGCATTCATCCTTTTCTTAAAAAATTAAAAGTAGGTTTCAACAAGAGAAAAGTTGGCCACAAAACTAAAGATTGGAAATAAACAAAGAATAATTTACTATTTCCATATATATCAGTGACTAGCTAGCTACCACTTATATTTACTTGTATATAGTAGTTCTGATCATATATATATAGTAATAGAGATAGTTAGATTTACAACAGTTGTTTCATTATGTTTTAGAGAGAGAGAGGTGTGCCAGAACCTGATACGTACGTCATGAAAGAATAATGATAGACTTAACTTGGAAGACGCACTGAACCTTTCAAATCACATATAGATAGTGGTGGAACTTGGAAGCTTAAGTTAACAATGATTAATGACTTTTCTATCCTATGAATCCACACAAGGCCGGTCTCATATCACATTCAATAGTAGTTTATATATATGGTATCACTGGCCTTTTGGAATAGTGCCATTTAGTTTCCTTCCAATCATCACATCACAACAACTTTGCACTCTTAATTAAAAAAGCTTGACCTAAATATTGAGAAGAGAGAGCACGTACAAAGAAATATATGTTACCTCCCGTCGATCTGCTTTTTAATCCTAGAGTAGTTTTTTGGGTATAGGTTGTCCCAACCGTCTCTCTCTCTCTCTCGAGTGGATGTTCCCAATCCTGAAATGAAAAAATTCACCATTTTTAACCATTCTGCAATCTGGTCATTTACAATTCTACAGACACAGACTACTTAATAATCATATAAAACGAAAATAAAATAACAGTTGTCAAATGACTAAGCAATTTTTTCATACCTTTTAAAATAATTTTTAGCATGAATAACCTTTAAAAAATGACCGAAGTAGATAGTAAGGGTTCTGTTCATTGGATTAGGGCTTTTTTTAAATTTACAAGTGTTCAGTACTCTACAACTGGCCGGTCTGAGATAAGTTCCACTAATTTCCTGGCTGCTTATAACTCAACTATATATGAGGAACAATACCTAGCCTACACATCATGGATCTTTCTTCCCGAAGACAAGTAAGTCTATCTCGGTAAGTTTGCCTTAACATAGAAATGACATAATTAAACAATATGAGAATCAGGCTAAAAGCTAGGCCAAGAACCATGTTGCCAAGGGCCACACTGAGGAATCTGCATGCCCAGTTAAACTATTAAGTTCTTTTAAAAGGGAACTGGATATTGGGTGGGGGTTGGTTTAGGTATTTGATGCTAACAATTTAGATTATTCACCTTGATGGGCCCAAAGACTAGGGTTGAAGATTAAAAAGTGCTCAGTGAGTCATCAAAAATGTTTAGTACAAATTAACATGATCCATCACAAACTGATCGATTACCTTTTAAACTGGCCTTCATTGCGTCATCAGTCTTATATAGGTGTTGAGAAAGAGAGATTGGCACTTGTAATTTGCGTCTGAAATTGGCTTGGGACCTGAAGAAAGGAAAATAAGAAAAATCACTAATCTAATTTGACCTCAACTCCACTTCTCAATCCCCATTTTTCCTCTTCTTCCAAAACCAAAACATATATTCCTCACCAACACTATTATACCCCCCACAACATGCATTAACTTTTTTCTCTTCTAAGCCATCATATATGTGAGTGTGACCCTAAATAATATATCCAAATCTTCCAAATATTCATTAATGCATGATCATGCACAGTCACATATAGTCATGGATACAAACACATAGTCATCATAATAAACATCACCAACCAACTCAAATATAACATGGTTTTCTCTCCCAGCTAATACCACCAACAATCAACATGATGAAATACATGGTCCATGTGTTATATGCACATCTTCCTCCACATATATGCTACATTACACACACTTGTAGTTGTCGTCATTTCAATAATTGTTTTGCTTATGTAAGCCCCTGAAACTGTTACTCTTTAAGTGTTGCTAGCTAACTCTGGCCCACCACCTCTCCCCCATCTTTTCCCTCCTATAAAAACCCTCTCACTTCTTCATGCTGTCATCCCATGCCCTCTAAACAACCTTTGCATCAGTACAATATATCCTTCAAGTACTACCTGGCTGGCCTTCAAAAATTTCGAGCCATGCTTTCTGGTGAGATTTCAGGAATCCACTACCTGAGTACACCTGAAATAATCCAGATTCCAAATCCTGCAGATTTTGGCAATATTATCATGCAGGACACCATACCTTCGTCCTTCCATTTCAATGGAGCATCAGTCTTCAGCACCTTATTCCACTCTCAAATCCCTCCTCCGTGCCATGATCGATTCAGCACTCCGGTACAGTCGTCGAGTCTAAGCAACAACTCCAGTACCTCCGATGAAGCCGAAGAACACGTGCAGCAGCTGAGCAACATCATTGATCAAAGGAAACAGAGGAGAATGATATCAAACAGAGAATCAGCTCGCAGATCGCGGATGCGGAAACAGAAGCACTTGGATGAGCTCAGGTCGCAGGTGCTTCGGCTGAGAACTGAAAACCACAACCTGCTAGACAGGTTGAACCATATGTCCGAGAGCCATGACAGGGTTCTTGAGGAGAATGCAAAGCTCAAGGAAGAAGCTTCGGATCTTCGACAAATGCTCACTGAGATCCAGATCAGCACCTTGAGATCAACAGAGCTGGAAGTAGAGGTTCCCTGCAGCACAACTTTAAGCACTGACTTGCTCCATTGAGATGAGAATTAATATCACTGTTCTAGCTAAGCTTCCCATTATAGCTACTTTATGTTACTTTTATTTACTATAATTGCTAATCAGTACGTTTTTTCCTTCATCACTTTATTGTAAGGGAATGAAAAACAAAGGCCGTGCAAGAACGCACTTAACCAGCCACCGGCCATCTTATCTCCACAACTTGGCTAATATATCGTCATCGATCTTTAGAAATATTTAAACCAAAATAATCAATATACTCCAAACTAAATACCAGTTAAGTACTGTTTATAATCACTGCTCGCCGCATAAATATCCAATGTACTTGCAGAGGTCATGCATCAAACACTCCATCATGTACGTACGACTTGTCTTTTTTTTTTCTCATATATTTGATCATCAAAACCCTACCAACTACCTGAAAAATATCACAAGGAACATGAATCAGTAAATTAGCCAAGTTATTGTTTTTCTATAAAAAAAAAACATGAAACAGCGCTTTGAAGATCCGAAAAGGGTTATTACAACAGTATATATATAGAGTATATATAGACAATAAAGAATCTCAGATCAGATCACTGCTATATGCTACAGATACAGACTTTGTCCAATGTACTGGATTCTGGAGAAGCTATAGATCATGAGCAATCAATTAATGGTCACTTTGTGTGTGGAGTCGGTGGCCTTGTGGGAAGCTTAGTACACTGAAAGGTCCAATTTTGCAGAGACTTAGAGGACAAAATGTGGTGGATGTGCTGGTGCTGGCTAGTGGTGACTCATCGTGTATATACATGAAAAACAAAACATTGAAAAAGGTGATCCACTAGCTAGCCTAAAACACCCAGGAATATTAGTGAATTTTTACCTTTTATACATTTGTGATGGCATCAATACGCCTTGTCTAACTTTGTTCAGCCATTGCTGTCATGAATTTGAACCCTGCCGATTAAGAAAGCCTACGCTTCAGGTGTTGCTTGAACAGTTCCTACGCCTTTTCTCGTAGTAGTGTAGTACTACTGTACACGTACATATATATGCCATATATATAATGCAGCATTAAGCAGTTTCTGGAGCCACAGTTGCTACTTGCTACAGTAAGGGAATATGATCTGTTTGTTTTTAAAGGCAATTGACATCATAATTATAATATTGTTGAAACATCTATTGTAATGTTTGATGCATTATTGAAATCATAATTATATTTGTTGACCACTTGACCTAGACCTACAAATTAACTGGTTTCCTTATTCACATTAGCCCTGCCTATCATTTTGACAATTTTTTTTTCCAGAGTCTGATCCCAACCCAATATATACTACAAATTAATATGTCAAACAGAACTTTTCTACCTTTTATATTGGTGACCCAATCGACCAAAACTAACTTAGAAGGTCAAGGACCTCATTGATCGGTCATCTTCTTTTTCTTTTTTAAGAGTCATTTGATCAAATGGGTGGTCTACAAGATTCACACCCACATGCATATCCTTGTGTGCCCAAAATCGTGAGAAAATTAAAGACGATAGGTCAATGATACTGAGGAGGAAAAACTTGAGAATTGGGATAAGAGTGAGACAAGCCGAAATTTCAAGTGGAAAAACACAATCATGACACACATGCATTCGATGCATATACAAACCACAGTATATATTATAAGACACTTTTCTTATAAGAACAAAAATCCAAAAATATATTAAGCTAAGTTTTGCCACCAATCTATATGACTATATGCATGCAAGGAAATTTCCTAACATGTGAAGGAATAAATAAAATAAATGAAGGAATAAATATATTTATCCATGTGATAAGTAAAATAAATGAATTGTGAGAATGTGGAGTGTTGTCCCACATTGGAGAAAATTGACATTGTAAATGTGTTTATAACGATTTAGGCCTCTCCAACCATTGCCAATTGGTTTTGGTTGTGACGCCCAAATTACTTCATCATGGTATCAGAGCTACACCCAGATTACTTCATCATAAATGATCAAATACTAATTTTACATGAGTGATAATGAACTCATATCCATTTGTATATGTTATCCGACCTATCTTTGATTTGAATGTGCAAACAACTCCAGTTGATAATGTTATCCTTACATTTTATGGCAAATTAATGTATAGCCTTTTCAGCTGCATGCCCCTTAATCTTAATTAAACCTTTTCCTAGGTCGATAACTAAATGAATGGACTGTGCCACGCGCTCCAATTCCTCCAAATCGTTGGCAGATCAACGCGAACATCCCATGCTCGCTTTGGATTGTGCCACCAATTAATAATTAATGGACTCTGTTAGCTTCCAGTTCGATCATCGATCTTACAATTGCACCTCTTCGATCTCTAAAGCCCTGCCAAGACCCTTTTTTCTTTGTTACCTTTTGTATTTCATACAACTGTAACCTTTTATCTTTTGTTCAACGACGTAATGGTAATACGAATAGTACCAGTGTTTGAGTATCACAAATTCATTTAGACCAAAAAAAATGTATCACAAATTCAGCGGAAATTTGTGTAGTTTGTTTTTTTTGTTACTGATGAACGAGGAAGTAATTAAGAATGACTGAGTAGCCTGGATAATCACCGTCTACTGAACCGTGCATGATTACATCTCAATTCCAGGTTAATTTCATTTATCAAAATAGATACAAAAGCCTTCACTTTCCATCATTGCAGGATTTTGCAATATAATTACGAGAGAAAGTAAATGAAGAAAAGAAAATCTTATCTAGCTAGCTAGAGTAGCTAGTAAGCCTAGTATCATGGTTCAGTACTGGTGCTGATATCTTGTGTGTAGATATAATCTGTGTGAGCAACCATCGACCTTCTCATCAAACAATCTTCGCTGTTTAAACCCTTGCAAGTATCATCATCATCACTACCCAGGTTTGCCCCCTTCTGTGGATTAAAAAAAAAAAAAAAGGCATTGTGACAAATAAAATTATTACACACAAGCACCATAATCAAGCTAGATTGCAATTATAAAGCAAGGGCAAATTAATGACTTACAGGTGATGACGATGTTACTGGAATGGAAGAAGAAGGCAGATTCGGATCAGATAGAGGCAAAATGGGGGCTGCAGATATTGGTCTGGCTTCTACCTTTGAAAGTAGAAGTAGAGCCAAAAGGAGGAAAACAAGGCCAATCTTTGCCATTGGTCTGGTCTCAAGTCTGAAGCTAGCTTGATGAAGAAACTCAGAAAGAAATGAAGCTCTTTCTGCTTTATATATATTAGAATACTGATTAGTGTGATGAAGTAAATGATTCTGATCCCTTTGGACTTTGGAAGAAGAGAGAGTATATGAATGAGCTAGGTAGCTAGGCAGCTAGCATTGAAATTATTGCGCAGAAAGTCAAAACGTTGCCGTTACCCATTAAGGGTCAATGCTCATCTCTATTATTATTATTTTTTTCTAGGAAGAGTAACCATTTTAAAGGCATCATTGAGAAGCGTTTTTCTCTCATCATCTTCTTTCTTTAGTGTTGTTGTTGTCTGTGTGATAGGAAGATAGCTGTACTGGTACAAATCAGAGATGGAGCTAGCCAGTGTAAGCTGTGCCAGTCACATGCCTTTGATTGCATGTGATGGACAACTGGTGCTGTTGAGGTGTTCTTGGTCATTTCACTGCAGAATCATATGCTGTATCTGATGTGGTTTTCATATTGGTCCAACATTACTGCACAAACCCACAGCAGTAGTTGTCCAATTGCATATATACAGACATAGAGTACGTATTAGTGTTTGAAGTATTAATTAGGCTTGGATTATGAATACTGATCTTGAACTTACTATACCATTGTTCAGCCACATGCAACAATTAACCCGGCCTGCAGGCTGCAGGTTTCATCAAATTTGAAGTGAATGGGGTACGGTCATGAAAGAATCATGAAAACGTATAGCTAAGTAAAACTCAGCTTCTTTCACAACATCAAGTAGATGATCCTCAAAATTACATTCACACAAAATTTCGATGCATGGGGAGAAAAATGCTAGCTAGTCTTGTACGTGAGGGTGTGAGCAAGACAACTATATAAGATTCTTGCCCATTAATTAAACAAATTTCCTCGAAACTAAATGACCCATGCCAATTTAGTATTAGCCAAGTTTAATTTTACACAATGTAAACATTGGGGGTATATGGTCAAAGGATCCCTCGTTAATCGGAATCAATTAAGTCCCAATTAATTAAGGCATTCATATTCAAACTATTGCCAAGTTGGTATGATGCAAATTAACCTTGAACATCCTAAGCATGAAACGGGGTTAATTGGGATTGAAATAGATGTTTTATTGTCTCAATATATGTGAATGACAAAATTTATTAGAGTTTTGCAATTGACTTCTTATTAGGATTCATGGAAATTTGCAAACTTTGTATATATATGAGTTAAATATATTGACTAGATTACTAGCAACAAGTACATTAATTTTACATGCATTTTTGTGTTCCCACTTCCCAGGATCAACTCACGCTTTAGATAGAGAATTAATCATGCATGCTAATTAACACTTTTATTTTTGTTTGCTTGAAGCATAATCCTCTATAGATTTCTTGCTCCTCAACCATTTCTATGAAGCCACTAACTGCGTGAAAAAGAAATAAAAAATAAAAAATAAAGGCATGTATACAAGGGTAACATTAACCCCCCCCCCCCCCCCCCCACAAAAAAACCACCCCCCCCCCACACACCCCCCCCCCCCCCCCCCAATGGTGAGGTTGGTTTTTTTTTTTTTTTGGGTGGGGTTGGAGGGGGAGAGGAGAGTGAGAGAGATGGGGCTTTTTTTTCGAAATGGGCAGCCCGATTTTTTTGGGGAGGAAAAAAGAGATAGATAAGGGTGAGGAGAGGATCTCAATCCAACATTAACAATTTAGCATAATGATCGAGGAACCCTAGTACCCCACAAGAGAAAAACCTGCTAGCTATATATTTATATAAATCAGCATTAAAACGACATGAATCAAAGAGCTTTTGCGGGAAACATGAAGCCCCTACTATATATGTTAATTATAAAACTAATCAAATCATAATTAGGAGGTCGTGCACTCGTGCGTCATCTTTGTTTACTTGTTAGACTACAGAGATTATGGATGGTACCGATGCTAGTTGACTATGTGTGCATGGTTTTGATCTTAGCAATTGTTGTTTCTCTTAGGATTCCATTTGCCGAGAGAGTCTTCGGTGCACGGCCTGCAAATGCACGACGCGATCCGAGCCGTTTGAATTGGGTTAGAAAAATAAGTTTTTTTTTTAACATTTGGATGGCTCAGATCGTGTCGTGCATTTGCACGCCGTGCACCGAAGAATTTTCGTCCATTTGCCTATACATCGTTCATCTAAGAATTCTTATCTCTAGAACGGAGCTGAACTGCTTAAGAAACTTAATTGCAGGATCTAATTAAAAATCAGTTCATCAAAAGTCTACATTCCTGATCGTGGTAAGAGCTTAATTGGATGATTAATTTGTGAAAGTGTAGCTACTAACTAGAATGACTATCAATTAAACAATGTTAACTAATAAATTTAAGCTTGAAATCTTCAATCATGCATGCACGTACCATAAACTTACAACTAGCTAGTTTGGATGCATATATACCCCTATTTTCCTATCTACACAGGTTATACATGATGCTGGATCACCGTTTCCATGCATGATTCAATGATTCATGTATGCCTCTTCCTGTCCATGACAATTTAACTGACTGGTTCTTAATCTCAACTAATTCAATTTTCATGTTAGTTTTGTCCCACTACGTACGTACTGCAAGTAGCCAAGTACTAATTAAGTTGGAACATCATGATCGATTCACAATTTTATTACCAGCTCAACCTGTTATAAACTTATAATACATGAAACTCTGGTACTTGTTTTTTTCCCAACTTAGACATGCAACCCCTAATTCTATAGCCTCACTCCTCTGAAAATGATAACTTGAGTGCTGCTGCATATAAAACTTTATCTACTTTTTCAAAGATATATGGTGACAATAGAACCAAGTAATTAGTTTAATATACATATTGGGCGATTGATGGGTGGTTTAATTTGTTTCCAATGGGTTGTTCTTGATTGGTGCACATATAATACATTTAAAAATAGCTAGAAATAAATGAGCGGTTCTTTGAGAATCATCCATTAACAATTTTGTCAAGATATTCGTTGATATATAATTATATCGTTTGATATTGAAAGTTTGAAACAACCAAAGTATTCGTGGAATCATTTTCAAAATTCCTTCAATTTTTTTAGTTGGCTGGAAATTACATCTATATATGCAGATGTTTTGTGCTTTCATTAAGTTTCCTCTAACAAATGTGGCTAAGTTATCAACATCCTTTACATTTACGGAAGTGTTTAACCTTTCCGATTCGCCAGCATTTATAAGTTTGTTGACTGCTTAAAAGGATTTGATCATAAATATATTATGGGTCTCCAATAGACACAAAGTTGTGCTTGATTGTTTCACATTATCTTCGACAAGCCCAATTGGCCAATAGTACCAATTCATTCAATCGACGAGGATCATAACCAGAGACTTTCCTTGTACTTGGAGCTCAATCACTAAGGCCCTATTTCTGCAATCAGTGTACGTAGCCTACATTAAACTGCTCGATCATTCAACACTTTCTGGATACTTTCAAGTTTCAACAAACCAATTGTGGTGTATGTAGGATGAATTGCATGTTTGACATAATATATAACAAACAAGCTGTGAACTCTCAAGCTAATCCTTTAGTTTTAGCCAGCAAAACCTAAATATATAACATATGGCTAGCTGCTCTTAGCTAACTAATACTAGCTACCAACAATCAACATGAAAATTGAAAAATATGGTACATGTGTTAGATCGATGCACATACATCTTCTTCCACTTGCTACTCAAAGTTATCCTACACTTTTGTGTATCAATTTTGTCGGTGTTTAAAAATAATAAAATATTAACTTTGGAGTGCAGAATAACTTTCTAAGAGTGTCAATTATAACTCCAATAATAAAATTGTGTTATTTCCTATCTAGACTAAAGACTCGAGGACATGTACTATGTGGTTACGCGTGATACAAATTATTGTCTATTTAGGCATGGTATTGCAATGTGTTATGTAATCTTTAGGGGCCAATCTAGTTGAATAACGTACTGCACAGTTACTTGGTCATGCAGCCTTTGGGACAATAGCGCCAAAATAAATTCCAAGATTTTTTTGCTCACTTATCCTCCAAAAGTCAAAAACTTCACAACTATCTTCAAAGTTATCTCCAACTCCAAGCTTCAATGACATTTGCAAATCCTGCATTCAAATTCATGTTCACTAACTGAACCCAATTGCCATGGCATTTTCTCCAACTCCCATCTCTGCACTTTCTTCCACAAACCCTACACTGCCCAAAAGGCCTTCTTCACCTTTTACTACTGCAAACCCAAAAGGCATACCCAAAGACCTCTACTTTAACCATGATGGTTCAGCAACAAAGAAGCTTCTGGTAAGTGGTTAATCTGGCCCTAATTTGAAAGCCCACAAGTGGGTTTTGCTTGACATTATATTTGATTGGGTTGGTTAATTGGGTGGTTCAGGCAGGGGTGAGCATTGTGGCAGAGCTGGTTGGGGTTACATTGGGTCCAAAGGGAAGGAATGTAGTGCTGCAGAATAAGTATGGACCGCCCAAGATTGTCAATGATGGTGAAACTGTTCTCAAAGAGGTATTGTTATACAGCTTGATTCTAGGTTTGATTAGCAATTTGGGTTTAGGGATTTAAGCATTTACATACAATATGGCTGCCCATATATATAGGTAGCTGTGTGTCAAATTTCTAAATTTGAGTTCTTTTTTGTTACTGACCAACTGTTTCTAGTTTCTTATTAGTTGCTCATCAATCACTATCTGAACTGCATTTTCTCCTAATATTCTCCAGCCTGTTTACTGATATAGCCCAAATAGAAACTGTTGCTACATAATGAAATGTTGTTAGTTTATTCATGAGTAGCTTAAAATGACTGGTCAGTGAGAAATTTTACAAGTGGTTCATTAAGAATTTAGTCAGTAACATTATTAAGAGAAGAACATGTGTTTCCTCACTTACAACTTTCTTTCTTCTCTAATTTGAGTACTATTTAAACTGGGCATTTTGTTTTCCCCTTCATAAGATCGAATTGGAAGACGCTGTGGAGAATGTTGGAGTTAAACTGGTGAGGCAAGCCGGTGCAAAAACAAATGACCTGGCTGGAGATGGTTCCACTACAGCTGTAATTCTTGCTCATGGTTTAATTACTGAAGGTGTGAAGGTATGGAATAATGAATGTGATATTCCCATCCATATCTTGTCTATTGAACTCAAAGATATAGAGTACTTGTTGTGATGGTTAAGGATCCTAGCTAGATTAGTGTTATAATTAAGGGTTTCTGCTAAATACTAGGCACTGCTTAATTAGATGTCTATATATATTAATTAGTTAACATGTAGCGTGGCAGGATTCCAATACAACTATACAACACAGGCTTTTGACTTCTGATAGATCTGAGCTAATTTGTGTCTGTTCATAATTTAATTTCTATTAGCATACAGAGGCTTATCTTGTAGATTGTGAAGTGGTGTTTTTTTTTCGGTCAAAATTTAATTCGAACTCAGGAACTCAGTAACACTGTGACTAGTTTTCTTCATTGTTCAACATGTCTCCTACTTGATTTGAATTGATCAGTGTTCTACTAAGCTATGGATACTAAGCTATGGAAACTTCTGGTATTACACATAAACTTTCTTCTAGGTTACTGCAGCTGGCATGAATCCCATTCAAATTGCTCGTGGGATCGAGAAGACTGCAGTGGCCCTCGTTTCTGAACTCAAATTGATGTCCAGAGAGGTAACTGAGTTTTTTTTTTCTAATTTTTTGGAAGATTTGATACCTTTAGAGATCTTGAGTCTTGACATCATTGACAATCAAAAAATAAATAGAAAATAGAGATAACATACTATATTAGGCTGTAAAGAACATTTTATGCTTAATTCAGCAACCAGCCTACCACATATTTTACTATGCAGATTGAGGATCATGAGCTTGCAGATGTTGCTGCAGTTAGTGCAGGAAATGATTATACAGTGGGGAACATGATTTACGATGCTCTTTGTCAAGTAGGAAAGAAGGGTGTGGTTACTATTGAAAAAGGGAAGTCCACAGAGAACAGTCTACAAATTGTAGAAGGAATGCAGTTTGATCGTGGATACTTATCTCCTTACTTTGTCACTGATCGTCAAAAAATGATAGTGGAGTTTCAAGATTGTAAGGTAATAACTGTAGGTTATTACAGGCTGACATGTCTTCCTATGAAGTAATTAGAAGTCATGAAATTCTTTGGTTGCAGTTACTTTTGGTTGACAAGAAAATTACACACCCAGAGGAACTGTTTAAGATATTGGACAATGCAGTGAAAGAGAAGTATCCGATTGTGATAGTTGCCGAGGGGATTGAGCAGCAAGCTTTAACTCCAGTAATAAGAAACAAGCTCAGAGGTGCACTGAAGGCAGTCGCCATTAAGGCTCCTGCCTTCGGGGAGCGCAAAAGCCACTACTTAGACGACATTGCCATTTTGACTGGAGGTAGTAGGTTAAACAGAAAATCATATTTTCCTTTTATTCTCTAGACCTTCTAATAACTGTTCATTACATTTCTTAAAAATATTCATATATTGTGTTTCATTACTTTGCAGCAACAGTAGTAAGAGATGAGATGGGAATTATTTTACACAAGGCTGGCACAGAGGTATTGGGAACTGCTACTAAGGTTGTGATAACCAAGGACTCTACGCTGATAATTACCGATGGAAGCACTCGAGAAGCTGTTGACAAGAGGGTTTCTCAGATACAAAAGCTTGTTGAGGTACATTGAACATACATCATGCCTCTTCTTTATTTCCTAAGTGTAGAAGGAGTTATACATATTGTTAGAGTTCTCTCGTAAGTACTAGTGCATGTACAACATAACTAGTTCTTGTTTTTCAGAACACTGAGGAAGAATTTCAAAAGAAGATATTAAACGAAAGAATAGGAAGATTATCAGGGGGGATAGCTATTCTTCAGGTAACCAAAAGTTTATTGCACCTCAGCATCTTTATAAACTGAATGTGTAAAGACTGACTTTCTTTGAAGCTGATGCAATATGATTCCTCTAATCCATTCATAGGTAGGAGCCCAAACACAAGTTGAGTTGAAGGATAAACAACTTAGAATTGAAGATGCTTTGAATGCAACCAAGGTAGTTTCTTCCTGTTCTTGTTTTTATAAGAATTTGAATGTGAATCGCTAATGCCTCTAACTTGGCATATAATAAAGGCAGCAATTGAGGAAGGTGTTGTAGTTGGCGGTGGCTGTTGCCTTTTGAGGCTCTCTAAGAAGGTGGATGTCATTAAAGAACTGCTGGATAATGAAGAACAGAAGGTTCCATTCGTCTCTAGCTCATTTAAAGTTGTGCATATGTTCAAATACTTCAATTCAGCGGCAGAATTTTGATCAAACATATATCACTACAGTTTGCATAAGCATGTTCTAGTTCTCACAACCATTGATCTTGCATCTACCTGTGCGCAGATTGGAGCGGAAATCTTCAAGAGAGCTTTAAGCTATCCTGCAAAACTGATAGCTAAAAATGCAGGTGTAAATGGCAAGTTTGTAGTACAGAAGGTCTCTGCATATTAATGATCTTCTTAAAATGTAATTGTAAAAATAATGCATTTCACGCTTTAGAGACGGATATATATCTTGAATCAAATTATCTGCCTTGTTGAGACTTGTCAAGTTTTGCAGATTCTATCAAATGATGATATGGGGTACGGATATAACGCTGCAAGAGACTGTTATGAGGACCTAATGAAAGCTGGGATTATGGATCCATCAAAGGTACACCCTTTTTTATTTATTATTTTTTATTAAAACTAATAGTTTCAAAAGACAAGTGCACTAGTTAATATGGATATGAGGAATGTCAGCTCATGCATGTTAAAGCTGCTATCAAAACTTGGACAGGTTGTTAGATGTTGTTTGGAGCATGCAGCATCAGTGGCGAAAACTTTTCTGTTGTCTGATGCTGTTGTCGTCGACATTAAGGAACTAAATCCCATCTCAAGAAGAATGCCGAGGCGGAAGCCAATGCCACCACCCCTGCCGCCAATGCCACCCATGCCGCCAATGCCACCAATGTCGATGCCAACCTCAGGTAATTCACGGTTTCTTTCTCTGGTTTTCGTGCTGCTCTTTGATACATTGTGGTTGTTCAAGTGATGGATAATGAATTCAACTCTCTAATAATTCAGGTGCTCGACCATTTGGCTCCAAGTATGGCAGATGAAACTCGATGACCATACTGAATCATCCCTGATTTCCATCTATCTCTTCTGACCAACGTTGAAGGGGGGTGAAAAACCATATAGCTCCTTCAGATCAAGCGCATGGTTTTCAAGAGTACATCAACTAAAGTACTAAACCTTTGTTTTGGGCAAAGAATTCTACTACTCAAAATGGGAATGCGGCAAGAAAAAGCCTTTGCCACTGTCAATAGGATTTCTTTTTGTCCACAATGTAACTAATTATATATATATATAGCACAAAGCCCCAATGCCCCTTGCCTGAGGAACAAGACTGACATGTTAATACTTAATAGGAATGATTTCTTGTCCATAGTCAAATTTCTCATTATTGACATGCTAATCATTGAGAGGTTTTAAGACTCCCAATGATCATTGGAGAATCTGTTTTGATACATGTCCCAAGAAGATGTGGTGTCATCAACTGGCACCTCTTTTTAGGTTTCATCAACCCAGATTCATAACAAATTTCCAGTTTTGCCCAAATACACACCAAAGCTCTGAAATACAGACTAGTGTGACTCCACACCCCATATTTCAAGGGGCAGCAGGGCACGTGTCAAGAGAATCACAACGTCACACCCTCCCAAAAAGTGAGAATCCCAAACCCCAAAATGTCTCTTCCTTGGGTTTGTTCTTTCCCCTGTTCTCAACTTCTCATCTCAGCCTTGTACAAACGTAAGCTTCATTTCCTTCTCTTACGAGCTTAGATTAGAAAAACAAAAACAAAAAAAACCCAATTCAGTTTTGTCTGAAAACGATTCACAGAACTAAAATTCAAGATGATGTTGATGATGGGTTTGAGCATCCAGGGCATTTTGGATTTGGCGGTGGCAGGTGTTTCTCTGGTGATTGGTTTGGGCATCTTCGCTTTCATTGCTTCTGTTCTTTGCTCCGCTGCTTTTTTGTACAGCGCCAAGGACGCATCTTAAGGTAAGTTTGTCCCAATTCAGATTCAACACAACTTCAATCATGTTTTGGGCCCCTATGAATTTCCTTCAATTTCAGTAATCTTTTAGTCTAATCAAGATGAAACCTTTTGTTTGGTTGATGATTCAAGGTCAACCCTTTTTTTCTCATCTACATGGTTGATGTACTTTTGACACCTTTTACCTGTATTATTTATATTGCAGGACTGACATGCTTGGTAATAAGCTGTGATTCAACTGCAGCTCTAACTGGTTTTGAAAGATGGGTTTTGTCCATGTTGTATCACTTGTATCCATACATTGCGACTATAAGGGGTATGAATAAGTATTTTTGTTTGATTCAATAAAACTTACCCCGTGTGGGGATTTACCACTTGAGAATATGAAGGTTTTAGACTCACAACTGAGTGAGGAAGTAATGATATGAATGAGCTTCACACTGTTTTTGAGTGCTAAACAAGCAATAATCTTTACATTCCAGAGCTCATATTGTGCAATATCAATCTCCTATATACTAATTTTGTGCTTGATACAAAGTTACAAACAAAAAAGATGAACTTTTTTGCAATAAATCCATCAAGAAACAGCAGAGTGGGTTAGGCATCATTTCTGCTTCTTGGGCTTTCTGGAATACACCATTCCGCGGATCCCATCCGGGTCGGCCACAAAGCCCAAGGGCCTGTAGAACCCGAGAACCCGGGGCTCCGAATACAAAGCGATATTCCCAATGCCTTTGTCCACGAGCTCCTCCACCAGCCTCTCCATCACGGCCCTCCCCAACCCGATCCCCTGAAAGGAGGGGTCCACCACCACGTCCCATATGATCGCGTTGAACACGCCGTCGCCGGTGGCTCTGGCGAACGCCACCGGCCGCTTCGTCTTGGCGTACTCCATCCAGAGCAGCGAGTCCGTGTGCTCCAGCGCGATCCGGATCTTCTCCGGGTCCCGCTTCGGGAACCCGACCGCCACGAAGACCTTGTTGAGGTGGTCCAGGTTCAGGTCCGCGATTGTGCGGTGGAGGAGGAAGCCGCGGGAGTCGAGGTCCTGGTCGGAGATCGAGTACTTGTTGGTTGGAGAATGCCAGGAAACGGCGACGTTTTGAGGCGGAGCGGCCGCGGCGGCGGATGATGTGAGGCGGAGAGAAGGGAGCGGAGCGGAGATTGTGCCACGTAGAAGCATCTTTGGAAGCGAGAGAAGAAGAGAGGTGATGAGTCGATGATGATGATGACACCATGACTGACACTGCCATTGTTTGTATGTTATTGCAGTGCTAGAGAGGTGTGGTTGTGAATAACTGTTGGAAGATAATGATAGTTCAGCGCAAAACGACGTCGTGTTGCTCGCAGTGGTTTTCTTTCTTTTTTTCCTCTTGTTTTGGTGACACCGTAATTTTCGACTCTCCGGTACATTTTGATCGGAGTCGGCTAAGCATTAAGTCGTTTAATTCATGCGAATGATCAAAATCGAAAATGTAACCATCATCTTAAAAACACATAGGACCAAAATGTTTGGTTTTGGCACGAATTTTTCTAATCTTGTGTAAAATCAGTGGGAAGCTCTCTCCGTCATGTTTTAGCCAACTCGAGCTAAAAACCAAATTCGTGCATGTAGTGGGTTTTTTTTATGGAATTTTCTTGTTTGGCCTCACTCGTCTTTGTTGAGCCTATTTGGCCCTTAACAGAAAATAAGGTATTACAGAGAAGCAAATGCCAATACTAGTATATACTACTCATCCTACAGCTAGCTTCTCATCAAAGCTGGCAACTGGCAAGTGAAAACAAACTACAGTACCGTACCGCTTATATATAGCATATGAAACACATTCAAACCAGCTAATAATTAACTAGCACAACGTACCAACCTTAATTCCCAGTTAATGGAATCATGCACAGATAGACCATGTAAAGAATTTCAAGTTGCTTAATTTATAACATATATATATGGCAGGGAATTAAGTTCATCGATCATCTTACCTGAAATTGTTCAAATGTGACTAGCAGCACTATCTGCCTTGTGCAGCAATATTTCCTTCTCATTTTTCTCTGCTTTGATCCTTGTAATTTCATCTCTCTCTTTTTTCTTCTTCTTTGTGCTGTGTTTCTTGCCATGATTCCCTTCCTTATCTGCATACCTTAGACGATTTGCGGCGCGACTTCTCTCATGGGGACTAATTGGGCGGGAGGAGGCATCTGAAGCCATGGAATCATCACTCTCTTCTTCTTCTTCGTTTTCTTCGTTGTCGTGGTGGTGCTCAAGACTTGCCTTATTTCCTTTGGTTCTAACACTACTGGAATCAACATCATCTCTTTCACCATGAATGGGGGAGCCAATGTACATTGTCCACCCAGACTCACCAGTGCTGCCACTCCACTTGTCATCATCAGCACCAACTCGAACAACATGGGAAGACTCCATTGCTGTAGCTCTAAATGAGAACAAAGTAATGTTTCTAATCAAGCTGATCCAAATCTCTTAGACCGATCGATGATGAAATGAAACGCATGTATATCTGTCTCCTCAGAAGCAGTACCTTTCTCACAGAAGAGGACAAAGGAGCCCATCTGAGTGTTACAGTGCTTTTGAAAGCCCTCATTATTGAAATGCCAGGAGGCCCAGGAAGCAAGTCACCATAACTTGAATCACTACAGGACAAAGCTGATGGTGGTAAAAAGAGATTCTACCTCGGCAAAGCTAGGATAATGGAGTGTATACAACTTTGCATGAAATGGCTTTACCACCATTCACCATAAAAATACAATCTTTACTTCTCTGTGTTGTCTGTAACAGATGGAGGAGGGACCTGTGTTTAATAGGGGAGCATGTTAATGGTTCAGCGCTTCATCATCAAGATTCAAAAGAGAGGGCAGCCTTTTCCATTACACTGTGTTTCTTTTGGGGTGAATTCCAACAGATTGGAGAGGATGAGCTAGGTGGGTGAAATTAAAGGTCATTAATTCTCCTTCCATTTTGTTCTTAATTGCTACTGCACTCTGTTTTTAATTTCTCCAACAACCAAGTCTTACTTTTGTCTTTTCTAGCAACTTATTGCATATATTGCACAGGCAATAAACATCATACATATATATCAGATATTCAGATGCATACATACAACTTTTGACTTGAGAATTAATTCATGTAAAAGTCTTCTTCCACTAATCTGCAGAGTTCACCTGCCTTTGGCAATTCATCATAATAAGTTGGCAACATGTTGTGGATTGAAAAGGACTGAAGAGAAGGAGGAGGGAAAAGGTGGACGTAGTACTAATTTGTGGTCTAAATTGATTCATTCCCACATTCTGTGTGACCATTGACTATCAACTCGATCATTGAGGGTTCTTGCACAACTCGATCAACAGGCCGGTCTAACTTCGCCTACAAGTTGGAAGGGTTCGAAAACTGATATTAGTAACCAGGAAAATAGTTCAATAATTGACAGAATATCAGTTGTTGAGGCATCCGACTTGCTGTGAGGTAATGATAAAGCCAAAACCACAATAAATTCAGGCAACTTTTATTAGTGAGCCCATTTTCCCCATACATATTGCATCACAAAATCTAAAGCTTTCACAATCACAACATCTTAAAAGCTTTCACAATCGCATAATAATAATGCCCCAAGCGAATATCGATCATAAATTCCAGGGAACCCAGCCCACTGCCACGTGGCGTCCACAGGGGCAGTTTCGTCAATCCACAAATGTTCGAAGCGAAAACCAAAAGGGCGATTATAAAAAGGGTATTGATCTTCGTCATCAGCCAATCAAAAGTCGAGAATTGTTGGGTCTCTTCCAACTTATGAACAGAAGTCTCTGCGAAACCGACCTGAATGTCTCTGCTGCTGCTTCTGAATCTGAACCAAAGCTAGCGACTTTGATCGTTTTCCGGGGAATCTTGGATCGGAGGAAGTGAAATCGGAGATGGGTTTGACTGAATACTTGAGGTCTATCGATTGGGAGCAAGAAGCCTACCCGTCCTATGAAGACTTGGCAGTTCTTCCTATTTTGGTTCTGTTCTTCCCCACTGTTCGTTTTTTTCTTGACAAGTTCGTCTTTGAGGTACTGTGCAGCTCTACTTTCCGTTTCTTCTAGTTTTAGGACTTTTGTTTATTCAGATTATTAGATCGTTTTGATTCGTTTTACTGACCCATTTGGGCAATGCGCTCTTATTTAATGGCTTGTGTTTTGGCCTGTACGATGAGTTATGGATACCAAATTGGTACTTTTTATGTCTTGTGAAGAGCTTGACTGGTATAAGATCAATAAATGTAGAGCTTGACTGGTACACAATCAAAAGCTTTTTTTTATTTACCCGAATAAAAGTAAAACCTTTTTTTAACACTCTTTTGCTTACCCAATAAAAGTTTTGACTTTCAGATGCAGCGACTGTTTGACTGGTATCACGTTAATTTTTCTTTAGATATTTTCCTGCTAAGCTCTGATGATGTCGAGACTGAATATCAGTTTTAGCTATGTGTGCTTTTTGAGATTTATATATAAGTTAGTAAAGATGGGGGTATTAGCCAAGATCAGAACCCAATTCATTACGAAATGATCAAACAGCAGAGAACTCACCTTCTGCAAACTCTTAGCTGTATTACAGTTGTAACAGAAGGTGGAAAGATCTTAGAAGCATTTAGTCTTTGGCGCCAAGAGTTATAAATATAGCCGAGTATTTATAATATTATTCATAACCATTAATACAGAAATCATATTTTCCACAGAGGGAACGAGCTATTTGTGGGGAGAATAGGTAGAGTGGAGTGGTTTGTTCTAAGATAATGTTACATAGTTTAGGACAGGTAGCCTCATTAGTTTGTATTCATTACTTATCTTCTACTTTGATGTATATTCTTTTATCAAGAAATCTGATTGTGACTGCTTTTCTAGTTTTCTTTCTCTTGAGGTCTTCATTAGGTTAGTCTAAGTTGTGAAATTACATATTGCAGAAATTGGGGAGACGGTTAATTTTTGGAAAGGGGTATCGGCTGCCGGATGTTCAAACTGATGATCAAAAGAAGAAGATTAGAAAATTCAAGGAGTCGGCATGGAAGTGCGTATACTTTCTTTCAGCAGAGTTTCTGGCTCTTTCTGTTACTTATGATGAGCCTTGGTTTACTAATACAAAGTGCTTTTGGGTAGGGCCAGGAAATCAGGTCTGGCCTGACCAGAAGACAAAGTAAGATTTTAATTTTATATACGAATGATATGTACAATTTTTGTTTGTTTACTTCAGGCATTCACATCTGATGGGTTTGACACTATTGTACTGAGTCATAGTTTGAATAATATTTTAAAATCTGAGGTTTATCGACTTCTTCTGAATTTCAGGTTGAAATTGAAGGGGGTATATATGTATTGTGCTGGATTTTACACATACTCCATATTTGCTTTGATTTTCTGGGAAACAAGGCGTTCCGACTTTGGAGTTTCAATGGGCCATCATGTAGCAACTGTCATTCTCATTGTGCTGTCTTACATTTTCAGGTATGTTCTGATGGAGTGAGTTTGTAGCTTTCTCATGTTCTTTTTGTCACAAAACCAAGCCAGCAAGAATCTATGTACCAAAGGTATGAGGGATGGCTTATTTGAAGTCATAACTTATTAGGTGTTTCATCCCTCAGTGCATCTAATACTTTAAGTTTGAGATATGATGGTTTGTTTATGATTAGTATCTGTATCTTGCAGGTTTGCTCGTGTAGGTTCAGTTGTTTTAGCTCTTCATGATGCCAGTGATGTGTTTCTGGAGGTAGGGAAGATGTCCAAATACAGTGGTGCTGAAAGGACTGCTAGCTTGTCATTTATTCTTTTTGTATTGTCTTGGATCATACTGCGTCTCATTTACTATCCATTCTGGATCCTTTGGAGCACAAGGTTTGTCAGTTAGTGCTTAACTTACACTAAACTTGTTTACATTTCATCCAGGTCATAATCACTTGACCAATGTGAATATAAAAGAGACATTTATCTTTCAAATTCTTGTTTGAAGAACTCAACCCATAGTGGTGTTACAATGAAGTACTGGTCTCCATGATGTTGTTTCTATGTTTTTTGAATAGTGGTATCATACTCCAGAAAATGCTGCATTAGAAACTTTCCATGCATGCTTAGTGACGATAGTGTTTTATTCCTCCAAAATTTGTATGGCTCAAAGTTTCTTCAAAAGAGAACATCAGTGTTCTGACGTTGTTTGTGCTTAGAAGAATTTATGAAGGGTGATAAAATCATATGTCATAAGCAGTTATAAATTCCTTTAGATAGAGACAGCTGTATATTGCTACACGTCACTTCATATAAGAAAGAAGTATAAATTGAAACGAACTATTGAAGTTTTACTTTAAACTCAATATTTATTTGCCCGTCTTGTTCTGATTTTTGGTTGCTTCTCTCTTTCTGGCAGCTATGAAGTTATACTGACATTGGACAAGGAAAAGCACGCCGTAGCTGGACCAATATATTACTATGTGTTCAATACTCTTCTATATTGCTTGCTTGTTCTTCACATTTACTGGTGGGTGTTGATGTACCGGATGCTTGTCAAACAAATTCAAGCAAGAGGCCAGCTTAGTGATGATGTTCGGTCAGGTGAGTGGCATGTTTCCACACTGGTTTTCTAGTGTACAGATGCTCATAATTTCATCATCATAAAATTTGAATTGACAGTTTACTTCCAGTGGAAAAAAATATTGACTAATGCACACACTGAAGGGGAATTAGAGTGAGCTAATATTTTGACTACTGCTTTATTTTGGTGGCTGAGGCAGCAAGGGGTCGTCTTTTCTGAACCACTAAATAGTACATGTTTTTAATGAAAACTAGTACAAAGTTTGATTATTGAGTTCCGAATGTTTTTGTACTGTATCAGTCTTGAGTTTTTATTTTAACATTGGATTATATCATTTTCTTTTCTTGAATGACACAGTGAAAATACTGAAAACTGGTTGTCGTATGGATTTTGGCTTTCTGAGCAAATGCATTAAAATTTGTTTTGCTAAGGCTATGATTTTCCTTTGTGTGTCTTGTATTATGCATCCTCTTATAATGTAGCCTGATGTTTGCTCTATCGTTCTTTCGTATGCAGATTCTGAAGGTGAAGATGAGCATGAAGATTGACCGGGATATAGAATTTTAAAGCCAGTGTAACGTTACCTCAAGCAAATGAGTTCGCAAATATTGAGGAATTTATTGGGTTTCCCCAAAAAAGAAACCACAATCTGTCACCAAGATAGAAGAATAATCACAGCTCACAAGTTGTGGTTTCAGCTGGAGTCACCAAGATCGTCTTTTTCTTGTATTATAAACATTTGAGGCTGCTGCTGTTTCCAAATTTACGTAAACGATGCGTCCTCAAATGCTTTCTTTTCACTATTTCCCTTGCTAATTGGACTGAGAAAAGCTGTTTCATGAGATTTGAATCCTGCAGTTGAGGAACATCTCACATTTGATGTATTCATTCTTTTGATAGTGAAAAGATTTTGGTCCACTGTTGATTGAAATGCATAGAAATAGCAAAAGGGTGGAGAAGTTTTATTCATGCCCTAAATTGCTAGATCATGATAATTGTGCACTTTTCAGTTCAGCTGTTGGATTTTGTGAATCCATTGGATGGTTTCTTCTCCCAAAAGAAAGAGGGAAAAAAAACAAAAACAAAACGACGTCGTCCCCTTCTAAGCATCCCAAAACTATAAACCGTAAATTCAGTAGGACTTGTGTTCCTTACTCCTTCATCACTTGTGCTCTCTCAATTCCTAGGGTTTCTGCTAATTTGCGCCAGCAATGGAAGATGTGCTCACAGAGAATCCGCCACCGTCTCGGTTCTTCCAGGAAGATCTGAACAACTTCACACCTCCGTCACCGCCCATTCCCTCTCCTTTTGTCTTGTTCTCAAACTCCGGCGAGGTGGTTGATCTTCCCCTTCGCCCCTCTCTCCTCATCATAGCCGTATCCTCTCCGTCCGTCCATGTCTTCCACAGCGTCTCCTCCAAAACCCTAATCGGAACCCTAATCCTCCCCGAGACCACCTTCGCCGGAAACTCGATCGAGCCCTCTCTCAAGGACAAGTCCTGCAACATCTACTCCCTCGACGGCAAGAACCAGACCCTCCTCGTCTCGTTCCAGTGCCCTATCGCCGCCGAGCGGTGCCACGCCGTCGCCAAGTTGCTGATTTCGCAACAGATCGTTCCCCAGCGGGTTCTGATTCTGGATTCGGTTCAGAACCGCAACTTTCGGGGCAAGCTATCGCGGGATGAGGCGTTGGCTTTCAAGCTCGAAACGACGTCGGAGAGGAAATCCCCGTCTTTGCTCAAAGGTTTGAACTTGGAGTATTTGCCTTCGGCGAGTGTTGTAGATGGCTTGGGTGCTGCTCTGTTGGCCAAGTGTGAAATCAACAAGACCAAGGCTGTGCTTTGTGTCACCTGGCCTGAGTTTGGTGCTGCTGTGTTGTCCCTAATCAAGTCCAGGGTTTTGCCTGCTCTGGATTTGGGTTTGAGCTTAAACTCTGATGCTGATGAATATGGATTTCTACGCCTAGATAAGGACCCTTTTGATTCTGATTTGTATTCCTGATGTTAAAGCATGCTTTTTCGGGCCTAATATCATGTTGAATGCTTGAAAATTTCGTCTACTTTCTTTGTCTTAATGCTGAATTGTGGCTTCGATTTGGGTTTAAGTTGCATTTCTAATCTGCTGTGGCTTGCGTGACTTAGCTAGTAATGTGTAATGGCAATTGTCAATTTCAAACTGAAAGCTAAAGCCTGCTTGTTATGTTTAGTTACATTACCAAACATGCTACAATGAAACAAGAAACCAGCACCACTATGCAGCAAGTAGTGATCAGGGAGTGGAGGTGCATAGGCATGAACCCCTTTCGTGTTCGTGTCAGGCACAGCCAGATATTTGGCAGCAATTCTTAGCTTACAGATGGTTCGTCGGAGCTGCATTGTGCTTTGTTTGAAACCAAGGTGACATATCGAGTGCAAGCATGAGCCTTCATGAGTCATGATGCTATTCTAGTGTGGCTTATATTCTGGATGGACCTCCATACTGTCCCAATTTTCAGTCTGAAAATGACATGTTTCCTTAGATGTGAACTCATTATTGTCGATTCCTATGTAAGATTTTCTCGCATAGAAAAGCAATCAAGAATATGCAGCATTCTTGTTTGTAAAGAAAAGTGACTGCGCATACTGCGCCAGACGAAATGGGTTTCAATTTTCTCAACCAAAACTTTATTACAAGAAATCTATAATCAAGATTACCCTTCAGCCATTCTGTTCAAATTGGATGGGACGACCATCCAACCAACTGAGTCCGAGCCAAATAACAATGAGACAAATGATTAAGCATCACAATTGAACTTTTCGTACAACGCTAGATTACTATATAGGACCCTTTGCACCTTTTCTTGAAGATAGTGTCTTCCAGGAAGCGTCGACAGGGTTTGATTTACTGTTAACATGAAGCAGAGGAGAAAGTGAAGCTTCTAAAGGTTGAAGGGGTTAACATTAGTTGTTATTAGCTTTTGTTTGGTGGCTAGCCTAGTCTTGTAAGGAGTATTATACAACGGAAATTGGGAAAGCACACTTTTTTTAACTCTCGTGTGCTATTGGGAACTCCTGGTTTGGGAAAACCCACCAACCAGGCCAATATTAGTTGCATCTTCTATTGACTAGAGACTTCTTCGTTCCAAATACTCAAAGTACCAAGTAAAATCTCATCTCACTTCTTCCCTTATATATTTCTCACATTCCCAACCATCTTTCCCACTCTATCTTTTCAATTGTTACAAGAAAACCATAACAGCAAAAATGGCACCTTCCCTTTGTTTTGGACCCTTCAGACTCCATTTCATGCTTTTAGTTTTCTCCATGTTGAACACCAGTTTACTTGCAAGTGACCCTCCTTTAACATTGGACTACTATGCATCTACTTGTCCCACTTTATTCGAGATTGTAAAGAAAGAAATGGAGTGTGAATTTCTGTCGGATCCTCGCAATGCCGCCTTGATAGTCCGGTTACACTTCCATGACTGCTTCGTTCAGGTCCAAGTTTCATTCATTAACTTGTTACTTAGCTATAGTTTCAAGTTGCTGCTGTAGTCTTGTTACTTACTGTTGTAGAGTTGCATGAAATTTATGGAAGCAGGGATGTGATGGGTCAGTTTTGCTAGACGATACGTTCTCACTAAAAGGAGAGAAGAAAGCTTCAACCAACATAAACTCTTTAGACGGTTTCCGGATTATTGACAGAATAAAGAACAATCTTGAATCGGAGTGTCCTGGAACTGTCTCTTGCGCCGATATTCTCACTATTGCAGCAAGAGATGCTGTGATTCTGGTACTAAGAATAGTATCATCATCACAAAAAATTAATTGCAAAGTTGTTTTCAATTACTTTCTACCCTTGTTAATTGTTTTCTCTTTGCAGGTTGGTGGACCTTACTGGGATGTTCCTCTAGGAAGAAAGGACTCTATAACTGCTAGCCCTGAACTTGCAGAAACTAACCTTCCTGCTGCAAATGAAGGCCTTCTGTCTATTATTTCCAAATTTCTTTACCAAGGTCTTTCGGTCACAGATATGGTAGCTCTCTCAGGTACTTGAGATTATAATGGAATTCATGTTTATACTACAGCTACATGCAAGAATTTTTCAAGTGATTTGTTAATGATCATTTTTTGTACAATAATGTCATGATTCAGGAGCTCACACAATTGGCATGGCACGGTGTGAGAATGTTCGAGAAAGGATTTACGGTGACTTCGAATCAACTTCAGGAATCAATCCTGTTTCAGAGTCATATCTCAGCAGCTTGAAATCCACTTGCCCTATAGGTGGAGAGGACAATAACATAACAGCCATGGACTATCTCACTCCTGAACTATTTGACAATTCTTACTATCACTTACTATTGAAAGGGGAGGGACTGCTCAACTCAGACCAGGAACTCTATTCTAGCTTGATGGGCATTGAAACAAAGAAGCTTGTTCACAAGTATGCAGAGGACGCCATTGCTTTCTTCCAGCAATTCTCGGATTCGATGGTGAAGATGGGGAATATTACTAATCAGGACAGCTTTGCCACCGGAGAAGTCAGGAAAAATTGCAGATTTGTCAACACATGATGAGCTTCCCCATGAAAAGGAATTGAAACAAGTACGTTCATTTTGCAAGCCATATTTGCTGTACTACTTTATACCACCAAGTGATCACAGATTCTTACTTTCTACATGTAACTTTTCAAGGCATGAAGACCAAATTCGTAATTATAATGCAATTAATTTCCATGCTAGAAATTGCTTTGATATATCTCCATCCCTGATACAATATACTGAAACAGAATGTTTCACATTGTTTCACATTAGCCTGGACAAAGAGAAGGATCGATGCTTTTCCTTTTGCTAGTAGCTTTGGGAATTTGCCAACCATGGAAATTGGAGCCGCCCACAACCATTTGGTTATCATTTCTTTCCGCACATAACTTAATTGATAAAGTTGGAAAGCCAAAACTAAATAATAAGTCTCGCGTGACTCAATGCATGTTACACTCGCTTAACACGTGAATTTTAATAGTTATCAAATCAAATGCTCGTTGTAAGTTTATTTTGCTTATATTATTATGATTGATAATGACAAAATTAAGAAGAAACACGTACGAATTTTAATAGTTACCAAATCAAATGTACGTGTTGGTCTTTTCCGTTCAAGACTTTGATAGTTTTATGATCTCGTTTTTTTTTTAGTAAAATCAACCTTTATTCAATAATGGAAAAATTACAGAATTTCTATCTCTACTAAAAAATGCAATAGGGTTTAGGGCCTTAGGCCCAAGTGAAAGAATTGGAAAGAAATTTGCGGAGGAAGGAAAACGACTTTACTACAAATTTGGGATCGTCATCATTATCCTACACTACTACACTATCTTCACTAAAATTATTTAAAAAAAAAAAACGGATTGAATTTATGTTATTGGTCAAGTTGATCCCAAAAACACCCTTTCTTTTATTCTTTAATTCCTTATCTTCTTCCTTTTCTGTCAAAGGTTCCCTTAATTCCTTATCTTAATGGGTGTTCTTCACTTTTTTTGGGTATTCTTTATTGATATAATTTGAGACTATTTCAAGTCACCAATAGTGGGTCATAAAAGTGTTGAATCATCATAACCCTTTTGAATGGGTCAATCATCAAATGAAGAAAGAAATGAGAAAAAAACATAAATATATAGCACTTTTTGAAGGTCATGTTGCAGTTGACTAAGACTCTTACCGGCCAAATCTACAATAGTTCAATCATATATATGTCATCTTTGCTTCTTTCTAATCTTATTGGTTTAATTTACTTGTAGATATGAAATTGATCGATCTTTCTTGATTTGTGTAGGGTAGTGACTCATATTATCTCCGTATGAAAATTAAGAAAAATGAAACATAAAGGGAAAGAGAGGATAGCGATCAAGTGATTGAGTGATTAGTATCCAGACAACTTTAAAACAACAATTGGAGCAAGTCTTCAGTGGTCGTTTTGGATCGACCAGGGCCCTTTTTTCTGTCATTTTCATTCATTTTTGTTTGATTAAATATTTTTTTTGTCATTTTTATAAAAACTGAATAATGCTCCAAGAATATATAACAATTTTTCGTGATATATAATTAATATTAAATCATCGTGTAGTAAAAGCTAGAGCCAGAGTCATTGTATTTATTACTGTTTTAGGCAATTCCTACTGCTTAACATGTCCCCATTTCATATTTCTTTCATGGAAGTTGTGACTTGTGAGGCATAAACACCAAAATTAGGTGATTACAAATGACCAAATTCCATGCACTTTCCATATTCAAAAGAGAATGCCTGTGTTATTATTAGATTGATATGACATTCATCCCCTCTGGGAAATTCTTCCCGTACGTACGTTTTGGTCCTAGCTTAACTTAATTGGGAAGCCATCAAACATGGAAATAATATCTAACATTTAACATAAACCAACGAACAGAATGATGCATGTTACACTCGCATGACAGTACCTAATTCTATGCCATCGAATCATACTTTTGGTGTAGGTCTTTTCTCATCTGTTCATGGCTGTGCAAAAAGAAAAAGAAAAAATTGAAGGCTGAAATGAGTCTCGTGATTGTTAATAGTCACCGAATCAATCAAATGTTTGTTTAGGGTCTTTTCTACCCTTAGCTTGATTGTGAATGACAATAATGACCATTTTAATTACGAGTCTTGCTTGACCTAACACCTAATACATGCATGTTATGCTCGTGTAACACGTATATGTCAATATTCACTAAATCAAAAATTTGTTGGGTCTTTTGTACTTATGACTCGATTCATAGGAACATAAACAAAAAACTAAGTCATAAGTCTTTGGTGAATAAATGCATATTACACTTGTATAACACATGAATAGTTCATAGTTATTTCATTAAATGCTCGTTGTGAATCCTTTTCTGCTATGTCTTGGTCGATAATGAGAACAAGAGAAATGTAATGAACAACGAGCTGGCAAGACCTTATATCAAATGATCGTTGTTGGTCATTACACTTGATGACTTGATTGATAACGACAGAAACAAAAAAACATAGAAAAATAAGTTTTGCGTGTCTCAGTCATGTTACACTCGCTTAACATGTGTATGGTAATAAATATGAAATCGAATTGCCCATTTTTAGTCCCTTATAACGACGAATACAAAATAAAAATCTAAATTACGAGTCTCTCGTGATTTAATATTATTCTGATTGAGTAACACATGAACTTTAATAATCAAATACTCATTGTTAGTCATTTTGGTCATATGACCGGTGTTTCACTTTTGCTAAAACACAAATTGTTAGCTTAATTAGGTGAAACGACCAATTGTCTACGACGTTTAGGGTAAGTTGAATTCAAAACTACAAGGTCAATTTGTAGAAAGTATCAAAAATATATTGTAATTATTGTAAATATGAAAACGAATTTTACTATTTAATGCCTCTTCTCTCTCTCTTCTCAGACTGCTCTCTTTCTCTATTTCGATAGTTTGCAGATTCTCTAGAATTCCCACTCCCCAAAAAATCTCACAGGTCCTTCTATTGCAGGAAGGGAAAATATCAAGAACATTTAATATTGTATTGGGAAAACCGACCTTAAAATGATAGCCAGGCTTCTGAGTTATTATTGTTGCTGAACTTCCTTCGACTCATTCGTATAAACAAGTGAGTCGGTCACTGCTACCATCATCACAAGCACACACATTGGTTTGGTTTTGATCCATATCACCATTAGAATTTGTACTATACACTTGGTATTGGTTGTTTTGCCATTATAATTTCTGGGTAATCTTTACTTTTTCTTTATATGATTCGTGTTTTTGTGGAGGCGGTTTGCTTTGGCTCTCATTTTTAGATCCAAAGTAGGCGTAAGAACAGAGTGTTCGAGCCTTGTTTGTGGAATTTTGTTCGTAAAGGTTTACTTTTGTGTTGATTTTAGTATCTGGGTGTGTTGTGTTTGTGATTTTGCTATCTGGGTGATCATTAATTCATGCTTTTCTCATGGTGGATATTGTTTGCATCAAGAATTTGTCCTGCATTCGTAAGGTGAGTGCAAAAAGGTGTTTGCTTTGATCTTTATGTTCATAGTTTGTGTTAGGGAAGTTGGGGTGTGGTTACTTCTGACAACTATGGTCTGACAAAGATTAAAAACAACTTTTTTTTCACTGCAGTCACAATTCTTTTTGCAACCTTGTGGTTATAAAGTTTTTTTTTATTTTTTATGGGTCACAGCTTCCAAGAATGTGTCAGTTTTGTGCTATGTAGTACAACTTAGTTATAGCATGCGACTATATCTGAATATTAGCGAGTTAATGAGAGACTAGGTAATATGAACTCAATCTTACAAAATAAACTATCTTTGCTATGGGGATGTGTTGAACTTTATCATCATGGGTTTTATTTATATGCCACAATTCTTTTGCAAGTATAATTGATTCCAGCTTTCAAAGTTCTGGGATGGAAGTGTAGTCTCGGTTGAGGATGATGGAGAGATGAGAATGTGGAATTGTAATATTTGATGCCGACATAGTTTTGCCTTTACTTATTAGATTGCAACTTATGCAATCATACAGCAAGGATTATGGGTGCTGTAGCAGAAGTTCAACAAAATCTTTAGATAATTTAATGGTTTTTGGATATTGTTGTCAAGTTCTTGATTTTAGGAGTAATGGAAGTAATTTTAGCTGTGATCATATCCCAGTGATGATTTGTTGCACATTTAGTGAAAAGAAAATTGGTAGCATCAGAAAATAGTCCAGTACGATGATGAGGTTTGTCTGTGGCTTCTGATTGTTTAAGAATCAGAGGCATCGCAAAACCCAGAGTCCCTTCAGAAGCTGATTGAACAATTCTATTTGTTTCCTTAAGTTACTATCAGGAATAGTTCTGAGCAGTGCTGTAAATCACCTACTTGTGGCAAATTGTCCCTTGGTTTAACAGCCATACCTCTCTAATACTTAAATGGCATGTCTTTTAATTTTTGGATGTTGTGCTTTAATTTCGTAAATTTCATCAATTGCAGCACAAGCAGCATCCGTTACATTTTTGCTCAGGAGTGCACATGTAGACATATGTATGTTACACCTCTTTCAGTTGCTAGAAGTAGATCATTGCTGTTATTTAGTTGTCATGCTTTGCATTTTAAGCTTTCATAGGTACACTTTAGGTGTCTCACTTCATATTTTTTCTGTTTTGTTCTCATCAGAGGGAGTCAGTATACTATTAATGGCTCAAGATATGTCTGGTGCTGATTCACATCAAAAACGGTCAGGCCTTTTGAAAGATCAAGTTCGACTGGTTAAGAGAAAGGATTCCAATCATTATGAGATTGCACCAATTCAAATCCCTTTGTCATTTGAGAAGGGCTTCTTTATTGTAATCCGTGCATGTCAGTTATTAGCCCAAAAAAATGATGGAATAATATTGGTTGGAGTGGCAGGTCCTTCTGGGGCTGGAAAGTCTGTGTTCACAGAAAAGATACTCAACTTTATGCCCAGTGTTGCGGTCATATCAATGGATAACTATAATGACTCGAGTCGAATTGTTGATGGCAACTTTGATGGTTCTCTCCTTTTTTTTTTTAAGCTTTAGTAGATTCCTTGTTCTCTCTTATCAGGAACTAGAATAATCGAGATGTTCTTGCATAAGTTTTCTGCTATAATATTCATACAATCATATTGGAACTATGTAAAATTCGCATTTGCATCCCATGATGCATGGTTTGGTTGGTTATGAGTTAATTACTTTGTCGAAATGATTGTGATATATACCAGCCTAAAAACAACTCTCTCCTGGATCATTGTGTGGGAGAATCGAGCATGTTCATGTACCTAGTAATTGACGATGGCATGAAATTTTCTTTAGATACTTCCATATGTCATTTAGTGGCAGAATTTATATATTTGGTTCAGGTTTGGGTGCCATCCATGAGAGTGGGCTAATGTTTTTAAGTAGCAAGACAATACAGAACACAATTCTTATGGTTATATAATCATTTCATTTTTTTTCTCACAGATCCACGCTTGACAGACTACGACACATTGCTCCAGAATGTCAATGACTTAAAAGCAGGGAAGCCTGTTGAGGTTCCAGTTTATGAATTCAAGTCCAGTTCCCGCACAGGATACAGGTTGGTTGCCATTCCATTTAGTACCCTGCACAGCTTATCATGTCCACAGATTTTCGAATTTATTGAGAAAGCCTTGAAAACTATATTATTTCAGAACCGTATTGCTCTGTAACTTAAGGAGAACTTTCAAGGCATTCTAAATGTGATTTTATAACTCACGATCGTAATTGGCTCAAAAATTGAACTCTACTTCTTCTGTTCCAAGTTTTAGCATGACGCCATTCTGAGTGTTTTATTTGTTGGCCATGAATGTATTTTTATCTTGCTTACTTTGGAATCATAATTCTGTATTCTAATTGAAGGATCAAGCACCCTTAAGAAGAGAATTGATATTTTCCCAATAGATTCATACCTTATCTGTATTTAGAAATTAGAGCCTTTTTCTTTTCCTTCAAAAACTGCACTTTAATGTTGATCCTTCATTTTAAAGTTATCCCTCAACTTATTTTTGTTAATTAAGAGAATTCTTCCTGGGTGCCTGAATAATGCCTTAGGAAAACTATTTGTCAATAGAGATTGTATTTTTGACAACTTTCCATATTATCTGATATGCCTTAAATCTTATGTTAAAGAATGTACTGGTGACAGGACAGTTGAAGTCCCAAGCTCCCGTATTGTGATCATTGAGGGCATCTATGCTTTGAGTGAAAAGTTGAGGCCTTTACTGGATCTACGAGTATCAGTCACAGGTGGTGTTCACTTTGACCTTGTCAAAAGGGTTTTAAGGGATATACAGCGAGCTGGCCAAGAACCAGAAGAAATAATTCACCAAATATCTGAGACCGTACGTTTTTTTTCTTCCCTCCTTTATACTGTTAAGCACTTGACAAGTTGTTGCTTTTCCAGAAGCTCTGAACTTCTTTACTGTGTACAGGTATACCCAATGTACAAAGCCTTTATCGAGCCAGATCTTCAAACTGCTCATATAAAAATAATCAACAAATTCAATCCATTTACTGGATTTCAGAGTCCCACTTACATTTTAAAGGTTAATCTCCATTTCTTTTAGTAAATATGCTTGTGTTGTTGTTGATTGCTTACCTTAAGTTGTTATACCATCTACATTGAAAATTGAGTGCTACCTTATATTGTAGTCAGCGAAGCCCTTGTCAGTGGATCAAATAAAGGCAGTCTTCACTGAAGATCATACAGAAGCAAAGGAGGAGACCTATGATATATACCTTCTACCACCTGGTGAAGATCCAGAATCTTGCCAATCTTATCTGAGGATGCGGGATAAAGATGGGAAATATAGTCTCATGTTTGAGGTTTGCCTTTCATTAGTTTCTGTATTTCGTGTGAGATAAGATACTAAGTTAGGTTGTGAAGGACTTACAGAGCATTAAAGATTGAAATAATATTTAGCTGTAGTGACAATAGAGTTATATAGCCAAAAGTGAAACTATTTGCATGTACATAATCAGACAGTGTACTACTGCATATTTCAGGAGTGGGTGACAGATAATCCATTTGTTATATCACCAAGAATAACTTTTGAGGTCAGCGTGCGTCTTCTTGGTGGACTAATGGCTTTGGGATACACAATTGCAACTATTCTTAAAAGAAGCAGTCATGTATTCTCCAATGATGGTGTCTGTGTAAAAATTGATTGGCTAGAGCAACTAAATCGTCGATATATTCAGGTGTGCTGTAATAACACTTGGTGCTTAGATGCTTTATATTATATGTATTGGTTGTCATATGGAGACTTGCTCATCTTATTTCTTCTCTTAATTGCATGAATGCGTAATTAGGGCCCATTAATGTTAACTAGAGAAAAAAAAAATACATATGAGAGAACGGAGGAAGAGATACAAGAATCAAAAAACCAGAAGCGATATTGTTCCCAGTCAGGCCCTTAATAAATGGTTATGAACTTTTCATATATCCAATTTTGTTTTTTGATGGTCATGCTAATATTTTCTTCTTTATTGTAATATCTGTATAAAAAGTAAATAAATGAGAATGATAAAAGTTTTAACTTGCACAAATAAGTAAATGCATATTTATTTGGCTTTATTTTCCCACGAATGGAATGGATAAGGATTTGTAACTGAACGTTATTGTGGAACATCAGTATGCTCTATATTTCAATTCTTGCTAAATTAAATTTTAGTGCTAGTGCCTTGGGGTTATTGTTGTTTTATTCCAGTGGGACTGGATAGGAGGTTGCCTTTATCGATATGCCTCCTTGTAATTGGCTACCACTCTACCAGAATATCGCATGCTGATTAATAAAACATTTTGGTTTGAACTTAATTCAATGCATTGTTTGATCTTTTCTTCTCTGTAAACCTTTCATTTCTTCTCTTTCTCAATCAGTCTTCTATTTTTCTCTCTCATTTGTTTTCTCTTCTTCTGTGTAGTTTCTGATTATTCTTTTCAACTCGCTAGCAACTCATCCTTTCCTGCATCAGGATGCAATCTTTGCTACATTGTATACCCACAGGGACTTTGATAACCCCATCTGATTATGTTCATTAACTGCCTATTCCTGTTTTTATACGTATCTGATGGCTTTGATTAACCAGAAACCTTAGGGTTCATATTTTTCAATTTCATTTGTAGTTTTTTTGTTTTATATATTATATATGTTGACATAAATATTCTGCATATTCGCAAAAAGGTGCAAGGAAAAGATCGAGTAGTTGTAAGATGTGTTGCAGAGCAGCTTGGCTTGGAAGGTTCATACATTCCTCGTACCTACATCGAACAAATTCAACTAGAAAAGCTTGTGAATGAGGTCATGGTATGATATCTGCATCGTATTCTCTCTGGATGAGTATGATTGGGATTTAAAGCATATCTTGCCTTATTTTTCCTTTGTTTTCCTGATCCGATCATCTTTCAGGCCTTACCAGATGATTTGAAGACAAAGCTTAGCCTAGATGAGGATCTTGTTTTGAGCCCCAGAGATGCACTGTCTAGAGCCTCCGCAGTTGCCATGAGAAATAAGCATCTCACGAGGTGACTTTTATTCCACCTCTAGTTGATTCTTTGTAGATTGGAATTTAGATTTTGGCAATGCATATCAGCAAGGGGGAAGAGGGACCTTCAGTCCAGCATTTTAACATGTTGGAAGACATCATTTAATTGAAAGTGTTAGTATGTCGATGTGTTCTGTGGAATTTTAGGTTTTATTTGCTTCCTAGGAGATTGATGCTTTGCCATGTCAGTCAAGGATTCTGTTGGTCTCTTCTCCTCGTAATTTTACTAAACAATTATGAGTCTACTTGTCATGAAGAAGCATGGATCTCCACTGACATAGCAAAGCATCGATCTCTATATTCAGAAAGACATCCCTTTGTTTATAGCAACAAGCACAGCCTCTTTGTTTATTTCATTTTCTTCCAAGCTTCCTTTTGAAGCTCGCTGCCTAAAACTGAGTGACCTGAATCTATTATTTCTATTCTGGACAGTGGTATGTCTCAGTCATATACAAACCAAAGGGACAAAAGTACATCCAGGCTTACTGGATATTCTTCCAACAGTCAAAGGTTCGATGACAGAAACTCAGAATCACAGGCAACACTAGCAAGCCAGGTACAAGAGTCGGTCTTAATGGTCATTATATGTGCTTTTGGCATTGGAGCTGCTGCTAGTTAATATATTCACTAATCAATTTGTCCTTCTACTTTCTTTGCCTCCACTCATTTCTATTGTGGCAGGGAGTCATTACTCAGCTATCAGAACATATTTCTTCACTGACTGATAGAATGGATGAGTTTACAAATCGGATTGAAGAGCTGAATTCCAAGTTGACGGTGAAGAAAAGATCTCCTAGCCAACAAAATATGGCTCTTCAAGCTGAAACCTGCAATGGCTCTGCTCCCACTTCTTATTTCATCTCTAGCTTAGGCAATGGATCTTTAACTGGATCCATAATGCCTAATTCCTCGTCTTCTGCCCAGTTGGCTAAGGAGTCTCCAGTACTGGAAGAGGTGACCTAAATTCCTTTCTATCAAAATTTGCAGCGGTTATACAAAAAATGACCATGCGTATAAGTACTAGGGAAACATAAGACTTCTTGACTGGTTTATTAATGTTCTATTCTACCAGATATCAAATATTACAAGGGGACAACGTCAAATCCTGCATCAGTTAGACAATCTCAACAGTCTTCTCCGGGAAAGCACGGGCGAGAGAAATAGACCGGCAAGAACAAACAGCAGTAAAGCCACGGATGCTCGTTCTGAACCCTTGACAGTTCCTCTTGCAGTAACGCTTGCTGTTGGAGTTTTAGGAGTCATCATATACAAGGGCATCTTAACTCGGAACTGATTTGACTTGAAACGTTATTAGACTGATCGACTTTTACTTATAATTTTCCCTCTCAAGCCCCTACCCCTACCCCTACCCCTACCGAGTCTATTGCAGTACTACACTACCCTTCTGCTCGGGAAAGACAATTAACAGATAGAGGAAGCAAATTGAAGCTTTTTTTGAGTGTTTGTAAAGAAGGGTACGTGCCGTAGCAATTTTGAAATTTTGTGGGCTACTTCCATTAGTTTATGCTTCTTACCTACATTCAATTTGCTTGTTTCATCATATTCTAAGCAGATTGAAAGAAAGATGAATGTCCATTCTATCAAGTACCTATTCTCTTATCTTATCTCATTGAATTAAAAAAAGCCAAGTTACCCCTTATGTCATGACTCATAAGTGAATGGGTTAAATTATTATTTCAGTTTAGTCGTTTTGGGTCATAAATGTATCACATGCTTAGTATATTGTATTTTTTCAGTTCACCTTTGACGGAGAACGGGAAAATTAGCTTAATAATACTTAAAGAAAATGTTAAGGGAAATTGATAATTCATACCAAGAACATTGCGGATTTTGGCTTTTAAATTTTCATTGTACTGGACTAATTTTTTATTTTTATTTTTGGGTTAAATAGATGCATAATCCACAATATAAATCGGGCTAAAGAGTTTGGGTCCAACATCAATTTCTGTGAGGCCATCTTCTTGCTGAAACATCAATTCATACATCGAATATTGTGACCAGACGGGAACTAATAAAATGTTAAACTGAAACACACACACCGAAACCTCAAACAGCGCTTCATCTCTTGACGCATAGAAATTGAAAGGTAAAGTTTACATTTTTAGAGAAGACAACATCTCTATCTGGTTTTTCAGATTGCATGTATATAATATTGATTTCGTTGCCTGATTCCGATGTGTTCTCATTCTTTCGTTTCTTCAAGATCTGATTTTTCATTAATTGGGATACATTGGAGTTTCATAAGATTTTGATTGATGAGCATGGTTTGATGAAAAAGAGAGATAAGTATCAGTAAACCCTCTGGTCTGTGAAATGTAAAGTACACAAATTTGAAGACTTTCTATATGAAATTTTGATTACTGACTGGGTTCACTGTAACTTTAGCAGTGGATTTCTGTTTATTTTAGATTCTAATGGTGGGATATCTATACTGTGGGAATTCCTATTTTCATTAACTTTCCATTTTGTACTCCATAAGAATATAGATCATATGCAGAAAAGTAGTGGATTCTCCTCAAATTTGTGACCTTTTGGAGTTTGATGAATGCATATGACATTTTAGTTTACTCAAAGTTCTCCAACCGCCCATTTGTTTTGTTCCAGTTTAGATCGAGTACACGAATGGGCGATGAACTGAATCGTGATTTGATAAGCAATCTGCCTCAGAGCATTATAGAGAGCATTCTCACATGTTTGCCACTAGGAGATGCTGTAAGAACTAGCTGCTTGTCAAGGAAATGGAGATACAAATGGACTACACTCACTCATCTTGTATTTGACGAAAAATGTGTAACTCAATCAGGTGACCAAGTACTGGTCGGAAAAGGCCTTATAAACTTTATAACTCGAGCTCTCTTTCTTCACCAAGGACCTATTCACAAGTTCCAGGTCTGTACTTCGTACTTGCAGAGCTGCCCAGATATAGATCAATGGATACTTTTCCTTTCAAGGAATGGCATCAAAGAATTGGTTCTTGAATTGGGGGAAGATGGTGAGTGGTTTAGGGCGCCTTCATGTCTTTTTTATTGTGAAATGTTGACTCGTTTGGACCTATTTCGCTGCGAGTTGGATCCACCTCCTAGTTTTAAAGGATTCGTGTGTTTGAAGAGCCTCAATCTTTATCAAGTTTTGGTTGCACCTGATGCAATTGAAAGTCTTATTTCTAGTTGCCCACTACTTGAGACTCTGTCTTTGTCATACATTGATAGCCTATCTTTAAATATCTGTGCTCCAAATCTCAAATACTTGTGTCTTGAAGGTGAGTTTAAGGACATATCTCTTGACAATACTCCACTGTTGGTTGATTTATCTGTTGCTTTGTATATGACTGATGAAAATGCCGAGCACTCTGAGCAAAGTTCAAATTGCAATTTTCTCAAGGTTCTTGGTGGCATACCACGCCTTGAGAGGCTTATAGGGCATATCTACTTTACTAAGGTAACATTATGAGATGCTTTTGTTTGTTCATTCTCACTCTCGCTTGATCTTCAACTGTAGGTACCACAGCAACATTTATGTTTCTAACAGCAATACCATCTTCTTATTTCTGTCTCTCTTTTTTTGTTTTTTTGTTTGTTTTTGTTTCAAGTATTTGAGTATAGGTAAAGACCCAGGAGTACTTCCAATTACATATAACCATTTAAAGATTATTGAATTATATCAAGTGAGTTTTGAAGATATGAAAGAGACGCTTGTTGTTCTTCGCTTGATTACGAACTCTCCTAATTTGAAGGAACTTCAACTCTCGGTAAGTTATTGTGAACATGTTGTGCTCTTCTTTTTAATGTTTGATTTACTCATAGACATTTTAGTTTTCAGCTTTACCCTTCGGTTAATAGTAAAGATTACTGCCAACATAGGGATCCTCTTTAACATCAGTGGAACCACCCGATTTGGATTTCTGGGAGAAAGAAGGCCCTTCAGACTGCACATTCGATAAACTTAAAGTTGTGAAGATGACAGATATGTCTGGACTGCCACATGAGATGGAATTCATCAGATTTTTGTTGAGAAAATCATCAGTGCTTGAGATCATGAGTATCACGCCTTGTGTGCTTGTTACGATGGAGGCTCGTTTGATTATAGTCACTGAGCTGCTGAGTTTTACCCGGGCATCTCCTAAAGCAGGACTTGTATTCATCCAAGATTAAGTATTGTGTCTGATAATGTTTGACAGAGCTATCTTCAGTTGTGTTTGTTCAATTCAAAAACTTGTGAGAAATCTTCCTACTTTGTTTACAAAATCACATGTAATACTGGTATGCTATATGTCAAAATTGAAGATGAGTTGAAATTCAAGACCATAGCAGACAAGTTCATCTTGTTGCTCCTTGCGCCGGAGACGCGTCGTTTTCAATGCAACAATATATTTGCAAGAGCCGAAAAATATGAATGTTCCTCATTTCTATTGTAACAATGGCATCAGAACAATGAACCTCTTGAAGGAGTCAACAAAATGCCATTGAAATTTAAGAAGATAGACAAAATTCAATTCGAGAACATTATTCTTACAATCTCAAGACCCCAAGTTGGAAAGTCTCGGTAATACTCATTCACTCAAGAAGAATCGAAAAGGGCATTGTAACACTCAAATCTACATGTCAGATTTCTCATATCAGATTCTGTACAGTCGAAATTTAACACAACTCTTTGGAAAATGAGGCTAATATACAACAACAACAACAAACTCAATTTTTGACTCATGTTCATGGTATCAACTTGTATTATGTCCTTTGCCTTTGCATCTTCTCTTAACTTGCTCGATTTTGAGGCTTGTTTTATTACCTTGGTCCAGATAGCTCCATTGCTTGTGCAAGCAATGAAGAGTCATCAGTAAGATCAGAGTAGCGCTCAGAAGACGAAAAATCATTATTGGTTCTGCACCTATTTGATTCAGCTCTCTGAGAAGCTTCCCATTTCTCCGCGAGTCCATCTCCTTCAAGCATTCTAACTACTTCAGACATCTTAGGTCTCTGACCAGGAAGATTTTGAGTGCACAAGAGAGCTACTTGAATCATTTCTTCGAGCTCGATTGCATCATAGTTGTTTTTCAGTTCCTTGTCAACCAGCACATCAAACTTCTTTTCCTGTTGAATTTTCTTCACCTGCAGTAAAAATTCATAATGTATTAGCTAGGTTCATCAACTAAAAAATAATAGCCTAATAGGGGGTTGTAACTTGTTACTTAACCCACCCAGTCAAGTATAGCTCCTTTCTGGTTGGCTGCTTTGCCAAACTCCAAAGCTCTTTGGCCAGATATTAATTCAAGTATAAGGATCCCAAATCCGAAAACATCAGTTTTCTCGGAGGACTGGCCAGTTGAGAGATACTCCGGCGCTATATGCCCCACGGTCCCCCTCACCGCTGTTGTAATGTGTGAATCATGGTGATCCAAAAGCTTTGCCAACCCGAAATCTCCCACCACAGCTTCACAGTAATCATCGAGCAATATATTTGCAGCTTTCACATCCCTGTGAATGATTTTAGGGTCACACTGCTCATGTAAGTACAATAACCCCCTTGCTGCTCCTATTGCAATCGTCTTCCTTGTGCCCCAATCAAGGGCTGGCTTGGCTAAAAATGTACCAAAATTTGTGTTCACTCATTAACATTGAACATAAAGGAATTATATATAACAAATTCTAGAGACTAGACTAATGAAAACTTTGCAACTAGATGGAGAAAAGGGTCTTTACATTTGAGACGCGAAGCAACACTTCCATTAGACATGTAGGGATAAACCAGAAGCCTTTCCTTGGCTGTCATGCAAAAACCATAAAGGCGAAGGAGGTTGCGATGCACAGCTAGGCTGATCATCTCAACTTCTGTCTGAAATTGGATTTCGCCGCCTACGGCATTAGCATCCTTGAGCCTTTTGACAGCTACTACTGTACCATCTTGGAGATATCCTTTGTAGACATTTCCAAAACCACCCTTGCCAACCAAGTTTTTGCTGCTGAAGTTGTGTGTTGCAGATTGAAGTTCTCTGAAGTGAAATGACTTGAGGTTTCCTAGGCAAACTTCTTCATGGTGTGTTTCTGAAATTGCTAATTAGTGTTAGTAAAGACAGCTTTTTGTTAGTCTTCATCTCATTGAATTCAATTTAGTTTCTATATACTAACCGTTGACGTCTAAGAATATTTGCTGGTTGTGCTTTTGCCTCCACCAAAGAAGGAAACCAAAACCAAGAATTAGAAGGCAGATGCAGCCTAGGCTTGATGCAAAGGCCAAGGCAATTTTATGGCTCTTAGGTCTCCCATCGGGTTGAGAATCTTCAGAAACATTAAGAAAACAAAAATTAAGGTATGTTCTAGTAAGTTTATAATCATGAAGATAACAATTTGCAAGAGAACAACATGAGAAAGCAGATTTTGAAATTCAAAATAGAAGCAGCTAGAAAAATGTCAATCATTAACTTGAAACTAAAGTAAAGGAGGATGCTAATATAATATTTTAAGAATGAAACACAAGCACAACTACAAAGACAGAACTTCAAAATTTGAATAAAGTAAAAGAAACCAGCAACAAGCAGGAATCATCATTACTTTGTGAATTATTCAAGGAAGAAGATAGCGGCATCGGCGCTGTTCCAAAGCAGACTTGCTCCATTCCAGCGGCGCAAATCAGAGGGTTTCCCACAATACTGTGTCGATTCAAAAACTAGATAAATGAATTTTAGTTGTTCAATTTCTGTATTAAGGAGAGAAAAGATTTTGGAGGCAAAAGTAACATTAAATTACCCACTTGAATGCTCTAGCAGGAAACCTTGGTACTGGACCACTCAAATTATTATAAGACATATCCCTGCACCATTAAATAAATCCAACCTTAGTCAGATCATATATATTTCAACAAGGATTAATAAAAAATATAATTAAAAACATAGATGTAAAGTTTGAAGAGAATTACAGAAAGGACAGCTGGGTCATGTTAGCAAAAGATGAGGGAATTGCCCCAGAAAGACTGTTATTGTTTAGCCTCCTGCTTGCAACACAAATAAACTTCATGACTGTATTCTTTGCTTGGTGAGTACAGAAATGAGTTTAGCAAATTTATGAAAATTAAACTCACAGATATTGTAGGCTTTTGAGGTGTGATAGAGCTGTGGGAATTTGACCACTGAAGAAGTTGTTAGACAGATCAAGTGTTTGAAGTTTCTGGAGCCTCCCAAGCTCACTGGGGATTGATCCTGTTATATTGTTATCCTGAAATGTCCTGCCACACAAAAAAACACCCCATTTATTAAAAACATGGTAAGGAAAAATACCATATTACTTTAAATTAATGGTTACTCACACAAGCTGGAGATATGTCAAGTTGGCTATGCTTGGAGACAAAGTGCCTGATAAATTCTGGCTTGGAGTTCCTCTGCATAGAAACCATTGCAGCTACTCAACTAACACACTAAATTTTTATGCATGGTGCATTTTTGAATTTCTACCAAGCACTTTGAAATAGACTACTACTACTTACAAGGCAGTGACAAAACCATCAGAACAAGTGACCATATTCCAGCTGCAGGGATCCACAGAAGTTTCATCCCAATTGTGAAGAACGCCGCGAGGATCAACTAGTGAATCCTTAATGCTCCCCAATGCCAGCACTGAAAAAATAATTCAAAAACATGAGACACTACTCAATCAATCAAACACACAAAGAGTCTGCAGAAATTGATCAATCACCTTCAAAGTTGACACCTTTGGGAGATAAGGAGCCACTTACACAAGTCCACAAGCACAGAAGAGACACAAAGCACAAAGCTTTACCTTGCTCCCTAATTTCCATTGAGTTTAAGGCACCCAGATTGATTTTAGCTCCTGTTAAGTATGGAGCTGGTTCAAGTAATTTGAAAACTTCAACACAACCAATCTGCAACTGGGGGTATCCAAACCAGAAATGCACTCACTCACTTAGTCAAGGCCTAGTGTCAGAGGCAAGAGCCAAACAAACAGATATTGGTTTGGTTGTAAATAGATAGTAAAGACTAAAGAGAAGTAAGCATGCTCTGCCACTACTGGTTTCAGTAAAGAAAAAGCAGGAAAAGAGGAATATATATAAATAAATAAATAAAAAGCTGAAGAGCGAAAGAAAATTCCTTCAATCATGTATTGGGTTAAACAAAAGGTACGTGCTTTTGGAAAATTATTTTATTTACTATTATTCCCTCGTTATAAAATGTAAAGCAAGTGAAGTATTACCTGTTAAGCACTGTAAAAGCTATGATTAGGACAACTTAATCAAAATTTACGGTGCAGTCAGATAGCTTAATTTGCTGTCAGTTAGAGAGAGATAGAGGGAGAATCTGTACAGTAGGCTAACCTTCCATAGTGGCTCCTGGGAATCTAACAGTCCATTAAGTTTGGGCATTTATTTGATTCTCAAATTCCACAACATATTTGTCTAATAAATAAGATTCGAGTCACTAAAGCCGCACATTAAGTCAATTTTTCTTTTTTGATTAAACCATAAAAAGTAACAGAGATTCGAACTTGAAATCTAAAATAAAAATATAAATACTCTTAATCGAATCATAAGTCATAAGCCTCGCCTAGCTACTAGGCTACTACATTTATAATGCTTTATGTTCAACAGATCTTACTATGAAAATCAAAAACATAAGGCTTGCGTAAAACTTGAAGAAAAAAAAATAACAAAACCACTCAAAATTCTGAATCTAGTCATTTCTTAGTGCTGATTTTAACCCAGGAAAAAAAGAGAGAAGGGTGATAATACCCTCGACTAACTGTGTCTCCTGAGTCCTGAATCAAGAGACAGTCCATCAAACAAAGAAGGGCAACAATGAAAAGCAGCAACTTTTAAAAGCAAAAGCTGCTCTCTTTATCTTAACTTTGTGAAAAATAAGAAAACACAGGTAAATTAGTAGGTCCCAGGTATCTGGTGAAGTAGTATTGTCCATATGATGAAGAAACAACGGTCTTGGTCTTACAAGAAAACAGTGATTAACGTGTGACAAATCATGGGGTCACAATGCTACTACAGAAGAAACTATGATGCAAACAGTAATCATATCTGGTACATAGATACACGTGCAATTTGGTCCCACAGTGCCGTTGACTTGATTGATGTTCAAACGTTTCTTTTGGACCAGTTGCTTTCATGATTATCAATCTTTAATTTAGATGCTGTTGATCAGGTGGTTATCATTCGCGTTCCACCATAATACTTTCAACAAAACCATCAACAACTTCAAAAGCAATTTCATTTAATTTGAGGGTTTTTTTTACTTAAAAACAAGTAAATTTGAGTACTTGTAGTTGTATCCAAACTATATTTTACATCAAGGAAACTATATTTTCTACAAGTTTCCATTGATTAACCAGACGAGACCTGTTCTGAAATGTGCATGTACATATATACAATTATATAGCAGCAGTGTTTTAACAGATGATATGAGATGGATGATCATGGCTCAAAAAATGCATGTCATTCTCAATCATGAATGATGAATGGAACTGTTCGATCTTGTCGAGTAGGATTCCCAGTACCGACTTTAGTTTGTGGCCCCCTCCAATCCTCCATGTCTGCTCAGAGTCGCACTTATCTCCCTCGTGATTGGAAGATGCATGCACACCAGTACACTGTGCCCCAACTGATCGTCCTCGACCTCTCTCAAACCAAGCGTCAGTAAACTAATGACTCTATATGGACTATGGAGGAGCCGAGGCATTGTCCTTGAAACCGCAGCCGCAACCGCAACCGCAACCACTAGCCAGTAAAGATATCCTGTCTGTGACTCTGTTCCTCCTGTCAATGTCATCTTGGCTCAAACATAACCACTTCATTTTTATTTTGTTTTCCTTAATTCCCTGCATGCCCTTGATAATTACTTAGAAGAATCTTTGTCCAATTTGCAATCAAGGAAATTTCTCAGCTAGCTAGCAATGTGTTGGAGCCAAAAGGGAGTCAAACAAGTAGGTTTAAAGGGAAGTTGACTGAAACCCTAATCAAGATATATATGCACTGGTACTGCGCGCTATAAAAGGATCTAGCTATACCCTAATGAGTAGGAAATTATTGTTCTTTTTCCACCACTTGGCTTGGCTTGGTTTGAGAGAGTTTATAGGGCCACTATTTTGGGCAAATTAATTGTGCCACCCCACATTCATGATATTGTTTCTGGGTTCTGTTTCTCTTAAGAGAAGCCTAACCCCACAATATTGGCCCTGCTATGCTCATTTTCTGAATTCTATTCCCCACCCACTATATTTTGTTCCTATAGCTAGCTAGCTGATGCAGATAAGTCAGTCATGATATTTACGTATCACTACCTCTGTTCCATCGTGTATACGTATGATTCTTGATCACAAATGATATTGGGTGGTCTTCTTCATCATGTATCATGTATTTATAAATGAGGTACACCTTAACTCAATGCCCTTGCCTTGACCATAGTTCAGTTTATTTGTACACACATGCTGGGCAATTGCAACTATTTGATTGGTTCAACGCTCAAACCTGCTCAAGATATATTTATACATATATACATCTGTGATGGGCGAACCCAAAATATTGTGAGAGAGAGTAGAATTTAAACCCGCAAAATTTAAAGTTTTAAACATTACATATTAATATACAATTTTTAGGTATGTATTTCCGTGATCCATTAATTTATTTTTTTGATCCATGAAAGGTGGGTCGGTCAGGAACTAGCACTCACTTAAGAACACATATGTAAATTTGGGTCGAAACCTCCAACAAGTGTCCCAACAGCCCATCCCGTCCAATTGCGAGGTCAAACCTTAATGTCAAACTAATTTAACGGTCGCTAACGCACGAATCCATTCATAGTGAGCCCTTCAAACCAACTAGCCAAACTAATTCATTAATTCATTTTGCAATAGATGTTTAGATTTATACAGGATATTATAACAGAATCTATATGTTAATTACTTCTTGCAACTATAAAGCCATGTAGGAGATTCGGAGATTCACATAGACGACATGATCAATGTATTGTGAAAGTCCATTTTGAGTTGATTATAAAATCTGAAAATGCTAATTGCAAATTAAACGAAAATGCTGTCTATTGTTGATTGTCAATTTATTGGTTTAATTCATTTTAATAATTAAGCTACTTTTTTGTAAATGGCAAACAGCCGAACATAGAACAAATTCTGCTTCAAATGGTGGCATGCATATATCAAAAGCTTAGGATACCTCACACGCAAACAACTCTCTTTTCCTTCCTTTTATAGTGCACACACAACTTTACAATTCTCTCATATTCCAACTCCCAAATAAAACACTCCTTGTAGCACCCAGAAAAGGGTGGAAAATATTAGAAAGTTGCAACAACAAAAAAATGTCAAAGTGCCTCTCATTCAGTCATTCTCACTCGGTAATTCAAAGGAAGATGCTTTGAAACAATATATAATTTGGCCCTCTAAATATTACAATTGAATTTTATTCTTTGTGGGGATGATCGAATTAGAATCTTTTGCCTCTTAAGATGAACAATGCTCTTGGCCATCAAAATTCAAGGCTGTCTGGTTCCCACAACCAAAGGGTCCAAAGCTAGTGCGTAAAACCCACTTCTTCTTCTCAATAATTTTGATTTAACAGGTTTTAGCTTGAAGAAATATCAAAAGGATGGAGCCTCTACAATAAGACAAATAGCATTAGATGTAAAGTGAAAATTAGACAACACTAAAAACAAACCCAACAAAGATTTTTCCCCCTAAGATAATGCTAATTCAAAAGTTAATCACTTTTTATAAAGGTAAAGGAGGATAAATACAACCATACCTGGCCTCACAAGCCAAAAGCTTCAAAAGCTAAGCACAATCACGATATGACAGATTAAACAATACATAGAGGGCCTCAAGAGTCCATGCCAGGACGGACTTATAGAATCCATATAGGCCAAGCCATTAGCCATTTAGCCATGTCCTTGTGCAATAGCTATCTGCCTATCTTACTCGTACAATAATTGAGGAAGACATTTTAACCATTTTACAGAGTTTAACATTTTCCTTGGGAATTATATATGTTGAATTATTCTTCTTCTCCCTTGGTCCCTCCCAGACCTCATTGCCATGTTTCAGTTTCTTTCTGAGCAGACAGCTGGTCCTGAATCCTGATTAAAGCCTGTATAACAAAAGAAAGAGATATCTCAAAGATTTTCAAAAGCCAGAAAAACTGCTGAATTTCTGCTTTATTTTTGATCCATGTATGGATGTGAATAAAGCAGTTGATTGCTTTGCCGGGTTTGCTGGCCCTCCTCCCTCTTTAGGAATATACAATATTGACCTAACGTGTTAAATGTACAATAACCAAATACAATAGGACTGTATTATTGTACCAACACATTGATATGTAGTAGTATACTACAGCTTTCAATCTTTCATTGATGAAATTAAGGAGCACCCAAGTTATGTTTTGTCTTTCAGAATACGTACCAGTGGGCCTTTTGTTGGTTCCAGAAGAATTAGGCAACATCCTAATTAAAGAAAGACAACAGTACACTTTCACCTTACATGATATATTTGTGACCATGAACTCATGAAGAATGCTTTTAGGGACTGAAATTTGTTGTCAGTGTAAAAAAAATATTACTTATTGGAATACATTTTTATCAAAAGCCTCAAAATATATGGTTCGTTAAGTTGGACAAATGAGGGATGTATGTTTTAAATCAACATCATTTTAGTAGTAAGGTTATGATGCCATGTTAGACAATCATTGTACCCCAAAAGTTTAAACTATAACGAAATGAGTTTTACTCCCGAAAAACAATCATAATAGAGTAAACGTACATAATGAAGAAAATACCCAACTAACAAAATCCAGCACACCCGGTCTCGTAAGGCAAAAACAAAAACAAACAAAAGATTTGAACTCATAACCATGGGCAATATTAATATGACAACAATAACATCATTTACACTTCCTAAATAGCTAAGTTGGACCGATTAATATGGATTGTTTGGTCATCCCTCATCACTGTTTTGCACTCTAGCATTAGGAAAAAAAAATTGATGAAGAATGTGTGCATTGGAAGTAGTTTTACGACCAAGAAATATGAGAGGGCAGAATAGTGTTCTTCCATTTCCATGTCGAGTTGGGCCTAAAAAAATATGAACTTTCTAACAGTCCCTTTCGTGTTCTTGAACAACAAAAATAGGCCAATGCAGAAATGTCGTCTGTCAAAAGTTGAGGCTAACTAAGCCACTTGGTTGTAATTCACAGCATCAATATACTTGGACACCATAGATATTAGATAGGTTCTTTTATCTCGCTCTCTACTATATTATCATACATGGCCCATAAAGCCTCAAACAATCAAATATCTGTTCCTCTAAGTTGGTTATGTCCAAAAACCTCCACTACTAAAGAGAAATAGGCCATAAAAAAACCAATGGAAGTTCATAGCCGAGACTTTCAAACCATGGAAAGAAAAACCCTAAGAACCACATTCTGCCCCCATCCATTTCAAGAATTATCACCCACCAAACCCTCAAAGATAACCCTTCAGATTCCACTAACATAGATAAGCATAAGCCACATAACACATGAAAAAAGTTCAATGATTCATATAGCCAAGGAGAGTAAAACAGAACCAAGATTAACAAACCATGAATGTATTAACTGAAGATACAAAGATCTTCTTTTCGGTCTGTGAATACAAAGATCCATGGATGAGAAGATAATACAACTCATCCAGAATAGAAAGACTTCAGCAAACGAACATGCAACTGAAAACTTCTACACATACTACCATTACCAATATCAGATCATGCCTGACAGGTAATTATTTATACTTGAAACAGTAAATGCCAACCAATTTTAAGTTAAACGACTCTAGGAGGATTCATAGTCCTCATCTTCCTCTTTCCAGCAGCCTTTAAGAGTTGATCTGGGGGAACCACAGGCCTCAGTCTTGAGGAACCTGTAATGAACAATGGAACCACCCATTCCAAGCTCCTCGTGGCTGCTCTCTTCGCGACAGTATCCCTTCAAATCCAATGAACAAATTTGCTGGAGTGACTTGACTGCAACTTCAGCGTGCACAGCAATAGAGAACTCACTCGGTTTGAAGCAAGCCAAAACCCTCTCAGCCAACTGGTTAAGATTCAACAATTTGAAATCATATCCTGCGGATTCAAAACTAGCATAACTAAAACCATCTTCTGGTGTAACATGAATGGTGGAAATTGCCGCTCCTTCAATTGCATTCATGGAATAACCACAGGGATCAAACTCGAAATCACAAATATCAGAATCTGGAAGGATCTTTCGGATGCCAGAATCATTAGTCATTGCAGCTGCTGAGCTCGACTGGGATTTGTAGAAAACAGAAGCCCTTCCCCTGTCCAAACCAGTCATGCACATTTCTAGGGTGTATACAGGATCAACCAAGTTTGCTGGTTCAGCAGATGCAGAATACACATGCCATTTTTGAGGTCCGTCAGACCCACCCATCATATAAGCTCTGCTGCCTCCCCCGAGCTTCCCAAAGTATGTGTCAAGAGTAGAAACTTCTTCGGAGAAGTTTCGATGAGGGAATGTTTGTGCTCCTGGGAAAAATGAAACTCCCACGAGTGTACCTCACAGATCTCACGGCGAGATCGATGCTTTCAGCTAACTTCAAGAGAGGTGGAATTGCTAGGAGCAACTTCGTCGTCCCACAAGTTTTGATGATGATCTTGTACGAATAAATAAATAGGCTTGACTCAGAAAGAACATAGGAGTCAACTTCGTCGTTTGACAGTGACGACACAATAGTGCACTCAGCTTGTCCAAGAAACTCATCTAACTGGGGTTTGGACAGAGATCGAAGACCCCTTCCCTCAGGATCAAGAAAGATACTCGGTTCAAAAAATGATATTTCAAGCCTCTTTTCATACCCTTCAAATCCGATTGCAGAGCCCGCCATTGACATTGTGGCTGAAAGGAATGATTATAGTCCCACAAAGATCACAGATGAAAACAGAACACAGTTTGAAGGAGATTGTAGTCGCAGAGAGAGAAAGAGAGGAAGATGCCGGTCGCAGCTAACATAAACAAAAACCAACTAAAGCAATAACAATTGAACCACGTAAGTGGTCAGGTTGCCAACTGGGGAATATCAGGATGGTTTGCGAGCGCACTGCACAAAATCAAAGAATAAAACTTAGCATTTGCATGTATAATGATATAACATAACAATTTACTGAGCTAAAACAGATTCACAGCGGTGACGAACAATACTAAGAAACAAGGAACGCATAAAATTAGAATTTACTAAACCAAAACTTACGTTGGAGTAAGCAGCAGATCTGAACTTCTTAATTCCACCGTTGGGTCGTACGTCTTCAATGCTGTATCCAAGAGGTGCTTCGTAGAATAAGGATTTACTACTACTAGGACTTTTTACCACCTTTGGACTCCATTAGAACATTCAGTTCTGCCTGATCATAGACAAAATACAATTATCAGAAATTGTGAGCAAATTAAGATACAGGAAAGACCCAGTAAAGCAATTCCTCGATAGCACCATATGTAAACACTCATCTAACCTTTGAGAGAGACTGATTCTACATTCTTATGAATCAGAATCCATGTTATTCTTGCAACAAAAATACCACATTTAAAACCCCTAATATCCAAATCCCCAAAATTCCAGAGCCGGATTAATATAACAAAATTTCAGACTAAAGATCACCCAACAGATTATCAAATCTAACAAATTATCCTTTCCAGAACGTACCCAAATAAACAATAAAGATTCTATAAAGAATAACAATTTAGGGAAAAGAACAAGAATCGTACTTACTGATATGAAATTTTGTTAGACGACGATACAACAATGGCGTTTGACCTCCACAGAAACTGGGAATTAAAGAAAACTAGAGGAGAAGAGGATTTGAATTTGCCCTTGGTAAACCCTAGAAATTTTGATCGCAAAGAAGAGGCTGTGTTTAGGTTTTGTTAAAATGGAAGAGGGGAATGAGGGTTCATTTATAGGGTAAAGGGGAGGGAGTGTTTTACCAACTTTGCCCCTGATCGAGTAAAGACAAACGGCCATGCCTTTGCCACGTTGTTTCTTGGAAACAGATGAGCCAGTTTTCCAGCTGGGCCTTGAAACTCAAATGAGAGGCCCTCATTCCTCCTCTCACTTCACTTTTTCCTAATTTAGAAATTGAAAATTAATTTTTAAATTTATGACTCTTTCATTTTGTTTTTAAAAGAAAAACAATAACTATATATTAATTGTCCAATCGAAAAAAAAAATCATATAGTAATTTTAATTTTTGAAATATACATTCTGAACAATAATAGTAGCTGAAATTAACAGACAATAATTAATATGAAATACTAAAACAGAACAAACCATAAATTGTCTGAATAGTTGTTCAATTACTAAGTTGAGGCTCACTTATTGGAAATAGAAAAATAATACAACTACAAACTCATGTAGATTATCCTCATCCCAGAAAATTCGACTGCTCTGCTCACCAATATAATCAATTGTGGTGCTTATAGTATTTTTTATTATAGTATAGTAATCTAAAAAAGACTTATTGAAACAATAGAAAACAATTTGTCCACCAATTTGCATGAAATAAAAATTAAAGAAAATTCGAATAGAGAATTCAAACCTTAACACTGAACCATAAAGCATTCGACCTCCAGACATACTCAGCTTTCTTTATTAAGAAACTAGCCAAAATATAGGGTTGTTGCATGACTTTCATTTAGAAAACGCTATTGGCCAAAAAAGAATTTATTTTGAATTATAATTATTTATTGAAAAAAATGAAAATTATTAAATAGAAAAAAAGTGGATAGTATAATAATGGAGTAGGGACAGGAGCAGAATCAGATTCGTTTTGGGAGGCTGGAGATTTAGATTTGTGTGGGGCGATGGGATTGGGTGTGGTCTGTGTTGTCTATAACAGAGAAGACCCCAGCCGGCCACATGTTTTGCCACGTGTGCGACCTGTGTGGCTATAATTTTCTCGCTTTTTTTCTTTTCCTTTCTAGCATACTCGATTAGTACTTTAACTTTCCCACCACACGCTAAGCGCGTGTTGTTCAAGCACTTTCCTTATTTTGCTGCAATGATTACCGGAGAGGATGGACCTGAGGTAGGTTAAAAGCTCATCCTCATCACTCTACAGTCACTACTACCGAGTCATGTAGGTGACTTATTCTTGAATCTTGATCATCTCTACCCATCTAGATGAATGGTAAAAAGTAAAAACTTTACTAGGTAATTAGAGAATCCTTACTACCTATAATGGGATTTATGACATATTTCTCTTAATGTTGGATAAAAGAATCAATTTTCATTCCCGGGTTTCCCCCGTTATGGTTGTTTTTTATCAATAAATAAGTTTATTCTCCCTTAAAAAAAAAACAATATGAGTAGTGTTTTCCCAAAAAAAATAATTAAAAAAGAAAAATATATTTCGAATATCAGTGATTGCCAGGGGGTAGCTGTCCAAATTACATTTTCATTCCAAGTAAGTAAACATGTCATTAATGTAATCCGGGTTTACGTTGAAGAGTTGTAACTTTTTTGTCAGTAAGTAGCTGTCCAAATAATTCAACCATGATCAGTTACTGTTAGATGTAAAACGCGTTTGGTTTTTATTAATTCATCTAAATTAGTATTTTGAATAGTGAAATTGACTTTTCATATTTACATTATGAACCCTCTTTTTAGCTCGTAGAAAATGTGTGCAATAGCTTAGGGAAAAAAAATGTAAATGAAGAGGTGTCGGTTTAGCACTTTATTATTTTTTATTATTAGACAAGATTTGACGGTGAATATAATTTTTTTGGTCATCTAATAATCGAAAGTGATAAAGAAAGAGGAGTATCGAAAATTTGAATTGATAAAGTTGATTAAAGATAATTTTAAAAATTTAAAGATTTTAGAAGCTTGGAGATTTTTAGAGCTTAGGAATTAGGATTTTGAAGTCATACATATATTGCGGTCCTAGATACACCTAATCCATTGTATGCACCACATTTTGGCTATCATCAACGTGTGAATGAATCAATGCTAATTGTTAAAAGCCTAGCTAGAAGAACAATATAGAAGTGGGGAACAAGACGAAATCTCCAAAACAAATGGATTCCTTTCTCACATATCATAAAATTATATGCAGATGCTAATATGCTATATATGCACCGATCTCAAGTCAAAAAAAACTTTGCTAAGATTCCGGAAGATATTATAAAACTTTGCAAAGAACATATCTGATCAAATAATTTTATTTTTCCAAAAGCAAACGATAAATTTAAGTCAAGAAGATTTAATAACATTATCTTATATGGCACTAGAAATGCCCACTGTCGACCTTGAGACCAGCCATCCTAGCTTATAATTAAGATCAAATTCAACATTGCCTAAGCTATGATCTTATATATATTGGTAAAAAGTGGCCGGCAATGCATGTAAATGTAACATTATTGGTAATTTGGAATATTAATTAGGGTTAATGGGTTTCATCGGCATTAATCACTTGGTATTTAACAAGTGCTTTTGGATAATAATGCAATATATGAATGAATTAATTTAAATAATAGTGCTTAATTATTAGCTTGTTTTGCTTATAATTAAATTAAGTTTTTTTTTTTTGGCAAGGATAATTAAATTAAGTTTGAAGGGACAAATTAGAGCGAGGAGGAGTGGGGGTGGAGGGGACTGTGGAGGGATGAGAACAACCAACGATCTTACTTGAGAATTAATATAAAATTATTTTTTATTATGGCTTTTTGAATTTTAAATACAATGCATGCATGCATAATGTGTCCCCTCGATTGTTTCGATGGCTGAAAGTGTATTTGATACGCAAATTAGCAGCAAATTTATTTATTTTTTTGGTAAACAAAAAAAAACAAATAGTTACCAAAAAAATTGTTGTATTTGAATATAAGATTGAGTATAATTAAGACTTTCAGTTTAGATGCCCCTTTGTTATGTTGCTTAGCCACTTATAATTAAGTCAAGGCTAGCTTAATTAAAATGTTCATTGACATCTCCGGGAATCAGGGACATTAATTTAATAATTATCATAGCTAAATAGGCTTGAAGAGTAGGATTGTAGCAAAATGTGAACCCTGCAGGCTTTGATTTACAATATATGAATAGGCAAATAAACGTGAAGCCTAGCAAACAACCCACCCAATACCAAAGGTAGGCTAGGGCAAGTTTTGCAAACCATCAATGTGCATGATATATATGGAAATGAAAAGAGCGCAGCATAACAGATAATTAATTTCGAAAATTTAAATAGTGGGAACCTTAATCGATCATTAATCAGTATTATGTATTGAATTAAAATACGAATGATAAGATCATATATGCAGCATGATTATGAGTTGTTAAGCACTTGCAAAAGCACTTTTAAGAGTCTTATCTCTATCGTTAGACCTTTTTTCTCATTTCTTTAGTCTCTCTCTATCTTTAGACTTCAAATGAGGTCATGCATGTCCAAGAAAAGTAGTCTTAATTAATGCCTCTAGACTTTAATTAAGGTTAAAGATTTATAAATCATCATCCTAACCATCTTAATTCGGGCGGCTTTTGACCGATCATGTACCAAAATAGGTCCAAAGGCAAAAGACAACTTCTTGCCGCCCCCTCAATTAGCTATGTTGCTCTTATCCTTATGTTTTGTAAATTTCATCCACGAGGGAAAGGGAAAGGTCTAACAAATCCAGTAGTGGCTTTCCCAGTGGTTGCAAGGTCCCAAACCCTAAGTATGAAAAGTAGTATAGATCTTTTGGCGACTATGCACCATGTTTATTCACATTAAAATTCATCAAACACTCGTATCGATAAGATTTCGCATCAAGTTTAAATTTTATTCACACACCTCTATATATTAAATACACATCTTTTTTTTTTTATAATTTACATAAGACTTTGTGGGTAAGTAAAATTACCAAAAAATATTTATATATTAAAACTAAATGAAACACAATTTATTATTTTAGCATGAACAAAAATGGGATAATCCAATCAACTTTCTGCTACATACATAGTTTTCAAAGATTTAACGGCTTCGATCCTAAGATACATATTCGATCAGGATCCTAGATCCTCACCTTCACCATACCTTCAGAGTCTTCACCTTCACCACACTCGCACTCCATACGAAAACATTCATCATTAATTTTATAAAATTAAGCAAGAAGCAGCACAAGCCCCAAAATGGGATAATCAAACTAATTAACTTTCAACCATGCACGCATGTAGAAAATTAAGATTCAGAGGCCTCATTGATCATCAGACTCATCCCTACATGCCTATTCAGATTAATCTTCACCTGCACCACACTCGGTCACTTTCAAAAGTTCTCATACAGTAACAGCTTCTTCCTCTTCCATGTCACCTGGATCATCATGAAACTCAGAGGAGCCAACATATGCAGATAACATAGGGTGTGCATGACCCAATTAATTGAAACAAATGAAAATGTGATTTGCCCAACTCGGGAGCTTCATGCCCATAGATGGGATTATCTAACATGCACATTCATTTTAGAATCATCTAGATCAAACTACATTTTCACCATGATCTTATTTCAGCCCAATTAATACAACTCTTATCCTTCGAAAATGGAAGTAGAACCAGAGCAACTCAATCAGAAAAAAAAACGACCCGGCCCAAAATTGAGAGGAGCATAAATATTAACGGCCGAATGATATTTAAACGACGTCGTGGCGACGTGGGCTAAATGTATATTTAGTAAATAAGTTGTGTATTTAAAATTAGGATAGTTTAGGAAGTTTAGGGTTGTGTTTCGATCAATAAAGTTAATAGGTGGTGTATTAATAATGAGGTGTGTATCTAGTATTTAGTCATGTGAATAAAATTTCTCTTAAAACATCATTTTAAAAATATTTAGCTGCTTTAATCAAACCGATTGTTCTCAAATATATATATTTTTCCAAAACTTACATTATTGTTTTCTATTTTTTTATTTTTTTTTGGGAGGGGGATTTGGGGTTCAAGTTCAAATGTGGGGAGGGAGGGGAACCCGGGTTATGAGGGGGTAGACACACTGTCTGTCCAAGTGGACTATACCCAATCCTCTGATTATTCTCATTTCTCAAAGTGGCATTTGAGCACTTTGAGAATAAGCCCTTCCTTTTGCACACATTTTTATAGGTAAATTCGATTTATAGAACACCCAACAATTAAGGAATCAAGTTAAAACTACAAGAATGAAGAGCTTTATAAAAGGCAAACCGAGATCCCACAATCCAGCTCTCTCAGATCTATAACGCAAGAGAGCCTATGCATCAAAAGCATATGCAGTGAAGTTAACCTCCGGCCCGGAGGTAGGGATGGGAAATGGGTATCCATGGGTAATGACAACTGATCAACTTACTTCTCTCCTCCTTCTTTTCCTCCTCATGCGTACCCATTTGCCATTTCTACTTGGAAAATATAAGCCTCTAGCTCTAAGTTCTTTTCTTTGCCAAGGGGCTTTAAATTGAAAAAAGGCCCGCTTCAAATAAAAGGGTGCGGATGAATTTCATGCCCTCCTCAATAGAGTGAATCAAACAATGTCACTCGGCTCCTCGGCTCACTTCGGATCGATGCAAAGATTTTATCCTTAGAGTGGGTCTACACGCACGTTGCTGTTCTAATATTCTGCAGGAATATAATTGATGAGGGCCTGCTTTGGGCCTCCCTTTGCTTGATTGTAGATAGGGATGGCAATGAGGCGGGTTAGGACGGGGTTGACAATCTCATTTCCATCTTCGTGGTTATTTTTTGTCTTCATTCCCACCACAATTCCCAATAAAAATTATCGGGAATTCTCCATCCCCATCCCCAAATTTTCCGATGAAAATGCAAAAAAAAAAGAAAAACATAATACATTAATAATTTATAAAATACAAAACATAAAGATAATCCAAATCCCCCATTTATAATTCAATTTCACCGAACTTTCAATTTCAATTTACTCCCCGAACTTTCAAAATTTCAATTTCACCCCGAACTTCCAATCACGTCAATTTACCTCCCGAACTTGGTAAAAATTGTGAATTTGCACCCTGAACTTCCAATTGCACCAATTTACCTCCTGAACTTGGTAAAATTGTGAATTTGCCCCCTGAACTTGGCAAAAATTGTCAATTTGCACCCCGTACGTCAATTTTAACTTTTTCCATCCAATTTATGTTAGGAGTATTTTGGTCATTTTATGATATATATTTTTAGAAAAACACAAATATACATTAAAAATGTGAATTTTTAGAGTTTAGGTGAATTCTTAAAAATTACATTAAAATATTAGATTTTTAATTTTTTTTAATGTAATTTTTGTGTAACATTTTGTGTAATTGTGACATGTGACATTTATGTGAGGGGTATTTTGGTTATTTTATGATATATATTTTTAGCAAAACACAAATATACATAAAAATTACACACCAATTACATTAAAAACATAAAAATACATAAAAATTACATTTGTGTATATTTGTGTTTTGCTAAAAATATATATCATAAAATGATCAAAATACCCCTCACATAAATGTCACATGTCACAAATTACACAAAATGTTACACACAAATTACATTAAAAATATAAATATACATAAAAATTACATTAAAAAGAATTAAAAATCTAACATTTTAATGTAATTTTTAAGAATTCACATTTTAATGTAATTTTTATGTATATTTGTGTTTTTCTAAAAATATATATCATAAAATGACCAAAATACCCCTAACGTAAATTAGATGGAAAAAGTTAAAATTGAATCTGGGGTGCAATTTGACAATTTTTGCCAAGTTCAGGGGGCAAATTGACAATTTTACCAAGTTCAGGGGGTAAATTGGTGCAATTGGAAGTTTAGGGTGCAAATTGAAAATTTTTACCAAGTTCAGGGGGTAAATTGACGCAATTGAAAGTTCAGGGTGCGAATTGACAATTATGACCAAGTTTAGGGGGCATTTTGGCAATTATGCCAAACATAAATGATATGATTAATTATTTCAATATTACATAATAGAAACAAGACTTAAGAAAACCACAAGAAGAAACAAAATGTCCACAAGACTTAAAAAAAAAACACAAGAGACTAAATAAAATGTCCACAATATATATATATATTTAAATAAAAATTAATATTCTACTATCAGGGCGGGTTTAAATGGGAATGGGGATCACGAATTCACGATCTTATCCCTGCCCCGTACCTGACCTTAATAAGTGGGTATCAGGTCTCACCGTCCCCGGTCCCCATTTGCCCCGGAATTCTTCCCCCCGTTAGAGTCGGGGCTCCAATGTGACCCACCTCGTTGGGGATTTTTGCCAACCCTAATTGTAGATTTCTTTTGGACTGGATTCTTAACGTACTTCATTGTTGTTTCTTAATTACCCTTGTTGGCTGGATAAGGTCGATATTCCAGGAGTTTACAAAAGACATGATGCAGGGTGCATGGTTTACAAGAGCTTCAGTAGCTAGGGATTGACTGCATGTTTCAAAAGGATTAATACTTCGTACAATTTGTTAGTTATTGGTAAAATTAATATTGTGGAGATCAAATGTTCAAATTTTATTGACATAATGCGTGAGATGGGAATAAAACTTCTTATTTCTCCTAAAAAAATAACTAATAATTTCCTTTCGTATTAAGCTCATCATACGTGGGACCTTATTATTAAGTAATTAGCTCAAGGGTACGTAGATCTTAGATCTCACTGCGCAGTAAACCCTTAATTAAATACTGGCCGCCTATAATTTGAAGAAGAAAAAAGAAAAAGAAAATAGAAACCATTCACACATTACCAATACCATAATTCTTGTACTGTTGTACATATATAAAATAAAAGAACTAGCCAGGAAACATGCTTGATCTCATGCAATCGTTTATTAATTGTTCGATGTGGTGGTTTATTCTATATATTCGTTGAGATGGAAGCGGACGTACTTAATTGTGAGGAGGCGCATCATTCTGATTGAGTTTTCCATATTCCAAATTAAGTACGTAATCTTGACTGAACCTCCATTCTCATATCGATCACCACTCTTATTAGGACGCCGACATACTGACCGGCCCGGCCACCTGTTTGCTAGCTTCATTTATTTCCACCTTTTTTCCTTGAAGTTTTCAAAATTAATTTCCATCTGTGAAATAATATATAATACATCAATACGTTAACAGGAAAATAACAGTCCGTCTATGCATGATGCATGCATGCGTTATTGACATAACCACATCGATCTGGAGGTTTCTCAGTACGCGCGTCACCGATCTGTATATATGATCGGAGGCCGCCGGCTGTGGAAATGTGGTGATGCTGCTGGTTGCTGATCGAGGCTCGATCTCTCATTTACTAAACTACTGGCTAATTAATTAAAACCCGGCCTACTAATTATATATATATAGGGATTATATTAGGTCGATGTGGTTGGAAAGCGATCGACACAAGACTCGCAGATATATCGGACATAGTAGCTGAGCTATTACCAATCTGCAGGTACATACCACATGCCCGTCCCTATAGCGCCCTGGCCCCCTGTTGTGTTTCAAAAGTCTCAAACAGGCGGCTATATGCCTATATATATATATAGTTAATGGCAGCAAAAAAAAAAAGGCTATAACAATTATCATGGTTTTGCTTAATTGGCCCCCTAGTAGCGAAAATTCTAGAGTGCTTGGGAGCACTCAAACTCCCTAACTTCCCACCCTAGGATTAGAGGACTTTCCTTCAATCCCATTGACCCAAAAACCCCCCTGCAAATGCAGGCCATTAGATCCGGGGGAGTATCGATCCCCGGGAGTACTGTAGAACCTTCCCCCTAGTAGGATCTCATCACCACCAATTCTTGGAAAACTACACAACTTGAATACTTCTCATTCCCAAACACTTCATTAATTACTTGGATAATTCTTTTGTGCATCACCCCTTTTCATATTGTGTTTTATTATTCTCATTATTATTTTAAAAATCTCATATTTTGTGGCTCGGCCCCCTAAATTTAAATCTTGGCTCCGCCTCTCCGGCCCGCGTTAAATTATATGGGTGCATGCATATGGCCGACCAAGCAAGTAATTAATATTGTTAGGTGGAACCTAAATTTAAACCAGCGGGTCATATGCAGCTGTAGATAGATGCATCAATAATTTTTATAGTACAGTATAAAATCTAAGTGGAAATTATTTTTGTGCTTTTTGGCATGGACTCTTGTGTGCATAGTAGTGTACATATTACCTTGAAGAACCATAATTATTATTATTATTTTTTATCATAAACTGAATTTCATTAATCAGAAGGAAAAGATTACAAGTAGGACAATACAATCCTAGAGTTACACTGAACCTATCTCTAACCCAACAACCACGCCAACGAGCATGAAATTTACTACTACGAATCGAGAAGACGAAGCAAACCAAAACTTCAAACACAAAATGGCTGAGCCTACGAATTCACTTCATCAGATGATACCTAGAAAAAAAAAGATGACTACAAATCCGACAGGTGACCAATACAATTAGTTAACAGTTGAAGAACCATAATTAAAGACAAGAGTACTGTAGTTGTAATTAACCAAAAAAAAAAACGAGTAGTTGGGACGTCATAGCTAGTAATTAATTAACTAGCAAACCGCAAACTTGGTTAAGCTATAGCTGTTATATATACAGGCACGCAGATCGAGCTAGTACACGGTCATAACCCCCGGCTTGCAGCTTAAATAAATATATATCGATCTCAGCCATGAAGGCTCCTTTTGATTCAATATTCTATTTGCTCGTACTGATCATCATCATCCTAGCATCATCATCATCGACATCCAAACCATCAGTAGCTGCTTTCTCTGTTGTTAATCTCAAAAGTTACCAACAGCTTGAGCTCCCTTATAACATAGTCGGCCCCGAAAGCGTTGCGTTCGACTGCCGGGGAGAAGGACCTTACGTTGGAGTTTCCGATGGTAGAATTCTCAAATGGGAAGGACGTCCCGATCACAAGGGTTGGACAGAGTTTGCCTTCACTTCCCCACACAGGCAAGCTAGCTCCAACTTAGCTTTACGTACATTTCAGTAAGATTTAATTTACAATTGCATGCATGTTAGCATGTATATATATCCAATATCCAAAAACATTGCATATGGCAAAGTGACTTTATTTTTCCCCTTTGTCACGCACAGCAGCCATGTATACAAGTATACAACTAATATAAGTTGTCCTTTCTGAGGTAAAAATGACTTCAATTGCAGACATGAATGTAATAAAGAAGCTAGCTTTCGACTAATTATTACAAATAATAATGATCGAGTGAATAATTTATTTATTGATCAGGCAAAGGAAATTATGTGATGGCTCCACCGATAGTACGACTGAACCAATATGTGGAAGGCCACTGGGTTTAAAGTTTAACCCTGCAACTTGTGAACTCTACGTAGCAGACGCCTACTTCGGACTCTTAAAGATAGGACCAAATGGGGGTTATCCTCAGCAACTTGCCAATTCTGCAGAAGGAGTCCCTTTTTGTTTCTTGAATGCTTTGGACATTGATAACGAAACTGGAATGGTTTATTTTACAGACACTAGCACTATTTTCCAGAGAAGGTATTATTACATAAATAATAAACTCCTCATTTCATTTGAATTTCTTTGCTTATTGCAAGGCAACAAGGACATTAATTAGTACGTAGGTTCTCTAGCTTTCATACTCATAACTCATGCCAAATAATTAGTCGATCGTATGAATCTAAGCAATGGGTAACTAATTACTTAATTTTATTTTTTTAATTTCTTTATTTTTTACACCCTTACCCCATCCCACCAAAATATTCAAAAAAGAGTCGAACTCAAGAGATTTGATCATGAGACAATTTTAGTGTCAAACCACTACACCAACTACCTTAGATAACTAATTAATTAATAAAAAAAGTCTTGAATTTTGAATCAATCGACATGCTACAGTATTGCTGTATTGGCACCACTCTACTGAGCATCATTATGTCTTACTTGGAACTGCTTTTAAGAGAAACACATATTAAGTGCATCCTCGTAAAAAAAAAATTGAAAATTTAAAAAAAGAAGAAAAGGAAAACAATACCATTACTCAATTAATAATTGTCCATATATATATAAGCATATATGTATATATAAACTATAGGTACATGGATTTTGTTTTGTTGGTGTCCAATGTAAGCCATATGATACACACTTACATAATTTGTTTTTGCCAACAGGCGGCTTGACATGCATTGATGTGGAACTTTACTATGCATTGATGCATCAATAGTCAATACATAGATGTAAATTGATCTGCCTAATTAATTAATTGTGGTTGACGACTTGACTTTTGATGCGTTTTAACTTTTAAGAGTACGTGAGGTTATGTGAAAACGCCTTAACCCTTCGGGGCATCTACGCAAAGTTACCAAGTCTTCCCTTTCATCTATCTTCTATTTTGCTTGATGTTTTCCTCTCTTTTTTTGTCCCCATCATGACATAGGGTATGGATTTTGTCAATCACCTCCGGTGACAGAACAGGAAGGTTAATGCAATACGACCCTAGTACAAAGAAAGTGACTGTGTTGCTCAATGGATTGGCTTTTCCAAATGGTGTGGCTCTAAGTAAGGACAAATCTTTCCTCCTACTAGTCGAAACCGGCACGCTGAAAATCCTGAGGCTTTGGCTTCGAGGGCCCAAAGCTAATGCCTTAGAACTTTTTGCTCAACTACTGGGGTTCCCAGATAACATCAAGAGAAACAAAAATGGAGAATTTTGGGTTGCGATGAATAATGAAAGAGGAAGAATGTCTCATAATCTGCTAGGTCATCATATCAATGTACCAGATCCTGTAGGAGCAAAGTTTGATGAAGAAGGAAATGTTTTGGAAGTGTTGGATGGAGAGGGTAGTACGTTGCTCCAGTCTGTTAGTGAAGTTGAAGAACACAATGGAAGGTTGTGGATAGGATCGGCGGTAAATTCATATCTTGGTGTTGGCATTAATTAGATAATTAAAATAAGTCTGAGTTTTGCTGCGTGCATGTTGGTTATTACATAGACCTACAGTTAATTAAGCAATCACTTTAGGAATTAAAGACCATCTCCTAACAAAGAGGAGCTATATGCAATTTTCCTAATAAATATATGTAATTTGGTATTTGATTTGCTGATGTTTGCTTTGGTATTTTTTACTGTTTTACTTTCAAGTACTTCGAGAATAAGGCCTTCCTTTTGCATAATTTTTTATATGCAAGATTTCTAGAACAACCAACAATCAAGGAATCAAGTTAAATTACAAGAATGAAGAGCTTTTTAAAAGGCAAACCGAGATTCCATGATCCGACCCTCTCTAGAATGTCAGAGATCCAATGCATTAACCGCATATGAAGTGAAGTTAAAATTACAATAATTTTTTCATTGTTGTTTCTTAATTACCTTTGTTGGGTGGATAGGATCGATATCCACGAGTTTACAAAAGCCATTAATTAATTAATTAATTGACTACTTTTGGATGCAGATTGGTTTACAAGAGCTTCACAAGGACTAGCTAGTACTTCGTTGGTAATTTCCTTTCGTATTAAGCTGATCGAGGGACCTTATTATTAAGTAATTAGCTCAAGGGTACGTACTACGTAGGCCGACTGATCACTGCCTATAATTGAAGCAAAAAACCATCTACGTACTAGCATTTTTAATCAAAAGATTAAACTGCTTGCATGTTGTAAACTTATATATTTAAGTCTAACTAGTCTAACACATGCTTTTGGCCAAGAATCCAGTTTAAACTGATTAGACTTAGGGCACGTTTACTAAACCGTAATGAGATTGAGAAGGAATAGGAGAGAGGAGGAATGAGAGAGAGGAGGAGTCATTCTCATTCCTCTGGTTACTTGTTATCCGAAATCAGAAAAAATCTCAGGTTTGATTCTCATTCATGTATTCATAACAAAAACAAAAACAAGAAAGAGTGAATGGGTGGGAGTCTGGGAGAGTGGGAGACAGAGGTGAGAAAGCAAGAGAGAAGGTGAGGCGCACGTGAAGAGGAGACAAACAACTGAAACAAGTCAGAAAAGATTAAAACAAAGAGAAGAATAAAGAAGACAGAGACAAACGAACTAATAAATATATATATTGTACATAATATAATAACGAGAACCTTTGGTGCAGTGGTTGAAGTGGGCACTTGTTGCAAGGAAGTTGAAGTTTCGAACCTCAGCAGTTACATGACTTTCAGCCATTTTTGAATATGGGCATAAATTCGGTAGGTACGGGATGTCCCGAATTATCCATTTGGGCTTACCGTTACCGACCCGAACAGTAACTCTCGGGACGATATTTCCGTACTGGAATTTCGGGAACCGATTTTTTTGGGATTTTCTCGGGTCGGGTCGGTCGGAATTTGGTAGGTTCGGTAGGTTTCGGTAAAAAAAGCCAGCCCTACATTCAACCTATGATTAGTAAGCATCCATTTTTAAGGAGAAATAAAATTACGTCCTATAAAGTTATTGTTATTCCTATTACAGTTTAGTAAATATGCTCTTAATATATTAGTGGGGCAAGACCGAGGGGTACACAATTCAATATCAAACACGACCCCCATAGTAATCAATTCATAATTAAATGAATCGCAACTGTCAAAGAATGTTGGGGCAGATTCATTAAGAGCATTTCCACCATTGCTATCTAGCCCCGTTGCCAACTATATCTAGCCCCCAAAAGCAAAAAAATCAGAGAAACCAATTTGCACCCATCCATTCTTGCCATGCTCCAAAGTCCCAAACCAACCTGGCGCAATCCTCAGGTCAATTCCATCCCCAACTTTTGACCAATTGTCAAGTGGTAACCTCAAAATGTGGCAGACCCCACAACATTAAAAAACAATGATCAAATTATTAAAAAAAAATCAGAAAAAAATGGTAATAAATGTCTAAAAACTTTGTAACAAAAAAATTAATCTAAAAACCTTTCATGAGGAAGAACATCTCATAATCTGCTGGATCATCATATCAGTGTACGAGATCCTTTAAGTTTGATGAAGAAGGAAAGGTTTTGGAGGTGTTGGATGGAGAGGGTAGTAGTACGGTGGCGTTGCTCCAGTCTGTTCGTGAAGTTTAAGGCTGGCACGGTTTACCGAAAAACCGTCCGAACCAGTCTAGTCGGACCGGACCGGTTCGGTTTTTTATTTGCAAATTCTCACTTCGGACAAGAAACCGACCGAACCGGTCTAGTTCGGTTCGGACCCGGTTCGGTTTTTTTCAAAACCGCAGTAAACCGCAAACCGAGTTAATGTAGGTTCATTCAAAATAAACCTCATTTTGAGGTTGCCAAGAATCGAACTTGTAACCTCTTAAGCACATGAAGAACACCTTCTCCACTACGCCACTTGCCAATTTGTTTGTATCTATGTCAAACATTATATTTAACTATCCTTTAGTTTCATTTCAATTAAAAACATAAAGCAACCAAAACCTTATTCTTCCTTTCTTTTTTCTATCAGCCGCCTCTCCCTCTTTCTTCCCTTTTGCCACGTTCTTTCTTCTTCTTCTTCTTCTTCTTCTTCCGCTTCTTTTTTTCTTCTTCTCTCCTCTCCCTCTACACCCTATCTTTTATTTTCTGCACCCACACGGCCACACCTACACTTCAGGTGCTTCACCACCATCACAACTTCAACATCAGCCCTCACAAGCTCACAGCACCACCTTAATTTGAATTCATCATCACAAAACCATCCCTGCAAAATCACTATTCAACCTGCGATATACCAAAATCAAACAACCTCAGCTCCTCCTCCTCTGTACTTATTCAGCTCCACCATGACCTGCAATCTCTCAAATTCACAACAGTTCACAATCCAAACACTCACAGACCCGATCGATGCCGTCACAAATTCGGTCAAAGTGGACACCGAATTGAACCGACCGACTTCGTCGGTCAACCGACCCTCGGACAACCGGAGTTTTCGGACCGGTCGCGGTTGGACTTTTTCTGAAACCGTCACTTTTCGGTCGGACTTGGTTTTGGGTGATTTTTACACCGAACCGGTCCGATGCCAGCCCTAGTGGATAGGATCGGTGGTAAATTCATATGTTGGTGTTGCCATGCTTTAGAGTTTTGTACTTTTGTAGCGTGCATGTTGGTTAATTATTACATAGACGTCCTACAGTTAGTTAAGCCAAGCTCTTTAGGAGTGAAAGAATCTCCTAGCTAGCTAACAAAGCTATAGGCAATTTTCCTAGTAAATATATGTAGTTTCGTATTTGATTTGCTGATGTTTGCTTTGGTATTTTTTACTGTTTTACTTCCCCATAACAAACACAAACACTTACCCAAAAAAAAAACCACTTAATTAAGCTGGTTTAACTAAGAGTTGGGAAAATTAGCCAATTGCCTAATTAACCTACATATACCCTTGGCTAAGGCCCTTGGCAATTGACTAATTGACCTACATACACAAAGTCAAGGTTAGCTCTCGAAAGTTTGGAAATTAACCAGTCAATGTTCCCGTTTCGATCTGAATAACCTAGTAACTTAATTAAGAAACGACTAAACGAGTACTGTAAATGAATGATAATCCATCATAATTAATTCAAGACAAAGTTGCAATTTCTAAAATCATATGAAAATGTATTTGGATCACGTATGTGTGCAGATATTTTTTATAGAGATGACGTACATGCATGTGATCTTTGCCTTTCATGGGGGTGTGGGGCTTTTTTTCTCAGTTCATCCCTGATCCCATTTTGCCTTAATGATTTGATCAAATTATGTTGACTTGTTTTTTTGTTTTTTTTTTGGTAATATCAAATCAATAAATTAGCTAGATTGACGTACCTGTAGAATTCGTTCCTAATCAATCACCAATAATCAGTTAAAGTGTACGAATTAATTATTGCTACGCCTTCAATTGATATTAATGAAAAACCTTATCTTCTTCCTCTAGCTCCAACAAACTCTCTTCTTCTAGCTTCATTCTCTCTCTACTATCTCTAAATCTCAGATCTTCAACATGGTATCAAGAGCCTAGGGATTTCAATTCTGGATCCTCACCTTCAATCTCTTCAATTATTCTCTTTCTTCATTTCCGATCTAATTCTCTTTCTTCTATATATCACTCGCCATGGGCAGCTCTAATCGTAATTAGAATTCAACATATATACCAATATATATATCAGATAGAATTTCAGATTTCAGAGAGCAACATTTTGTTTCTCAAGAAAACCTTCATAGCTAGCTAGCCATGAGGCCACATTTTCCTTCACTCTTGATCTTGTTCTTGTTTTTGGTGATCCTAGCATCATCCAAACCAGCAGCAGCTTTTTCTGTTGTCAACCTCAGAAACTACCATCAAATTGAGCTCCCGAAAAGTGTAGTCGGCCCTGAAAGCGTTGCGTTAGACTGCCGCGGAAAAGGACCTTATGTCGGAGTTTCAGATGGAAGAATTCTCAAATGGCAAGGACCTCACAAGGGTTGGATGGAGTTTGCCTTCACCTCCCCAACCAGGCAAGTCAGCTTGAGATCGATTTTTTTTTTTACCTGACTTTTTGCATATTTTTTTTTTTAACCAAATAAACAAACACAAACAAAATCACAAGCATACAGCATACACAGATGCATCGAATTTTACATTGAATTTATGTAGCAAACTCCATTGTTTTCTGCATCCACCATCGTCACCCTCATGGTCATCTTCTTGAAGCCACTGTTCAAGCTCGTCCATCTCATCAGCCATGCATGTAAAACTCATCTTCTGTATCAGACTACTGCTTCTGCATCAACCATCTCTTCATCATCACTCTCATAGTCCCCTTCTTGAAGCCACTGTTCAAGCTCATCCATCTCATCATAGTCATGCATGTAAAAATCATCCCCACTATCCCACTGCTCAGCTCCCAGTTCTTCACCATGGCATGAAACATGCAAGAACGGTCTACTACGAGCTAAAGCATCTACCATATCTCTATTTACACTACCTGTAACTCCCAACCATCTTAGCCTCGGAAAATATGGCTTCTTCAGCCACCGGAATGAAAGCTGGGTAATGCCACCACAATTAAACAGATCCAACAACCGCAAGCTGTTACCATGCCACCTTTCCTCATCTACCAGCATTGAGGCTAAAACCACTACCGAAGTGTCACTTTTTGCATATATTAATACTCTAATTAATATATAAGATTTCTAACATCAGATCGAGCCTAGTTACCCGTTAACAATTGACTTTGGATAAAATGCTCTAATAGACTTGATTTTCCTTTTTGAATAATGTGTGTGTGATTTAAGACTTTTACAATGTGGTTTATGACTTGTACAATGTGTTAATGTGGTCTAATTAATATTTGTTAATTAGCAAACATTGAATGACTAACATTAGTTTGTATTGATCAATTAGGCAAAGAAAAATATGTGATGGCTCCACCGATAATACGACTGAACCAATATGTGGAAGGCCATTAGGTTTAAAGTTTAACCCAAAAACTTGTGAACTCTACATAGCAGATGCCTACTTCGGGCTCTTAAAGATTGGTCGAAATGGTGGTCGTCCTCAACAACTTGCCACTTCTCTCAATGGAGTTCCTTTTCGTTTTTTGAATGCTATGGACATTGATAGCCAAACGGGAATTGTTTATTTTACAGACACCAGCACAGTTTACCAAAGAAGGTACCATATATTTGCATCAAACCATTATTATTCTTCTTGTCAGCTTACTCTTCCTAGAATTAATTGGTAGTCTACATCTGATGCAATAATTCAAAGGTCCGTTTGTTTTATCTTCATTAATTAATTGGCTTACCATTTGTCTTCTTCTTCTTCTCAAATTAAGGTTGTGGCCTTTGTCAATTTCCACCGGTGACAAAACCGGAAGGTTATTGCAATACGACCCTTGCACAAAGAAGGTGACTGTATTGCTCAAGAACTTGGCTTTTGCAAATGGTGTGGCTCTAAGCAAGGACAATTCTTTCCTCCTAGTAGCAGAAACCGCCACATTCAAAATTTTTAAGCTTTGGCTTCGAGGACCCAAAGCTCACGATGTAGAACTCTTCTCTCAACTACAAAGGCCAGCCGATAACATTAAGAGAACCGACAATGGTGAGTTTTGGGTTGCACTAAATAGTCGAAGAGGATTACATGGTAATCAAACTTCTTCAGTCTCGTGGTTGACGAAAGATCCTGTGGGAGTGAAGTTTGACGAACAAGGAAACGTTGTGAATGTGTTGGATGGAGAGGGTGGTCGGACGCTCGAGTCTGTTAGTGAGGTTGAAGAACACAACGGAAAGTTGTGGATTGGATCGGTAGTCAAGCCCTATATATGTTGGTATTATCAAGTAATAGATAATCGATCCACACTCTTTATCAATCACATTGTGTGATAAATTCATATGTTGAAGAACACAATGGAAGGCTGTGGATAGGATCGGTGGTAATTTCATATATTGGCATGGTGTTGGCACGCTTAATTTAGATAATTAAAATAAATCTGAGTTTAATTTGTAGCGTGCATGTTGGTTATTAATTACATAGACAAATTAAGAGGAGCTATATGCAATATTCCTTATAAATTATAATATGTAGTTTGGTATTTGATTTGCTGATGTTTGCTTTGGTATCTTTACAAACCCACTTAATTAAGCTGGTTCAACTAAGAGTTGGGAAAATTAGGCAATTGCCTAATTAACCTACATACCCTTAATTAACCTACATACATGCACAAAGTCAAGGTTAGCTCTCGGAAGTTTGGAAATTAACCAGTCAATGTGCCCGTTTCGCGCGATCTGAAAAACTAGCAACTTAATTAACAAGCGAGTACTGTAAATGAATGATAAACAATCATAATTAATTCAAGACAAAGTTGTAATTTCTGAAATCATATGAAAATGTATATGGATCACGTCTGTGAATAGATATATTTTTATAGATATGACGTATGTGATATTTACCCTTCATATATGGGGGCGTGGGGCTTTTTTCTCAGTTCATCCCTGATCCCATTTTACCTTCTGATCTGGTCAATCACCAAGATATCTTTTTCTAAAAATATTACATTGACGTACCTCTATAATTCGTTCCTAATCAATCACCAAGAATTAGGGTAACGTCTTTGTTAGGTTGTTAGTCTGTAGTCAGATTGTTTTCAAATAGTTATTCTATGAAGTCACTTTTCTTTTAGGGTATCAATTCTGATATGTTCTTACACGTACACACGTCATGATCTTACATATACCATTTGCAAATTAAGCTCAACTGAGGGTGGTTTTGTTAATTAGATGCTGAGCTGGCCTGTAATATTCTTCTATATATATATATACTTGGGCAGCTTTAATCGTAATTAGATCGAATTCGATCAACGTACATACGAATCAGATTTTCATATTCCAGATAGCTAGCCACATTTTGTTTCTCGAGAAACCTTCATAGCTAGCTAGGTAGCCATGAGGCCACATTTTCTTTCACTCTTCATCTTGTTCTTGTTCTCGTTTTCGTTAATCCTAGCATCATCATCCAAACCAGCAGCATCTTTTTCTGTTGTCAACCTCAGAAACTACCATCAAATTGAGCTCCCGAAAAGTGTAGTCGGCCCCGAAAGCGTTGCGTTCGACTGCCGCGGGAAAGGACCTTATGTCGGAGTTTCAGATGGAAGAATTCTCAAATGGAAAGGACCTCACGAGGGTTGGACAGAGTTTGCCTTCACCTCCCCAACCAGGCAAGCTAGCCAGCTTAATTGAGATCGATATCATTTTTTTTTTACTATTAATTTTCAGATATAATTAAACACCAACTTGTATTACAATATTAATTTCTTTCCGCATGTTCGCAAGTAGAATTTTTGCATATCTTTTTTTGAATGAAAGTCCACTACTTTATATATATATATGACTTTTTGCATATATATGACTACTTCATACAAGCACTTAATTGGGGACAAATTGAGAGATATTTCTAGAGAGAGGGTCTACCTTCTCTCTAGAAATTCTCTATACCCAACAGCCAAATTGAGAGTCTTCCGGCCACCTCCATCGCACCACCACCCACATCACCCTTACCACCCCCACCACCTCGACCTAGCCTCCATTTCCACCTGCCCCATCTTCCATTTTTCTCATCTCTCTCAATATATTTCCACTTTCTTTTCTCTGCGAGGGAGCTTTCTCTTCCTCACCTCCACCATATCCTATCCACCAATTCAATCCTCCACCTTCACAGGCCTTTCTTTCTATCTTGTCACCATATATTCTTCTCTCTAGTCTAGAAGATTCGTCAGATCTGGTTTTGCTTTCCTTGGATGGATCTAGTTACTCTTGTCTCCAAGTCTTCCTCCTCCTACACCACCCATAGGCAAACTTACGCCCGTTGGCGAATTTTTGTCCCTGTAAAGGGAGTGTTCAGATTGTATCGTCAATCACACTCACCTCGGTTACTTGGTTTCATGGTGTTTCTCGGGCGTTCTTGTGCCCTTTGTGTGTTCCAACCGGTGTAGGAGCTGGCGTGATTCGGTCAATGGGTGGCAGCTTTGTCTCAGGTGGGAGCATGATGGATTTTGCGGCGAATTTTTCTCCTGGCTTGGAGTCGAGCTATTGGTGGCGGCTGTGTAGAAAATTAGGGTTTTTTGACTTGCTTTGGGTTATGCCTATCATGGGCTTAATTTTTCTCTTATGCTCGGGCCTACGTGCCTGTATTTGCTCGGGCCTGTGTGCCTGTTATTGCTCGGGCCTGTGTGCCTGTTATTGCTGAGGCTGTTATGCCTCTTTTTGCTGGGACCTTTGTGTCTCTATCTGCTTAGGTCTTTTGTACCTATAGCTTTGTAGCTTGCTTTAATTTATATATTTATTACTTTTGACCAAAAAAAAAAAAAAAAAAAAATACAAGCACTTAATTGGGTTAGAAGTCCACTATCTTTTTTTTTTTTGCAAGAAAAAACTGCATTTAACAAGGGGAAACAGAACCCTTGACAAAGAAACGAAAAAAAAAAAAAACGAAACCAGCCAAATTAGAAGTCCACTATCTAGTTTGATGGTGTTTGGTCAATTAATTGCAAATATTAGTTGTTGAGAATATAAATTGAGATTCAAATGTGGTCGGAAATTCTAAACTTTTTGTATAGCATCAATGTGTAGGGTTTAGCGAATGAATTAAAGTCCACTAGCAGCTGCTGTCCAAATTTTCAAGTGATAATAAATGAGAAAAAAATAATAATAGCAAATGATATGTCACACCATACATTAATTTGTTAAGTACGTTTGATATCCATATTATTACTCCGATTAATATATAAGATTTCTAACATCAGAACCAAGTTACCGTTAACATTAACTGACTTTTGGAGAAAATGCTCTAATAGACTTGATTTTCCTTTTTGAATATATGTGTGATAATGTGTGTGTGATTTAAGACTTTTGATTACAATGTGGTTTATATATGACTTCTACGTACAATGTGTTAATGTGGTCAAATATTTGTTAATTGGGAAACATTGAATGTCTGACATTAATTAGTTTGTATTGTTCACTTAGGCAAAGGAAAATATGTGATGGCTCCACTGATAATACGACTGAACCAATATGTGGAAGGCCACTAGGTTTAAAGTTTAACCCAGAAACTTGTGAACTCTACATAGCATGCAGATGCCTACTTCGGGCTCTTAAAGATGGGTCGAAATGGTGGTCATCCTCAACAACTTGCCACTTCTCTAAATGGAGTCCCTTTTCGTTTTGTAAATGCTTTGGACATTGATAGCCAAACCGGAATTGTTTATTTTACAGACACCAGCACAGTTTACCAAAGAAGGTAACATATATTTGCATCAAACCATCATCGATCATTTCTCTTATGATCATCAGCTTACTCTTCCTATAATTAATTAGTAGTCTACATCTTATATTGCAGTAACTCAGAGGTCCTTTAATTTGTTTACTCTTTATTAATTAATTGGCTTAATTTTCATTTTTCTTCTTGTTCTCAAATTAATTAGGTTGTGGCCTTTGTCAGTTTCCACCGGTGACAAAACCGGAAGGTTATTGCAATACGACCCTTGCACAAAGAAGGTGACTGTGTTGCTCAAGAACTTGGCTTTTGCCAATGGTGTGGCTCTAAGCAAGGACAATTCTTTCCTCCTAGTTGCCGAATCTGCCACATTCAAAATTTCCAAGCTTTGGCTTCGAGGACCCAAAGCTCACGACGTACAACTCTTCTCTCAACTACAAAGGCCAGCCGATAACATTAAGAGAACCGACAATGGTGAGTTTTGGGTTGCACTAAATAGTCTAAGAGGATTACAGGGTAATCAAACTTCTTCAGTCTCGTGGTTGACGAAAGATCCTGTGGGAGTGAAGTTTGACGAACAAGGAAACATTGTGAAGGTGCTGGATGGAGAGGGTGGTCCGACGCTCGAGTCGGTTAGTGAGGTTGAAGAACACAACGGAAAGTTGTGGATTGGATCGGTAGTAAAGCCCTATGTTGGTGTTATCAAGTTATAGATAATCGATTTACATTTATAACAATTTCACATTAAACGAGTTCAATAAAAAAAAACATATATCACTTTACTTATTGGCATTCAACAAGCTATATATTAATTTAGGAATAATGCATGACATGTATATATTCATGATGATCAGTTTGGCTAATTTATGTGAAAAGATCTCCTTCAGCTTCCTCTAAATTTCGACTTCTTTCGCTTTAGATCAATTGGAATCTAACTTACCTAAGCAAATTAACTGCCTGACTGTTGTACGTACGTGTTAACTTGTTGCTCTGCCTTTCTTTTTTAGTAGTGTTGCTGAAGCTGCTTGGTTTCTTCATTAGGCTTTTGAGCTTTTTTTTTTTGGTCGTGAAATCAAACTCCATAGAAGGCCAGAGCCAGCAATTATACATGAGAGGCACTCATAGTCAGCAGACTAGAGAAAACCATGAAACAAAAAAAGAAACAAAGCAACTACAATAATAAAAACAGGAAAAAAAAACACCCAAAAATCTCAAACAATTCATAAACTAAACAAAATAACATCTTCGAGTCCGTTTTGTTGAAGCCATAAAAGAACCGCCGCCCAAACTCCGACAACGTCAGGAGCACTAGGAAGTAACCAGGTTGGTCTGCAGAGGTGAGGAAACGGACGAGTCCGGCACCGTACATTAGGCTTTTGAGCTTGAATTTGAAGTTTGATTTTTGGTCCATTGAATAAAAGAACGACCATCTGCTGAAGGGGAATCCTACTTGTCGGGCGGACTCATCTGTATTCTTATTTCTAAGCAAGTGGAGGAGAAAAATCTCAGGAACAGTGCACACATTGATGCACGTCTCAACTCTCGATCAAACTATAATTTTATTAATGCATCGCGATCCACAACTCTGTTTTCTACTTGCCGGCTTGCAAGGCACTGAGGCAGCCACATGGTGCTTATACACAGCAGAGACAACACATAAAATCCATCATTTCAAAATCTTAGTTACGTGCGCGTCACAGTGAAATTTGTTAGTATGTTATATAATTACCGTAATCTTACTTGTTAAATGCAAAGTCCGTTAAAAAATAAAAAACAATGTATATAAGCTTAAATTATCATATTTTTTGACGAGTAGTTCTTTTTGAGAAACAGAATAATTCATATATTATCAAAGCCAGAAAGGCACATACATCAAATTTCTAGGCCTGTAACCAGATCTGTCGGTCAGGCAACTAAAGACTTTAACAAATACATCTCATTATAGACCACTGAGCTCGTTGAAACAACGAGCCAACAAAGACAAAAACTCACTAATCATCTAAAACAACTAGCGAATCTCCTGCCGCCAATGCACACAATTGTGGTACGGCGAAAAGATTCATCGATCAAATGATTATACGGAATTTCCGTATCTGCAGGCTCAACACTCCGAAGAGTAATACCTGAAGGTGGAGAAAACACCCTCACCAGGGTCCCAAATCATCATAGAAACCAACGATGATAGGGAGTTATTAGTAGCGAAAGTTACAGACTAGGAAAACAAAACTAGAAAGAAAAAAACATTAAATTAAACTTAGGCTAGCAGAGACCCAATGACATAGCTCATGTTCAAATCCCCAACACTAGCAAGGAAGCAGATCAATAGCATCACTGCACCGCCATATCTGACATAGCCCCGCCGCACCAAAGGTGATCTCCACCGTCATGCGCAACCTCCACCGGCAAAGCCCCCTGAGAATCTACCACCGATGCCACAAAACCAAGCCAGCCCACAACGACCCATCGCCCATCATCCCTGCTGACCTGTGAACTTAAACGAAACCATGCCAGAGAGAAGCACTTAAAACCATGGAGGACTATCACACCTGTCCGACGACAACGCCTTGAAGACGCGCCGTCGGACGGAGAATAACAAAACTTGGCTAAGAAAACCAAGCTTTTTAGGGTTTTTTTGAGGCTAGGGTTTGAGAGGAAAAAATTGACGAGTAGTTCTAAGATGCATGTAGAGAGATATAATTAGTATAAAAGCTTAAATTATAAAAAATGGGCCTATAATATTGATCAAACTAACAAAACGGCTTGTTAATTACATGGTGAATCTATGAGCCAAAAAAAAAATTACATGGTGAATCTATATGCTAATCAAGTTCAACACTTTGCCATGAAACTATGAATTGACATACTGATTGATCATGACCGAGAAATTAATGACCTGCAAATTTATAGGGTAGAAGCAAATGCGTCCAAGAAGAGCAGCAGCATAAGCATAAATTGGTGCGGATTTAGGGGAGGGAATATTACCAATCAACTCCATCCATCTCTCTGGCCAATATTTCCTTTGTTTTATTACTCACAGGACAATCCCAGTCGTCACAAAAAGAGTTTAAAGTGCACAAGGAATACGGGAAATGCCAAGCTATTAACTGTAAAATATACTACTAGATTAACAATTGTCACTGTCAATCTCAAAGACAAATTAGAGGGAAGGAAAGGGTGATGGCCTCATTTTATTCCAAATTAACCATTTGCTAATGATAATATACTTTCAATCCTATAATAAAATAAGCTTATTATACAAAACAAAATCCTAATGATATCACGTGTTCCCTGAGATTTTGATGATAAACAACAGAGAGATTTTTATTTTTTTAATCCTAGTTTGAAGATCTTGACCAATTTCAAAGTTTATGCTTGACACCTATATGACCCACGTTTCAGTTTACAACATTTCTCTTGACAAAAAAAAAGTTGTCAACATTTCAGAAAAGGTTCAATATCAATTTACATTTTGCACCCTTAATGTTTCATACTTCAAAGTTGGCCAAAAATAAAGTTTCATACTTCAAAAACTTACAATACTCCAAAAATATTGTAACTTTTGCGAGTATCATGTCACGTACCTAATTGGTAATTTTTTAAAATTACAAATTCTACAATTCGGACTATTACGTTTTTTCAACTTTCCGTATGTCGAAATATTAAACAAATTTGTGCACATTGTAACAAACATTTTCTTTCAAATGGGCAAATGTAAACACGTTCAAACGCCGGAGTAAAGAGACGTGAAGATGAAGTCTTAAGTTGGCCGACGTCGAATTTATAAAGAAAAAAAATGATACTTTCTCCAAAAAAAGTAGGGACATTTTTGTAATTATAAAAACCAGAAATTGCCCTTTTCATTGTGTATCAGTAATTCAGTATCACTCAGCTGTTTTGGCATTTAGGGCGGGACGCGGGAGAACTAAAAAAATATATCACTTTGTTTTGTTCTCCTTTTTATTTATCGTTTACGGTCCCCGGTGTTTCGAAAGAAGAACCTGTTTCTCTCTTTGCACGATCTCTCTACCACTCAAAGAGGTCAAATTTATTTCCTTTTTCCTGTTTTACTTTTCGATTTTGCTTTCTAGGCTTCTCTGATCTGTTAAGTTTTCAATTCACGACTTTATTGATCTAATTTTCGGATTTTAGATTTATCGGAAGAGAAAAAGACTGGATCTTTTGGGTACTTGCTCAAAGTTTAAAGCCTTTAAATTTTTTTCCTTTTTCTTCGTTTTGCTGTTGAGAAATCTATTGGGTTGTGATTTTCTGTGCATTTTTAGCATTTTTACCCAGATGCTTAAACAGATTGAAATCACACAAATTGGAATATATATATATATATATATATTTTTTTTTTTCAATTGTGATGAGTAAGTTTCCAAGCATGTATTCAGTTATGGGTTCTGTTCAGATGCTTGTATTGAGTATTTGAGTTATTTAAGTTTAATGGCAGGTTGTTCTTTCAAACGAAAAATCAAAGCTTGATTTGGAAGAAATGGGATATATTGGGGCACATGGTGTGAATGCTTTGCATAAATACAAGTACAGTGGTGTGGATCACTCCTACGTCGCCAAATATGTCTTGCAACCCTTCTGGGCTCGCTTCGTTACTTTCTTTCCACTATGGATGCCGTAAGTTTAAACCCGGTTTTTGTTTCACTTATGAGTGTTATGCCTGACTACAATTCAGAATAAATTTGTTGTATTTGTTTCGCACTAGTCGCTTTTGGGTTTGATTGGTTGCTGGAACTATGAGGTTATTTGTGTACATGAGAACATGCATTTCTGTTTTGATATTTAGACGCACTAGTCATTTCCGTATGTCTACATATGATGCATTTATTTAAGAAATAACTTTCCAATTAGGCAAGGATTGCAGTTAGCACGTATAGTTCTAGATTTTTAGCTGTATTCCTTATTAAGTATTTGCAAACCCAGCACTGTGTGTTTGCTTATATATGTGTGCTTGTGCATGCGCGTGTTTGTGTCGCAAATCAAGCTATTGGCTTAGGAGTTATTTTATACATGCTTTTCTGGACTTGTAAGAGTTAAGAGTTTTAGCATTTTTTTTCAGGGACTTGGTTTTGTGTCTGGTTTTTATATTTTGTTCCTGAAATTTCGCATTGCATGTTCATTTTCTTAAAGATCATCATCGTGTTTAGCTCTTTGCTGAGTTTACTAACCTTTACCTTTTCCTTTGGCCCCCACGCACACTTACGATTCTGAGTTCTTTTTCAGGCCCAACATGGTAGAGTATTTACTCCCAACTGATTATGTTGCTTCCATTTGAAACTTGGTATCCATCACTCTGCATTTCTGTTAATGGCTTATGCTTTATTTTTTTGCCAGATAACACTTACAGGGTTCATGTTCTTGCTAACATCTGCGCTGCTTGGCTATGTGAGTGGAAACTTTTCTTATCTTGTTTTTTAATTTATATTTGACATGTTTGTTAGGTTTGCTATTCCATAAACTTAAACATACTTTTTTTTATGTTTACTTTTACTATTATTAGTGGTGTTAAATACATTTCCTCTAGTTGCAGTGTGCATGATCTGTAGAATTGAAATGCTGTTGCATAGTGAACTCCCCATGAATTTTGTGGTGTTATTTTCTGCCCAGATATATTCACCAAGATTGGATTCAGCTCCTCCTAGATGGGTTAATTTTGCTCATGGATTGCTACTTTTCCTATACCAGGTTTGCTTAAATCATATTGAAACTTTTTTTCTTTCTTAAATCTTTTTATGTGTTTGCTGTGTGCCTTTTTTATTGTATATGCATTTTTGCGTACATTGGGATTTTATCATTTTGTTATTTCCTGCTTGTTTGACATTTAACAATTATGTTAGACCTTTGACGCTGTTGATGGGAAGCAAGCCAGACGAACAAATTCCTCAAGTCCATTGGGGGAACTTTTTGACCATGGTAATATACTGTATCATCTTTTTCTGTCCTCTATGTACAATAAGAGTTAAATACTGATGACTTATATTTTGGGCATTCTCAACTTGTATTGCAGGATGTGATGCCCTTGCATGTGCGGTATGTGTCTTCATTTATCTTATCAGTTTGCAACCTGAAAAATGCATTTCGTCTTGTTTATATCTGTGTGTAACTTCTTCTGCCTATGGTTTTGTTTAGCTTGAAGCATTGGCTTTTGGGAGCACTGCAATGTGTGGGAGGAACACTTTCTGGTTCTGGGTGATTTCAGCTGTTCCATTTTACTGTGCAACTTGGGAGCAGTGAGTTGCCCAACTGAGTTTAATTTATATTTAGTTTACACATTCTCGTCCCTCTGAATAAAATCCAATAATATGGTTAAGGATGTATACCTTGACTCTCAAGTTAATAATGTTTCTGTTCTTATCAAAAAGTTATAATGTTTCTGTAACTCCACCTTTTTTCTGGGGGAAAAGAATTGGGGAGTGGGTTGATTCAAACTGCTTGAATAGAAGGTTTTGTAATCTATGACTGCTTAAAATATCTTATATGAAAATTAAATGATTTGTTAGCAGTACTGATATCTGACTTTATTGATCCAGTTACTTTACCAATACCCTGATACTTCCTGCCTTTAATGGGCCCACAGAGGGTCTCATGCTGATATATTTGAGTCATTTTTTCACAGCTGTTGTTGGTAAAATCCTACTCTTGTCTTGCTACCTACATATGTAATTTGAAAGTTAATTTTAAAGTGACACCATAGTGATTATTTTTTCCTTTCCTTTTTGCGTTTTAACTGTGATTATACATTTTTACTTTTTCAGGTTCTGAGTGGTGGGCTCAACCATTCGGAAAGTCTTTGCCTTTCCTGAGTTGGGTCCCTTTTCTAAGTGGTAAGACTATAATTTAGTTGATAACCTACAATTTAATATCTCGCATCAAACACATGTATGGGAATCCACATTTCGTGAGGCTTGGCCGGATACTACAATGAAATTCATTTTAACTCACTGTCAAGATAACTTGGTCTTCTTTCATGACCCAACTGACAAGTTACTTCTGTTTTATTTTACTTATCCCAATGAGCTATCATCAAATCGGAAGTGTTTGGTCTCTGCTCTCTTTATCCAATTATTTCACTGCAGTTGGTCTAAAATTGATCCTTTCCTGTTTTTTACTTTCAGAAATTACGATGTCCAATGCTGTGTTGTTTCTAATGATAGCTTTCGCTGTTATCCCAACAGTAACATTCAAGTATGTAGCTACGTTCCCTAAAATTTGTGTTTTATGTCAAATTCATGTATAACATTAATTGTTCTCTCTTTCCTTTTACAATAATTCCTGAACCTCTTGATGCAAACATCATGACTTTTTCCTCTGTGTAACTCGTTTTTGTTTGACTATTCTCTGTGGAGCCTGTAATTTTATACCCATACTTCTATGAGTGTAGTTGCATATACTGAAGTTTCAGAAGCAGGGTTAATCTGCTGAGACAAGTTGTGGACGTGAACTCATAGTTACTGCATTACCACTCTCATCGTCATATTTTGTCTGTATTTTGTGGTCTCATGGTCAAATTAATATCGCTACTCTTTTATAGATATAGCAGCAACCCGCTGTGAATTTATGCAAAATATGTTTCTTTCTTAAGTAATGTCTCCTCCCCGTTTAATTCATATAAATTGTTAGAGATCAAATGTACACTTTTGAATAGTCATGTGAAGGTCAGTAAGACCTTATGTGGTGTCAATCTTATGTGCAGTGTTATCAATGTTTATAAGGTCGTCCAGGCAAGGAAAGGAAGCATGCTATTGGCATTGGCAATGGTAATGCTATTATCTTTTGTGTTATTGTATATTGATTCTCGATACTCAATAGGCGTGATGTGTTTCTTATTGTTTCCTCCCAGCTCTATCCTTTTGCTGTTCTTTTGGGAGGAGTTTTGGCATGGTATGTCCCACTCCTTTGTGCTTGCCTTGCCTGCATTTTCTTTCCCCTCTAAAGAAAGAGAGAAATCAAATTAGTGGCATATTGATTCTGTAAATATTTATCTTCAGGGATTATTTGTCACCATCTGACATCATGAGGAACTATCCACATTTAGTCGTACTGGGAACTGGGCTTGCTTTTGGGTACCTTGTGGTAAGATATTTGTCTCTTTATAACCCATATATTAAAGTTTCTCATTTTATTCGTCTTAAATGGGATTGCTACGATTGCTGCCATGGATATCCTATATTTCTAATTATGCCATTTTAAGTGGCATGTGAACAAACAAATTCTTTATATACCATTGTTATTGAAGGAAAGCTTGTTTTGGCAGGGAAGATTGATTCTTGCTCACTTGTGTGATGAGCCAAAGGGATTGAAAACCGGAATGTGCATGGTATGTAGGTTTATGTCAAGATTCCCTTTTTTATACAGTATGTATCATGCTTTTCTCCTGGGAAAGAACTCAAAGAAGGGTTAATTTACTTTTTATTATTATCATTATCATTCTTGAGGGTTAAATTTTGATGTTTTAGCCAGAGTTTAATGTATCTTTGTATGAATTTTTTATTATTGAAGACTAGATTGGATTACTAATTTCAATATTTATTATTTGTACAGTCATTGTTGTATCTCCCCTTTGCCATTGCAAATGCACTCACAGCTAGACTGAATGATGGGTATGTTGTATTTGATATTACTATCTCTGCTGTCTTGGTAGAAATGTTGTTCTTGTGTCCTTGATGGTCCTGATGTTTCTTATCTCTTGAACTTCCTCTGTTCACCTATCTATTGCAGCGTTCCATTGGTTGATGACAGTTTGGTTCTCCTCGGTTACTGTGCATTTACAGGTATGATCATAATCCTTTTGGTGCAAATATATGGGAAAAACATGGTACAATGTCCTTTTTCCCCACGACCTTTTTTAGTTCCATTCTTAACTTTATTGTTTTCTCTTGAGAATCCTTTCCAAAGATAGATAGGCATTTGTAGCTGCTGCATTGATATGAATTTAGTGTCTACTTATTAATCTCGTATCATGGTATTTTGTTATCATGACTTTTATCGGATATTTCTCTTCTTCCAAACACAGTAGCACTCTATCTTCACTTTGCAACATCAGTCATTCACGAAATCACGACAGCCTTAGGAATCTATTGCTTCAGGTGAGAATATGGTATTGCATTACAGTATATTATCCTCCACTTTTATAGATTACCTACCAGGTTCCAAATTTTCCTCAGACTAATACATTCTAAATTGTGGTATTTTTGTTCATTGTTTGACCTGGACAAAATTTTTCTCCATTCCACCTAATCTTCATTCCTTCACATTGAGGAGTGCCAACTCTACTTGTGATCCTAACTTTCAGTTCATTGTTGAATAAACAGGATAACTAGGAAAGAAGCTTGAGTTCTGCTTGTATTGACTTTTGGGTACGTTCTCTGCCCATTCATTTCATCTTTTTATTTGTAAGTGTAGTTTATATGATTTGCTGTGCGATATTGCTTCCTGTTGTGTCAGAAGTGTTCACTTTGCGTTTGTTCTCTGATTTTTTAAACTTCTTTCAGTTCTGCAGGCAAGTCAAGAATGATGCAGGTGAAGTGAAAATTTTCTCAATATAAATTTTTGTGAAAGTGTAGTGACGGATACATTGATCAAGATCCAATTTAATTTCTTCGTCACTGTTGTACGAGATTATTTTGTTGACTTTCAGAATAGAGTAGAGCATTTAGATTTTTATTTTTTTTCACTTGTTGGATCATTTGGAATTATATAAAATTGATGTTTGAAGTTTTGAACATATCAATGTGCGGCACAGTGGACATCTCTTTTGTATGATGGAGTATCTCCCAAATTCTCAATGGTCTGTTCTGCTTTCACCCTCTAATCTAATCTAAAAATAGTGATCAAGCCCTTCCGCCATGTTGTGAGTTCTTAGGTATGTTCCAAATGAAGTTAAAATAAAATCTATCCAGCAGGAAATGTGAGACAGAAGGGAATCTATTTCTCATTTTCTCAAATGATATTGAGTTTTACATGGAAAGAATGTAATCATGAGCAATAATGATGACCGGTGATACATGAGATCAAAGATGGGAAGGTTTCAATAATCACATCACTGCTAAGCCTTTTGCCACTTTATAATTAACATATGGCATTATACATCAATAATTATTCAATCCCTCCAATGCTGTTAGATTGCTTTCTCCACCCATCTTGGCAATCTCAAAGATGCTTTCATCCCAAGCCTGGAAAGGAAGGCAGCATACAATAGGTGCAGCAAGAATGTGAAGGATGCGTTATTTATAAAAACCTGTTAAGACATGCAAAGCTTCAGTGGTTCAATGTTACAGAGGCAGGGGAGAGAGAGAGAGTGAATGAGGAGGGTAGTTGAAGTCTTGAAGATACCAGAATACTAAATAAGGCATATATAGCTTCCATCGATGGAACCGTATAGATGCCCGCTGCTGTGAAGATGTATGTTAGAGAAGCATGAATGTTAATGGTGATCTGCAAGCAAAATGGGTCCCATAAGAAAATGAAACTTGAATCTTGATACTGCATCAAAGCTAATATCAGAAGAAGGAGAATGTATTACCAAAGCAAATAGGTTTTCTCTTATCAAGAAAGAAGTGATCAAAACATACCCTACAGAACCCAATGCTCGAACCTGCGTATAAGATAGTGGTGCCATTTCAAACTTTTAGTTAAATAACTAGAGACAACAAATATTGCTTCAACAGATTCGAAGAATTCGTAGCAGTAAGGAGAAAACACTACAATTGCGCACAACAAAACTGAAAGAGTCCAATTTGCTCTCGACCTGAGAAGGATGCAAAAGTAAAAGTTAAAACCACAGAGCAGCATGACGTAGACTCATTGTAAACTTTAGAAGTGAAACGAGTGATTTATAACCACAGTTTAAAATAATGTGAATAACTTCATACCTCCACAAACTCCCCATTGTGAAGCCAACTAATCCATGCTTAAGCTGCACAAGAGAAACATCTACTAAGCAAGTCAATAATCAATCAGCAAGGTCAAGTGTGAAGGTTTCATAGGCTAGACTAAATAACTTGAAAACAGAAACATTTTCTAAAGTAAATTAGTTTACAGGAGTAAGATATCAACTAACAACTATATCTATGCGAGGTGAAGATGTTGAAGAACTAAGAAACAATGAGTTTGAACATAAAAGAATCAAAGAATTGCTTTACATGCTAGTTAAAATTCACAAAGCGGAACAGATAGCACGCTCACCAGATAGGTTGATGCTTTCAGTGGACCAGACAACACAAGTAACAGCATAGTTGTAGCCACCTACAAAGATGAAAAATCGTTGCAATTACCACACATTTTTGTAAAGCAAAACATTATATCAATCTCTAAGTTCTAATTTGGTATGACCACAAACCATAGTTTTTCTTCCAGCTGCGATGCCCCATCTCATCGAGGTGATCACTATTGGCAGCGAAAAGAAGCAAGCAAAGTAATTCTGCACCAAAACCAAAACTTAATGAACAAATCCAAGTAACCATAACCAAAGTTCACACCTAATTAGTAAACAAGTGCAATAAGTTACAAACATTATCAAAGTGAAGAAGAGAAATATAAAAAAAGTTCATTCCTTTTTTGATGAACTTAGACCAAATAACCAAGAAAAGCTTAAAACAAAGTACTCTCATAACAGCAATGGGGTCTGAAATGATGAAACTGAATTCATCCATATAAATTGAGAAGAACCCAAATTTCAATCCAACTCCACGAACCTCAATTGCGAGAGAATTGCTGAGGAAGTAGACCAAGCCAGTAAGCGCAGCGAACATGGAGCACTCCACCAATGCTAATGTTTTCCGATAAACAACGCCGTTCGGGGACAAGTCGTCGAGATCAGTTGAAATTCCAGTGGCTTCCTCGTCTTCATTTCCATAGATTAAGGTCCGACTCTCTGAAGCCCTAAAAAGTTTGAAGGCGGGTTTGGACAGTAAAATTGGGGAAAATGTGAAGAGGTTGGGTTTGAGGGAAAAATCGATTCTTTGAGAGAAGGGAGAGAGGAGGTGAGGAAGAGAAGGGCGAGTGTAGCGAGGGGTAGTTTGGGAAATCGACAAGGGTGGAGTGAGGCGGTGAATTTGCAGAGGAATCATGGGAGCTCTCACAGAAGTGAGAAAATCAGAGAAAAGTGGGAATGCGAGAATTTCAGAGCGGGAGAGGCCATCAGCATGTTGGGCCTTGCTTGGTCTCGGGCCTGATATTCTTTTCTTTTCGGATCCCCAAAAACGGGTAATTTACTTACTTTTTGATGTGAGACCTACTTGCATTCTTCTGGTTCTCTCCTCTTTGTGTTGGTAAACGCGTGAGACATCATGTATCGGAACCTTATTCCCATACCATTTTCAAGTAAGTGAATGTGCCTATCGTTACCAATATCGTATATCGTACGATATATTGGGATGACTAAATGATTTTCGATTGTATTAGTATTCCGGTATGCCGATTGTAGTAGCAGGTTTAAATCCGCGTGATCTGAAAATGAATGGAAATGTAAGACAAAGATTCGTTAATCACAACTGAAGTGAACGAGTAAGGCTCCCGTATAGTAAGGGAGTAATTTTTCCAAGTATGGTAGAGTCTATAATATGAATTATGAGGAAAGCCTAGGTGTAGGCACATGGCACTGACAGCACACAGAAAAGTGCATGTCAGACAGCAAGCGTGTTCATAATAATCTGCAGGTAAAACTTGCACCTCAATCATTAGTACTAGAGCACATTCAAATCAAAATTACAGCCCTACACCCCTAGTGCCCTACCCTATCTCTCTCTCTCTCTCTCTCTCTGATCACTTAATTATATATACTTAAGCGTTAACCTTTCAATCCCAATAAATGACTTGCAACGCAACAAAACAAAATAATTAATGATGTAACCAAAACAAAAATAATAATTAATAAACTCAGAGCAATGGAAACATCATGATTACCACATTTTGTTTAATCAACATTACATTAAACAAAACATTCTTTAAGGAAATAATTGTGCGCGTCTCAACCATACCCTGGCATTCGCATGCGTTGGGCGTGCGAACCTTGCTATTATGTCTCTCAGGCAGACGTGCTTTCTGCTGGTACCATTTTTCTGCCCAATTCGTTTTCTTAGATCCAAACTCTAAAGTTTTATCTTTTAAAATTCAAAGAAAATTACATAGATGCATGATCCTAGATTGTTTCTCATGACTAAATCATTTCTAATTTAACTGAATTTTTAACAAAAATAATCGTTAGATATAAAGTCAAGAAAATTGTGTCATGTAGTCGAAAAGTAGACCTTGAAAGTAAAGAGAGTTTAGCTATGTTTTATGAACTCATCCATGATAGAAAAACATGACATATGTCAATACAATAGGTATGTAAAATTCTTTTAGGTATCTCATACACTATTGTTTTTCTTCGAAATTTCAAAATATTATTATTGTATTTAAAAGTTGTATATGACATCTTAATTTAATGGTCCGACCGACTGATTGAAAACTCTAAAGACGAATTATTTGATAAACATCGCACCTCTTCATATGATAGTGTGATGCCAAGTGTAATAGTTGTGATAAACTGATAATCAATAATGTCTCCGAGTTTTCACCAGATGATAAGGGGGTCCCTAGCTTGATTCATGTTATGGAAGAGACAGGAACGAGTGTCACCACAAACTCCAAGTCTCCACGGCACGTCAAGCTCCGATCGGATTTTCTGCTTTTTTGTTTTTTTTATGAAGCATACATACTACACACACCACCACAATGTGACAGATACAAAACCATCATCATTATTGTCCTAGCTTAGCTTTGCGACTTTGAGAGGCAGCCTACCATGTTTTCGACCTCCAAAGCTTTCCAGAAATTACGATGCTGACCTCCGTGCAGCTTAGCATCGTCCATTTCCCGGCCAGTTGAGGAGGGTCAACAGCATAAAATTTAATTGTCGGTGGGACACGTGCTCCATACACAACAAGAAAACGACATGGTATTAGATTGTGTCTCTCCATGAATGATGTAGAATGTCAAAGGGTAGTGGACAAACGCAATGTCTGCTTCACTCTTGCTCACTTTAGCTTAACGATAACACCATGTGATTTTCATTAGTTTTCGCGTGTGCTTAGTAGCTTCTTGATGCTTTATGTTGAAATAAATAAATGAAAAGTGTTTGATGAATTGTCTTAACGCATTCATCTTACTTGTACAAAGCGGATTTTCAAAATTTGATTTAAATCCGTCATTGTGGATTAGTGCTTGCAAAGCATAGTATTAGGGATTTGACAAGAGAAGTCTTGAGTTCGAAAGATTTTACCATAGGGCAAGAATCCAACTCCCATTTATCTTCTTTGTCTGAAGATAAAAAAAGGTTACAGAACTACGAATGTATTTCAAATTAAAGTAATTTAGCATTAAAAGTAAGATAAGGAGGAAAAGAAAAAGGAGAGGGACTGTGGGAGTATGAAAATCTTGGAAGGCAAAAATGAAGTTGACAAAACAGTTGAAAAGATTGATGGGATATAGGCCGGATGATCTAATGACTTTTCTTGAGGTGGGGGACTATATTATGTACTGTGTGGAGTAGGGGGTCTGGTTTGGTGGGTCTGGTATTGCATTGATGGTGCAAATGCACGCAGAGTAGTAGTAATAAAAATTTATGGAGGCTTCTCCTTGTTTCTGTTCGTTGATTTTACTCAAGTTTCCTGTAACATTCACATCCCTACACTATAATGCCTGCAGGAATTAGTGCTTTTCTTGCATCACTCGCTCTTTTTTCTCTTGCTTGCTTGCACTGTTTGCTGTAAAGCAAACGTAAAGTTGACGCCTTCCCTTCATCTATCAATTCAATCACTCTAAATCTCAATACTTGAATTCATTCCCAAAGAAAATCTCTCTCTTTACTTTACTCAATCATCTAACCCAATTCTTTCAAATTTCTATAATCACATTGTGCTGAGCCTTTCATTTCATAGCCCACAAGGCCTTTTTGGAGCTGGCATTTGATCTTGAAAACCTCAAAGCTTTGATTCTCTCTCAGTCACAGACCCTTTTGCATTTGAAACTTGATCTTTAAGATTGAGGATTGATTCAAGCCATGAAAGATAGAGGCAAAGCTGTGGAGTTAGCACACAACTTTGACATGGAGTACTATTGTTCTTCATCTGAAATGCCATGCAATAAACACCCAAATTCTTCCTCAATTGGGATATGCGCTTATTGTTTGAAAGAACGCCTAGCTCAGCTGGTGTGCTCAGATTGCGGTGAGCAGCGTCTCTCTTCTTGCTCCTGCTCCGAGATCTCATCCTCTTCGAATCGAAACTCATGTACTGGGGAGGTAGGCAGCGTTGGAAGAGTCTCATTTCTGATTGAGAATGAGAAAAATGAGGCTTTGCAATCGAAACAAAAGCCAAAACTTCAGGAGAAAGAGGAGGTTGTGGTGCTGAGGAGGAGCAGCAGTAGCTGTGCTGAGATCAAGAGAAGTGGGTTTTGGAGATTTGGGAGGTTGTTTAGGAAGAAGAGGTCAGAGAAAGATTGTGGGAACAAAAGTGTTGGTGGGTTTGATGAGAAAAGTGAGATGTGGTTGGTTGATCATGTGGGTGTGTCTAGGTCAAGGTCTCTTTGTAGTTTTAGGGGTGGTGGGTTGTTTGATTCAGAGGATGGTGGTGATCATTTAGTGGTTTCTGGGGCTAGGAGTTCAATTTCAGCTGCAAGGAGCTCTAGTGTCACTGCTGGTATGGTTTTGGATTCTGGAAGAAAGAGTGGGTTTAGTGAAGGAAGGAAGAGTGGGTTTAGTGAAGGAAGAAAAAGTGGGTTTAGTGAAGGAAGAAAGAGTGGGTTTAGTGAAGGAAGGAAAAGTGGGTTTGATGGAGATAAGAAAGATGAAGTCTTGGTTCCTGAATTGGGTGGTAATGATCATTTCAAGGGTGTGAAGAAGAGTGATTTTAGTGGAGCAACCAAAAGAGTTTTCTCACTCAAAGAGAGTGATTTTAGTAGATTGGATGAATCGGGTTTCATCGACTTGAAGCTTGATTACTCAACAGAATCCAAGCCAGATTTGAAGATGGGGAATTTGACAGATTCAGAATCTGTGTTTGGAAGCATGAGGGGTAGTGACTTTGTGGCACATGAATGTGGTTCAGGTCAATTTGGGGATGGTATTTTCAGTCATAGTGGTTCTTGTAGGTTTACAGTGAATGAGAGAGGGATAAAAAGAGGAAGGAAAAGTTTGAAGGGTGGTTGGAAATGGATTTTCAGGCATCATCCAAGCTGGGGATCAAGTACTAGGAGGAAGAAAGATGAAGATGATCTTATGTTCAAAACCTGAGAAATGATGGGCCAAATTTATAAAAAATTCTCTTGTTTTCTTCAGCTTTACAAAAATCTTCTGTCTGTGATTTTCTGTCTTCCCATTTAAGTTAGTCACTAGTTACCACATTCACTTCACTGCCTCTCTAATCTCTCTCCTCTTTGTATTTATGTTGATGCTAGTAAATGTTAAAGAAAATAGCTCATACTAACTAGAATGTTTGCATAGAGTTTAAGGCTTCTGCTTAGCAGCATTGTACTGAGGAAAGAGGATCATAATAATTTTGCTCAGAAAATAATGTCATCCTATTGAATCCTTATTGTTTGATTCTTATACATGTCACACTAGTGACATGAGGTCCGTTTGAAATTCATATATGGCTATGCATATATGTCTGAATTTTTAAAGCCAAAAAAAGAGCAAAGCCCTCCTTTTCTTTTTCCCCAATATCAATAAAGGACTCCAGCCCAACATAAGATCTTAATCGGTACAAAAAAGAAAATAAGATCTATAGACTTGCTACTCGAGGAGGTTTTAGACTGATCTTTTTACTTTGCTCAGTTGCTGTACAAGATTTAAGTTTATGGGGTGCTTCTTTTTCACTACAAGAGTGTTTAGGAGGTTTTGCTTTAATTTGGAAGCAAGTATTGTAGACCTTGCACTTTATATGATTTATTCTCTGATATATTCTACAACTTTTGGTGACCCTAGCCTTGTCATTACTTGGGTTGTTTGGTATTTATGTGAGCTTGAGACCATTTCAAGTTTTCAACATCAAGTCCAAGTCCAACCCACAAGAGAACAAGTCCTCAGCTTAAACTTTATACAAGTTACAACCACATGCGTATTTGGCAAATCTTATCTTATCACCAACAGCAGCTGGCAAAGTAGTCCAATTTCTTCACCTAATAATTGATAAATATTCAACACGTTATAATTGTCAACTAAAGCAGCCACCAACTCTTCCAATTTCTAAAACTGTATGATGTATAAGCATGAACCATGAACCATGAACCATGAACCATGAACCATGAACCATGAACGAGAAGAACTTTGAGATCCTCAGAGACCGACCATTTTCAATTTTTGAAGAAAAATCTGTGGCAGAATGTACGTGACAAGGCCTCTCTCACTTTACAAAAAGTCTCCTGCTGATCTTTCATTGCCTCCTCCTGAAGGTCCAAATTCTGGTATTCTTGTAATCCAAGATGAAGAACCCAAGTGCTGTATTGGATTATTCAAGAGTGATATGATTAAAGACCTGCCTCTCCCTCAGAACAAAAGTCTAGAGCTTTACTATGCACAAGGGTTTTATCCAATGAGAGAACTTCATTTTTCCAAAGTTCTATTCATCCCAGTTCTCAATCAGCCCTTGTCTTCCAGTCAGTACTATGCAGTATTCCCATATGGGAAGGATAGAGGGTATGTATGCATATACCAATCAATTAATGTTTAAGCTTGAATTTTATTGTACAACTGCGGAAGTTTTGTTATGTTGTTAGACGGTAAATTTGAACCACAAATGTTTTTGGTTGCTTTGCAGGGAAGGCTACACAAGCTCGAAAGAGGATGCAATGGACATGGACACATGTTGCTTATCCTGTTGCTTCAGCAGCTGTTCTAATGACGAAAAGCCACAACGTTTTGATCCCAAAAATCTGTACCAGCAATATCAGATTGATCTTCACAGAAAAATTGTGAACATTTCAGGTGGGTTTGTGGCTAATTCTATGGCTAAAGATGGTTGTCCCCCGGAGGCATTGTGGAGAAAAGGGTGGAAACTCACTAGCTCAACGGCACATGAGTTCGAACTAGGTGATGCACCAGGCCTAGACACAACTCTCCGCGCCCAACTTCCTGGTTTTGATTTCCCATTGAAGAATGTGGTTGTAGGGAAGTGGTATTGTCCATTCATGTTTGTCAAGGAAGGCACACCGAAATCGTTGAGAGACGAAAGGAATAGAACAATGTACTATGAGATGACACTTGAGCAGAGATGGGAACAAATACTCGCGAAGGAGCATAGTAAGGAACATGATCGAGGCAATGCTGTGGCTGTGGATGTTGTTGTGCAAAGTGAGGTGGTTGTGGTTGGAGGGAGGGAAGGTGTCTGTGATGATAGATATGTGGGTGATGATGGGGTGGTGTGGTTTAGGAGTTCCAACAATTTGGGTGAAGAGACAAAAGTTGGGGTGAGCTTAGCAATTGTTGAGAGGATGAAGTGGGAGCAAGAAAGGGTTGGGTGGGTTGGGGGAGATGAAGGGAAAGTGAGAGTGGAGAGAGTTGAGGAATATGGAGGGATGGGTGAGTGGAACAAGTTTGGTTGTTTTGTATTGGTTGAGAGGTTTGTGCTGAAAAGAATGAATGGGAGCTTGGTTGTGAGCCATGAGTTCAAGCACAGTCATCAGATTAAGTGTAAATGGGAATGAAAAGCTATGCAGCTTATCATTTGGTGCACCCCAAATTGTGGGAAAATTTGTTTATTCCACAAACTTATTGAATCAATGATGAATTTTGCAAATTGGGCTTAATTTTCTGAAAATTCTTGGTGTTTATAGACCTTCTGAGCAACTGTTTTATTCATCGAGTGTAAAGTTTTGATACATAAAATTGGACTGATTCTCAGTTGAAACATACAAGCTAGACAACAAGCTGTTGGTGATCCCCATCCTAAAGAATCATGAGAAAGATCAAGGAAATTGAGGTAATTTCTTCTCACTTGCACAGCATGGAACATGTCAAATGTCAACAGATGCATCCATCTTCATCTTTATACTTCAACTTTAAACTAATCCGAGTTCTCCAGATTTTTAATAATAGTCAAAAGTTTGATTTGTAGTATCCAATAAATTAAGAAACCCGATAACTTGTCCTAGTTGTCTACTTTAAGTTGAGAACTTCATCATCTATAAGTAGCTCATTTTCATATAATCCTCATACCCAAAAATTTAACACAAAAATAGCTGAGCAAAGATATTTAGCGAGAAGATGTATGTGACAAGGCCTCTTTCTATGTACCAAAAGAGCCCTTCCATGCTCTCTTTGCCACCTCCGGAGGGTCCAAATTCCGGTATTTTGGTCATACAAGATGAAGAATCAGAGCCTACAATTTTCTTTGGATTGTTTAAAGGCCACGAGCTCAAGCACCTCCCTTTCCCTCAGAACAAGAATCTAAAGCTTCGATATTCCACACGCACGGGCGAGAGCACACATGTCTCTCATTTCTACACTGCCTTCATTCCAGTTCTCAACCAGCCTTTGGCTTCCAATTGTTATTATGCCATTTCGTCCCGTGGGAGGGAGGCATAAAGGGTATGAACTACTGACATCTCAAACTGAACTTAATTTTATGGTTATTATATATATGTCGATGATGCTATTGTGGTCGTCCTAGCGTTACTCTTATAAGTGATCATTTTTTTTTCTTATGAAAGAAATTACATTTTTTTTTTAATTGGCTTTGTAGAGGAGCATACACCAGTTCAACAGAGGAGGACTTGGGAACCTGCTGCTTCTGCACTTACGTGCGAGATGTTCCACCACAACCTTTCAATCCCAATAACACTTTGCAGCAATTTCAGGTCCAACAAAGACGCATATTATTTAATCAACATGGTGGTTTTGTTGCCAAAGCCATAGCTTCAGATGTGTTTCCTCCGAAGTTTCTTGGAAGGAAAGGGTGGGAGATATATACCTCAACTCCGCGTGACTTCCATTTAGATGAAGCACCAGGTCTAGACTCTGCACTACGTGCCCGCCTCCCGGATTTCAACTTTGAATTATCGAATACAAGCTCGAAGCCTGTGGTTGTGGGGAAGTGGTATTGTCCCTTCATGTTTGTTAAGGAGGGATCACTAACACTGGATGATCAAATGAGTAGAACAAGGTATTATGAGATGACACTTGAGCAAAGATGGGAACAAATATTTGCATGTGACAGTGAGGAAAATAATGCTGTGGTTGTTGATGTTTCTGTTGAAAATGAGTTTGTTGCTATTGCTGGGAATGATTTGGAAGCTGTGCATGAGGAAAGGGATGTGGCTAATGGGGTTATGTGGTATAGGGGTTTTAACAAAGTGGGAGGAGAGAGCAATGTAGGGGTGAGCTTAGCAATTTTAGAGAGAGTGAAATGGGAGCAACAAAGGTTTGGATGGAATGGAGGGAATGAGAGGAAAGTGAAGGTGAATAAAATAGAGGAGTTCGGGGGGATGGGAAAGTGGAAGAAATTTGGTTGCTATGTGTTGGTTGAGAGGTTTATATTGAAAAGAATGGATGGAAGCTTGGTAATTACTTATGGTTTCAGACACACTCATCACATTAGAAGCAAATGGGTGTGATATTCATGTTGTAATGAACACATTAATGCTTGGAGGAGAGCACAGTTGAAATTCATGTATTGAAGTATTCTTTTATTATATTAAAGTGATATATCCCTTATCTTGTTTTTTTCCTTTCTTTTTTTTAGAGGATGTGTTACCTTGATTGATATGTGTGAATTGATTCTTTATTTTTTGTTTCTTTCCTTTTTTCTGCCAGATTATGGGTTAAGTAGCCTCATGATTTCATAGAGGATGCTTTGTCAGAAAATTTATGTAATGCATGTGGATCCAAATTCTTGATAAAATTCTTTTCCCTTGAGAAAAAATAAAAATAAAGGGCGAATTGATTATTCAAAGCAAATTGAAATTTGTCATTGTAAAAAACTATACATGTGATGTTAAACTGTCCTCATCATGGTAATGCCTCCATTCTTGAGTTCTTGTCATTAATTGATGAATGATGAAGACAAACACATCTGTATGTGACATTGGACTTGCATACTTTTCCAGCATAGAGTGATTGGGAAAGGTGAACCTTCCTGGCATTCACTACAAATCTTAACTTAGCTTGCTTCTTAATATATCCATGAAATTTGATTGGGTGATGATGTGATTAATTAATTTAGAGTGCAACAAGGACATTTATTTATTTTTTAATCAAGTCTGTATATAGGATTAAGGCATGATTAACAAATAAGAGCTGTCAGCAGAGAGAATATATTAGAGGAAAATTATGAGCCTTTCAGAGTTTGGATGGGTTCATGCATGAATTCATCATATATAAGTAAATCAAAGTTCATATAATCTTCATACACACACAAGAAAGCTGACATTTACGTACAGAGAAGATGTATGTGACAAGGCCTCTTTCTATGTACCAAAAGAACCCTTCCATGCTCTCTTTGCCACCTCCAGAGGGTCCAAATTCAGGTATTTTGGTCATACAAGACGAAGAAGCCGAGCCTACAGTTTGCTTTGGATTGTGCAAAGGCCACCAACTCCAGGACCTGCCTTTCCCTCAGAACAAGAATCTGAAGCTTCGATATTCCACAAGCACGGGCAAGAGCACACATGTCTCTTATTTCTACACTGCCTTCATTCCAGTTCTCAACCAGCCTTTGGCTTCCAATTGTTATTATGCCATTTCATCCCGTGGGAGGCATAAAGGGTATGAACTACTGACATCTCAAAGTCTCAAACTGAACTTAATTCTATGGTTATTAACTTATTATATACCGATGATGCTAATGTTGTCCTCCTAGCGTTACTCTTATAAGTGATCATTTTTTTTTCTTATGAAAGAAATTACATTTTTTTTTAATTGGCTTTGTAGAGGAGCATACACCAGTTCAACAGAGGAGGACTTGGGAACCTGCTGCTTCTGCACTTACGTGCGAGATGTTCCACCACAACCTTTCAACCCCAATTACACTTCGCAGCAATTTCAGGTCCAACAAAGACGCATATTATTTAATCAACATGGTGGTTTTGTTGCCAAAGCCATGGCTCCAGATGTGTTTCCTCCGAAGTTTCTTGGAAGGAAAGGGTGGGAGATATATACTTCAACTCCGCGTGACTTCCATTTAGATGAAGCACCAGGTCTAGACTCTGCACTACGTGCCCGCCTCCCGGATTTCAACTTTGAATTATCGAATACAAGCTCGAAGCCTGTGGTTGTGGGGAAGTGGTATTGTCCCTTCATGTTTGTTAAGGAGGGATCACTAACACTGGATGATCAAATGAGTAGAACAAGGTATTATGAGATGACACTTGAGCAAAGATGGGAACAAATATTTGCATGTGACAGTGAGGAAAATAATGCTGTGGTTGTTGATGTTTCTGTTGAAAATGAGTTTGTTGCTATTGGTGGGAATGATTTGGAAGCTGTGCGTGAGGAGAGGGATGTGGCTAATGGGGTTATGTGGTATAGGGGTTTTAACAAAGTGGGAGGAGAGAGCAATGTAGGGGTGAGCTTAGCAATTTTAGAGAGGGTGAAGTGGGAGCAACAAAGGTTTGGATGGAATGGAGGGAATGAGAGGAAAGTGAGGGTGAATAAAATAGAGGAGCTTGGGGGGATGGGAAAGTGGAAGAAATTTAGTTGCTATGTGTTGGTTGAGAGGTTTATATTGAAAAGAATGGATGGAAGCTTGGTAATTACTTATGGTTTCAGACACACTCATCACATTAGAGGCAAATGGGTGTGATATTCATGTTGTAATGAACACATTAATGCTTGGAGGAGAGCACAGTTGAAATTCATATTGAAGTATACTGTATACCTTTTATTATATTAAAGATTTGGATGGAATGGAGGGAACGAGAGGAAAGTGAGAGTGAAAAAAAGTAGAGGAGTTTGGGGGAATGGGAAGGTGGAAGAAATTTAGTTGCTATGTTTTGGTCGAGAGGTTTGTAGTGAAAAGAAGAATGGAAGTTTGGTACTAACTTATGGTTTTAGACACATTCATCATATTAGGAGCAAATGGGTGTGAGATCCTTGGTATTCTTTTGGTTTGGTATAGCAAAGCAATCTATTTTGTACTTAAATCTTTAAATTTTGTTTACGTTAGTTTCATATATGCTCTTTTGGGAGGTTTTGGTTTGCTCTCTCTTTTGTTCTTTACTTTTCTTTTTTAATAAATTAGGATAGGAATGATCTCTTCCTTACCTATCCAAGCCTTTCATAAATAAAAATAAAAAAAACCCATTAATACTTGGAGGATAATTTTCCCATAGTTGTACTATCATGGATTGAAGTATTCTTTTATTATTTTAAAACATCCTGTTATTTCTACGGTGTATTTGGTTAGCTAGCAGTTGATTGGAATTTAATTTCAACTTTATCCGCTTCTCATAAGAAGCTAAAGAGTGAATATATTGATATTCAAAGTCACTGGAAAATTGTCATTGTAAATTAATGACTATAGATGTGATGTTAAACTGTCTTCATTATAATGTCTCTATTATTGAGCTCTTGGCATTAATGATGAATACATACGGATAGACATCAAACTTTGAAGACTTTTCCAGCGAGTGATTGAGAAATGTGAACCTTCCTGGCATTTCTACAAGTTCTGAATTACTGTAGCTAATGGCTTCTTAAGTATCAGTAGAACACTTGAACTTGATTTGATAATTAATTAATTAGGACTGCAAAATGTCCTTCTTGGCTCTTGCAGTCTAAATTAATTAATTATCAAATAATAGCAGTTCAACTGATAGGAAGCTAATTAAGCCAGCATTTGTAGCAAATGCCAGGAAGGTTCAAAAATAGCAGCTGTCAGCATTGAAAATATAAAAATAAATTATGAATCTCAGAGTTTGAATGAGTTCATGAATTCTGTCACAAGGAAATTCTGTAAATTAGTACTATAAATATGTAATAACTAATAAGGTACATCATCAAGCCAATTTTTAAAGTGAGTACTCTTCCCTGTCTATTCACCATCTTCTTTTCCTCAATCCATTGGCAAATTTGCCTCAACAAACAAACAATTTCCAGTATGTATGTGACAAGGCCTCTGTCTATGTACAGAAGGTCTCCTGAGTCACTGTCAGTGCCAACCCCGGAAGGCCCCAATTCCGGTTATCTTGTACTCCATGATGAAGAATCGGATGAGACTACATGTTTCGGATGTTGCCAAGATGATCAGGTTAAAGACTTGCCTTTCCCTCAGAACAAGGATCTCTCAGTTGGATATTCGTCAGATAATGATGATGTTGCATTTATTCCAGTTCTTGATAAGCCTTTATCTGCCAATACATACCATGTGATATGCCGGAATGGGAGCCATAGAGGGTACGTATACCATTTTTCATTTTAATTTTCTATATGTTCAATTCAAATATGAACATAGACATGAACTATTTGTAACAAATTAAAGTTTTGCAGTGAAGTGTGCACAAGTTCAAGGGAAGATGACATGGTAGATTGCTGTTTTGGCAAAAGTGTTCGAGATGTAAAACCAAAGCCATTGGATCCATCAGACGTATATCAACAAGTTGAGATAATTCCAAAGAAGAGCCGTGGTTTTTTTACTGCCAAGGCTGTTGCTTCAGATGGGTTTCCTCCTTCCTTTTTGAGCAGATCAGGGTGGACAGTGACCATGCAGACACCCCATCATTACCAACTAGGTGAAGCTCCAGGACTCGACGCTTCGAAGCGATTAGGCCTTCCTGGATTCGACTTTCCATTGTCCAAAGATGGTTCTGAGCCTCTGGTAGTTGGTAAGTGGCACTGTCCTTTCTTGTTTATCAAGGAAGGAGGACTGAAGTTGAAGCACCAAATGAAGCAGTGCATGTTCTATGAAATGAGACTTGAGCAAAGATGGGAAAAACTTTTCGACAAGGACAATGGAGGAAAGAACAACAATTCTAATGCTGTGTTTGTGGATGCACTTGTTCAAAAGGAGGTGGTTTTTGTTGCTGGAAGTGAAGCTGTTTGGGATGATCATGACAGAATTAACATCGTCGGTGATGGTTTCATGTGGTTTAAGAGCTTTGATGGTGTGGGAGGAGGAGGAGAAAGAAGTGTGGGATTGAGCATGAAAATTGTTGAGAGGATGAAATGGGAGCAAGAAAGAGTTGGATGGGTTGGTGGGGATGAAAGAAAAGTGAGAGTGGAGAGAGTAGAAGAGTTTGGAGGGACTGGTGGTTGGAATAGATTTGCTTGTTATGTGTTGGTGGAGAGGTTTGTGTTGAAGAGAATGGATGGAAGCTTAGCACTATTGACATATGATTTCAAGCACACTCACCAGATTAGGAGCAAATGGGAATGACAAACTTGTAATGTTTATTGGAATAAGCCATAATATCGAATCATATTTGTACCAAGCCAAAATATTGGACTGTTTCATGGTTCAAGTTTATAAATACAAATACATATATCGTATATGCATGGTTCAAACTACCTTACTATAGCACATAGTTTTCGAAAATACCAATCTTTTACGAATTCTTTTCGAAAATACCATTGATATTATGAGCTGCCCACAAGAGGTTGAAGGGTATGAAATAAACTTAAATTAACTAATTTATAATTATAAAGAATTAAGAATGTTCTATGGATGTGAAGTTAAGAGTATGGATGGTGTGGAAGGAGGTGAAAAGAGTGGGATTGAGCATGAAAATTGTTGAGAGGATGAAATGGAGAGTTGGATAGGCCTAATTTGACCCTTAAAAAAAAGTTGTGAACGTTGGATGGGCTTACCTTCAATTTGGGCTTTTGGCCCAAAACCAGGTGATTGTACCAACCCTATAAATGCGCTGCGCGCCTGCAACTAATTTTCAGTTGGTGCCACTACTAGTGACTAGTCTCCCTATATAAACCAGCCGCCTCTCTCACTACAAAACCTGCTCTCTCCGATTCACTTCGAGGCGGGAACTAAAACCCGTAAAATTTAAAAACTAAAAGAGAAAACTAAAAGAAATTCCAAAAGCGTTCATTTCATCAGTTCGAATCCGATTAGGGTTCTTTTGGTTTCGGATTCAGCGATGGCGAATTTCAACGTCGTCCTCGATGAAGATCAGCAATGGCTGCTCAATTGCTTGTCTGCGACTCTCGACCCCAACCACGAGGTTCGCTCTTTCGCCGAAGCTTCGCTTAATCAGGCTTCTCTGCAACCAGGTCCAGCACCTAATACTCTGAGCTTTGCTTTTGGTTTTCTCCTTTTCAATTGTTTGGGACTGGAATTCGAGCTGAAATTGATCCTCACGAAAGCATCACACTAGCTGCACTTGTGTGGATTTATGAACTTAGATCGATCATTTGGATTTCTAGCTGAAATGAGGATTTTGAAAATAAAATTATAAATTTGTTTTGCTTTTATGAGTGAATTTACGAGTGAGATAATGCACCTATGAGGTTGATGATTTGGTCCAAAATCTTGTGGGTTGAGTGAAACTATAGGCTTGCACTCCATATTTGCTTTCCCTGTTGCAGCACATGAAAAAACAAAAAACTAAGATTGACGGTTTCATAATTGTCTTAAGGTTTTGGAAGTGCGTTATGCAAGGTAGCTGCAAACAGGGAGCTCTCATTAGGGTTGCGCCAGATATCCTTTTATTATCAAGGTTCTTTATTTAGCATCACCAGCTTCTATTTCTTTTTCCTTAATGTTTTTTTTTTCTTAATTAAGTTCCATTGTTTCTCTCCATGTGTTTCTTGTTTTATTGAAGAACACGACTTCTTCTGAAGTTACCTTTTTCTGCTTTTCCATGTCTTCATTATTTTATTTTCCAATAACGAAAACGTAAAGAAAATGGGATGGTATTTTGTTTTGTTTTGTTTTGTGTTTTTCCCCCTCAAAGGATCAAAAATAATACTGGAGCTGTATTATTTTGCACGCTGGCTGCTGATTAATGGTCTCACCTGTTGCGTACAGCAGGATTCTTTTTTCTTTTCCTCTCTTGTGAGACTTAACTTACTTTTACCTAGCTGCTGTCCTTCTTAAGCAGTTTATTAAGAAACATTGGCACGAGGGCGATGAAGCATTCGAACACCCTGCTGTTTCAAGTGATGAGAAGGTATTTTCAGTAGTTGACATTGTCAAGCACTTTTATTTGTATTTCTCTTGACCGTGAAAGTTATTTTACATTGTTTACACTTTCCAGAACCTTTGATTACGAGTTTGTCATGTATTTCTAATTTTAGTTGCCTACTTTTGTATTAGTAGCATTCAAGCTTCTTTTTTTTCGTCTTTTTTGGGTAGGGTTTATAAAGCGGCATTATGCGTCTACTTTTCTGGAGTTTGACCAACTCCTAATAATTTGAATAGTGTTTTCTTGTTTTAGATTATTTACTGTTGATGTTTGTTGATGTTATATTATTTATTTAACAGTGGTGTACTTACTGGTGATTAAGTTGGTGAAAATTCAGTACTTTATAATATGTAGTTAATCTTGACAATACATTTGACCATTAATCAAGAGTAACTTTATGATGAAGTCAAAATTAATGTACCTTAATCTCCTCCTATATCTAATTAGGTGATGATTACATTTTCAGGCGGTTGTGCGCAGACTTCTTTTGTTTTCGTTAGATGATCCTCATAGGAAAATCTGTACAGCAATCAGTATGGCTGTAGCATCGATAGCAGGCTATGATTGGCCAGAAGATTGGCCGGACTTATTACCATATCTAATAAAGTTGATTAACAACCAAACTAATATGAATGGAGGTAAGCCTTTCTAATTCATGATCTTCCCACTCTATCTCGGTTCTATCTGTGTGGCTATTTGCCCCTCTGTCTCACTCTGTTTTCGTTCTATGTTGTTTTGTTGAGATTTTCATTTTAAAGGTATAATTGAATAAGCACTGCAAGTTGCCCAAATTAACTAGTTAGTTTAGTTTCGGAAGCATATATGAATTTCTTTAGGAGTTTGCCAAGGTTTGATTGACTGCAATAACAAGCCTAAGGTACAAAACATACACTAGTTGCAAGTTTGGAGTAAAACATGTTTTCCAGGTATATATGGTGTGTTGGATTTCATTCCCGATGTGTGATAAGATTCCTATCAAATAATGCATGTTTAGTTAATCCTTTGTAGAGCCATTGACATGTGAACTGTGGTCTATCACTGTTTCACATGTCCTAAAGATTGTTGTCGGAGTTTTGGGTGATGCCTACAAGGACGAAGGAGTGCGGATTTTCTTGGAAATAGGAGTTTGTTGACAGGTTTCTGCATCTTTTATCTTCCATATTCATGTGTATCAAACCCGAAATGGACAGACAACTCAAGTACATGGGAACATTCAAAGTACCCTCTTACAAAGCACAGCCTGAAATTAAAGAAATCTAAGAAATCCATAAAAGAGGGAATTGGATGCTGTGAAAGCAGCTGTCAGTCAAATAATGATCTCAACAGGATAGCAACTCCATCAAAAGTTTGGTATTTCTTACCGAATAACTCACGTGAGGCTTTCCTACATGAATATTAGACAATCAATTAGGAATTTCCCGGTGGCATCCAAAAGAGGGAATATTAGCAACTGAAGATTCCTTGCAATTTTACGAGAGATGGTGAACTGGTTCACCACACAACACCAATCTGCAATTCCTTTCCTTCTTTCTCATCAAATTATCTAATAACTGGGTAATAGCTCAGAGCAGCTGTGAAAATGAGTCTATCAGAATTCAGAAACGTTAAGTTTCTGAAAATTGTTTTTTGTGCTTTTTCATATTTGTTACTCTGACAAGTTTCTCTGCTGAAGATTTACACCTTTCTTAAATTTTGCAGTACATGGAGCTCTTAGGTGCTTGGCTCTTCTCTCTGTGGACTTGGATGATACAGTGGTCCCGACGCTAATTCCCGCTTTGTTCCCATGCTTACTTACAATTGTATCCTCTCCTCAGGTTAGTATCCTCTGTCTTCTTTTCCAATTAATTGTCTCTTTTCTATTTGAAGGCAAGTAAAGCTCCTATGTAGAACGCCTGTTACATGACCTATTTGAGTCCCATGTTCTTCTGCATATGAACTGTGGTCATTTTGTTTTTTGAGGAAACACTTTTCATGGCATTTGAGGGACTTGATTGTTAATGCAGTTTATGCATACCTTTCTGTCATGTCATGTCAGTTTGAGGATTTTTGTTTCCTTCAGCTTACCATGTGGTCTATTGTGGGATTTGTTTGTGCAGGTGTATGACAAATATTTACGCACAAAATCCTTTTCAATTGTTTATTCATGTATCACCGTGTTGGGGGTGATGAGTGGTGTATATAAGGTATTTGATTTGTTTTCTATTCTAATGAACTTCCCACAATCTGAAGTGTGCTAAAGTAAGCTTGTTCTATCATGAATTAACAGATTAAGATGTTTATGTTCAGACGGAAACCACTGCATTAATAGCACCTATGCTAAAACCATGGATGGATCAATTTTCTGCAATCCTGAGTCATCCAGTGCAATCTGAAGATCCTGATGATTGGAGCATAAGAATGGAGGTTGGTTGAGTGATTTGGTAGCAAATTCGTTGTGATGTGTATATCTGCGATTAGACTGGGCTTTTTATATATGGTTTATTTCCTTCATCATTAGGTATTGAAGTGCTTGAATCAGTTTGTTCAAAATTTTCCTAGCCTTATTGGGAGTGAATTTATGAGTAAGTCATTCTTATCAATCAATGGATGTGACATATACCATTTGTTTCCATGTTCTGTGGATACATACTGTAGTTTTTATATCTTGTGCTGAATAGTCCCAGTTTTGCAGATATTGTGGGGCCGTTGTGGCAAACTTTTATGACTTCTCTTGAAGTATATGTGCGATCATCAATTGAAGGTACAGAAGATTCATATGATGGAAGATATGATTCCGATGGTGCTGATCAAAGCCTAGATTCCTTTGTCATCCAGGTAGTTAAATCCATGACATTTGATATCAACAGGCTCTTGCATGTTGTTTCAAAATTCAGATTTGGAAAGTTCTTTTTTCTGGATGCGTTAAAAAGTGAGCAACAGTTTAATAAGTACGACTTTTAAATTCATTTCATTATCCAATAAAAATGTTCTTGAATGAAAGATATTTTTTTTTCTGTGTTGTGACTTGTGAGGAGAAAATGAAACTAGAGATGTTTAAAATATTGTCAGAACAAAAATTCTGGAATTTATCTGCGTGTGTGTTTACATAATTTGTTTACAGATTGTCATTGTAATTGTTTTAACATATGTATTTATATGCAGTTATTTGAGTTTCTGTTGACTATTGTGGGTAATGCAAAACTTGTAAAGGTATGCTTCCAAGATCTTGATACCCATCTTTACTTGTTGCCTTTTGTTCCTTGTTACCTATTTTTTTTTTTACTGTATAATTCCCCTTAATCTTGTAGGTCATCATGAATAATCTCAAGGAGTTGGCATATTACACCATTGCTTTTCTGCAAATAACGGAACAACAGGTAGTCTTGTGCTTTGTTATTTTTTTGTTCTCTTTCTTGTATGTACATCTTCTGTAATGGACTTAGTGCGTCAGCAGATTCAAGAAATTCACAAACACGCTCTGTGGTCCTAAGTTCTCTTAGCATAGATTACCTCAACATTATATTGTTAACCTGGATATGTTTGAGTTTCTATCTGTCATGCATTGTTATCTATTAGTTAAGTGTGTTTCTTATCCAAAAAAAAAAGTTGTCTATATTGCCTTTATTCTGAAGTTCTTTTTCTGTATAATTCTTCTTTTGGATATCCTTTCTCTGGTTTCCCACTGTCATATTCCAACCATCACGTGCTCATGCACCTTAACTTGTTATTGGCATTTCATAAAGATGGCTCTCTCTTTGACTATTTGAGACTCAATAACTCAATACTGGAACCCACTTGATGTATTATAATCATTAAATTCGTGTGTCCACAGATCGTTTTTATCTGATCCAGTGTCTTACTTTGTATTTTTTCCTGATTGGGGAAGTAAATCACCTCTAGTATTAAGTATGTTTGAATTTCATGTACTTTTGTTGTATTAAAACTGTCAGTTGAATGGTTCTTCCTCCATTGTCATTGTTCTTTAGGTTCATACTTGGTCAATGGATGCCAACCAATTTGTAGCTGATGAGGATGATTCTACTTATAATTGTCGTGTTTCTGGTATGTTTAGCATCTCTCATGCAAGTTAATGCTTCTTATGGAAACCCTCCTTGACGATCATTATATATATGTGTGTGGAAGTCGCATACCGTACGTATCACATGCAGCTTAGTCTAACTGGTTGAATATCAGTGGAAATCCTATGTCTTTTTTTTTCAGATCTGCACATCCTGAGTTATTATCATACTGTTGTGGATGGTTTGCTTGTAATATATATATATTCTTATTTCTTTTAGTTGTTTCCGCAAAGAATAACTCTAGTTATTATTGCTGATTTATGCGAAATTTTTTTTAGTCTTATTGCTTTATAATATGGTTTTGGTTTAGTCATCAAGATCACTGTTGTAAAAATTAATCAATTCCATCACTGAGGCTACTTCATGATTCTGTTCTATTGAAGTATATCAATGTTGCCCTTGGGGTTAGCCCAAGTGATGAGGAGGGTGAGGAAAAGGGTTAGGATTAGGCTAGGTCAGGGGTCAATTCCCTCCGATGTAAAAAAGAAAAAGAAAAAAAAAAGTATTTCACTCTTGCAATCCCAATTTATAGTTCAATTTCTTTCTTCCGACCTACTTGAGCTTTGCTACCACTTTTCCTTTCCAGGTTCACTTTTACTTGAAGAAGTGGTGAATACTTGTGGTACAGAAGGAATCAGTGCCATCATTGATGCTGCAAAAACACGTTTAAGTGAGTCTCAAAGAGAAAAGCATGCTGGTTCTGCCGTTTGGTGGAGAGTAAGTAGAAATCGTTTTGCCTATGCATATTCATTTAATTCTTCTTTGTTAATTCTTTTTTCTTTTTATGGCTGGTATATGCTTCAGATAAGAGAGGCTACTCTGTTTGCTTTGACTTCTGTATCAGAACTATTACTTGAAGCAGAGGTTTGTGCTTTCTTGTTTAGAATGATGCCATTTATTTTTAGGGTAATTTTTATGCCTGTGCTTGGTGTGGCTTCTTTTCTTTGTGCATATCACAGAATTCCATTTTCAAGTGGATTCACCTTGGTAAGACTCTGATTAACTTTAGTTCACAGGATTCAGGATTGACGAGAGTTGGCTTAGGAAACCTTCTGGAGCAGATAATCAGTGAAGACATGGGATTAGGTTCTCTTTTCCCTGCAATACTCCCCCCACCCCAATAAAAAAGAAAAAGCATTTATTTCGTTTGTGAGTGAACATTTTCTGTTATTGTGTTGCAGATGTACATGAGTATCCCTTTCTTTATTCCCGCATGTTTTCGTCAGTTGCTAAGTTCTCCTCCATGGTAACTATTACATTCTTTCCTCATCTATTTTAAACTTTTTTTCCCTAAATGATTGGGAAGTATCTTTGAAACATTTCTAATATTTTATAGATCAGTCACGGAGTTCTTGAGCACTTTCTCTATGCTGCTACTAAAGCGATTGCTATGGATGTGTATGTCTCTTTCTCTCTCTCTCTCTCTCTCTCTCTCTCTCTCTCTCTCTCTCTCTGTGTTATTCATTTATGTCCATGAGGAACTTGTATCTAATGACGAATTGGATACATCTTTTGTCATCATTGTTCTGCTGTTAGGCCCCCGCCTGTCAAAGTAGGTGCCTGCAGGGCACTTTCCCAGCTCCTTCCTAAAGCAAACAAAGGAATCATTCAACCACATATGATGAGTTTGTTTTCATCACTTTCGGATCTTCTTAATCAGGTACTCTATTGCTAATATTTACTTTAGTGTTATTCTTGTATTTGCATTAAGAGTTTATTATAATTCTGGTTTTAGGCGTCTGATGAAACCTTGAATCTGGTACTTGAAACACTGCTAGCGGCAATTGAGGCAGGTGAGTTTTGAAGAGAATACAATTGAAGGATTTTTAACCCTGCTATATACTTTTTTTTTTTGGTACATATGAAATCATTGAATTATTTTGACTTTTAGAGGTTGCCCAGCTACATGTTTTTTATTTAATTGTAGGTTATGAATTATCGGCATCAATAGAGCCTATCATCTCCCCTGTGATCCTTAACATGTGGGCATCACATATTTCTGATCCTTTTGTCAGTATGGATTCAATTGAAGTTCTGGAGGTAATTTTATGGAGAATTGTTGGTAGATGTAAATCATGTAATAACATCTATAAATGCCTACTTACATATTTTTAATGTGCGTAAAGCTATTTGACTTATGTCTTATAGTAGTTCATGCAGATTTGAAAATTGGACTATTATCTAAATGACTTGTGGTTTATATGTTCGATGACCCAGCTTTTATTTATAACGGTTCTTTACCAGGCACTCAAAAATGCTCCTGGCTGTATACATCCACTGGTTTCCCGAGTTTTACCCTATGTTTCGCCAGTCTTGAATAAAGTATGTCCTGTATGAGTGCTTGTAACCAAATTGCATTATCATTGTGCTACGGTTTAAGATTTTGAAGGGAAAAATTGCTTCTGATGCATATTGATGATAATTGTCAGCCGCTACAGCAGCCTGATGGATTAGTGGCTGGATCAATGGATCTGGTGACAATGCTATTGAAAGTAAGATATGCTTCAGTGGATATTCATCTCTTATTTTGCTTTTTTTTTTCTTTTCTCGTTTATAATCGATTTTCCTCCCCTCTTGAAGTTCCAGTTTTATCTTTAGACAGCATCTTAGTGGATTGCTAATCAAATTTTGTGATAACGTACAGAATGCTCCTAGTGATGTGGTGAAGGCAGTGTATGATGCGTGTTTCGATGGTGTTATCCGAATTGTTCTTCAAAGTGATGATCATAGTGAAATGCAGGTACTCTCTCTCTCTCTCTCTCTCTCTCTCCTAATTATTAAATTGTATGTGCTGTTACATAGTAAAGGTATATAAGTGACTCAAGCTTGTTGCAACAACTTTGACCAGAATGCAACAGAATGTTTAGCTGCTTTTATATCTGGTGGAAGACAAGATGTGCTTGCTTGGGGTGGTGATTCTGGAAATACAATGAGAAGGTTGCTTGATGCAGCTTCAAGGTAATCAGTTTCTAAAATAAAATAAAGAAAGAAAGGAAATACTTTATTTGCCTTTTATAATTCCTTGCAAAGTCTTATTTGGTCTTCTGGTTTAAATTTTGCCACATACTGGTTGGGATGATATGCCGTATATACTTTTTCATTCCATTGCACTGGATTGACTTTTTTTTTTTGACAAGATAATTCATAATAGTATTTGTAGGCCTATCAATAAAAAAAGAAAAAAAATTCTTTAATTTTGTAAGATTTTAGTTACTGTAATATTTATGTTGACTACAGGCTTCTAGACCCTGATTTGGAAAGCTCTGGTTCTCTTTTTGTTGGGAGCTACATTCTGCAACTTATTTTGCATCTGCCATCACAAATGGCACCCCATATTCAAGACCTGGTTGTTGCTCTTCTTAGGCGCATGAAATCTGCTCTAATAACAGGACTGAGAAGCTCTCTGCTACTCATATTTGCTCGACTGGTATGTACCTCAACACTAGATGTTTGTGAGTTCCTCCAGTGACCACTTTTTATGTCTTATACTGAAATACTAATGTTAGCATATGCACAATGTTTTTTTTTTTTTTAATTTCAGTTATTTTTACTTGCACTGTAATCAAGTTATTTTTGCCGTAATGAATGGAAGTCTTTGAATAGCATATGCCCTACTATCAATATTCATATACGTATTAATTCTCAATGAAAATATGTGTGTTCTCTAGTTGGTTCATTTTTGCAGCTTCTACCTTATATGTTTCTCAATCTAATTGTCCTGACAATCTTTTTACCTTTGCGTTGAACTTTTACTTAGCAGCCTAGTCTGGTATGGCTCAACCATAGACTATCCATGTCTTATACGGATTAATTTTTAATGTTGTATTTCATAGGTACACTTTAGTGCCCCAAATGTTGAACATTTTGTTGATCTGCTGGTCTCCGTCCCAACCGAAGGCTATGATAACTCCTTTGTCTATTTAATGTCAGAATGGACTAAACAGCAAGGTTATTTTTACATGCTTGTTTACTTCTCATATAAATCTGGACTAGAATTTTCTGATTGGTGCAATGTTTAATTTATTAAATCCAGTTGATCAAACCCAAACCCTTGTCCCTGCAAAAAGATGCAACTTATCTTCAGTACATGTCTGCATAATTATATATCGACTGTGAATGTGCATGTCCTTTGACAAATCTTTGAAGCCACGGCCGACTTGTAGCAACAATTTTATTCAGGCTCTAGTCTTTGCTTATATGCCCATATGATTTCAGTTATTATTCGAAGGGTCAAATTCAGCTCACTTAAGATGGTTTCCTGTGTGATAAGGCTATTTAGAAACTGGGACCTAAATATCTTCATCTTCCCTATGGGAGCAGCTGGTTTCCTCTTTAGCCTGTAGTTTCTGTTAGCACTTAGCAGAAGGGGATTTCTGCACTTGTTTCGAGCAATCATTTAATCTGCATTTGCATAATGTTTAGTTAACTTGTATCCGAGTCTCTGTTTACCGAAGAGGCTAAGACTTATTGGAGGCCATGCAAAAGTCAGATCTTAAGATATACTTCCCACATGTTAATTGAGTGCAGGTGAGATTCAGGGCGCCTACCAAATTAAAGTCACTACTACTGCTTTGGCTTTATTGCTATCATCTAGGCATCCTGAATTAGCAAAAATCAATGTGCAAGGATACTTAATTCAGGTTCTACTGAAACTTGAGTGGTCTTGTTCATCATTTTCTTATATATGATTGCTGATTTAAAAACTTGTTCTGATTCCCCTTCTAAAGTCTGCTGCTGGGATAACTACTCGTTCAAAAGCTAAATTAAATCCAGATCAGTGGACAGTGGTGCCACTTCCTGCAAAGGTACTTCTTGGGGGTGGGGTCGTTTTTGTTATTATTATTATTATTTTTATCAAGCAGGAGATTTATTTTGAGTTGAAAAAGTTGTGAATGCACAGAACTTTAGTATGGTAGAGTTGTTACACTTGGCGAGCAACTTCTGCACTTGTTTCAGTGTATATCATGATAGTGGCTAGTGCAGGATTTTGCTTAGCCTGATGATATTAGCCATTGTACATAGAAATTTATTCATTAGTGCCTGTGCTTTGAGCAATGATTGTTGGAAATACCAGTTTTAGAAATCTTTTACCATTTCCCCTTGTTTTTTGCAGATAATGGCTTTATTGGCAGATGCATTGGTTGAAATCCAAGAAGAGGTTTTAGCTAATGATAATGAGGTTGTTAATCATTTTTGCTTTACTTCTTTGGTGAAAATTACATATCAATAATGTACTTTAAGCTTGGATACCATTCCTGCTGCAGGATAGTGACTGGGAAGAAGTTGAGGCAGATGATGGGGAAGCTGATAAGGACTTGATGCATGCAGCAGGTGTAACGTCATTTGGCCAACCCACACACAAACATCTTGAAGCAATTGCAAAAGTATTTAATAAGGTATTATTTTGTTGATTATATATTTAATGGAAATTCTATAAATCTTGCAGTAGATATTGTTTTATCTACAGGTGTATACTGTATATGAGTAGATCACTCACGAAACTCTTAACATTTTCTGAAAGGATGAAGAGGAGGATGGGTATGAAGATGATCATTTAAGTGTGGCCGATCCCCTTAACCAGGTATGTTATGAAATTATTTTATATCTGCTGAATATTATGATACATGTTTTGTATTTTTATTCTTCGATCTCACTTTACAGATTAATTTGGCAAAATATCTTGCCGAGTTTTTTGTAAATTTTTCTCAGAGGGAAAGACAACTGTTTGATCATCTTTGCCAGGTCCGCTTCCATAGTTCATTCTGATTAGTGAACAGAGAGTGAATTCACTTAATCTTTAATGTAGTTACGGCTACTGAATATATGTGATATATTTTACTTTCATCAACCGCAGAGTCTGACACAGAATCAAAGGAATGCTATTCAAAAGGTCCAAACTATCTGAGGGATTTATTGTATGCGTTGAGCTTGGGTTGTGAGCCTGCTAATCCATTGTTGAATTGCTCAAAAAGGAAAAGATATTAGCACCCAAAAAATGGGAACAGGAAGAAACTTGCATTTCTTGCCAAGGTTTTCCCTGAGGATGTCATTGGTTTTGAAGAGCCTCTATGCCCTGAGAAATTTTTTGAAGTGCAGTTGATCAATAGCCAAAACGCTGAAAATCGAGCCATGTAATTTGTTAACTTGTTGTGAATATTGTTTATCTTTAGTCATGGATTTCTGAGATATCTTATATTCTTATGAAGCAATGTCTTCCCGGTTCAAACAAAAGTTTCATTGATTCTCCTTAAGCGAGTTGCCTATCATTCTACTATGAAGTTTCAGTACTTCCTACTTCAAATATTAATAAGAAAACAGAAACAAACTCATTAACAAGGTAAAAAAAATTGACAAAGACTACTCGATCAATGATAAATGATCATGCATGGTCTTTTGTATTATATAGTCGATCAAGTAACAAAGAATAATATAAATTTGAAAGGTTAAGCAGCAACTAAGAAGACAAAAGACTAGCTATAGCTAGCAGGAGAAAAATTAACAAAAGCCTGGCCATCTCATGATCTCAAGGAGAATACGCTTTCATCATAACTTGTAGGTAAGCTCCATAGACCAAGCTTCACAGGCAAACTAAACTTACTTTTCCGAAAGCACTCTCTCTCTATATTGTAAAGATGCACCCAAACATCGCCGGAGTCCCGTAATGTAGGTTTGAATAGGAGCTCACCTGTGTGGATTGTACCCATCGGAATAGGGTATCCTAACTTGTCCCGACTCGAGGTAAAGATGATAGTCTTCCTAACCCACACATGATTTTGGTAATCCTCCAAAATCCACAACAACATCCTGTCTTGTTGAACCAACGACTTGTCATCATACACAGCCACACATCCACCCACTTTAACTATATTCCCGGAGTTACAATCTCTGGGGAGTGGGACATTGGCTCTGAATCTCTCGGCTCCGACGTCGAATACCACTATAATCTTCTTATTCATATGCATCCAATGTAAGCCTCCATGGAGGCACACACTTTTGTTAGCAAAGTGTAGGGATTGAGGATCAAAAGGAAGGTGTAACTCTTTGTGCCTCCATGAAGTTGTACCTAGAGTGAAAATCTTGAACCCCAGAGAAGTCAAATTATAATCCCCATCATTCCAATTACCAGACCAATGCACTTGAAGAACCTTATACTCGTTTGTACTAGCAGTGAATCCAAGGTGGTGTGTAAAAAATTCGGCTACGCAGCTGGTATTGGGAAGCTTGATAATCTCCTGAGTGCAGGGATTGTATACATAGACAGGTACAGGCTTGGTATTGACTTGATCGGCTATAATTATCAAGCCGTTGATACTATGTGTACCGCCGAGAAAGGAATAGGACGATGCCTTAAGGCTGAAGAGGTGTGTTATTGGATTATTATTCTTCCCTTCTTCTTGGTTGAGTTTCACTGAGAGAAAGTGTTGAAGTGCGGCTGTGGTGTCGTCTGACGTGGTGAAGAGGAGGTGAGTGTAAGGACTGCACCGGAAGCTCCGGTGGATGGTGAGGAAAGAAGGGTGGCGGGGAAGAGAATACCAAAGCTTGCAGACGTGCCTGCATTGGATGACCAACTTGGTCGGTAGCCTTGGCAGTATCTGGAAGCATATGATTTCGGTTGGGAGCTCTCGGGGCCGGCAGACTGGATTTGCTTCCATGTAGGTTTTACTTTCGCAACTGGAACGTACGTGGCGTAACTAACCCTAAACCCTGACAGAAGTCAAACTCAGAAACTCTAAAGCTCCCGGCCACTTGCAAATAGAGAGAACACTTATATATGTCACCAAAACAATTTTTATTGATTCTTACTCTATGGCAAGGATTCCTACTTCTTCTCTTTTTGGACCTCAAGGATTCCTACTTTTAGGCAGCATAATGTAAAGAATATTTTGGACTTTATTTTAAGTTTATATTTGGCACAACAATTTAATTCTTATATATTTATCGAATAAGTAATTAGAGAATCATTAAGAATCTAAATCCTTGAAACTTTATTTATGTAGATTTTGAATAAATAAAGAGTAAGAAATCTAATTAATATAATTTGGCTCTAAGTTAGTAAACAAAAGTATTAATAGAGGTTTAATTGTAATAGGATTCTGTTTCCTTTATGGAAAATATTCAGGCTTCTATATAATTGCTTAGGGCCCCCAAAAACATTTTTGAAATAAATGAAAAAATTAATTATAAATATATAAAAAATAAATAAAAATATATTTTAGTTGAGTTTTAGAAACACTTAGAAGTGGTTTTGAGAAGCACTTGACAAGTGTTTCCTTGTATAAAAGCGTTTTTCAAATTTGATAAAAGCACTTTTACGCATTTCAAAAACAATCTCAAATAGGCCCTTAGTCGATCTCTGGACTCTCTCATATATACCCCGTAATACAGTTTTCAATGGGCTAGAAAACTTTTGCTTGGATTAAGTTAGCATGGTTCATGATCCAATTATTGATTTAACTCTTATTTTGTATATTATATTCATATATTGTAATTATAATTCTATATCATTAATGAAGTGATCGATCCAATATTGTATTAATTATACTTAAGCTTACACGCAATTCATAATATCTTTCTCGTCCGCATTTCGTTAGAAAATGATGTTCTTCAAACTTTTCTAAGCCATATGTAATGTGCATCTCGCCGAGAATTTAGTGCCAAGCTCTATATTTTTTGTTCAAGAATTTGAATAATTTGAAGAATCGTCCAAATGTTTTAGATGATTTTAGGAGCTTCTATGTGCAACTAAAATAGTTTTGGCACTGACTTAGAGTCAAACAGACTACATAATCACCCTAATGCGTATCCGTACACATCAAATGAAATGTGTGCTAATTTACATACTCATCATGAATTGCATTTTGCTAATAAGCGTTAAGTACGTAGCATTTTTTTTTAGCGGTAAAGCCATTTTAATTTCTCTCACAACATGTTGTTCGTAGAGCCTTAGAGGTCTTGATCAAATTCAATTTCCTCAACTAAAACTCTAGCAAAATAGAACTTGGTACAATAATTTCACAACTTTTCCTAATGAAAGTGGTCGCAAAGTACCAAACATTATAGCGTTGAAATAGCAAACTTGCATTACGTTACCGAGTGACACGTTCACGCTTAAGTAATTAATATCGATCCAAAATGATTTAGCTTAGCGCAACCACCATGTATCGCGATCTGTGTCGGAACAAAACGAAGAGAACCTGAAACGAAGCACTTGAATTTGCAACTGGGATTCTGCAGCACTTATAGGAGGAGCTAGGAAGCTCCGGCAAATGGGACAGGTGGTATGATTAAGAGCGGTCCAACGGTCCAAGCAAGCTTTATGAAAGGGATGAGCACATCTCAGTTCTCTGATCTCTTCTCCTTGATTGATTTTGCACAGACACACAGCACATTCTTCTTCAGAACTGGCAGCTGCTGCAGGGACTACGCTGAGAGTCTCTACGTCTCCTGCAGGCAATTCAAACTCGTAATAGGGTTTGGTATAAAAGGAACGGTAAAGCAACAAGTTGAACAAGCAGCTCAAATGAGTAGCAATTTGAACTATGAACATCCACATGGTAATTGATAGTCAAGAAGAATAATATAATGGGTCTTCGGAATCGGAATCTGAATCGGAATGAGTACTACGTTGTTGAGGACTTAATGAAGGTATTTATTTATAGAACAAGTCGATGAAGACGTACATATTGTGAACAAGACATGCGCACGCGATTCACACCAAAATTGAAATAGTTGTGAACAATAATTTTGCAGAATTTTCAACACTTACCAAGACATGTATATGTGGCTATAAATGGCTATAATTTTGTAGTCTCTATAAATGGCTTATATGTGGCTATAATTCTATTTCTGTCAACGTCCCAAGCTCCCAGTCTAATGGCTATGAGGAGGAATGCTAAGCAAACGCACCCTGCGTTTGAGTTAGCCAAACTCTGACACGTGTCCAAGAGAAAGATAAACGAAATATTTTAATTAAATGCTTTTTCTTCCTTCTCTGTTTTGCCCCTGCTGCCGCCCCTTTTCTCTTTCTTCCTCCTCTCCTGTAAAAACATCTTTTTCTTCGTTCCCCTCATGTTTTCTGGTCATTGCCAAAGTCTAATTTGGTCTTACCTTCCAAACCTGAAATAACTATGACGTATGAATAAGGTTCCTATTGAGCACCTGATCATTTATTCCTATGCAACTTTCATTTCGAAAATGGCGCACTCTTCACATTAGGAATGCAATTGAAATTCTTCACACCCAGAAGACAATCCAGTTGGTACAAGTTTAGCCAAAGAGTACTGAAAATGCCCAACACCCTTGTCTGTACTAATTTCATACAGACAATTAAATTACCGGAATCCAATAATATTCAGAGAGTTGCAGATTGCGGTGACGAAACCACGTAATCAACAACCATCATACTCTCCAACAACTCCCTAACCTTGTCCTCCTCCTTCGAATCCACCGCCTCCATTTCGCTCACTCCCTTGAAAACCGCCACCGATGCCATGGAATACCCTTTCGCCCTCGCCGGCGAGAAGTTTTCTCCGAACGCTAATCTGACCCACCTTGCCGGCCAGAAGTTTTCCCCCCAAATTCGAAGGAGAGAGAGAGAGAATTTTTTTTTTTGGTCAACAGAGAGAGAGCTTCTGTCGGAAAAAAGAGGAGAAGAGGAAGAAAAAAGAGAAAGGGCGGCAGCAGGGGCAAAACAGAGAAGGAAAAAAATATTTAATTAAAATATTTTGTTTGTGTTTTTCTTGGACACGTGTCCGAGTGAGTGTGACTGACTCAAACACATAATGCGTTTGAGCTTAGCATTCCTCCCCCCCCAAAAAAAAAAACCATTTTTCCCTACATATATATATTGTACTAATTCAATCGTTGGTCACAATTTTATTCACATTTTTTCCATTTTAAGATTAAAGGTCGATTTTTCCCTTTTTTTGGTAAGAGAATCGTGAATCGCTCAATTATGTCAAAGCCAATTACACGTGCCTTCACCATTCATCGGCCTGATCATCGTTTTATACCAAATTGCATTTAATCAATGGCGATGAGTGGGTAACGCTACGCCGACCAAGAGGCCGGGCTGGTGTCATCAAAGAAGGTCATTGCCGCTACTGTCTTTGGGTGGTGGTCGACTGGCCGTGTGAATGTGCGATATGAAAATTTGAAAGTCTTCAACACGTCCTCATTAAAAGATACAGTATTCACTAGAGAAAGTTATGTGTACCACTAAACAATAAAGATTTATATGAGACGTACGAGGACAAGTGTTCAATTAATTATCCACTAATCTAGCTTAGTCATAGTTATATATTAACTTAACCTAGCTATATGCCTATATATGCCACATAAAATATGAACTATCAATTTCAGGTAGATATCTGTCAATATAAGCCGATCGTTCAACCTGCAATTAGTTTCAAGCAACTAATTACCTGGTCCAGTTAAATACGTAATCATGCATATAAATTATGATTTTCATGGGAAACTCATTATGAGACTGAGAGAGATGACCAGTTATTTGCAGCTAGTCCACAAGTTTCATCCTTCATTTAATACATGGAAGGAAAACAAAATCAAAAGAAGGTCTACAAATTTAATGTACCTTAAAGGCCGGCCAAATTCTTATTTTTCACGCATTGACTATTGTTTGTAGGTTCATAATGTATCGATATATTAAATAAAGTAATTCGATACAAAAATAGATTAGTTCGAGATCAAATTAAACTAGTCTATTTTTATATCGAACTAGTCTATTTGTCGGTACATTAACATACAGTCAGTGGCGAATCTACTTAAGGGGCTGCATGGGCTGCAGCCCCCCCCAAAATTTCTGTAATTAATTAATTAGTATAGGGGCTATTACACTAGAAAGAAAAAAAAGGTCTAATAGACTAAATTAATGAGTGATGATCTCTCAGTCTTCCTATTCTCAGTCTTCATTCTCTACCCTTACGTCTGATGGCTCCACACTCCTCCAGTAGTCTAGACCATCACATAGCCCCCTCCAGATAAAAATAATAATTAAAAGTTCTTACTTCCCTCGTGCCTATAGACTCTAAGCCTCTCTAATCCTTCAATTTCTTCAAGTGATCGAGAGTTAGCTATTAGCTTATTTAGTACTTTATTTTGTGTAATTGTGTTTTCCAATTCGCATTTTATTTATCACTTTCCTTGTTGATGAGCTCAATTCCTCCTCAGTCTCACTTCTTCTTTCAATCCTTCCCTCAAGGTTATTTAATTGATCAATTTCTCAAGAATTTTATGAGATTTGCTCAATAGTCTAAAATTTTTTTTTTGCCTCACGGCAAAAATTAAGAAACCCTATCGGAATTAGCCCCCTATTTTCGAATCCTAGATTCGCCACTGCATACAGTATATATTCTCCGCGATTTGTAAGGGCGGGGTTGGACACTTGGACTTTGATTTTCTCACTATCCTTGCTTCTATAACTTTAGTCTTAAGTGGAGCAGTCGTGATATGTCATCCGTCAGACCCATGGTGAAACACGCCGAATCTCCATTGTTGGAGACTTGGAGCTATGTGGACGGGGAGGATCCAGGTGACTAGACTACGTGTAACTTATTTCCAACGTTCTGCACGGGTCCGTAAGGGCCGAAATGTAATTACCACACAGATGAAGTCCCGGACTACAACAAACTTCCTCTCGACCTAACAACTCCTCCCAAAAAAAAAAAAAACTTCTTGATTGTTCCTTGGTTTCAATCTCAGCAAATTATGGCGGTTAATTCACCGACTAGTCGCTGTGCGGCCCAGCTCAGCCGCGCCGTCGCTCCTCGCTCGCCTCTCGCTTTCTTCAACCGGACCTTCTCCGGACCCGGGTTTCGCACCGAACCGCCGAGCGCCAGACTCGTCTCCGTTCGCTGCAGCCAGACGCCCTCGCCCGACGGCCTCCGATCCAAGCGGCCGGTCAGTTTGGGCGAGTCAGAAGCTTCGATCGGATCTTCGGGTTCATCCTCCGCCTCCTCCGCCATTGATTTTCTCACATTGTGCCATTCTCTCAAGGTTTCTATTTTTATCTGTCAAAATTGAAGAAATTTAGTTGGAATTGAGTGTTTTGATTGAAGCTTTGTTGGTGTCTTTAATGTGAGTAGACCACAAAAAGGAAAGGATGGGTGAATCATGGAATAAAGGGCGAGTCAATTGCTGACCATATGTACCGGATGGCTTTGATGTCTTTGATTGCTGGTGACATTCCTGGTTTGAATAGAGAAAGGTTGGACCTTTTATGGTGCCTTGTGCTCTTTGTCATTTTTCTAATCACTGTAATTGCAAGTTTAGACCTTATTATTTCTTTCTTCTCATTTGAACAGGTGTATTAAGATAGCAATTGTGCATGACATTGCAGAAGGTACGCTATCTCTTGCCTCCTTGTTCTTTCACATTGTTTCAATCTTCTATCTTTAAGTATGTAGTTCATCGGGAGTCTATATATTTACTTGAAATAAATTACTAGCATCAATTTTTCGATGCCTTTTAAGTTTGTGATGATTCTAAGAGTAGCATTGCCAAACAGAATATTCTTGCTCTCTTGATGGAATGTGGAAAAGATGTACTTTATCGATATAAGCAAGTAGCTACTAGGAAATTGAATAAAAGAAGTGGTACCTGTGATGTTTGCCCGGCTGATTGGAAATGAAGTGTCTAGCAAAAGCTCAAGGTTCTTGGTTCTTATCGTGATTTAGTTGGGGTAGGATTGGGTGCGTAGTGCATATCAACTTACCAATAAAACTTGTTAGTTGTTACTCATACAATTAAATTTTTTCCTAAATTAGTACGGGATATGGATCATTAGTAAGGATGCTAATATTCTTATTAGGTTATTATTTTAGAGTGTTTGGTAGTCAAAATCGACATTGAATCATGCATATGTGTGGTGTCTGTCTATCCGTCTTCATGCATACAGCATACCTACATCTCTCTCTCTCTCTCTATATATATATATATATTTCTGGGTTTTTGATATTTGGTTGGTGTTTGGACTGTTCTTAGCCATTGTTGGAGATATAACACCATCTGATGGTGTACCTAAGAAGGAAAAGAGCAGAATGGAGGAAGCAGCTTTGAATGAAATGTGTGTAGTTCTTGGTGGAGGGATGAGAGGTGATCCCTAATTCTTATTTTCATGGAATTCTTTGATTTGTTAAAAGTAGTTAGTTTTGGCAAGTATATTAACTGTAATGGTTCTTGTCTGCAGCTGAAGAGATGAAAGAACTTTGGGCGGAGTACGAAAACAATTCTTCTGTAGAGGCTAATCTTGTGAAAGATTTCGACAAAGTACAGTAGAACTTTTTTAAATTAATACTCGATAAATTAATGATCTCTTTTAAATAATAAAATTGTCTCGTTCCGACTCAGGACCAACATGTTAAATTAATAATCTTCATAAAATTATAAGATAATATATTTCAAATATTTCCTTTGTATTTTATAGGTCCCAAATATTTTATAAATTAATAATTAGCTAAAAAGTACATTATAAATTGACTATGAGATTTTCTCAAAATATGAATAAAGTGTAGCTTGTCTTTTGTTGAACTTCAAATCTAGCTAAGTCTCATAGTTAATTTTTTGCAATGCGCCCAAAAGTTATGGGGTTGTTTTCTTGTATTGCAAAAAAAGTTATGGAGTGTCATTGATTCTTTGAGTAATTCATCGAACCTTGATAAGTGAATGAATATAATATGTTTACTGTTAAGCAAAAAAAACAAAATATCTTTAAAAACTAATAATTATTAATTTATCGATAAATTGATATCTCGCTAAATTAATCGAATTTAGGTGGTTCCAAGACTATTAATTTAAAGAGGTTCTATTGTATGCATATCTTGACAGACTTTAGTATACTTATGCGTGCTTTTGTGTATGTGCTGCGTGCTTCCACTATTTCTTAAGGCATTTCTTCTTTTAATTTGGTTAACGCAACTCTGTCCAGGTTGAAATGATTCTGCAAGCATTGGAGTATGAAATGGGTGAGTGTTGCAATTCTTTTGCTGTAACTTTGTTCGGTTTCCGATCATTTTCTTTTGATATATTGAATCCTATAACAGAACATGGAAAAGTGCTGGACGAGTTTTTCATTTCAACAGCAGGTAGGCTTAACTCTCTTGATGTTATCTGGAGTTGAAAGTGTTTCTGCTTCCTCCTTTTTGTACTTCCTAACTATCATATATATATATATATATAATTTTTTTTTTAATTCCAGGAAAATTTCAGACTGATCTAGGAAAGAGTTGGGCAGCTGAGATCATTTCTAGAAGAAATACACGGCTGGGCAAAAACCAAAACTGATTCCCTGATTCGTAATGATTTACTCATCTCTTTGCGGTCACGGCACTCTCTTTTTCCAAAGATTCCCAGGTGTGCATGTTCCTAGTACTCCAGGGCAGCTAAGCAACAAAAGCTGATACAACATCTGTGGAGATTTAGATGCGAGAAGAGCCATGAAAATTTCAGATAGGTGAAGGCGGCTAACTGAACTGAACATGGAAGTAGGAAAACCCTCTTTCTACTTCAACCTAGTTGAGTATTTCATATTTTTGAATCAATTTCTCTTTTCATAAACCAAGAATCCATCAATTAGAGACGTTTTCCGGTAATACATCAGTTAGAGTTCTGCTGAAAAATGAACTTCTCTTGCCACAAACTTGCTTAAATTTGAATGAAAGTTTCCTGGTATGAAAGGATCAAGCTTTACAGACGAAACTACATACGTTATCATGCTTGTTAGGCCCTTATTTGGGTTGAGCCCACCTAAAAGCCTAATAAAGTTTGGTAATTGGGTTTGGTGACCTCAATTCTCAACTCTCAAGTGCTTCCTAAGCCAAGTCAATAACATGGTTCACATGTGATGTGACATCGTCACAATTCTGAGTAGAAGCTTCTGACTATGTGATCCTCTTAAATTCCTGCCTGTGTATGATGTGCTCGAGTGGAATGCGCCACATTGGTGCAAACGTGTGCATCAAATCTCTGGTTGCCTTTACTTTTCTTGGCATTCTAGATAGATATAGCCTTTGCACCGACATATTTTTTGTTGCAAATATTCTTTCATAATCTGGTTGCAATTGTTGATAATGTCAAGTCTTGTTTAATTATTTGCACCAGAGTCTAGATAAACATAAAATGCCAAAGTATATGACAAGAAATTATTCCCCTATGTATAGTAGTTAAAGATAAGAAGGGATGAGGATGATTCAGCAACAATAGGACTCCAAAATTAATTCTCTACTATGCAACTATAGAAAAAAATGAAATAAAAATTTTAGACTGGAGAAGAGGAAAATTAAAATTATCATCTATTTTCAAAAAAATGGTAGGACGATTCCATGATAATAGCTTTGAAATTGAAATAGAGGTAATATCCAATTATAGGCAAGTTGAACCAAGTCCTCAATGAGCGCGATTAGCGATCGATTAAAGTGATGATCACTCTTTTTTTAGTTTGATTTGTTGCATGGAACTCTTTTGTGCAAACCCAAACTAAACGGGGCATTGTGGACGGAGTGATGAACTTGCACTAGATCTCTTAGCAAAGCTAGGCCGTAACTTTGACCTAGGCTGTATTACACCTCCTTAATTGTTCCTTTTCGTTTTCTAGCTTGGAGCTTTTTTTTGTTTTCTCTGAACCCAGGCTCGCCATTTTTGGTTTGGCAGGAGCTTAATTAAGCTTCCCGGGCACAAAAACTGCAAAAAGATAAAAGAGAATCATTAGAGGGAGAGAACATGACCTACCACCACCATCAAGCTTTTGCCATTTCAGCAAGACAACCTTTGTGAGACCCCACTTCTTTGTCTGCACTCTGCACTCTGCACTCTGCAGGCTTCTAAATTAATCACTCTGGTTTAACAACTAAACAGATCTCTTGGTCCATAAACCCGACCCCACCATCTCTAATGCACAATACCTGTGTGCTAATTAAGCAATATATAAGCACCCCACTCTAAACAATAAGAGAGCATTTTGCTCACCCCCCCCCCCCCCCCCCCCCTTCTCCTTTTTTTTTTTTTTTTTTTTTTTTTTCTTTCCCCCGGGGGGGGGGGCAACAGGCTTTGCTACTTATTAATTCTTTGTGAACCGGACTAGCTACTTTACTCTCTTGTATGCATGAAGCCATGAACTATAATTGTTTACGAAAATAAAAGATTTTGCCATATCTGAGGACTGAGGTTGTCTATATACGTTCTTATCGAGGAAGAAAGGATATTCATACATTGATCAAAATTCTCAATAAATATATTAAAAAGGACTTGGGAAAATATATATATATTTAAAATGACAAATAGAAACTAAGCTGGATTTTGTGGCATTATAAAATGCAGTCAAACTCGTGGCTCATATAGAAAGGCCAAAAGTACGCGTAATTTACAGTTGTTCTACTTGTTTATAATATCAAAATTGTGTTTAAGGACAAAACAAGCATTTAGGGGAGGTGGGTATTTTTATTAATTTAATCATACTACTAATGGAACAATGCTGATGACAATTGTATCATGCATCATATTCATGAAAAATTATTCTAAGTAAATAATTATCATAACGTATAAGCTTTATAAACATAATAGTATTCCTTAATCCAAACAAAAGAAAAACATAATTGTATTCCCTAATTATGAAAAGTGGAAATGGTCCAAACTTCCTAAGATTTAATGACAGCGCTGACCAATTTGAATACTAGCATTACGTTTACGTTGCGTAGCAACGAATGGATGTTAGAAAAAGCTTAAAATATGGGATGTACACATTTATGATTTTGATTCTTTCTTGAAACTTTATGATATGTGATAATGATTTTCCCAACTAAACTATTAAAAACCAAAGGATATGTCAAATAAATCATTATTCACTTATATTCTTGGAGGTCGTTTTGACGTGGCTTAGAGTTTGTGACCCTACAATCCGTGTATTTCTGTGTGTCTGTGTTGAGCTGCTTCCACTGCAGAGCTGAGAGACAAGGCAGTTTTCAAAGAATTCAGATTGGGAGGAGAGTGTGCTCACGTGTTGGTTTGGTTTGGTAATCATTGAAGAACAAGTAAGCGAGTTGGTGAAGAAAAAGGTAAGGCTCTTTAGGATTTTAGCATTTGGGTTTCTGCGGTTGTTTGCCACATTTTGATGGTATATCTGTTGTTTCTGCAATTGGTCACTCAAGATTTCGACTTTTAACTGCGAGCACATTAGAGAAAGATGATTGTTTGATTTCGTAGAAATTAATATCTTTCACTTTGCTGATTAGAAAACGTAGTTAGATTAGATTAGAGACTTACAGTTATCTCTGTTATGCTTATTTGGGTTTTTGCTGTAAACGAGTTCAGGGATGATTGGATGAAGGGTCTGGTTGGTAAAGTTTGGTGATGGGGAATTTGAGTTTTTGAAGTTTTGGGACTGTTGGGGTTTGATAAAGACATGAAATTGGTCACTGGGTTTTGCTCAAAATTGTGGCTTTTGTATAGAAACTGTGGATTTTGTTAAAAATATTGAGAATTTGATGATTGCTTGGAGATTGTGGCATACAAGTTATATATGATTTCCATCCCTGGATTTTCGAAATAGATGGCAACCACATCTCCATCTCCGAATTCATCTCCTTCAGCTGTGCCACCAGCTTCTAATGCCACTTCCACACCACCACAGCCCAATGTGGAATCACCAGATTCTTCAAACCCCACAACACAATCTCCACCGCCTGTTGTTCCATCAGCTCCTCCTCCAACCACATCATCACCACCTCCGAATTCGTCACCATCAGTACCTACACAATCACCTCATGTGAATCCACAATCTGATCCCCCAACCTCACCGCCACCGCCACCTTCTTCCAATGTGCCTCCACCAACACCAACATCTGATCCACCTGCAAGTTCACCTCCCCCACCGCAACCAGTGAGTTCACCTCCACCACCAACATCAAATCCACCTAAAAGTTCACCTCCACCTCCATCATCAACACCGCCCAAAACTTCACCTCCACCTCCATCAACGCCGCCCAAAACTTCACCTCCACCACCACCCTCATCAAAGCCACCTGAGAAATCTCCTCCACCTCCATCATCAAAGCCCCCTGAAACATCACCACCACCTCCACCAACATCAAAACCCCCTGAAACATCACCACCACCACCACCGACATCAAAACCCCCCGAAACATCACCACCCCCACCACCAACATCAAAGCCACCTGATAAATCACCACCACCCCCATCAACAGACCCACCAAAGAGTTCACCACCACCAGAATCTGAGCCACCCAAAAGTTCACCTCCACCACCAGCATCAACCCCTCCTGGAAGTTCACCTCCTCCACCAGCATCAGAGCCTCCTAGAAATTCACCCCCTCCTCCTAGGCTCAATCCTCCCGCTGCACCCGGTTCTCTTCCAACCCCTTCACCCCCACCTCCAAAGTCATCAGCTCCACCACCCACAGGACGACTCTCACCACCTCCACCTTCACATGATTCTACACCACCAACTTCTCAAATCCCAAGCTCACCATCAAATACTTCAAACTCAAACAATTCCAGTCCGAATGTACCACCAAGCTCGAATGGCACAGGTAATGGGGGAATTGGCACTGGAGGTGTAGTGGCAGTTAGTGTAGTGGCAGGTATAATAGTGCTTAGCTTCATTGCATTCGCTGTATGGTGCATGAGGAGGAAGCAAAAGAAAAAGGTTTCTGGGTTTGGAGGTTATGTTGTGCCATCGGCTATGGTTTCTTCCCCCCAATCAGGTAAATTAGTGCTTCTTACTTCATTATGTTATTCGTTTAATTCCCCTTTCTGCTTTCTCAGTATTTTTATCATGTCAAACACATAAGGATAATAGTCACTTCAAGTATGACTTGTATGAGTACTTGTTTCTTTGATCTTCCTTTTTACACATGCTGATGTTCATCTGGGATAGGTTATAGCCATATTAGTGGCACGATGAATTTACATTCTTCTTGTGAATGTGGATTACTATCCAAGTAGCAATAATGTCTTACGACTCTTGCCTCTTTAACTGATCTGTATGGTGCAATGCTGTCAAAATTAAATATATTTGTGTGATTGGCAGTTCATTTGGACCTTTTCTGTGATATTAATAAACTTAAATAAGCTAAATATACTTTTTCATGTATTTATCTAGTTTGATTAGATCAGGATATAGGTTAAATTGATCGGGTCATATAAACTGTTGTATGTTGTTTATTTATCCAGGTTGTTACCATGCTTTCAGACTGTAATATTAAATGTTTCGAAAATTGAGGCCATTCAAATGAACTAATAATGTTTGTGTAACTTGTTTCCAGATTCATCATCATTCTTGAAGACACATTCTTCAGCTCCCCTTATAGGAAGTGGTTCTGGCAGTGATTCTGTGAATTCTCCTGCAGAACCAGCAGGAGGAGGCAATTCAAGACCTTGGTTTACTTATGAAGAACTAGTTAAGGCTACAAATAACTTTTCATCTCAGAATCTTTTGGGCGAAGGTGGATTTGGTTCTGTATATAAGGGAGTCCTGCCAGATGAGAGAGAGGTGGCAGTAAAACAATTGAAAATTGGTGGGAGTCAGGGTGAGAGAGAATTCAAAGCTGAAGTTGAGACTATTAGTCGCGTTCACCACCGCCATTTGGTTTCTATGGTGGGCTACTGCATTTCTGAGAACCAAAGGCTTCTTGTCTATGAATATGTCTCTAATGATACCCTTTATTGCCATCTTCATGGTAAATGTATACCCGAGCTTTGAAGAATCAGTTAATGATAATGATTGATATTCTCATGTTTTTCCCCTTGCATTTTGCAGGAGAAGGTAAGCCAGTTCTTGACTGGACCACACGTGTTAAAGTTGCTGCTGGTGCAGCTCGTGGAATCGCGTATCTTCATGAAGACTGTAATTTTCTACTCTTAGTTTCTAATCTAATAACTGAGTCTGGACTCCATTTCCATAGAAAATCAAAGATATTTTCACCTGTTTATATAATTTCTAGTAAAATATATTAATTACTGTCCTTTAGGTTCTATTTTATAATATATTCTCGCAATAGGTTGTTGGGTTGCATATTTATCTGGAAACTTTATGTTAACTAAATTTGTTTCACATAATATCAGGCCATCCTCGAATTATTCACAGGGATATAAAGTCATCGAACATTCTATTAGATAACAACTTTGAAGCTCGGGTATGCATAATTTCTCTAACAGTACATTTCAGTACTTCATTTCAGTGAGCTTGTAGATTACAGTTTCCTCCTTTTTACTTTACAGGTTTCAGATTTTGGACTTGCCAAATTATGTCTTGATGCAAATACTCATATAAGCACACGTGTCATGGGAACTTTTGGGTATGTGAGCAATCTAGTATTGATTTGTATCTGCTTACTACCTGTGTTCGACCTGTTATTCAGGAATCTTGCAGATGTCAGATGTAAATTGATTCCGCTTAATTTTCAGATATGTGGCCCCTGAATATGCTTCAAGTGGCAAACTGACAGAGAAATCTGATGTTTACTCGTTTGGAGTTGTGCTTCTGGAGTTGATAACTGGACGGAAAGCTGTGGATGCATCCCAACCCTTGGGAGATGAGAGTCTAGTTGAATGGGTAAACTCAATGACATCAATCCTGTCATGAATCTTGTCATAGATTTATTTGCTACTGAACATAGCATATTCCCAATGTCAATATTGTTTTTTTTTTTATAGTCAGAAAATTTTGATATTTCGTATCGAATATTTTTGAAGTCTTAATTTAGTAAATTAGATCTTCATAGCTGAGGTTTCATTTATAAATTAGTATTGATATTGGATCTGGTTCATATCAACTGCAATTTATCTGTTAAATTTTGTATATGTACATGGATTTACTCGTGAGAAGGATGTGAAAACTTTGAAATATAGGTTCCATATATGTGACAATTTAAGTAAAGCTGTAAAGCTAACCAAATGAAGAAGCTTTCCTGACAATAGGATCCATTTTACTTTCCAGGCTCGACCCTTATTGAGTTATGCTCTTGATAATGAGGAATATGAAGGTTTGGTTGATTCAAGGCTCGAGAAGAACTATGTTGAAAGTGAAGTGTTCAGACTGATTGAGGTTGCTGCTGCTTGTGTGCGACATTCATCTGCTAAGAGACCACGAATGGGACAGGTAATAAGAATCTCAAAATATTTTCTTATGTAATTTATCCATTCCACTAGGGTATATGGTGAAATCATCATTCTTTGCATTCTGCACTCCTCAGGTTGTTAGAGCTTTTGATAGTATGGCCACTGCCGATTTAACCAATGGAATGAGAGTGGGGGAAAGTGAGACATTCAACTCAGCACAACAATCGGCTGAAATTAGATTGTTCCAAAGAATGGCATTTGGTAGTCAAAATTACAGTACAGATTTTTTTAGCGAAGGTGGCGGGAATAGTTACGTTGTGTAGTAAATATTAGGAGAGACAAATTCTTACTGAACTGCTATGGTTTGCCAAATTGAGCTAGATATTGAGTTGGCTCAGAGGAAACCCTGATCTGTCTGCAACTGGAAGTGGCTGCATCAAATGTAGAGACTGAAACCATATCCTTGTCCATGTAAATGTAAATGTTCATTTTTGCTTCTACTTGTCTTATAGTAGTTTCGGCACCCTATTTTTTGCCCTTGTAATTATCTAGCCATGTATGACCTTTTTCCTTGGTGTTATAGACGTAATAATTCAATTTTGTTAGCTATGGATTCTTTACAGATTGATGGGTATGTGAATTACTCTAGCTTTGATGCATTGTAAACTGGATTTGCCAATATTTAACTAATTTGCAAGTCTTCTCAGAAAGGGGGACATCTTTGAAAGTGAAGCGCTGTAACAGCTGTCTAAGAAATCTTCCACCAAGCAGTACAAGCCAAGTAACAACAGCTTAGGTTCCCTTCACATCTAAATCCAATGCTCTATTATATTTGGATAACCCTTGTTACAAGCTACAGTTCCAGTCAGGGTAGACAATGATTGAAGTAATGACCCATATACAGCCTTCTCATTGGCTATGTGCCACATACATTACTGATTGCTTCACCCCTCCCATTACCTCCAAGAGAGGCAAGGAACTTATTCCTCGATAGGGTATGTCTTCTTTAAACCATTCTCTTCACCACCATCACCCCGTTCCTCCCGACTTCTTGGCCACCATGGAAGATTGCAACATGCTCGCTGCAGATTGCGTTGTGATTTCGTGCTGCTGTCAATGCTTGGTCCTACAAATCACCATCTTCATCTTGTTCAAGCTTCCTTGCAAGTTGATCAGAAAGACAAGGGAGTACACCATGAAGAAGCTTCAACAAAGAAAGAGAAAAGGGGTTGTAGTGGAGAGAGAAATACTAGACCAATGTAAAAATGACATTGTGAGTATTGTTGGAGAATCTATGAGATCTATGGAGGAAATCCCTAGTTGCAGATGCTGCATAGAGGAGGTTGACAAGGTTCTTGAGGAACTATATCATAGAGGAGAGTTTGGATTTGGAAGCTTTTGGGGTAAAGGAGAAATGGGTTTTTCCCCAACTCATCATTTAGGGAAAGATCATCAATTTGATCCTAGTTTTGTACAGTATCAATTAATTGAAATGACTGACTCAGTTAGCTATTGAATCTTAACCCAGCTAGCTAGCTATAGGCGGCTATAGCCTTGCCAAATAGCCATTGATGAACTCATTATGGTTGGTCATGTAATTTTGGTTTAGAATTTCTGCAGGGCAAACAGCCATTGATGAAGATATTCTGGAATGTGCTGGTTTGAGTTTCAGGGCCTACCATTATTGATTTGTCAATTTAGTACTTAAAATCCTACATGACATTATGTACATTATTGCATATCAAATCAAAGGCTTAGACGCTTCAACCTTCTAAATTCTTTACTTCTTTGACTTTTAAACCACCCACTAATAACCATTTGAATTTGCATATTTTAAGAGATGTCATTTTTAAACAGATTTTATTGTAGCCCTATTTTTACATAGATACGGATAAAATTCTTAATCGATTAGTATCTTAATCTTAAGTTATTTCTCCACTTCAAAGGATAATACGTGTCAACTAATTTTTTTTTTGTGTGAAACAAAACGAAAGTGAGATGAATACGAAGGTGAAAGTTGAGTCGTTGACCAGGATCGAACGCGGTGGACTTGGTTCAAAAGTACTTGGATTCCGAAACAACAAAAAAAAAGAGTTGACCCTAGAGAATTTTCTATACCAAAATAGAAAACACAGGCTTTCAAGCACTAATTAAGGTCGATATACAGGTAATTACCCTACGCAAATTACCATACAGCCCCTACTAATTAGTAATTCATGTGCCCTCGGTGCAACGCGCTTTCAGTTTTCAACTTAATAAAGGTGGGAAATGAAGGAGCCACCGTTTGACATTTCTATTCGCACAGAAAACTAACAACACCACACTTGCGATTAATTAAAGATTGAAGATCCAGAATCCCAGATTGTCAGACCCCAATATACATCCTCCATTTTTGTTGTTCTTGTTGGATTCCAATTATGATAGAGAGCGATCAGCTCAAACAGCTGAAGGACATCTTCATGCGTTTCGATATGGACTCGGACGGAAGCCTCACGCATCTGGAGCTCGCCGCCCTCCTCCGCTCGCTGGGCCTGAAACCCCACGGCGACCAGCTGCACCTCCTCCTCGCCAACATGGACGCCAACGGAAACGGCGCCGTTGAATTCGATGAATTGGTAACCGCGATTATGCCGGACATGAACGAGGAGATTCTGATCAACCAAGAGCAGCTCATGGAGGTCTTCAGATCGTTCGACCGCGACGGTAACGGTTACATAACGGCGGCTGAGCTGGCCGGGTCAATGGCCAAAATGGGCCACCCGTTAACGTACCGTGAGTTGTCTGATATGATGAGGGAGGCGGACACTAACGGTGACGGCGTTATTAGCTTCAACGAATTCGCCACGATTATGTCTCGCTCCGCCGCTGACTTTCTTGGAATCTAACCCATTGGGTGCCGCCATTGTATGGGTATTTTCGTCATTCACCGATAGTTTGACTTAGTCTCGCTGACTTTTTAATGGTGGATTTTTCTTTTTTATGTTGTGTGTGTGGGTTTTGAGGGCATGTTTTGATATATATAGGATTTCACTGTACATGATTTGTAGAATAAGAAGAAGATGTAGAGAAAGGGATCATCTGATCTGCACTACATGTTGATGAATTTATATATTGAGACATGCACCTATTGCCTTCTTAGTTCATTAAGATCAGAATTACCAATTAGGTATGAACAGAAACTTGTAAATTTTGTATCACAATAAATTTATGTTATTAGTTTAGATTTCGTTCGGACGGACTTTACCATTTTCTAATTAATTCTCATCCATTTCTGACCTCTTTTGGCATTGACTGAGCCGAATTTTGTCATATTTTACGAGAACTAACTCAACTTGTTTGTGGGAAAAAATGATTGTCATTTAGCATTTCAATTTTTCTTTTGCTGGTGTATTTTTCCGGGCATAATTCTGTCAGGTACTTATGATATAGGGACATGAATTTGGTCTCCCATGATCAACGGGTTTTCTTGATTTATGCCATAGTGCTCCTTTTTGTTTTTGTAACTGAAAGATTTGCTTATATCTAATACGTATATGGGTTTTCTTCTGATACTCTGACTAATCAGCCTACTTTTTACTATGTTATCAGTAAGAACAAAAAAAAAACTGATTACATCCATTCAATATACTAGTATGTAGTTACTAAATTAAGCCTTTAAAAAGCAAAAAGTGATGGAAATGAAGGAGAAAAATACTCATGAGTCATGAGATTAGATTGAAAATAATCAACTAACAAGAAAAATGTAGAAAGAATACAGGCTTTATTTCTAGCAAAAGCAAATTTATTGAAGTCTACAATGAGTTCTTTCACCTGTTATGACACTGTACATTCTCTGAAGAAAACTAAGCATGGCCCAAAAATGGCCCTGAATCCAAATATACATTCTCTAAAGAACCTACCCCACTCTATTACAGAATTTACAGCTGAGTGATGCTTCTTCTGTACATAGTCATCTAGCTAACTATCTCCAGACTACAAGTAGAACCAAAAAATGTGCTGTACCTTTTAATATATGCAACCCAATCATCTCCAAGATGCAGAATCCCAAATCTTGGCAGAGATTCATGAGGTGTGTATTCTCTGAGATCTAAACTTACAAAATTCTATGCCTATCTATCTTCTTACGATGTTGGTCCTAGCTGCTTTCCGTGCTGTGAAACCCACAGTTGTTGGCCGCAAAGATCTCTGCCGCACCATATCACAAAATTCAGGATCATTTGACCGGCCCTCGTACCTAATCCACTGTATCATTTTATGATACAAAGGAAAGAACCTCATCCGAAGTGATGAGTATGCGAAGTATGGGAGTAGAGCTGAGATGGGCACAAGGAGTGTAATAAGCCAGAAAGAAGGGGTGGGGGCAAGGGTTTCGACGAAGACTTTGTAAGCATTGGTAGAGAGTGTGGGTGACATGGCTCCATATGCCAAGAGAAAAAGATACCAGAGAGCAATGGAACCCCAGATGAAAAGGTGTTGTATCAAGGTGAAGTAACTGATGGCTAGTGCCATCTGCAAGTTCACAACCCAAACAGTGCATGTGTACATTGTAGCTCCTAGAATGTCCTTGCCAGCAGTTTTCCCATCCTGATTGAAGGCGTGTGGCTCTAGCGCTTTCATGCAGAGAAAGAAAATAATCACAGCGCTTATTAGTCCATTGAACATCCAACCGAGTATTCTACGCCAGCTGAAGAGAACATTTTGCACCCCTTCTTGGTATAGTAGAGGAAACTGCCATAGGGATCAGGATAAACAGTATATTCAGTAAAATAAAATATCATTATACTCGAATCGGACTGGTATTTTATTTTCATTTACCCCTATAGGGACCATAGGTTACAGTATATCAAGTGAGTTTACCTTGAGACAAAACCGTGCAGAAACATCCTGGTCGAAAACTCCCATGGCAACCACTGGAAACGATGAGAAGAATACATTATACAGTGACAAAAACCAGTCATTGTATGCAGGCTGTCCAGAGAAGGATGAGGATGCCTCATATAAGAAGAGAGCTAAACCAAAGGTGATGTTCTTGTAGAAGAAGTAGCAAATCTGCCAGGACAAATTTGAACAAGTCAAAAAAATGTGATACAGAAGTTTTAGATTGTGATAATTTGGAAGTTTTTTGACACATTGTCAACATTCTGCAGTCTCAAGCTTGTTTCATAGTATATGAAATGCATTACCATTGATGAGATCCTTCTGTAACACCAATGCCCATGCACAAGCAGCAGACGCTCCAAATATCGAAATTGTGCAATTGCAATATCGCTTGACATGACCGCCTGGATTGAAAATAAGCGTATGTGACAAATTTATAAGAATAAAAGTCCAGGGAAATAGCAAGGAAACAAAAATCAAAATCAATAAAAACATGTGGAAGAATCTGTAAAGTACCTGCATTCCTTCAACACCACTAATTCCAACCCCAATATCTGCTTCTTGGAGCATTCCCACATCATTGGCACCATCACCAATCGCAAGTGTTGTTTTCCCAGTTCCAGATTTGACCAGTCTAGTGACCTTTTTATCCATTTGACCATTTAAAATAAATTAGTTCTTGAATCTGAGCATGATAAAAGAATGAAAATGCTCTTATCGTCCTTATGAAGGCATGAAAAAGAAAAGGTGAAACATACCAGTGCCTTCTGTTTTGGTGATGAACGGCAGCAAATAACAGACGCACAGCCAATTGCAAGATCTAGGAACATTGACTTTATACCATCCTCAAGAGCATAAGCAAGTGATTTCCCATCAATGATTAATGCAAATGCCACGGAGCCCCCACTTGATGCTGTAAGCTGTTCTTTTCCCCTGGTAATCTGATGTAGGATACTTGCTCTCGATGCCTAAAAGATGAGTCAGCAATATCCTATCAGCATCATATGTACTCTGACTTCAAGTAGTGACTGTAGATTTACATTATTTAAGTTGTTCAAGATTCGAGAACACAATTTACCTTCCTTGAGTAATAAAGCTACAGCTCTCATTTTCAATACATAAAAAGGGAGATATAACTTGTGTATGTATATGTATAATATTTATGAATAAGTAGAGTTTTACCGTGGTGATGGCATCCTTATCTCCTTCCTTTTCCAGCCCCTGAATTTCTGGAGACTCCAAAGTTATCATAATCTGCCTCATTCCTTGTCTAAGCAAGCTACACGCAAACCTGCAGATTTATAATATGAGTTAGAGACCTTCATCAGCAGAGAAAATAAGGTTCCCCTCAGCCCAAATAATTGATGATGCCCATAAATCATACCCAATGTTGATGGCAGTCTCCATCTTGTCTCCGGTCAAAACCCAAATCTTAATTCCTGCTTGGGCAAGCTTGTCAATGCAATCCGGCACCCCATTTTGAAGTTTGTCCTCAACAGCAGTTGCCCCAAGAAGAATTAAATCTTTCTCAATCTTATCTGTTACTTCATCAATCAATGTTTCGCGGTCTGCACTAATTGAGTTCTTGGCCTTGGTAAATTTTTCATTGAACTCATTGAATTCATGTTCCTCAAGTTCACGATAGGCAATTATCAAAGTCCTCAGCCCTGCATCAGCATACCCGTTTAAATGCTCCTTGGTCTCTCTTTCAAACTCCCTACCATTTTTGGCAAGCCTTTCAAACATGACACTGCACAGAAAATGAGATGTGCTGGTTAGAAAAGTGCTTTTAACTTATAAAAAGGAAATTAGGGGCTGATTCGAGTTTTGAGGTAGTTAACACATACTTGTCAGCACCTTTACAGAGTAATAATACTTTTCCTTCCTCATTTCTCACAATCACAGACATCCGCTTCCTTGAGCTGTTGAACTCTAAAACATTCAGAAGTGTATACAACCTGCAACCAGAAAATTTTGAATGAATATAATCTCACATTACTTTATGCAGTACGTACATAAAGTTAAAAACTACATACTAGGAGTACGCCTGTGGGGAGAGGAGAAAGAGAAACACAGAAAAAGTAAGTGGAGAAGTAAGCAAGATGCATAACCAGGAGGTTACAATATGCAAGTCATGTTAGATTATATGGTACTATGTTGTAGGCTTTTTTCAAAAAACAAAAAACTGAAGCTTGAAGTTAGGGGTTGTTACTGTATACAAAAGGCCTTGTTTTATAGTTGAAAGGCAATCAAAGGGATCAAAATTTCGTAAGTAAGTCCCATTGATATGTTAACTATATGGAGTGTAAAAGAAAGTTTATATGAATATGCCTGGTATAAAGTGTTTGTGATATCAATGCAGAGGCTTTGGAAATCAGGTTACCGTGATGAACCCTGAAGAGACTGTTTAATATTTATACTTATCAAGAAAAACAATGAAATGTACTGACCTCTCAACTTTCTTTCCAGAGGCTCTGTCCAACTCTCTCACTGATATGCTTGTTTGCGTCCTTTTATAGAATTCGAAACCAAGTTCTCTTGCTGCAATCACAAATGCTGCTTCATCAGGAGACTCAGCCTCATACAAAACCTTCCCGGTTCCTTCATCCACTTCTGGAATGGCTGTATGGCAGACTGCTAATAAGCGGAAAAATTTCTGGATGAGGTCTGCATGAGGCTCATCAACCCAATTTCCATTCATGATCCTTTCATCTTTAAAATTAAAGCCTTTAATAGGTGCCTTGTCAGTGGAATCCTCCCCTCCAATCACAGTTTCATGAAGTGGTGAACCATTTCGCCTACCCATAGACCTCTCAACCTCTGTAAAACCACGGCCATAAGCTGTTCCAGCCACAGAACATTTGATGAACTCCATTGAGTTGCATGTCAAAGTTCCAGTCTTATCCGAAAGAATTGTGTCAACTTGGCCAAGCTCCTCATTCAAGTTTGACGTACGGGCATGTGCTGGTTTATCAGCTTCTTCATAGTACATGTGAATATCTTGATTGATGAAGACGCTCTGAAGAACCTTAACAATTTCTATTGACACATACAAGGAGATGGGGATGAAGTAGCTATATAACATGAGAGCAGTCAAAAAGTGATAGATTGCTGCAGCAGGAGCTCTTTTGGGATCATAGAAAATTTCAGACTCATCTGGCTTCAGATACCACCTTTTCGTGATCCCATTGTTTATGTCATCTTTGGTTGCAATGCCAAAGAAAATAGATCCAACCATTGACAATGTAAACAAAACACAGAACAAGAAGTAGATAATTTTATCCATCTTCTTCTCAACTCTGCTTCTTTTTGAAGGAGGGGCAGTAGAGTTTTGAATAACCTTTGTATCAAGACCGGTGAAGATAACCACTCCATATATGTAGTCTGTATTTCGGAGTTTAGAGTCTCTGAGGAGAAGCTGTTGAGGAGAGAGAGGAAACTGCTGCTTTTCAAACTCCATGGTTCCCACAAATGAGTACAAATTTGCATTTGGGTCCTCACATTTAACCATGGCATGAAACTCGCTCAAGTTAGTGTCCCCCTGTAAGGATGAAGTTACCTCCAAGGCTTGTTTCAACTTTAGATTTGTCTCCCCATCAAGGTTCATTGTCTCAACATAGCAGATTGCATCGTCGTAACTGGAAGAAAGTAAGAGGAGATCTGTTGGAAAGAATTCATCCTTTTCCACTCTCACTATATCTCCCACTCTCAGATTCTTCCATTCAGTATAATCAAAATTGCCATTACCCTTATGCACTTTCACCTTTCTATTGTTCACCTCAATATCCTGCAAAAACATTCCATATAGGAAAGTTATAAATCTATATCTAACCAAAAACAACAATGATACACAAATCAAATTCCAGCCCGTAAAGATTGTCCAGCAAGTCAACCATTTCGGATTGATGATATCTTAAAAGAAAGTCAAACAATCCAGTTCATTCCATGTAATAGAAAAAGGAAAAAACATAACAATGAATCTTCTACTGGAATCATTAGATCTTTCTTCTCCAAGCCTCAGAAGACGATCATTTTATAGAATCCCCAGTTAGTAACAGAAAAACTCAAAAGCACTATATCCTAATGTTGACTGCATATATAATGAAATTTATGATGAGAAACCCAATGAAAACATAGTTTTTACCTGCTGTTTTCGACGCCAGTCTTCGATACCCTCCTTCACCATTGTGGCGCTAATGACGATAATCAGAGGAATGATAGCACTGACAGCTGTATATGGAGCCAGAGCAGTGAAGGCCAAAACGCCAACGACTAAGAAGTAGAAGTTGGCTACCCTCCTAAACTGCTCAAACAAAGATTTAGGCAAGAATGTAGCTGGTGTATACTTTGTAGTGCTGACGTAATTGTCTGCATATTTTCGAATCCCGGACTCAAACGAATCCGGTTCATTGCAGAAAACCACTCTGGAAAATCCTGGTCCTCCAATTTGTGAATGCTCCTCCTTCAAAGAAGCTCTACCGCAAGTGAAAGAATAGATCTTGCTGAAATGAAGCCTTCTCTTCCTGCCACCACCCCTCATTTTCTCTCTCTCTCTCTCTCTTTTTCTCTCTCTTTCTCTTCCCTTTTCTCTACTACAATTACAATCTACCAGGACCAACACAAAATTAATGCTAACCCGAAAAAAAGTCCAAGTCTTTTAAATGCCAACACTCACTAATTAAGTAATTAATGCAACTTGTTCAAGGAACCCAGAATCACAACCCACTCAATATCGCAGATAAGCCTAGTGAAATCAACTACTTGAGCACCTTGGAAAGCAATTCCTCACTGTAAAAACAGCTATTCTTTCTTCAAGGAGGACCAAACCCACAACAAAAACCCAGCTCCACAACCCCCCAAAAATTCACAAATATTAAACACAAAGACCCAAAACAGGGGGGAATTCCCAGCTTATAAAAAGGGTCTCAGACACAAGCTCAGAACCCCAGTAATAAGAAATTAAAAAATTTGAATACTTGACAGAAGAAAAAGAATAAATGAATTAAAGAATTTAAAGAGAAAATAACCCAGAAAGAGCAACTGTTTGAGATCAAGAGAAGCACGCAGGTTTGGACAATATAAGCACACCAACCCAGTTTTGTATTCCACAAAAGCTTAGCACGAAAAAACCAAAAGCAAGAATATTATGATAAAAAGAGGTTCAGGAAGCACATAAAATAGAGGAGAGGTTTGTATGAATATTCCGGTGTTTGAATGTTTCTCTAAACAAGAAGAAGAAGAAGAAGGCTTTGAACAAAGACTTTGTTTGGATCTCCCATTTGACTTTGGTTCTAAGAAAGACGCGGCATTTGGCTTTTGGGCTTATTGTGGTAAATTCAACTTGTTCCCCAGAAAACAAAGAAGGAAGGGAAATGTGAGAAAGAGAGAGTTGGGATTTCAGAAAATTAAGAAATGGAATTTTCCGGGGAATTTCAATTCCGCGGGAAAAGGTTATATAAGAAGGAGCTCAGAAATGGTGAGGAGTGTTAATGTCTAAACTTCTTGCGTCTCCCTCCCTCTCAGAAACTTTGATTAGAAAAGTCCCACAAAATGAAACGAAATTAGTTTAATGCCAATTATTAATCCCATGATTAAATAATTGACTAAACAATCAAAGGAGAGAGAGAGAGAGAGAGAGAGAGGGAGGAAGACACATATCAAATTAAGTTTATGTCAAGCAAAAACAAAAAACAGAACTTTCTGTTTTTTCTTTCCTGCTTGACCAGAAATTTCTTGCCACACTTGATCAGATTCTGGAAAAGTTGTTTTGAGCAAATTACTGGATTCTCTTTTCAGGCAATCTTAACATAATTATAGAAGCTTATTTTCATTGGTTGGAAAACAAAATAAAAACAGAAATAATTGATAAGATTAACTGATTAAGAAGGAGTTATAGTTTTAACACAAAATTAAAACGTGGCATGGAGTCGCAACTCGCACGTAATGGACGGGTCAAACACTCTGTAACAGAGAGACAAGCACCAATGGTCTCGTCTCCTCATTTCACGTCCATTTCACGTGCAGAAACTTTGCTTGTCTTTTTATTTCTTGTTTCATATTTTTACTGTTTTGTCTTCTTCTTCTTCTTTTTTTCGTTAGTTTCTGTTAGAATCTTTGTCTAATTCAAATTAAAGAACTTTGTCTTCCTTTTTATTTGGGAGCAAAGTGGATGTGAGTTAATGATAGAAATTAATTTACTTGATTGTGTTCAATTATGAAATATCCATTCTTACCGATGTGTCTACCTTGGAGGCGAAGCAATTTGTAGAAGAGGACTCATTCCTATTTTCCTCCACGTGTTTCAATATGTCATTTGCAATGTGGGAAACTCATGAAGTGAAAACAAATTCAATTAAACATAAAAGATGTTGGAATGAGATTAATTACCACCTTTTTTTAGGTATTGGTTTTAAAAGAGTAAAACCGTATATTGTATTGGTAGCATATGAAAGTTCATACATCGGAACAATTTGATTTTCTTTTTTTTTTATATATGAGAGTGAAAAATTTAAACATAGATAATTGAACTAGCGTAACACAATTATAAATTTGGTCGGCATCAACATTACAAAAAATTACTTTTTGCTATATCATTTTCAAGCAAATAACTACCGATTAAGAAAAATATACATTTAACGCCACTATTGTCATTAATTTCCTCATTCAACCTAATAAAAAATTATATTGTGGACAAAACAGTTTATATTAATTGATACTGTATATGGAAAAAGGCTAGGGACTTGACAGCTTTCAAGTAGTCAAGTCTCAACAACATGAGAGAAGTTTCGTTAAACCGAAGGGCTTCCCATTGAGTAATGGTATTAACTAAATATGCCATCAGCTTGTCGTTTTGACCAGAATTAAACGATTAATTAACGTTTTGTTCGTTAATCCTAACCAATCAAGAGTAGACACAGGTATGTAATTAACAAGGAGTTGGTTAATAAGAGCTAGCACATGTACACGTTCTGCTAGTCGTTTTGTCCGTGAAAGAGGCAAAGAAGCCGCCGATCCCGTGAAAGAAACACACAGAGAGAGAGTTAATTCGTTTTTGTCCGGCAGTCATCACCAACACGAATAAAAATTGCCGTCAGGTTCCAACGTAAGTTTGCCTAGCTACGTCTGCCGGCGTTCACTGCTCGGTCTGCAGCTTCTTGATTGTCCAATCAGTGCGTGCCATATCATATCATTCATATGTAATTAGAAAAATGAAGCTGCCTCTGGCCTCTGCATGCATGCATTAATTTTTAATATTGGCCGTCCACACATTATATATATATATATACATATATATACACGTTGTGTGTGTGGCTATAAATCTATAATTATATGCTTGTTCAGTGAAAAATTAGTGAACAAGTTCACTGTTAGTTAGTTAGCTGATCGATCATTGTTATTCATGGGGTACATACTGGCTTTATATATCATTGATTCTTTAATTTGTTTCCACGAATTGAAGGAAAAAGTAATTAGTATAGAAGGTTTTTGACCGATATGAACAAAATACTCAATATATTTTTCATCCTCTCAAATACAAGACGCATCTATTGGTGTACAACGTACTCGCATTTAATTATTTATCCTTAAATTAAATTAATTAATTTTATGACAATAACCGAAAAACCCATGTCATACACTAATGTAAAGATGACAATTGAAATCTAGCCCATCTAGCTAGGAATACCAAACTTCCTAATGATCGCGTTAGGGTCGGTGAAGGACCCTAACCTATATAAATAGGTACACGTCCTCCTTTTATCATTTTTATGTCTATCTCTAGCAAAGCTAGCTACATCCATTCCATCTCTTATATTTTTCTCCAGGGGGAACCATGCATCCTGATACTTGTGTTTAGTAGGGTCAAGGTTTTTCTGGTAACTTTCATATATTTCATGTATAAGTACGTAGCATAATTAAGTTCCCTTTCATTCAAGTTTGACATTTAGCAAACATTATCCCAAATTTTTTTAACTAAATTATTGAGCTCCAAAAGGTGGAATATTCGTACGTGTCACACCATACCCTTTTAATTAACTCATTTGCTAACATATATATATATAATAAGGTTGGGTAATAATCAAATGAGTTAGTACGTAATACGAACCTATATATTTGACAATTTGGTACAATATCACAATAAGTATATAGGACCAAATTAAGAGGTTGTTGAAATAAAGAAGTAACATAACGTATTGGTGGTCATGGCCCTGCAATTAATCCTTTTCCTGACGTTGATAGGATTCGATCGGTGTAGGAAATAAACGACATCCCAAATTGGCAAATTATCATCATCATATACGCATACAAATTGCATTATCTGATTCTGAAATGGTCAGTTTCTAACAGCTATTGTCTGAACTCTCTGAACCTTATAAGGAGGAATGTTATTTTAAGACCCAATCCTATCAACCCCTTTGACTAATCAGAAGGAAAAAAAAATCCCATATCATAGTGGGTTTGTATCACTGCTTACATGACCTTGACGAAATAGACCGAGTGACACGTCTTTGGCACGACTTGGGCAACAAGCGAGCCATCGCCCTCTCTTCTACAACCAGCCAAATAACTTAATGGAAAATGAGAAAAACCCTAGAAATGTGCCATAACTATATATATTTGCCATGCAAAGACAAACACATACTACTCGTTCTCTTTGATTCATCAAATACTATATTCCATAGAATATCCCACGCACTCCGCTAACATGGTAGGCCTATGATACTATAATCCTAATTTTCAAGTTTATCGATAAACACAAGAAAATTAGCTAGAGAGAGAGAGAGATGAAGAACGTACGTATGTACGTACGTAACAACTTAATTTAGAATGCCAATTAATATACATCAACTAAGATAAAACAGAAGAACGTATGTAACACAACAATGTTGTCACAGTAATGTTGTGACAACATTACTTTACTCCATAACTTTTTTTTTCTTTGTTAAGATCACTGCTACCATGAGTTCGTATCAAAGTTTGCCTTGAGATTTTATTTTTTCTTGTTGTCAACGGTATTATTAACGTAGTTTATTTTTTTGAAAAATAATGTGAGACCATATATATAATTAACCAGGCTACCAATTAGTACCAACTCATCACGTTTTTGGCTGCTAATGCCCTGGTAGTGGTGGCGAATAGTAGTTGAATAATTACAATATATATATATATATTCGTAGTTTTAGCTTCATAATCAAATATGTACGCAACGTGCAGAGCCAGGAGTTGAATAATTCAACCTACTCATTAGTTTTTAATCCATTTTATCAAAAATATTGTTGAGTGATGTAGCCAGGGAGGAGGGCCACGTGTCCCCTTGGTGGGTTGGGTCAGTTGGAAACTGACAAACTATTGTTGTATATGCTTGTAAACCTGTCTAGCCAGAACAAGCTAGCTAGTTCTTTCTTCACCGCCAATTGATGTAACTAGCTACTTCAGACAGTTTCAAATCAATCATACGGGAATATATAATCTTATCTAGTATCAACATCTGTGCATGTGTTAGATTAGTAGCTATACTTGTATTATGATAAATTAGCTTAGCTGGTGTGGCGGGTATAGAACAATAGCCATAGCCATATTTCTAGTCTGTTGACTCTGTTCCCTTGAGTGGATTGTGGACAAGATCGAGACTAGATAATACAATTGCATGTGAAAATGAAGAGGCTTTAGTCTCTTCGTTAGTTTGATGAGTCGTGATTCGTGAATGAATGTGTGGTAAGTTGCCATAATATTTGTGGGAACCGTGAATGGGACGCTAGCTATATATGCACCATATTTTGCATATTCTAGAAGACTAGAACACAGGAAGACTTTTTAGAATAAGGTTTGGTTTGAGATGGACATGGAAAATATCCATTGAGAATTTACGATCGAGTGGCTTAATCATGGGCTCCACAAAATAACCAATTTCTCAAATGCTTTTATAAATCAAATTCATGTTGAGGTATTACGGTTTTGGTGGTTAAAAGCATCATATTTATAACCATAATTCGATCCGGTGATCTCCATTTTTCAGTATTTTTGTATAAAAAATTATTGAATTCATGCACCGTAAGTATGGATGAAAAAATAGTAAATTAAAAGAGTTAGCAAATAAATTTGACTATATCTCAAAGCATATCATGTTACACATTAATTTGCCAATTACAAAAATAGATCTAATTGTATAAGATCCTGAAGATAACACATATGCTTAAAGTACGATAGAAGTTAAAATATTTGCGTTTTTTACTTCTACTATTTTGCATATGGTTTTTAAGATATTAACCAAGAAGTTTTTTCGAATTCCAACACACATAAACGAAAATAATTTAATATGATGGAAGGACCAAGCTGGGAAAAAAATTAAATGTTTCATCTCTTAACAAAAATTGAGAATGATATACTATGACGCCGGCCATAAAAGAAAACAAACTAGAACTATCAACTATCATGAGTCATCGATCGAAAAGTTATAAGCATGTTTGATACGTCAAATGTGAACATAGAAACTATATTCTTGTTGAAATGAACTTGCACAGACACATTATTAAGGTGATCGACCCACCATTCTACCAACATCAAAGGCACAAGGTCCTTTTGTGGATAAAATTTGCATTACAAATCCATTAATATCCACCAACCAATAGAAAAAAAGAAGAAGGTAATTTCCGTACATAGTATTATATAATTTGAACAAGTGTAGAAATTAATTAACACAAATAAATAGGGGAAGGTAGCCAAAGTAGTGGGATGAAAGTTGCTTTCGTAGACCCATTTTTCGGGTTGTTGCCTCCATAACACCCTTCGATACCTATTCAGGTTCAATCCTGTCTTGGATAAAAGACTCATGGGGAGGGACCCCGCAGATTAGTCTCATCCTTAGGGGTGGGGACCACCTGAGAAAACTAAAAACTAAAAAAAAAAAAAATTCTTTCGTAGGAATTTTAACCAAAAAGTTGCTTTCGTAGGAATTTTATGTCATGCATGTAGATATTTGATCTCCTATTCTAGCCTGTCTTTCATGATCGATAGTAATGGAAAATGAATGGGGATTGATCATTACGGCTTACAGTTGTTTCCCACCACCCTCCCTCATCTCCCATGTAGTATTGATTTGTATACTTGCGACCAAAGGTATTTTTTATTGATTCCATATAATTTTGAGCAACTAAAATTTTGGCTTAGTGGTAATGGTAAAGTGTTTTTTTTTTTAGCGTCGGCGGGGTTCAGGTTTCAAGTTTTACTCTTTTCTTCCTTACAGAAAATATTAAGAAAAAAAGTTTCATACTAAAATTTACATGTTTGATTAAACGTTGGTTGAGGTTTGGAGTATGTATCATATGGTGAAAGAGTTGGTTTTTTTTTTCTTTACAAATTTAAATAAATAATTTCTCTTCAGTTTGGCACACTTCACACATGTGGATTTTTAATACCATTGTGATGCCAAAAGTCTGCTAAATAATAATAAGATCGGACCAAAGAGTGAGGGTGGAAATCCTGTTTCTTTAAACAAGAAATTTAAAGTTTTTTCCTATTTACTTATTTATCATAAGATATTAAGATCGGCCGAATAACCTTAAGGCCCAAGGCCCATAGCGCAATCATTCTCCCACTACATATCTCTATAACTTTTTAGGCTTGAAAGCAAAACTGAAACAGTATGTGTGAAATTCGGTAATACATGAAGTCAAAACAAACAATTTAAGACAAAGGACCATGAAGTGATGAAGAAGAATAAGGAAAAGTAATAAATCTAGTTTTGGTTGTATTAGGAGTTTCTCCTTCTCTTATTAAGTGTTTCCTCAAAAAAAAAAAGTGTCAAGTGTTGAGTGTTGAGTGCTTTTCTTTGTAATAGAAAAGAATAAAAATAAAAAGAGTTTGGAGTAGAAATAAAGCTTTTCTATGCATGCCAAGTGTGTTTTCTTGAGTTCATCTAGAGCTATCGAGCTCAAAGAGGCTATCCCTAAAGATCTTCTAAAACTAAATAGAAAAAAAAAATTGAACAAACTTTTACCGACGAAATATTCGTTGGCAAAAGTTGCACTCCAATTAAATCCACAACAATTCATAACTTGTCATCTTTCCTAAAAATTGTCTATTATAGTAATGAATTGTGTATTAATAAAATTAGGCAAAAAAATAATAGGGGAGCAACCTTTGCCGACGAATATTTCGTCGGCACAAGGTTGTACAATATATATATTTTTAATTTTGTTTAGTTTGAGAAGATCTAAAGGGATCGACCCTTTGGGCTCAATAATTAGAGATGAAGTCAAGGAAAACACACATGACGTACATAACCCGTTTTAAAATTTTTAATTTTAATTTTATAATTAAAAATACCAATCATTATTAAAATCCCTTGCTATAGTACACAATCTTCACTTCTTTATGAAAGATGACAATTTATAAATTGTTGTGAATTCAATAGTTTGGATTCTAAGAGTGAGTTTATAATTAAAAAAAACAAAAAACAAAGTGGCATGATGACTTGAGGTCAGGAGATTTTATAAAAATTAGGCATACAAAAAAATTGCAACTTTTGCCGACGAATAGTTGGTCGGTAAAAATTGTTCACTATTTTTATTTTATATATTTTTCGTGTTCTTTTGGGCTCGATAGAAAGTTAGAAACCCACATCCGCCTTATCAATTTTTTCAGTCAAGAAATCATCGTTTCCAGGGCACACGAAGCCCAAACGAGTAGAAAAATGACCGAGTTTCTGCTCTGACAGACTCAACTCAACCCAATGCCGAATCGCTCAATTTGTCTGTGCTCTACTTTCCTCCTACCATTTTCCAGTTTAGCAATCTGATCTAGATAAAGATCACGTCTTTCTTGAGCTCAATTCAAAGGTAAGGGTCTCGCTCTCTGTCTCTAGAAATGCAGAACGCATATATTAGCTCAAGTATATACTGTCTTAGAACCAAAGGGTCTCTCTTCAATGACTATTCTTACTTATTGAATGAAAGATTTGACAGAAACCCAATTCATTCATCATTAACATCAACACCATGTTGTTGTGCTTGTTGTGCATTTTCAACTCATAGAGTGCCCATAAGCCCATGTTACTTGTATGGGTTCAGGCAGTCCTCCCTGCTTCAATGGTCAGCTTCTAGAAGGTTGATCTTGGGTGGCAGGGACCGGTACTATTACCAGTCCCTGGAGTACAGTCCCGACCGGGATTGTTATGAGCTCTCTTGCTCCCTTAAGGAGAGGAGTGTTTACAATAGGCGTGGCAGAAGAGGGGAGGGGAAATGTTGTTGTGTGGTTGATGAGGAGGGAGAGAGTGGACTTTGCGATTCGGGTGATTTCAGTGATGTTGAGGCAGTGCTCAGCTTGCTGAGTGAGGAAGTGGGTGAGGAGTGTTTTGGTAGAGACAGAAATGGGGTTTTATTTAAGAGAGCAGAACTGGAGGGTAGGAGGAGTTTGAGTGGTAGACAGAGAAATGTGAGTTTGTCTAAGAGAGTAGAAGAGGAGAGTAGGAAGAGTTTGAGTGGTAGTAAGAGAAATGTGAGTTCGTCGAAGAGAGTAGAAGCTGAGAGGAGGAGTTTTGGTGGTAGAGAGAAAATCGAGAGTTTCCCGAAGGGAAGAGAGAAGATTGAGAGTTCATCTAAGGGAGTGCAAGTGGATTTTGAAGGGAATAATAGTAGGGAATGTTACAGTGGGGATACAAAAAGTGATGGTAGGTTAAGTTCTTTGGAGAGTAACTCGAAGCGCCATTTGAAATCAGCCACAATTGAGTCGAGTGGAAGGGATTCTAGACAGAAAGAAGAAAGGGGAATGCTTTTGAGAGGTGAAAATAATAGGGGAAGGAAAGAGGGTTCTAGTTGTTCATCTTATTACTCCTTGTCATCTTCGGGGGATTTTGGAAGTGAGATAGATGTTCGGGATAAGCATGGCCTTTTGGAGGAACCGGGTTCAAGTGTGTATAAGGATTCACAATATGATAGGGGAGGTAGGTTTGATGAGCGAATAAGTGAAGAGTACAGGAACCATAAAGATGATGCCGAGGCCAATAGTGAAATATCGAAGCAGAGAAATACTGCTGTTGAGGGTGGTGCTATGTGGGATTGGAGAAAGAAGTCGGAAAAGAAGCTTTCAGAAGTAGTGATTGAAGAAACACAGGCATCAAGGAAATCTTCAGAAATGCATTCAAGAGTGTTGAAGACTAATGCGAGTGAGTTAGCAGAGGCCTCTGGATCACACAAGCAATTTGATGAGGAGAAGGAGAATTCATATTTGACTAAGGGAACAGAAGAACGATATAGTCAAACAAGGAACCAAGATGTTGTTGAGATTGAATCTAGAAGAAAATTTCAAGAAGGCAAAGAAAAATCAGAAATCCATAGGACTGATGTTGGAACATCATCCCGGTCCCAAAAGAGACTTGGTGACAGGGAACAAAACCTAGCCATGGCTACAAACATAGTACAGAAGACAAAAGATGAACATTACAAGACAACTGGCTATGTCACTCAGGAGGAAGACTTAAACAGAGACATTCAAAAGCTCTCGAGAATTTCACAAGTTCAAGTTGTTGATACTGAAAGGACCTCCAATAGGCGGAGGCAGTCTGATACAAGAAGGACTAATCAGGAAGAAAACACAAATATGGGGCTGAGTTCAGTTGAGGGGACAGAAGAGCAATGCCACCAAATAGGCCATCAAATAGATCAAAAAGCTTTTCAGAGAGTTCATTCCAGAAAAGGAACTAATGATATTGCTGAAATGTCATTGGTTCATGCAAGTGATACAGCAAGATATACCAATTCCCAAAGAACCTTTGACAAGAGAACTACCAATCAAGAAAGTGTTACAGTATCGGCTGCTACATCAGTTGAGGAAACAATACAGAGAAATAACCGAACTGATGAAAAGCTCATGCAAGTTAAATCAAGAAAAGAGGCTCAGAGTTCAACAAAAGTATCAGCTTTTCAGGGAAAAGACTCGGGAGAACCTTCTAGTTTCCAAGCATCTTTGAGTATGGTTTCCCAAGCTAGAATGCAACGGGAGGATGTTGAGGGGCTTAAGAGAAGCCCTCAGGCACCACTGTTGCCTCCCCCTTCTCAATTGATTGCTAGAGGATCGCCACGCATTGAGTTGTCGAGTGAGACTACAACTCAGGAGGTTTCTGGAGAAACTTCAGACAGTAATTCAGCTTTGAACTATGAATCTTGTGGTGGAAACAGTAATACTGAGACTCCAGCAGAGAATTTATACCTCATTAATCCTGAAGATGCTTTGGGTTCAGCTCATCGGTTGGAGGAATCATCTTCACAGTTTGTTGGGGAGTTCTTTGAGAAAGTAAGGCATGAAGTCTCGACTTCTGAAAACCAGACTGCGCAAAGAGTTTCTGGAGCAGATTTGGTGTATGGAGGTGAGAAGTATGGGCAAAGGACTTCGACTTTGTCATGCAGCGGAAATGGAAATGATGAGACTCAAGGGGAGACTTCCTACCTCATTAATCCTGAAGATGCTTTGGGTTCAGCTCAGCGTTTGGAGAAGTCATCTTCACAATTTGTTGGAGAGTTCTCTGAGAAGGTAAGGCATGAAGCCTCAACTTCTGAAGAACAAGGTGTGGAGATGGTTTCTGAAGCAAAATCGGTGCTTGGAGGTGAGAAGTATGGGCAAAAAATTTCCAGTCAATATGGATCTGAAGGCTCTCAGAGGAAGGGGAATGACTCGAGGCGTTCATCTGGAGGTTCTGGAACCAAGGGGCCTTCAGTTGAAATGTGGGATGTGACCGACACATCCACTATTAAAACCCCCAAGGAAGAAAAATCAGAGGCTACTACTACAAGTGAAATATTAGAGGCTTCTACAACAAGTGGGAATGCCATTGCCAAGAGAACTGGCAGGTCTGTATGGAATATTGTTGCCGATATAGTTAAGCTGAGGTGGATTTCTCATGCTGAGACCCATCGTTCTGCTGCAACGTCAGGTGAAAGGATTTCATCAAATGAATCTGCAAGTAGTGAGGCATGGTTTTCTGGCCGTGAGACTGAGGAGAACAGTGAAAATAATGTGAAACGGGATAAAGACATGCAACCAGAAACCACCTTTGATCAGCTGCAACCAGCTAAATCATTTTCTCAAAGTGAAAAAGTGTCTGGCATAATGAAACCAAAGGACAAAATAAGATATCCTGAAGCAGGTACACCATCTTCTCCAAATACAGAGGAAAGTAGGTTGACATCAAAATCCGTTTCCTTGTCTTCTGGTGAGGAAACCTTGAGTCCGAAAGATAATCAAAAGCATTTTTACAGTTCTTCTTCTGGCATTCAAATAGTTGAATCATCACAACCACTAATTGCTAGTGGCATAAAGTCTCCTATTGTGGAAGAAATTTCAAATGCTGGTCACACTGTCTCTGAAAGTGGTTTAAGGGAGCACATGGACCAATTTGGTCGTCAGAAGTTTGATGAAGTGTCAGACAATGGGCAAAAGGGTAGGGAATTGAAACAAAGGAGGCTTCAAAGGAATAAGCAAGTCCTGAAAGACAGATTTGATGAATGGGAAGAAGCACATAATCTTGAAATTGAACAGAGAAAAACTGATGAGTTTTTTATGAGAGAAGCACTGCTGGAAGCAAAGAAGGCTGCTGATACTTGGGAGGTGCCTGTTGGGGCTGTACTGGTGCAACAGGGGAAGATTATTGCACGTGGATGTAACCTGTGAGTTTAATAAGCCTATATGTCTGTTTTATAGTTTGTAGTTACATGTTTTCTTCTGGATATTTATACCAGTATGTTCATTAGAGTGGAAGAATTACGGGATTCGACAGCCCACGCTGAAATGATATGCATACGTGAGGCTTCAAACGCTCTCCGGACATGGAGGCTTGCGGTAATTTCTCTATTGTTATCAACTTGGTTTAAGTTTTCATTCCAATACATAATATGTATGTATTTTAATGATTTCCTTCTGTTTTATATTGTTTTAACTGTCACTAGTTTTGAATTATGAACTCGTGTTTTTTAGAACCTTCTTCAACAATTATTTCCTTTTGTGCCTGCATGATGACATTTCAAAGTCGGAGAGCACCCTTTCTTTTTCATTAAACACTAAATATTTTCATCTCTGATGGATATTTGAAAAAGATCATAAGTTATAACATGGAACATTGGGTTGTAAACACCATAATGGTCCTACCAGTACATTATTTGAATGCACCGTGCAAAGAAATTTGTAAAATGATATAATGGCAGTTTCATAAACTGAAGTGATTATATATCTGCAACTCAAGTTACTACTTTCTCATGAGCAAAGCGTCATCGCACCTTGTTTTGACTTGAATCTGTTTTCCAATATCTTAGGAGTCTACACTTTATGTAACACTTGAACCCTGCCCTATGTGTGCTGGAGCAATTCTTCAAGCAAGAATCAACACTGTTGTATGGGGAGCTCCTAATAAACTTCTTGGAGCTGATGGGAGCTGGATAAGGTATGTGAATTATGTATTTCCTTGTAGGCCATAGCCTGTATGATATTTGATATTGCTCATCTTTAAGCTTTTTGCGGAGTTCCTTATCTCGTTAACTCGCAGACTGTTTCCTGATGGGGGTCGAGGAAATGACTCGGAACAGTCAGACAAACCAGCTGCCCCAGTCCACCCATTCCACCCAAACATGACCATCCGACGAGGTGTGTTGTCATCAGAGTGTGCAGATATAATGCAGCAATTCTTCCAGCTGAGAAGAAAGAAGAAGGAAAAGAGGCAAGCAGACCCACCAGCCCCGCCCTCGACCCTTCCTGTTTCTCACCATCCATCAAAGTTGCTCACAAAAATGCATGACATCTTCCACATGATGTTCTGTTTATGAGGGATGGTACAAAGCCTAGAATTCCTTGTACACATTTGTGTGAAATTTTTGTCCCCATAGAAAATTTAGTTCTCTCTCTCTAACCATGCGCCTTCAAATGTTTCAATGTTGTAGCAATGTTCATGTTATCAGCAATAACAAATTAGCCTTTGTGGTAAATATAGTGTGGTGCTTAATATCATAGCATTAACAATTTAACACGTCTCAGGGTGCAGTTGCATCAACAATTCGGTTGTTAATGACAGCTCCATAACCCACCAAAGAGTGGTTCTACCTTTCAACCAGTGAAGGATCCTTGACTGAAGTAAAAGATTGAATAAATGCCTTCCAAGAAATTGTGCTTGATCTGTGTCAGAAGAGCATAGAATGATGACCTCGTTTTGAGAAAGGAGTGATGGGTACCTCTTACCAGAGTTCAGGTTTGCTGTTAAGATCAGCAAACAGCAATAGGGTAGGTATCAGCTTTTTCTAATAGAGTTGAGTATGCCTTGCGGTCTTTTTCTTTTTTCCATCTGTGCCACGACAATTTGTGCTGCAATTGCAGAGTTAATTGTCCAATTTATGGGGCTTTATTTTCATTCTGAGGAACCTTTACAAAAGACAATCTAATTTAGTGAGCCCTGGCTATCTTTTTCATGAACAACCTTGCAGGCCAAATGATTAGAAGAGAAGTAACCATCACATGAAAATTACATCTCTCCCTTCTATGTTTCACCAAACGTTTCTTTCACCTTCCTGCTTTTTGCTCTTCTCAAAAATCATATATAACTTCCAATTCTTCACACTAGTATCCATCTCTAAAATATGGCTTCGATTTTGTTGGCCTTGGTTATAACTTGCCTCGGCTTTCAACTAGTCCTAACCAATGCACAAACACCAGCAGCTGCACCCACTACTTTGCCAGCTACAACGCCGCCACCTTCTACCACACCAACTACACCGGCCGTAACACCACCTCCTGTGAATGCACCAACAACCCCACCCCCTAAAGTTGCACCGTCCACAAGCCCAACAGTCCCACCCCCAAAAATTCCACCAACACAACCACCAAAGAGTTCGCCTGTCTCAACTCCATCTCAGCCACCAGCACTGCCACCACCACCAGCTGTTTCAACACCACCACTACCACCTCCTCAACAAGCACCACAGGTATCCCCAACCCCAGCTCCTGTTAAAAAATCACCGGCGCCAGCACCAGCTAAGGTTTCACCAGTGCCCTCACCATCACAAGCACCACCAGTACCAGCGCCAACACCAGTTCAGGAAGTACCAGCACCAGCTCCAGTTATAGTGGCACCAGCTCTGGCACCCGTGGCAGTGCCATCACCTGCACCTGCTCCACATAAACACAAGAAAAGGAAGCACAAGCACAGGAGGCATCATCATGCACCAGCACCAGCGCCAACTGTCCAAAGTCCCCCAGCACCACCTACACCTACAACAGATACAGAGGATACAACACCAGCACCATCACCGAGTTTGGATTTGGTAAAAGATCTAACCAACCCTCACTTTAATTGTTTTTTTCTGAACTCTTGACCAAAGAACATAACATTTGCATAAATTGAGAAATCAAATTCTACTAATGTTGCTTGACAACAATATTTTTTGTTGGATGACCCTTCTGCTTTTGTGTTTCATAGAGCGGAGGAAATGCACTGCACCAGAAAGGAGCAAAGTCTACTATGTGGATTACGATTGGATTAGCTATTGCTATACTGTTGGCAATGACAAACTATAGTTATTAGTATCTTACATGATGAGCTACAAATTCATTGGTGATGCATGGAGATGATTATTTCATATGTACACTTGGATCTAGGAATGAATAATGCAAGAGATGAACCAACAAAATTAGCATTTTTGTATTTTCCACCTGTTACAATATATTTGAGGGAGATGAATTTTGGGTTTCAACAACATTAGTAACTTGAAATAACAAAACGATTCAGTGTCAGATCAAACTTCATCTGCATTTGAGTCCATATCGATATCACCCCTTAAGTCATACTCAACCACAAGGCCCAGATTATCAACTAACTTGTGATACTTGAGACACCCTGCACACTGATGAGAAGAAGTGTAATTAGTCAGAAGAACCCAAAAGAGTTTTCTTAATTTTCAATTAAGAGAAGTAGAATTAGCCAAAAAAAGAGAGTAAGAAAGTAGAAGCAACAACTTTGAAATGACTAGTGAAAATATAATCCCAACACAATAAAAAGACCACTCAAACTATTATATCAATCGACTAGATGAAATTACCTGCACATAAATAAGTCCCTTTTCGTATGCCAATCGGTTCACAAGCTTGCTTGTTCTTTCATTACACAAATCACAAGTAAACTTTACAAGCAGGCTTCTTCTTGGGAGTTGTATGTCAATGGTAGCATCCTGTGTACAGAAAGCAGAACCGAGAAATAGTGAAATATACACACATTGAAATGAGAACAATGCCACATTGGTCTCAAACTTTCAAAGAATTTTATTAATCCTACCAATGAAATGATCAAATATTGGTCATGGCAAATAAATTGGAGCCAAATTTGAAATTACACTAAAAGCATTACTCTTTCGGTTTGGGTAAATGGCCAAAAGCAATATATCTCATATCGAAAAGACAATGATGGCATCAAATTAAACTAGAATCACATCATTGTTATACCGTATCAGGATCGTTCTGTTCCAATTCCGAGTCTTTTTCAGAATCGCTGCTCATCAACCCAGAAACAGCCAGTACTTTGTGCTTTGGTGCTATAGCTCTCACATGGGAAATTCTTGAGCTGAAAACGAAATTTCAAGAGTTAAAGATTGGCCCAAAACCCAGTACTCTAATAAAAAACAAAACTTGAAAGAAACCCAGATAAGGAAAATCCCCAGAGAGGGTTTTGCCTTTGGGTTACTGACCTACAGAAGTCGATAGGGTTTATCTTGGAAGCAGAAAAGGGTCTGAAAAAGTTGGGAGATTGATGGATTTTAATGGGTTTATGAGGGTTAGTTGTGGGAGACGAGAAAAATGGATGGGTAGCAGTTGATATTGATCTTGCCGCCATGAGGGTGCGATTATGTAACTTGGAAGAATGAGTGTGATCCTATTGAGCTCTGGCGCTTTGCTATTCCTTTTTTTTGGGTCGGTTAGCTCTGCTTATTAATACACCTAAACTCCAACTATTAAATTTCAAAGAAGGTAACTTCATCTTCACACTCCATTAATGAAATGGTTGCTGGGATTGCAGTAACATAAAAATTGGGGGCTTTTCATCTTTCTCCCAAGTCCTAACCAGGTAAATTAGTTCAGTCACAATTTTCAACATTTCCTTCAAATATTTACTGAAGTATTGAACTTGATGATTTCCTAGGTCTTTTCAGCATTTTGTGGATTCAATGGAACCAGAAGGTGTTTGCTCAAAGGCCCAAGAGAAGGTAAATATATAAGGGTTTTAGTTATCAATATGGTCTAAATTTTGATGCACTAGAATATAAGGTACTTAACTTTTAAAAGTGATTAATAAGATATCTGAATTTTCAAAAACAAATCATCGGGATACCTTCGTCCATTTTCCGTTACTTGTCCGTTAATTATGAGGGCATAGCAGTCATTTGACATATCTCTACTTTATAAAGTGATTAATAAGGTACCTGAGCTTTTAAAAACATATCATCGAGATACTTCGGTTCATTTTTTTTATCATATCTCAGTTAATTGAAATATGTTGAAGTATATGTATCTTTAATCCTCTCACTTTATCTTTTTCCTCCAAAATTAACAATGCAATTAATTATTCTCCTTCTAGATTTTTCCTTCAAAAGCTCATCTTTATTCTCTTCCTATATATAATCAATAATTAAATAGACTTTGATTTTTTTTTAGAGTATGTGTTATTTTTTTTTAGGGTATTACTTTGATTACTTTAGTTAATATGAATTTAAGAACTGACTAATTCAAAATCTAGATCATCTATACATTACATTGACAGAAGTATCCCGATGATGTGTTTTTAGAAATTCAGGTACCTTATTTATCACTTTTGAAAGTTGAGATATGTCAAATGACTAATATGCCCTCATAATTAACGGTCAAGTAACGGAAAATAGACAAATGTATCCCGATGATGTGTTTTTGAAAGTTCATGTACCTTATTTATTACTTTTAAAAGTTAAATATCTTTCTGTTTGATATACCAAATTAAGTTTAGATTTTGCTAGTGATAAAAACTTTATATATAGTACAACATGTTAGTATATATATTTTGTATATATATTTTGTATATATGTTGGCATTCCCTATACAAAACAGTGAGTCAATCTTAAGTCTAGATTAGGGTTGAGTGTTTGAACTGAAGATCATGGCTAAATGAAGGACAAGATGAAGGCCTCATTTGACTCTCTGGGGTTCTCCACAGGTAAATGCATTGCATGTCATATCATATGTTTTTGTTGTGTGATTGCATGTTGGGATTGAAGACTGTGCTTCAATCCCCTTGACGTCTGTATGTTATAATTTGCATGTTTGTAGTCATTTTGTCAGCAAGGACGTCTTGATATTCAAGACAATTATTCACTGATTTGTAGGGTTGTATATCATCTGTTTTTATGTTCTTAAATATTAATATCTTTTTTATTTTGGATAAAATCAATTTTAAATGCATGAATATCTTTTAGGAAAACACTTTCCTAATGAGAGTCAATTAGGTCTAGAGTTTTAATTTCCCTGGGAGGTCTTACGGTGTTGGTTGCGCATACATAAAGGGAAAAAATATTTTTCTTGCTGCACGCTTCAAGAGAATATTTTTGAGCCCATCATTTTTGTGAAAAGAGTTTTTCATTGTTAGAAAAACAGAAAAACATAGAGCTTCATTGAGAATTGTTAATTCACTTGTTCCATGTTGAAGTGAATTAACAAGTCAAACAAACATTTTCACATCATTCATGTCATTGTGCATGTCCGAGAATCCCACAAGGTCAGTTGGGTATTAGAGGCGTGCAAGGTTCTGAGAGACGTGTGGAAGCAGGTCAGAAGGTGGAGAACAACAACAAAATGGCGAGCATGCAATCGTCTAGAGGAGTCTAGTCAGAAATAGCCGAGGTCAGAGCTATTCGTGTTGGTTGTAAGTTTATTTGTATTGTTCACATCCACATAGTGAGTTGCTTTGCATTTGGCCTTCAAGAGTTAAGGCCTGCAGTTGTTTACTTCGTCCTGAAGGTTTTACTGCGTGAACAATATTGTGTGTTCTTGTTTCTTGTTTCTACTTTTGCTGAAATGTGTTTGCTTGTCAATTTAATTTAGATTTGGTAAATTAATAAACAAAAGTTGATCACCGTTCTGTGAATTGCCTATCAGGCCATTCTAGTACGTATTTTCACAACATACATAGCAAGACATCTCCTGTATAGTACCAATGCATTTGCACTATGGATCATTTTCTTTTCATTTCATTGATGAAGAGAATTGTTGTATACAAGTATGAACAAATGTTCCCATAATCCATCGAACAAAAACGAGATACGTTGATGATGTCTTGTTGCATCAACTTGAATGAGCTAAGCAAACTAGGTCCCTCTTCGGAAACTTTTGTTCTGAAAATTAAGTGCACCCATCCATGACCCTAGAAACTGAATCCAATTCTATTTGCAACTGTTGCCAATGGGGCATCAGTCTTGTTCATCCACTTCATGAAAAGGAAGTGGTACTGTTTTAACTGCTCTAAACTTCCCTGCATTATTTAGATGCTCATTCTCCAACCTGGACCATTAAAACAAATTGATCATTAGAACTAGCTACCCAAAATGGCATCATTTCAGTTTCATTCTAATGCCTGCAAATGGATGCACATGTATACTGAGGAATATAAGAAGGATAGGGATTTAGGGATTTAAAAAGAGAAAGCTTTGTTTACCTGTAAAAGTTCCATAGCCCTCTTCTAATGACTTCAAGTGCTGCTAAAAATAGCCCTGTTATTCTGTAGTCCACATGTCCAAAACTTGAATGAAGGACAGTTTGCAACCAAGCCAGCCTGAGGATAAGGTTTAATCCCTGCATAATATACAAAACATTGTTCAAAACCGGATTCGGAAGCTGTCAAACTGATAAGACCTAAACTGAAACCTAAGATGAAGACAGAATTTGCATCTATGATGTCATCTAAATCTGTGTTGTCATATTGTCATCTCAGAATTAGACTGGGAATCTTCTTTTATAATGGCATTATCAGGATTTAATTATTTCATGAATATGTTCATTGTCTACTTGTTTATCCCAAACAAGAGAAACTTCATTATCCAATTTATGGCTTGCTATCTCGATCATTTGCGAGATGCTAAATTGGTTCCCAAGTTTCGTTGACGACTAGTTAGGTACCAATTGTGTGTCAATAGCCCATAGATTCGTAATGTTTCCTGAATTGAAAGGGGATGGCAGGACATATACCATAGAGAAGTAGTAGATGATCTTTCGGCGAAGCATTAGTTCATTCCTAAGCAAAGGATTCTTGGAATTCATTTGGAGCAAACCCCAATCCTTCACAAAGTCCCAATACAATTGGTACATTGTTGCAAAAGTCGACATGACCACAACAAGACAGAGCCATCCAACACTCCTTTCCTTCTCATAAGCCACTTTAGTTCCTGCTGCTAGCATTGCAGACACATATTTGCCTAGATTGACAAGGTGGCTTGTCTGTCCCTCATCAAACCACCTCCTAGCACACTGAAAGATCAACATTAAGCAAAAAAATCTTCATAAGATATGCTTTGGTCCATTGAAAGTAAAAAACCCGATATATGTCAAAGCAAAATGAGCAGCATAGCCTAGTAGCATATTACCTGCATAGCTCTCCAGTAATAGGGCAGGAAGGACACAGCATAAGCAAGATCGCGGTAATGCTTGGCCCTCATGCAATAACCAGTGTCCTGAGTTTTGTAGCTTCCAGTTATGTAGTAACATGCCACATACTCGAGGTTCCTAAGCATCGGAACCTATATATTGAGAACAAGAAAGGTATTGTTATGATAAATCCAAAAAAGTTAGAAGAACAGGAAAAGAAAATGAAAAAAAGTGAACTTCTTTAGTAAATGCTCAGAAAATACCTGACTACAAAGTTGGTCTGCCATGAAGAAGTCTAGCATGACAACCTGTAGACAGCAAACACAGATCAATTAGAAACATGATTGGATTGCTATATACAATCTATTAGCTCATCGACACCACCTAATTGAATAAGATATCTATTGGATGATGGAGATATGCAGTACCTTGTACAGAGGTGACAGAATTATATTTCTTATCACACGAAGAAGACGACAGCGACTTGATTTGTAGATGATGTTGAAGGGGCACACAAGTAGTAGTAGAAACATCTGCACATAGAAGCAAGTTAAACACTGGATCTTCCTTTTTTAGATTATCGTGTCAAGAGGTTGAAGAAATTACCAACAATAGAAGACCGGGGATTGCTTGAACTTGGGTGTATGAATAGCCTTTTGTTAGCAAGAACAAATGGACAAACATGACCCCAACCACGACAGTCATCGATGTGGTACAGATCAAGAACACATCTCTGTACTTCAGCTCCTTTGTTGGGGATAGTTCAAAGATGAAGCTGTAATTTATACGAGCCTTTCTCCACGCAAAAATGTTGCAACCATATAGGAAGAAGTGTAGAAACAATAGGCTGAACATGCTGCAAAAGTGCAAAACAAGTCTGTTTCGTTAGCTTCCTTGTTTTACATGTTACATCTTAGGGTGCTAAAGAATTTAATTGCAGCAATACTTGCCTAAGTATAGGGTAGGCAGTTTCCATGTATAATGATTGCCTAAGAATAGGGTAGGCAGTTTCCATGTATATTGAACTTGATTGCCTTCTGTACAACCCAGTAATATGAGCCATAATGACATATCCAGCAAAGAGTGCAATGAAACACCCAGTAAACAGACCTGTTTATTAAAAAAAGAAGATTAGTCACTTGTTATATAATCGAGGTACTGTTGAAGAATGTAAAGTCACTTCGGAAAAGTGACACAATAATCTTCAATATATAAGTGGGTGGTTCATAATTTACCGATATATTTTGAGATAAAACTCACTTTTAGTGGTGTATGTAGTTAAATTGAAAACAATATCGGTGATATTTGACAATATTAATAGTAGACCAAGTTGGAGATGCTGGTTCAGTGGTTTGGTAGCACACTGAGGAAACAAAACATTGCTGCCTTATAGGGATGGAACTTTTAAGGTTCAACCTCTGTACGATAAAAAAATTGTCTAAAACTCTGAATGAACAATAGGGTAGCTTTGGGTCTATGGGGCCTGTGCTTTATTGTCCACCCAGAAAGGTGGACTAGTCACTGCCCTAGACTTCGAGACCTAGAAGTGAGTGGCCTAATGGGTCCATACTTAAGTTTCTTAAATATTTTATATGGCCACAAACTGAGAAAACTTTCAAGTCCTTCTCCACTAACAATTGTGTTAAAGAAATCCCCCACTTAGCATGGCAAATTCTAACTTACCAATGAAGAATGTTACAGAGTGTGATTCTTTGCGATGATGCGGTTTAAGGTATTTCATGGCCTTTCTTCGGTCTTCATCAGCAAAGTGTTTGATAAACAGCTCCTCAACTTCATCTCCTAGATTCATCACCTGTCATTTGTGAAACTAATTAGCAAAAACTCTACTGGTTCACAAAGTTAATTTCCCATTTTATTTACATATCAGACAATCATATCAAAGGTCGATTTCTATGTATGTTAATGGCATCCATTGTGCAGTCATGAAATACAGAATCAATGAGCACTTTACATTGTCGGCAAATATTTTCGATGATTAGCTGGTGGCCTTTAATCATATATTCAAATATCTGTACAGGAATTAGATATTTACTTCGCGGTCTAGAATTCGATTTAGTAAAGTACCTTATCTGAGCTGTTGAAATAGGAACTCTCAACAACTTTTAGATAAATGGGAAGAACTTGTTTTCCAGTCACCTGAAAACAACCAAGGAAGAAGTACCCTCTTTATTACTATTACATAAGCAAACCAAAATGTAGGGCTTAAAAGATATTAAGAGTCAAGCATTTACTTACCTTGTCAAACTTCTTTAAAATCTTTATAAAAGCAAGCATGTTCAAGTTCCTGAAAATCATTAGAATTGTGCACAATACGTAAGCTACAAAATTCGAAGGCGTACCAACTTAAAATTGTTAAAAGTTAATCCATCTAGCTTGAGCTTTAATTAGGATGATTGATGATACCTGTAAGTTTTGAGATATCCCAAGCCTTTGTAGAGCTCAACAAAAGCACCTCTTATCATTTTATCTGCATGATGCAACTTTGTTTTGTTGATGTGTAGCTTACTCATGCCTTCTGAAGTACATTTCTTTGAGGACTGATTAACCAGATCTTCCCATACTAAATAACTGATTGCTGAGAAGGTACGTGACGGAGTAGTCAGAGGAATGTTTATCTTTAGGTTCTTCCCTTGGCAACTGAAAGAACGGCTTGAGACGCTCCTCAGTTGTTTCCCAATATCCTCACTTTTCATTCCCATTGGTTTCCCCAATTCACCTGATATTGACCCTTCTGTGTATGCCACTTCATCAGTTTTCTCCAACTCATCTGTGCTGTTTTCTTGCAGCTGTTCTTGTTCTGTTTTGTCCTTCACAGAGTCCTCCTCTGTTTTCAAGAAAAAATAATCATGAGAAACTAATTATACACCATCATTTTTAGGTTCCATCAGTTTGTTCATCAAAATTAAGGACAAGCTACTCTAATGTAAATGTTGCCTCGGAGAGAATCTGTGTTGCAAAAAATATAAGAAATTTTTGGTACTAGGCCTCAAACATTTTGTTAAGTACAGAACGAAAGCAAACTAGGAAAAACATACATGGGAAGTATGACAGAAAGCACGTCTTAAAGAAAAAAAAAATGTTTCAAATTATAAATAACATCCTACAAAAATAATAATGAACTATGTTGAATGCATTTTGATTGAAAATTAATACAACTCTGAGAATATGTACATACCAGATGAGAAGGTGCATGATATAGAGGCTTCCTCCTTGGAGTCCTGAGCAGATGCTCCACCTTTGGCGCGCTGTTGCTTGAAAGCGGTTTTGAGCTCAGTGAGTATATCCATCTGTTTCCTTAAGGACTCCCCTCTGTCCATGAACTCTTTCTCCTTTTTCTGGTAGAACTGATTCACCTTGTTGAGTTGAAGGTCCAAGCATGAGAAGAACTCTTTCGCAGCATCAGTATCAGCGAGTTGCTCCAACAATTCAGTCTCGTACATGTCTCCCTTACTTGCTGATGAGGCAAGCTTCTTGTGAACCTGGTGAATTAAGAGTCAAGACCACACATTAGTTCATCATTGTACATATGTAACAGTAACATGGAGAGAAATCAAGAGAGAATGAGTAGTACATGTATGAGTTCATGTTCTCTATGTTGATGGCCAAATAAAGAGAACTTCTTTATAGATGTGAAGACAGTGTTAGACAAAGAGCTATTATGAGTAGCTGTGTTGTTGTTGTTGTTGTTAATATTAAGGAGATGGATTGTTTTGAGATCCTTCTTGAGTTGCCAGTAATCGACGAATGCATCTTTCCATTCGGGGACTAGTTGTGCCTCGAATTGCTTAGAGAACTTCACCATCTTCTCTCTTTGCTTCTTAAGTTGATGAGCTGAGAGATAAGAAGGAAGAGGTTCTTCTTCTATCACTTGTGAGTGTTCAATGGAAGCCCTCAACGACATTATATATGGTTGGGATTGGAAAAAGAAATGTCTGATTGATGTGCTCGTACTGATGCTCTTAGCACATTCTCAAATATCCTTGCACTTATATCATCCTATTCCTCCTCCACTTGGAGAGGTATAGTGGCTACCTTTTAGCCGGAAAGTTTACTAAACCACCACCGGAGATGCTATGACTTCCCTGACAATTTGTGCTCATGAAGGTTTTGAAAGGGGTGGGAGTCTAAAGTGGTACCAAACTCAACTCAAAATTTATAATGAAAACAATGACCCTTTAGGAGGGGCACAGTCTGCCATTTAGGAGAATTAGGGTTGCCTCCTAGCTAGTTTACTACAAAGCCCTTTTGTTCCACTACTAGTATACATAATTACATATGGATCAAAGAGCATGCAAAGGGCCATTTTGACACTTGGTAGTAGTTCCCCATAAGTAAGTGAAGAGCTTCTTAATTATTTGTGAAAAGTGAAGCTTATTGGCTACAAATTTAGAAGCACACAAAGATCATCTTTAATTAGACCAGCCTGAATTCCACTAAGTGAAGATAAACTAAAGTTTCAGTTATCTTTCTTTCACTAAGAAATCAATACTTTTGTTTTTGCAGAATAAAGTAGAGTTCATATTAATATATATATATATATAATTATATATATGCTGCATTAAGCATTTAAGCTCATACAAGATCACCGGGATATCATAAAATTAAAGTTAATTTGTGTAATAGTAGTTAGTACATATAACTTCAAAATTATGTCTTTTTGAAACCAAAAGTGAAATGGTTAATGGAAAAATGTTTTTAAGTATATATGAATATGAAACCATTACTTTTTTAAGCTGGTGAATATGAACCCATTATTGCCAGCCAACCTAAATATGCTTGATTGGACTATTCTAAGTAGAAAATGTATATATTTTGGATATCATGTTCATAATATGAATTATGAAATGCATGATATACGAATAGTGATCATGATCCAAAAAGAGAAGGTAAAAAGAATAGTGAGATCATATATATGCATATTTTTATATTAGTTAAGCTAATTGCTAGTACTTGGCCCCCAAAAAAAAAAACTAATTGCTAGTAGGCAATAGTAGTGGTTCTAAGGAATGCAGAGGTTCCACATATGATTTATTATGTTCCATTCTTTTGTTCTAAATCCACTCCAATATTGGCAACTTGTCAACATGAATTAATATCAGAGCTTCCACAAAAACAACTGGAAAAAAGAAGAAGAAGATCCGCGGCTGCTTCTCTGTTCCTGGCCGGGCCCTAGTATTATCTTTTCATCGTTTTTCTTCAAGGACATGGATTGCACCTTCAACACTATAATTGTGGAAAATTGACAGCGTGACTAAGCAGATACCCTATATATTCTTTTTTCTTACATTTATACCCTCTCTCTTTTTATTCTTCGTTACATGCGTATATTTTCTTATTCAACAAATCATGTTTACTTACTCAAAACGAAGAAAAAAAACTTAATTATAAATGGACAATAAATTAAGAGAGAAAAAAACTATTCTCATCAAGTTATTTACTAACCATACTAAGAGTTTTTTATTTATAAGATAATAAGATATACTATTAACTAAGAGTTTTTTACTCGTAAGATCATTAGTTGGACTGAAAAAAAAAAAAACTTGCCAAGCGGATCAAACCAAAGCACCGTTTGAACAGCTTCGGTACGAACCAACGCATTATTCAAACGGCTCCGAAATCATTCCAACATTGGAAATTCCACGGTTCCCTTTATTTTCAGATTATACTTGAGCCAAAGAATGAGGAAAAAACATGTCAACAGTATGAACAACAAAACGTTACTTATCTATAAAAAAAATTGCTGTCTTATTGTGTCTTTTTAATTTTGATAACATAATTAATAGAAAATTAAACCAAAACTTTATATAAGGTAGAGCAATGGAAATGATCAGGTTAGGTACAATTAATTGTTTAAAATGGAGAGACGCTTAAATCTTCAACGTGGAATTTTAGTGAAAGTAACCCACAAAATCTAAAGCCTTTTTAGGTTTATAGAGCCAATGAGAAGCCATGAAAATGGTGATCGATTCGGATGCCATATTTGAGTGCTCTCTTGCAGATCGATCGAGCTACCCAACTCAATTTCTCTCTGTCCTTTCCCAAGCTAAGCTACTTCCCTTCTATTTCATTAATTAATTACATTATCATCATAGTCATTTGTTTTTTTTACTAAAGTGGTTAATTTATTTAATTACCAAAACAAAAGTGAAAATGATACTAATATATTCAATCATGAGATATGGTCAATGCAAATCACTTACTGTACTTTTTACCTTTTTATTCTCTTTTTATCTTTTTTTTTTAACTCAGACAAGAAAAATCTTTGTTGTTTTATTAATATAATGAATTTTAAACAAAGGGGACGTACAATTTGTAACTTATTCTAATTAATTGGTTCTCATACATGTCCTTGATTATGACTAAAAGGGACAATATTGCTTTGAAGTTTGGCAACTAATTGTGACATCTGACTAATTAAGGGGAGTAATTGGAAATTTACTATTATTTGGCATTGGCAAAAGATATGGTTCACTTAATCGTAGTTTATTTTTTTGGGTCAATGCATGGAGTAAAAGGGTGATTTTAAATCTGGTGGTGAGTGGATAAGTGCTCTACTACTTAAGGTATAAGTTAATATTGAGAATTTTTTTTATTCATAAGAGAGGAGGAATGAAATTCAACTTAAGATCTCTATCAACATGTTTTTTTAAGAAAATGTCTTATCACTAACTACATGCTAAGTTGCGCAATTCGGAGATGTTAAAAATACGTATTGGGATACAAATTATATTATTAATCCTCATCCCCTATAGCATTTTGACTATTATCAGAAAGGCAATTAATATCGATGGTTAGTCGACTATCCATCAATCATCCCAATTCATTTTGTGGTGGCCAGAGGGAGGAAGTGTTCTGACAAGATCCCCGACTGCGGATTAATCTTTGGGCCTACGAAGCCTTTGAGACACCACGGGAGTTTACTAAAAAAAAATCAATTCGGAGGGAAAATATAGTCCTAAGTATGTATTTAAGAGAGAAGAGAATACATATATACAGTAGAACCTCTTTAAATAAATAGCCTTGGGACCACCTAAATTCTATTAATTTGGTGAGATATCAATTTATCGATAAATTAATAATTATTAATATACAAATATATTTTTACTTTTTGGCTTAATAGTAAACATGTTATATTTATTTATTAAGTTCAATGAATTCGATTTATCACATCATATGACAAGTTAAAATTCAAAGTATTATAAGATTTAAAGTACTACAGAGAAGATAAATATTTTGGATGCAAACATTTATCTTCTACAAATGTTTTGAGCGTATATGAGATCGTTGGCAACATGTCAGACCATTCTAAAGATGAAGCTGAAGTTGATGATCATACACAACCTTTGGTACCGGTGTCATGCAAAGAAGCACTTAAAGCATGAACGACACTCTAAAACTTCTTGTTGCAATATGAGAAAGCAACCCCAAGACTTTTGGTCGCATTGCGAACAATTAAAGATGAGATTCAATTATATTTGAAGTTTAAAAAAACTACTATTTATTCATATGTTGAGAAACCTTCATAATTTATTTATTATGTACTTTTTAGCCAATTATTAATTTATAAAATATTTGAAACCTATAATATACAAAGGAAATAATTAAAATGTATTATCTTATAGTTTTATCGAGATTATTTATTTAGCACGTTGGTCCCGAGTCGGGACCGAACAATTTTATTATTTAAAAGAGAATATTAATTTATCGAGTATTAATTTAAAGAGGTTCTACTGTATTGAACTTTGATGGTTTTCATGAACCTATTCATTATTAACTTTCATGTCTGAAATGCTTGCACCAAAATCAATCATATCGTAGATAAAATATTATATGCTTCCATATTCGAGAATGAGATGCCACTCTTCAATTATACACCCTCTCCAAACCCAAACGTACTATATATTTTTGCTCATACATTCTATGTAATTAATAAAGAAAATCTGACTTCCAACGTACTCGATCGATCATATGAGTAAGATGATTCTAGGGCATACGATTCTTGGTTGTTCGAGTTTGTTCTCGTTAAAGAAATACCCTGAAAATCATGTTAACTAAGAATATCCACAATTTAGTGTAATAATTCCTTTGTTGTCTCCTTTAATATTATCTCTTTGCACAGGCTGATGATTCACTTAGGGCATATACCTCAAATTAATTCGTACATATTACACATAATAATGGTTCTATCTATCCTCTGGTATTTCTTTGAGCTCGAGGGGGGCCATAATTGTACTACACTAAACCATATCCACCATGGATTTTAATTTTGTGCTAGCTAGCTTTGTACGTATATGCTCTGCTTTGCATCTTACACTATGCAAGCGTTATCATCGATCCTTTGGTACGTTTTGAAATGAGAGGCAACGGATTTTGATTCTCCTAAACGTGCTCAGAACCATGCATATGATTTTCTACCTAGTCTAGGGGGATCGGATCAATGGTTTAAGCGGGAGGTGGGGGGATCAATGGAAAGTTTGATATTGAAGTATGTCAAATGCAACTCTATGAATGGATACCATATGTCGGAAAAGGAAATTAGCTAGTATCCGTGAAGTTGTTCTTGACATAACAGTGTTGAACGGTAACAATCTTAAATATCGAAAGTGTCATATATATAAACTTCTAAAAAATAAAATATTATATATCATGAAATTAATTAGTGTGGTAGAACAATTCTAAATATTAAAAATGTTTTTTAACTTTCCGAAAAATAAAATATCATCATGAAATTAGTGTTAATGTAAATAATATATCATCTTTTAACCAAACTATTTCATCATTAAGCGAAAAATCTACTAACTTAATGCACACAATAACAAATATGGTGTTATACATAAATAAGAAACCCATTAATTGTTAGGTACATGCATAGAGGCCTAGTCCTATATGAGCTTAGATCACATTCCTTGGAAGTGACTTGGATTATAATTCTAGATCTCATCTTGATGATGATCAGGATCATTATCTTCCAGAGTGCTGGAAAGGAAGCTAGGTATATAATAGAAATGGTCGGTCAATCAGATTCTGGCACTAGCTAGCAGTACGTCCAATGAATTAGTACCATATGTCGCCCTAATTGGCAGTATATAATAATAATAATTATTATTATTATATGTTAGAAGGAAATCACACACTGTGTATTTTAGAAAATAATAATAATAACTATAGCAAACGTGGAGTCTAAAGTTTTATGGAGGGAGAAATTTTAGGGAGAATAAACTGAATTTATATATATATATATATATTTTATGGTGCGGAATTTTTTTTTTTTGAAACAAGCAGAAACTTTATTAAAAACAAAAAATATATTTATGTAGATTATTCTAAACCCTAATTTATAACATGAGCTACTGCGTAGCTTTTTTGTTTATTTGTTCCTTATGCTCCTTCACTTTATTCCAAAATTTTAAATATAAAATATGCAAATAATATATATTAAAATTAGTAAATTATCGATTGATTAGGTTTGGTTCTATGACCTCTATCTTCATTTACTAAAGTATCCAATCTATATATAGATGATTCAATTCTGCTAATTTCTTAGGGTTCTTCGTTTACTCAATAAATTGATATGATCTTCTAAATCTTAATTTATTGAAGCTCTTCCATGAATCTAGCAGGAAAAAAAAAAGCATGCATTATTTTTCACGATAGCGATAGATTTGAAAATTAACGCAAAATATTGCAGGGATGAGCAATTCATTGTAAATTTTTGTTGGCTTTGAATCTAAGCATTAATTCAATCTCAAAAGTATAATAAACATAAACATCTTTGAGCAAAAAAAAAAACATAAACATAAAAATCTTCCTCCATTGTTGATGAAGATAATTAATTATATTTCTGGATAATCTTTAAAATAACCATTTGAAACTAAAAGCTACTTTGCCCCATGGTTGTTTTTTGACCAATTTTTATCAATGAATTGTTACTTGTGATAAAAAAATTATAATAATAATTGAGTCTCAATAAAAAAAATTGTTTAAGTTAAAGGACATTTTGGATATAGTAAAATTTACAAGACTGATTCATCGAATTGAAAATGAAAAAAAAAAATTTATACGTGACTTTTAGTTAAATGACTAAATATTGGAAAAAAAACCTCTCATATTTTTGTTGTTACAAAAAAAAATTCAAATGTGAGAAGAGTTTTTTCCTAATTTTCTATGGAAAGTGATATTGGTTAAATTAAGCACTCAATGGTTTGTGATAATTGTTTTATCATTTAAAGAACAATTACAGATGTAGGCAAGTAGCTAGTTGCTATGTAAAACAACTTCATGAGTTATTTTAAGGTAAAATGTAACATGAAAAATAACTTATATGAGAAATATGCGTGCTGTTGGACTTTAGCCTTCATTCCACGTTCACTTTTTATAAAAAAATAAAACAAAAAAGGAACATGCATGCATGTATCGAAAAACTTTCTTCCGATGTATAAATCTCATAAATTAACATGATCGACCAGTCTTAATTATTCACCCATGCCATCATCATCATATTTTGAAAACAGGAAATGAATGGTATATATGTTAATTGCTAGTTGGTGCAATATATATGCCAAACTGAATATATTGCGCATGATCCAGTTATACATCCCCAGAAGTAGTTTATACTTTATACCTAGTATAATTCGACCCACATGTATATTAATTTATGTAGGTCAGCAAGTGGAGTTGCAGATTGTGTACAAGATAAGAGATGGCTTCTAAATAAGCGAAAATTCTGGTATCCACCAAAGTATAAATGCACTTGACATGAACTTGGTGCGTGCTTCTCACGTGTCTATTATTTTAATGCCAAATATTGAATCCCAGCCGTTGGGACGATCCAGCCCTCCATTCAGACTAACTTTTGAACGTTACTGTGAAATAGGCAAAGTCGGTTTCCGGTTTTCTTCTTTTTTAAATATTGAACCAGCAACACTTTTACCCTCCTCTTCATCTCTCTAGTCTTTATGTAATTATGTTCTCAGTCGGAGAGAGAGTGAGTACGGAGAGTGAGCGAGTGAAACATGGAGATGAGAGAGAGAGAGAGAGAGAGAGAGAGTGAGTGAGACATAGAGGAAAGAGAAAGTAGATCTGGGTACGTCTAGTTCGTCGGAGAAGAGGGCGGCAGCGCGAGACAAAGGAGAAGCCGAGAAGATGATGAGTAGAGTAGAAGAGAAGAAGAAAAAAATGATATCAAATGAGGAAGAAGCTAGATGATTTGCAGAAGAGTGAGGCTGTGAGGAGACGAACAGGAAAAAATAGGAAAAAGAGTCATGTATGGCCGTATGGGGTAGGTGAGAGAGAGAGAGAGAGAGAGAGAGAGAGAGAGAGAGAGAGAGAGAGAGAGAGAGAGAGAGAGAGAGAGAGAGAGAGGGAAAAAAGTCAAAAGAGATTTTTTTTTCTTCAAAAATAAAAACACCTGTTATCATGCAAGCTTGTCCAATGCGTGGTTCACTACAAGAGCAACACCTTTCTCTTTCAATTAAAGAAAACAAATATTAAATATTATTACTTTTTTAACAGCGAAATCTCAACCGTTGAATCATCCAAGATTTCATCTGGACCGTTGAACTCTAATTAAAATTCTTAATTCATCTGAGCTTCCATTTAATTTAATTTGAGGATCCTGATCTTGTAATCGTAGTGATCCACGGTTCAAATCGCTCCGCCTCAAATTTCATTTTTCATAAATTATTTTTTATTTCTCAAACATCGGAAAATTATTAACAATAACTATGTGTCTAAAAAAGTTTCCAAAAAATTCTATGGACTAGTCGTGACATGTACTGTATTACGATGTCTGGCAAGATTTGTCAGGGGGTAATTACAAAGGGTTTAGCGGTATAGCTACAATAGTCATTACAGTTGACCATGCGGATCGAAGTCAACACGAGAACGAAAATGACTAATTTTTTTACTATAGTCACAAAATATCACAATAGACGCATCCAACGGTGAATTTGGCCATTTTTATTTTTGATTTTGCGAATCTCACAAAATTTTTATATGCCTACTAGTACAGTATAACTTGTTTGTTAAGTATATAGAGAAGTATACATTTTAAAGCCATCTAGACGTTGAAAAAATAAATTGAACGATCCAACCGTTGATTGTGATCGTTGTGGAGCAAAATGCTTATGCTACAAATTTTAGCCACTTTTGTCATTGTTTCGAGATCGATCTATATGGTCAACCATAACGACTTGAATACTCATCACACTAAAATGTTCATAACCACTTCGGCACAACACTTCGATAAAAAATTAGACGACTTGGGGTTTAAGAGTTTGGTTTTATGATTTAGGGTTTGGTGTTTAGAATTTAGGGGTTTGGAGATTATGATTTGTTGTTTGTAGTTTAGGGTTTAGGGTTTAGGGTTTGAGGTTTAGGGTTTTGGGTTTTGGAGTTTGGGGAATTTATTTTAAGTTTATTAATTGTTTAACTATTGTTTGAAATTTGGGACACATGCTTAGAATTTAATAAAAAAATTGTGTTAATTTTCGAGATGACAAAACTTGATGATTGATGAGAGAGAAGTCGGACCCACCCTTCCACCATTTGTAAGAAGCCATGTGTTCTTGTCAACTTTGGTTATTTTTTTTTGTTTTCTTCGACACTTGCACGTCTCTCTCTCTCTCTCTCTCTCTCTCACAGACACTCCAGTGACCAGTTCCGTTTTCCAAACAGGCTCCACCTCCTGTTGGCTATCCCATGCCACCATGACTAAAGACGACTCCAACTTTTCCCAAAGCCACAATCATGTCGAAAGCAAGTCCAAGGGAGATGACTTCTGGATGGGTTTCTGTGGTCTTTGTTGCCGTTGTCTGTGCTCCACCTCCTGTTGTTTGTTCTCGGATCGTCGATCTAGTTTGCGGCCAAATAGACCGGCTAGACCTAGTGGGTTTTGAAGCTCTCTTCACGGCGAACCCAGCGCCACCAACCTCCTCCATCATTTCTTCTTAGATTGTGAGACTTTAGGATTTGAAATTCTAGTGAGAGAGAGAATAAAGTTTTTGCCTTTTGCTGGGTTGGTTTCATCGAAGGAAGAAGGAGAGAGAATAAAAAATTCCAGGGAGTTAGTCCTAAGATACACGTGTCAATTTTATATGAGTTGGGCGGCAAATTTGCTACCGTTGCTAACAGGTGACCCAGCTAACGATTTAAATAACAGTAACGGCGTGAGGTTCGGTGCATATTTACTTAGGTGTGTACGAGACACTCTCCTAAATAAGGGAATATTTCTATATAATGCTTCTTTTCCAAGAAGATGCATATGACTATTATTATATATATATGGTCCCGGCCAATTAATTAAGAACCCGAAATAGATTGAGCTAGCACCTCCAAAAACAGAAATAAAAGATCGAAGAAGCTTCCGGCTGCCTCATTTGTATAAGATCCAATTAATATTGTTTAATTGAGAAGGATTAATTTGAAGCCATAAGATATCTATATAATAAATAATCGAATGGTTTTCCAGTTGAGAGATCTTCTTCGTGCATACTTTTCTTTCCCAGTATACTAGCTTCTATATATATATATAGTTAGGTCATTTTCCATTTGGTTCAAAATATCCACAAGTCTTTTCGCAATTCAAGTACGATGTTACCACTGGATAGGCTTTTCGCAATATTGCATGGTTATATAAAACAGAAGCAAAAATGACTAACCCTAACCCTAGCTACTTTTGATTCGCTATGTTTGAGTGACGAAGATCATGAAAACGTGTTCTTAATTCTTATGGATATATATATGTATTTGCACGTACAGCTTAACTAGCTACTTTACATATATATATATATATATATATATATATGTTTAGTACGTGCACGGTTCATCCGACAGCATAATATTAAACTTGTTTTTGACACATAATTGGAAGCTGCTTAGTTAATACGTAGCTTCGCGCATGGAGTTTGGTAAAATTCATCTCATATAAAGAGAATTGACGCAGATGAGATTGAGATGTACGTGTTCGATCGTACTAATCTAGCTCTTTTAGTTTGTGCTTGCATTTCAGTACTAATTTGATATAATTAACGTTTGAAAGGATCGAGCTAGGATCAAATGATCAACTATTATAGACGGTTTTGATCAAATCTAGATGCTCTGAGTCTGGCCCCAATTGGCGGACATTCATGTTGAATTTGGTTGTTTATGTCAGCAGTCTATATATAGTGGGATTCTCCTGCCACAAAATAGGTATAATATTTTCATCGAAAAAAGAAAGGTATAACATTCCACTATAATAAAGAACAAATATATAGTTCCCGATCGTTGCGTTGAGTAGTTTAATAGTCGAAAATGGTAAAAGTTTATAAATTATGGGTTCGACGGTGTTTTCTGGGAAATTCTCTCATGCTCCAAGCATGCCATGTTTGGACACGTGGCATGTTTGGCAGCCATTGGATTTCAATCTACTCCCACCCCTCCCCCCTGCAAATGCATCCTCACCTTCCCCCTTTTCTCCAAATATGGTACTCTAAACACTGAAGATGCACCCGTGTTTTCTATCTAAATCGGTGTATATATCCATGCACCAAACAAGTTTTTTTTTCCTTTAAAAAAAAATATATTATTAACTTAATGGTATACGGACTAAGCATCCACTAGAATAGTATCTATCATGCATCAATATTGTTATTGATGTTATTGGCGTTGCCTTGTCTAACACTACTACGTACTCTGCATTTCGTGGCTATGTAGGCAAAATAAAACTTTTAGCCAGGGCTAGCCATGGCCATTGGGGGCGTGGCTAAAAGCCAATTTATAGCTAAGCTTAGACTATTGGGAAATAGATATTAAACACGAGCTAGCTATCTATATAGGGTAGGATGTATGAATTGAAGATGGTCAGCGTTTTAAAATCCAAGAAACCCTATATATGTACGTGCGAGATACCTAGCTAGCTAATTAGCCTCGAGTATAGGTTATTCTCAAATGAAGAAGATCAATAACTAAAGGTAAATTGAGTGATCGAACTCAATTTAATGATCCATGCATGGAGTTCTCAGTTAAATAATTAAGCACTTAAGCTGCTTAATTGGTGTTGATGTATTTGGCAAGAGAATCATCACTACATATACAGTAGAACCTCTTTAAATTAATAGCGTTGAGACCACCTAAATTCTATTAATTTAGCGAGATATCAATTTATCGATAAATTATTAATTATTAATTTACAAAGATATTTTTAGTTTTTAGCTTAACATTAAACATATTATATTTATTCATTTAACAAGTTCAATGAATTCGATTCATCACATCAAATGACAAGTTAAAATTCAAAGTACTATAAGATTCAAAATTGACAACATGGCAGTGCATTTTAAAGATGAAGTTAAAGCTGGCGATGATACACAACCTTTGGTATCAGTGTCATGCAAGGAAGTACTCAAAGCATCAACGACACTCCAAAACTTCTTATTACAATACGAGAAAGTGACCCCATAACTGTTGGGCTCATTGCGAACAATTAAAGATGCGATTCAATTAGATTTGAAGTTAAAAAAACAAACAAACTACTATTTATTCATATTTTGAGAAAACTTAATAATCAATTTATTATGTACTTTTTAGTTAATTATTAATTTATAAAATATTTGGGACCTATAATATACAAAGAAAATATTTAAAATGTATTATCTTATAGTTTTATAGAGATTATTAATTTAGCACGTTGATCCCGAGTTGGGACCAGATAATTTTATTATTTAAAAGAGAATATTAATTTATCGAGTATTAATTTAAAGAGGTTCTACTGTATATATGAGTCCGGATCATGAAACACATATTTTGATACATATTTTTACTCCTCCCCAAATTTAATGGTTTTGCTTAATTTTGACAAATGACAATGCACCGTTAGATCTGCGGAAAAGTAAAAATATGTGTCAAAATATATATCTCATGATCCGGAGGCCATATATATCATTCACGTACTCATTTTCTGACACTACTACGTACGTACTATATATAAGTTCCCTTTTCAAAGTACTAGTGCATTTTAATTTACAATTAACAACATGCACCAACAAGTTTGTACATGCACTCAAACAAACTTGCGTCTTCGATCGATCACAACTTACTTTATATGAAAGTTATAAAAGATAAAAGTTGCGATTTTTTTGACAAAGCTAGCTAGCTAGGTATGCCTTTAGGGCAACTTAAGCTGTAATGGACTCATGCATTTCCCCACATAATTTAAAGTTTGTAGGGGCTTATTTCTTATAATACGACAACAAGAAAAGGTACTAATCTATACTAGCTACAAAACAAAGTGCATGTCCTAGGTTAAAGTATTAGAGTTGTTTTTTTTTTTACAACAAAGAAGATCGTCCATAACTGCTTAATCGACCTCTGAGCATCATTAAAAACTAATCAAATTAGAGAAGTTATTTAATCAAATTCATGAGTGATCGTATATACACCATATGTTTCTCCACTCTTGAATATGGAGAATGAAGATAATTCAACTATTGAAAAAACCTAGAGTACGATAGAAAATTTCGAACAATAACTTTTAAACGTTTTAATACGTATCAAATTGTGATTCACTCTAACTTTCTTCAATTTTATCGTCAACTACATTACTTACTAGTACGTACGTGTTCAACGCTATAAAGTTAACAAAACAAATTTGGACTAATCATGGATCTGTCTTTATAAAAAAAAAAATGACAGATCGAATCACCTTGAATATTTTTCTCCCGAAAAAGTGGACGCAAATCTTAGCCTATAAAGATCGATCCAGAAACACTTGGGCTAGCAAACATGCACTCAGTCAGTCTATATATGATTTCATTTCCTTTATAACAATAATGATCAGTGCCCATACGCAATTAAGGAAACCACGCATTCCTTAATTAGGTGAATTAATATAAATTAATGCATATGGAAGCGAAAATTTCATCACCTTCTATGCTTCTGATCAAAGCTCTACACACAAGTTCATCACGTACCTTCAATATTAAATGGATGTGGAGCAAAAATTTAAACTGAGTGCAGTGGACTGTTTGCTGTGCATACAGCATACATATTGCATGGTCTTCCTGAGCCCCATTAAAGGTCTGGATTACACAATTATACGACTAAATGCATGTTTTTTTGTATGTGTATCAGTGTATATGTTTAATTATTTATTAATGGACTCAAATCTATGCTATATATATACCACCACACATAGGAAGTGTGTCAACTAGTACGTGCTTTAAAATGGGAGAGATGCATTATTGGGGTCTACTTAATTACTTATCCTTAGAAAAGTGAACCCCTTTAAAAACCCACCATGCATATGTATAACCAATAATTAGTCTCTTTTGGTTGATTTAACGTAATTCTGAATTGCACTGATCGACGACCCCATATGCTTTGCTCTCTCGCCTCTCGATCACTTCTTTTGAATTCTTTTATGAAAAAAAAAACTATGATTTACAAATCCAACCATTGCAATTTGCAACATAGATATGCTTTTGTTTTTGGCAAAAGATCGATAGCTAGAGTACTATGGGTTTGACCAATCAGCTAGCTAGCTAAGAGAACTAACCAATTAGGATTTTCCTGATTTAATATTAATTTCGATTAAGTAGCTGCAATTTGTGATCAAAATGATACATGTTGGTACGTAGTTGGTAAATGCATGCATATATATATGATCATCATCTATTTGTTTCTACTTACGAAGAGACATTGGCTAGCTACTTTCCTGCAACATTGCTATTCCTACTATAATGCTTAGGTTGTATAATTCACGATACGATCGATACATGTAAAGGGGTGGACTTGGTGCTGCCCGCTTTGGTGTTTTGGCCGTAACCGGCCACCGATACTGATGGTGTGGATTTATTGACCCCCAGATTGACCAATAATCTCGTAGATCCAATCAGATAGGGTTTTCGTCAGTGTAATGTTAAGGGATGCCAAACCGACCACCGAACGAATAAGTGATGGTGAAATTCGGTATAGTTCGGGGTGTACGTTCCTGCCAAAACCATATATATCTAGTGACATATAAATTGAAAGAACAATGGTGTTGATGTTATAAGCCTAGAAGGCAAGATATATTCACACTTGGGCGATTTAACAAACACCATGGTGTGGTGTGCAATGTAGAGTTCTAATATTTTGGAGCCCATCTGTCACTAGTAGGATTCCTCGACTCCTTAAACCAGCTTACCCAATATATATGGATAGCCCTATCATGCTTCTTTGAGTTCTTCCCATTTGCTTTGTTTCTAAAACGTACGTAGCCCAATCAATAGATACCAACCACTGCCTAGGAATGAAAGAGCAGCCCAAGAAAAGTGTATGATATTCTGATTGGTGATGAGTTTCTCATAAGGGTTCACCTAATAATTACCCAGAAAATGGCACACAATTTTTGACCTGCTGTATAGTTTAGGTTAGGCCAATGAAAGGGCAGTATCGACGACTTTGCCTTGAGATTTTGAGAAGAGGCCAAGAATTTGCTGAGTCATGGACAACTTCTTAATTGTTGAATTGTGCATGGCCGTTGTGACTTGTGTAGTAAACTAGTAATCGACACCTAAGGGCATGTTTGGTTTATATGAACTTAATTGTATCCTCAATTCATTTATTAATATCTTTTTCCCATTAAATTTCTCATCATATCCTTTCAACTACAAACCTAGAGCTCTAGATTTTATTTAACTAGATGAATATTATTCTGTCTACTCTCTGATTTATTTTTCCTTCCAATATTTAATTAAAGATTTCAAATTTTTTTTCTCCTAATCAAGTTCTAAATCATTACAAAAGATATTAGCTACAAAGATAAGTAGATCATCATTAATACAATTCACGAATCACTCAATGCTTATTCAATGTTACGAACTTATAAAGTAGTAATTAATAGTAATAAACTTTGACAAACATATAATATTATGTTTCATTCTATTACATTTTTTTATGTTTAATTCGCCAACTTTTAAATCTTATCACCTTTTATCTTGAATTAACATTTCAAATGAATCTAATGCACTATTCAAAGACCTACAAAAGTGAAGACGTAGGAAAACCTAAAAATGGAACACCTTTCACTCCATAATGAAGGATTGCCTTGCAAGTGAAACAGAATGATATAAAGGCATGATATAATTTCGATAGTGAAATGCCCTTATTGAATGCCTCTGATCAGAAATTCATAACTAGCCATTAACAAACGATAAGACAAGAAAGAATAAAACAAGACGGTAGACGACCAATTCCAACTTCTCCAAAAACAAGGTTTCACCAACATATTATAACACGCCACGTGGCAAAATACAACTGGCCCTGCACAACCCCCACTTCCTCCCTCTGTGGCTGGCCTCTGCTATACACTGATTTTGATAAAATACCAATGCCTTCTTCTTCTTCTTCTTCTTCTTCCACCTGCTCCTGATCCCTCTAATCTGGCAATCTCCAGATTTCAAACACTTCCCAAAAACCCAAATCCCAATTAAACTATTATTCACAGACCCAATTCATAGAATCACAAACAAAGCTCAAAACTTTTTGGGTGCCAATCCTTCAAAAAGGTCAAAATGCCATCCCAGCAAATCCTACCCATAACATACCACCCTCCATCTTCAGGCTCTCCTACCAGTGACAAATTGCTAGTCAAAGCAGCAGCAGCAGCAGCAGAGGAGGACCCCACAACCAGGCTTCTCCTCTATTCACATTTTGAAGATGAAGAAAAGGCCGCGCCTTTGAAGCCCCTCCTTCCAAAGTCCGCAAGTTACACATTCAATACCGCCACCACCGTCACCGCTGCTGCTTCTAACAACAACAATCAGAAGCGGCGGCGCCGGACGGCCAGCGATAACTCGCTCTATTCATCCTCCAACTCCTCCTCCGATGAGGGCGCCGACCGCCACTCTATAGCCAGCGATCTGGAGCACGCTGCCGCCGATACGTACTTGATCACCCGGTTAAGCTTCAAGCTTTTGAGCTATCTTGGGTACACAAAGTTTCTTTATTTTTTTGCTTTTGGTGTGTGTTGGATGGTTTTGTGAATACCCCATTAATCCATTATTGTAATTTGGATTAGTTGTGAAACCTAGTAAAACTGGATTGCAAATAGCGCAGTCTATGAATGGTTGTGTGTTTGCATTGGGATCACTCAATTAATGACTTTAGCTTACTTGAATTTGGTTGCTATTTGAGACTGTTAGTATCCGCCATTGGGTTAGAACTTTCTAAATAAGATCTTTTGAAGTGACATTTCCCAAGTAAACTAAGTGAAATATTTTAACTATTGTAGTTCAATCTGTTATGCTTTGGGGAGGATGATGTTGGGTTGAAGATAACAATCTTCATAAGATAACTTTTAATCAGGGATAGATTTTTGGGACAACTTGGTGAATATTATGCAACTAATATTGAAATTCTGGGATATCAGATAGCATTTACATGTGACTATTGAACTTGTGTGTTGTGGATTTTCGAATTACTACTTCTTTTATCAAACCTGTCCTGATGTTAGATGCTTTCTGATCGTATATTTTTATTCAGGGTAGGCTACAGATGGGTTACAAGATTTCTGGCCCTCGGTTGTTATTCATTTTTACTTATGCCAGGTTTTATTCAAGGTTTGTTACAGTTACATGATTCCATCTCAATTATTCATGCATATATGCTTGACTTGTGTACACCTTTTACCCATTAGTTGTTTTGTCCACTTCAGACATCAAACATTGTAGACATTGTCATGGACTCATGGTCATGACATAGTAATCATAAACTATCATGCAGGGGAGCATAACTAGTGTGTCTGTCTTTTTGCAGTTGGTTATTACTATTTCTTCTCCAAGCAGGTCCGCAGAGGTATAGTTTATGGCGATCAACCAAGAAATAGGTAGGATATGAGTTTAGTGTACTTTTTTGTTTTTAGAGCAATAAGTATTTTATGATTCAATTTTTGCTGTCGTAATAGCTGAAATTATGCTCTGCAGGCTAGATCTGTATCTGCCCAAGAATTCTGATGGGCCAAAACCAGTCATTGCATTTGTAACTGGTGGAGCCTGGATTATTGGGTGAGTGATTGATCCTTGTCAATTTATTTTTGATTATTTCCTCGATAGTGTAGCTTGCATTTCTGCTGGTTTTCGGAGTGTAAATCATAAGTGGAGCTGAGATTGAGATCACTATTCTGGAACCAAATTTCCAATGCTCAAGTTGTAGATTCAATGTCATAGTTTTTCGTTTGCTTTTTGCTCTCTCTCTCTCTCTTGCTTTTTGGTTTCGCATATGATATTTTTTCTTGCAACTTATGCCTCATTGTATAGTCTTAATATCTTTTTAATTTTTGTTGATGCAGTTACAAAGCATGGGGTTCTCTTTTAGGACAACAGTTATCAGAAAGAGACATCATAGTGGCATGCATAGATTACAGGTGATTTTTTTTACCTTCTAGCAAGTACATACTATAAATAGCAGATGCCATATAGCTGAATGAATTAATGAGACCTCTGCTATCTATGAAAAATCTAACCAAAATTTTGCTAGTGTCAGAAGTATTCTGAGACAATTTCTGAGATTACTTGTAGAATGTTATACTATGTCATAGCTATTGGGCATGTGATCCTCACTGAGATAAATGAGTAGTCAAAAGCCCTCTTTCATGGTTTGCCACACTAACACCTTTTAGCTATTCACATGCCCCTGGATCAGACCCGTTGTTAATTCATGTCTTTCCATGTATGTTCTCATCACCTTGACACAATTTCTGCATGTTCCATTTTTTTATCCTCCTATCATCCTATATCGAAGTTGAACCACATTTGTTGGTTACCAAAACACAATAGAACGTGGACAATTACCCCCTGGTTGCCCTATATTCTAATCACCTTCTTATTCCCAAAAATGGTAACTTTCATTATGAAAAAAAAAGCCACTGATCAATCATAACATCAGTTCAGTATTAAAATCTGTGTTAAAATATGTTGTTGCCTGACTCTGAATTAGCATCATCTCCTTTATCATAAACTGATTTCATTTGTAAATTACATTGTAATAGTAGTTAGTCTTTTGGGAGTATTACTGCATAGGTCTAAAGGTTAGTACAATAGGGATAAATTTTATAAGGATGAATATCCACCAAATTATTATGGACTGATCTTGTTTAGAGCTGATGCTCGGATGGTCAAAGTACACAACGTTGCACTTTGTTCTATATTTTTCGTTTTCAATGTCAAGTGCACTGCTTGAAGTGTTCATACCAATCCACCTGTAATCACAGTCTTGTCATGACCTTCATGCAGAAATTTCCCTCAGGGTACTATCAGTGATATGGTACAGGATGCTTCTCAAGGCATCTCATTTGTGTGTAATCATATTGCTGACTATGGAGGTGATCCTAATAGGTAATAGTGTAATTTTATGCTTTTCTTTTATTTTCTTTTTCCTGAAAATATGTAGGCTGATCTTCTATTGCTAAGTTGGTGTTTTTCATGCTATATTTGTGCAGGGTTTATGTGATGGGACAATCAGCAGGTGCACATATTGGTGCATGCACACTCGTTGACCAGGCAATCAAGGAGGCTGGTGAAGGAGACAGCACTTCTTGGAGTCTTTCCCAGATAAAGGCTTACTTTGGTCTTTCTGGAGGGTAAATGTTATTAGATTTTTTATCATTATAAGAGGACTTTTTTTTTTGTTAAAATATGGAAGCTCTTTTTTTTTCACATAACTTTTGTGAGTTATGATTCCTATCTTTTGATGGATGCTTTCACTTATGGATTCTCATTCTGACATGCTCAAACAGGTACAATTTGTTTAACTTAGTAGATCACTTCCACCGTCGAGGTCTTTACCGTTCAATATTTTTAGGGTATGCACCCCTCTATTAATGCCACAATTTCTGCAAGAATTGCATTCCATTTCAAATTTTTTTATGACTCCAAATTTTGTTACAGCATAATGGAAGGGGAGCAGTCGTTGCAACGTTTCTCTCCCGAAGTCATGATTCAGGACCCGAATGTTAGAAATGCAGCTTCTCTTCTACCTCCTATTATTTTATTTCATGGTACTGCAGATTATTCCATACCTTCAGATGCCAGGTATGAGTCACCTTGAATTTAATTTTGTGATTGCCCAAAAGTTATTTCTTAGTTTAAATGGTGTGAATCTTGACAATCAGCTCTTAAGAGATAATTTTTATAGCTGAGTTTTTCTTTCTCGTATCACTGAACTTCTGGTTCTCCATCAGATCTTATAAAAATAGAATTTCCTAGTCCACAGGCTGACAACCATGTTGTTTTCTGCAGCAAGAATTTTGCAGAAACTCTTCAGAGACTTGGAGTGAAAGCTGAATCGATTCTGTATGAAGGGAAGACTCATACAGATTTGTTTCTTCAGGTAAGGGAGCACTAAAGATGGTCCTCTTTGGTTTACATAATTAGTATTCCTCTTGCAGTAGAAAACCATAGCAATCTGTGCAGTTTATAGCTAGGAAGAATGCTAACTGAACTGAGTATTGATTTCCTTGGTTTTTTATTTTGGCATCCCATCAGTAGTTCAGTACAAGGCATAACCATTCATCTTCGTTCCATTTGGAACTTGAATTGCTCTAGTGCTAGATGCTACATACTGTTTTTCATTTCCTTGAATTGCTCTAATGAACCACCTAAACAGAAAGAAATTTTGTGTTAAAATTTGTTTGGTGTATGTATAATTCAGGATCCAATGCGAGGTGGAAAAGACGAGATGTTCGAAGATTTAGTAGCTATCATTCATGAAGGTGATTCAGAGGCCCTTGCCAAAGATGCAGTGGCTCCACCCAGAAGGCGCCTTGTACCTGAGTTCATGTTGAAGTTGGCTCACAAAGTCAGTCCATTCTAGCCATTTGTGTCAGTCATTCATCACCCCAAAATCAACAGGGTTTCTTTGTGTTGTAATCTATTCTTTTTTGTACATATCATTAATGACAACTTAAGTGTCTACCCCTTATTTGTGGGTAACCTTCAGAACTCCATCATTCTGGTCACATAGATCAAAGTTCTTTCCCGTTGTAAACTGTTGTTAGATTCGCAAAATCTGTACAATCATAGAACGATGTTTAATGATTTGACTACCTCAATGGGGATTTTGTACGGACAAATTTTCTTTTAAATATGAAATGATAAATTTTCTTTTTATCCCCGTTTCCTCTACAGCTTTCTTGAAATGGCTAGTTGTCAATCTTTGTAATCTTAATCTTCCTCCTGCTCATGTTCATCAAAATCAAACCAACCACTTCATATAAACCACTTACAGTACGGAAGTTTCACTTGGCCTATTTTCACCTAGTCCTGGACTGACCGACTTGTGTGTAAAGGACTTGAAGATTTGTGTCCTTTGTTTCCTAATAAGTAAAGCGTACGACTCAAGTAAAACCAACCTCGAAAATTAAAAAGGGTTCTCGAAGTAGCTAAACCAGTATATTTATTTCATTGGGATGACTTACAAAGATGAGATCAAAGATCCCATGCTTGCACTCATTGATTACAAATTCCAAAATACAATATTAAGAGACACTAAGAAATGAAACATCTTTTTTCCTATATGCTTTTTGTCTCTTGTAAATATAAGCGCCCATCAGCAATTTGGTTAGTTCTTGGCCGCAGCTTTGCCACCTTTACCCTGTACAATTACCAATTATAAGTTTGTTAGTGATACAAAGTTATAATGAGGCCTGAAGACATACCATATATATACATACAGTACCTTCTTCTTGGGTGCAGGAGCTGGTTTTGCTGCAGCCTTCTTTGGTGCTGCTTTAGATGCTGGAATTTTGGCTCCACCATCACCGGCCTTGGCAACGGCAGGTTCTTTCTTGGCCTGCCCAAACAGTTGAGTCCCAACTCCTCTCTCTGCCTTCATTGATGCCATACTTATCGAAACTTCAATACTCTTTCACAATTACTAAGATATGAAATTTATGTAATGGCCTTATCTACTTGCTCCTTCTGAGCCTGCCCTTTTTATAGGCTATAGCCTTCTCTGCTGTGAAAAAGGTATTGGAATAATCACGAAAGTTACGATAGAAGGGTGATAGAGGGATAGATGGTGGTGGTTTAAGAGAATGGAATAAGACATATTGGCAGAGCTGTATGCACTTGAAGGTACAGGCAATAGCATCAGATGCTTATGCTTAATAACTGCTTAGTGATATATACTGAAACTATCAGAAATCAGTCTAAGAATATACTGCCATATAGTGATGGGTGTAAATAACATTTTAAAGGTTCCTTGTAGACATAGTTGTAGGATTCTTCTACTTTGGGGTCATTCGAATTTTGTTATGCATGGAAGTGGATGTGCTGGTGAATAGTGAACACATTGATCAATTTGTTATTTCAAAGATCTAATTCTAACACTATGACACAACCCCACTGTTAAACAGGAAAAACTGCAGTATTTATCCATCGTGTGATCCTAATTTGATTGCTATAGAAGTTAAATAAAATAAAATGAAAAGCACCACTTAAACCCCCCAAACTGTCAATGTACAAGTTGAAGAATATAGGGTTTGTTTGGCACTGGATGCCTAGTAGGAATCTTCTCCGTTGAAAATATTAATCCCATTTTAATGGAGAAAGGTCTTCTTCTTTACCAATGAGAGAATCAGATCTTTAATTAGATTAGTGCTGCACTCACTCTAGTCTCGATCTGGTGTGTGGTCTTATATATTATGCCTCAAGTTCTCAAATTATATAAATCTGCTATATATCTCCCTGTTATCAGACTCTGTCAAGTCTTATTTTCACAATAAATCAAATTTTTTTTACTCACTATCAAGATCAGTTTTTGATAATTTTCCTGTCCTTCATTCAAGATTCACTTTGCTCAAATTTTGGTTCACACTCTCCAATTTTCTGATGTTATGCAGTTTGCAGTATTTAATTCAACCACTTGCACAATGATTTAGTTTGTCCTTGTCTTGTACCTTGAATGATTTAATATGAGAAGTATGGAGTAAACTTAATTTAGTAGGATTATGCATGTAGTTTGAGCAAATATAAAACAAAGACTTCCTTTGAAACATAGATAGTTTATTATAACTAGGCCAAGCCTAAACAGAGAAACATGGATATAAATCACAACCAAGTAGAGTAGTACTGGTTATGATTTTATTGAACATATTATGGAGGAGGACGATAATTTAACATCTTCTTGCACTCCACGTACGCCTCACACCCTTCATCCTCATTCTGCTCAATTCTTGGCTGCAGGCTTGCTTCCAGTTGTCTAACAAAACATCACAAAAAGGAAAAATGTAAGCACATATTACAAAATTCCATATATGATATAAGAACAAGTTGGTTAATGCATAAATCAAGTGTATATGAAGGGTTACCCTCTTCTTAGGCTCCCTAGGCTTAGGCTCAGCCTTCTTAGGAGCGGCTTTGGAGACCGGAGCTTTGGGCGTGGTACCACTCTCTTTCTTCACCTGCTGCCCAACAGGGGCTTGAGTGCCAGCAGGTTTCTCAGCCTTGAGTGATGCCATTTCTTTTTAAGTTAGTTTAATGTGGTGTTTGCTTCCTTCCTGTCTCTGGCCTCAAGTGTTAGCTCTAGTGTAATACAACTATTTTATAGTTGAGAAGTGGAGATAGGTTCATAAAATGGACCTGGAATCAGAACCCTATTTTACAGCAGATTTAAATGGTGCTGAATAGAGAGGGATGTGATGGCCCATGCCTGAGGGAATGGAATAATATAATGTAATGGACTGGTGGCCTCTTGAGAGATGCTGGTGAATCTGATCCTCAAACAAGATATATCTAAAATGACATCATTCGATGCGTATTCGTACCTATAATTGCTGATATTTCATTCCAAAGCATAGAAATTATTTAGTCCAGACACCATTAATTTGGACCAAGATTTTGTTAATTTTCCCCTACAACCTCACAATATGAGATTTTTGCATCCTAATCCATCATTTGAAAATTTTGGTAATAATTGGGAGTCATTTGTATTAAAGATAGAAATTGTTAGATTTCTCCGGCCAGCAAACAACATGAAAACTTTGACAACCATGATTATTTGATGAAATTAGAGAAAGTAAATGAACAATTTCTTTAGCTTTTAGGTTGCAATCATGTCAGTTTCTGATCTAAAATGACCATCATCCATAGTTTTCAGTGAGGTTGCCCCATCCTTGGATTTATAAGCCAAAATAGAGAGATTGTTCGAAACCATTCTGAGCAGATTACAAGCTTTAGTAGGCCACAAATACCAACACTCAAAACTCAGTCATGGAATTAAGACAGTACAAAGCCTTCATATGTAATTCTGAAGTGATATTTTCTGAACGATTTAAAGCAGCCTCTGTCGAAGGTTGATCAATATCGTCTCCAAAAACATTGCCTGACTACGCAAATATTCAACATCGATATATCCATCTTTCATGGGTGGAAATGGTATCCCAAACTGTAGATATTTCAATAATATAGATGAGAAACTTAAAAAAGCAAAGTGGACTTAACTATAGTTATGATCAGCACCAGCTTGTGATAAGTTTTAGAAGCAAAGCGATTTGAATTTGAATTCATTTACAAATTATGTTGTGATCGAACTGTTCCAGTCAATATCATAGTATGTTAAGAACTATACAATAGGCAATAATACAAGTAAGAACTAAACAACTTTGAAGAACACATACATAAACCGAAAACTGATTAAAATCTAGAATTTTGCACACCTCAGAATCAAATGCATATATAGTTACTTTTCCAGAGCAGTCGAAATTGGCAAGAAAATCCCGAAGGGTAATAAGACAAATTAATATCCCATTTGGTGCTCTTGATCGACAAGTATGATTGTAGCTCTTCTAAAGAAAAAGGTATGATTGTAGCCTTTGGATCAAACATACTAAAGTTGATGCTCCTAGAACCAATGAACCGAAAAGAATGTAGATTTGGAGTATCAACACCTAATATATTGGCGACCTCTGCGCGCAGATCTTCTTCATCGTCTTCCTCCTTCCAACGTTTCGTCTTTGGTTCTGTTTCCCGGTTTAGATTGGGAAGCCCTTTTTCATTTTATTAATATGTCTGCTTGGGCTGAGTTGGGAAGAATTGATACTGCCTTGCTTGGGCTTAAGTTAGTAATTTTACCCACTACAATTAATGGAGAAGGACAAGGGCCTTCCTCTTTGGGGATCAAAATCGGATCCATATCATGTAATTCGTATTTTCTTAATTTGAGCATGAGCATGTATGAAAATGGAGAAGGACAAGGGCCTTCCTCTTTGGGGATCAAAATCGGATCCATATCATGTAATTCGTATTTTCTTAATTTGAGCATGAGCATGTATGAAGAATGAAGAATGAAGAATGTCACAAGAAGGCACAAGGACAGTTTGTGCCAGAGGAGATTTTAAGACCTTGACTTTGTATTATCCTATGGCTACATATATGATAATTGGAAAGTTGAGCACTTCAGCTAGATGGGTCTAGGATTTTGCTATTTAATTTATTCAATGGTCTCTCTAATTGAGTTTCTTAGTTAAAATTAGGGTTCATGGTTCAGCTGCTTGATAAGTCATGCATTGGCATGAAATTCTTTTGATAGATATACAAATAAAAGAGGAAGTCACTTCCCCTTCAATTGGTGCTCAAACTCCCCATCCTCCATTATTATGTATTTTTCATTTACTAGATGACCATGTGAAAACTTATGCAAATCTAAGTATCTAAAATATCATTCGATGGATATTTGTATCATGAGTAAGGAACTATGACAATATATGTATTGGAACATGCATTCTCTATTAAGGAGCTCCTTGCTTTTTTAAGTTAATAAGTTTTGATCTCAGCCGTCAAAGCAAATAATTTAAAACATATTTGACAGTTGGGTCTCACATCTGTTTTGATCTGACTGCTGAGATCAAAACTTCTGTTGAAGGGTTCTTTTGATTATTGCATAACTAGGCCTGAAATCAATGATTTCAGTACGTGATTCCACAAAAGAGCTTGACAGTATAAGCATGGTGTGGGAGCTAGAAACACACTGCAGTGAGAGAGAATCGGATGGTTTCAAGAGGGTTTTTAGATAAAGGGATTTTATAGAGATGATGAGGGTTTGCTTATTTGTTGGTGGTGCTTGATGAATTGTTTGGGTATTGAAGATGGAGACGAGAAGGATGAGATGAAGTTTCTGTGAGAGAGTGAGCGTGAGAGAGTGTGAGGGTACGTAGAGAGAGTTGAAGAAGAGAGTAAGAATCATGGAGAGAGTCTGAACCTCTCTCCCCTTTTATAGAATAAAATATTAATAATAAAATAATAATAATAATAACATTATTATTATTATTAAAAATGGAATTGTATTAAATATAAAATGAGGAATATTTATTGGAGGGAGAATGTTTGGTTTGGTGGATGGTGTTTGGGTGTTTAGAGAAAATAATTGGGTTTCCAATATGTGTTTTGGGCTTAATAAGGATGATCCAATTCTCTTGTTCACCATTTCATTCTTAGTTTAAACCATCGGGCTTGGATTTCGGCCCCAAGACTGAAATCGCCAATTGTTTAAACCAAGAATGAGCATTATGTATTTCCGTTACCTTCCACACCACACCCACTTCTGTAAGCCCCAGAAGCATGGTTGTGGCTTGGGTCCACATGCGTGATATGATAATTTGGCGTGATGAATTTAAATGACAATAAAATATATAGTTTTATTGCCCTTTTCGGGTGTCATTGTATGTGTATTTTCTCATTGTGCTTAAATGTATAAAATGCATGTTTCGTGCCTTTTTAGGTATCAACAACTTCTTAACTTAAAAAAGTAAGGATCTCCTTACATGAGAATCATTCTGTATTGGAATATACCATTACATATAGCAACTAATGACTAAAGCTATTGATCGATCAATGCACATGTGATCGATGAGGTTTAGTTTCTGGGTACCTTGTGTGAGGTTTCATTAAAACTCTAAAATATTTTTGAATACTCGCGCAAATTGATCTCGAGAATTTCTAAGATGCTATTTTTTAATTAAATCATGTATTATTTTAATTTGAAGAAATAAAAAAATAATCACTTCTGGTGCTCATAAAGTCTCGTGTTAGGTTTCATCGAGCTCCCTAAAATAATTTTAGACACCCGACCGGTCTTGAGAATTTCAAAGATTTCATTTTTCAAATAAATCATGTCCTATATAATAAGGAAATTTTTCTCAATTTGACAAAATTCACCAAACTAGGCGAAAGCTCGATTTCGATGGCCAATGTGTTGCTAAATTGTTTTCTCATTGTTTAATTCATTGAGCCCAAGAACCCCAAAAACAAAATCTTTTAATATTTGTTAAAAAAAATTATAAAAAAAATATTATTTTGAACAACCTGTAGCGACGAATAGTTCGTCGCTAAAGGTGTTCTTAAGTTTTTTTTATTTTTTTATTTTAATTTTACAAAATAAAAAATAAACATTTCTGATACTCGTAAGGTCTCGCTTGGGGTTTTATTTAAACTCTAAAATACTTTTAGACACTAGTGCAAACCGGTCTCGAGAATTTTTAAGGTGTTGTTACATATCATGACCTCCATATACTTGATACTAGCTAATGGTGGAGATCAGCTAGTGTTCCTCAAAATTTTTGGCAAATGAGGACCTTAGCATGAAGGGCATATACAGTTAGTTTCTAGGAGCAACCTAAAATTGGAAGAAAATTTCTCAAGTTCTCCCATTTCAGTTTGGCGTCTTTGTCAGGTATGACTAGCCTCAGATAACCTTGGAATATTCACGGCAAGGTTGATCTGCGAACAACCATGAACCCAAAAGCACGTAGATCGATTTGGAGTGTGAACTATGATATTCCTATTCACATTGGGATTGCATAATGCAAGTGTTTTAGGTGATGACTAGAGACGTTCAGATCTCCTCTACCTCCTATGTGGCAGTTGTTTAAGAGCAAACTATCAAGGAGTGGAAATCTTGAATCCAAGCCTTGAAACCATGCACCTTCAAACGATGAATTAAACAAGTCGAGCTTCCGAATTCTGCGCATCAAGTACTTCGCCTCACGATTATAACCATGAGCAGGAGTAAGACCAAATCTAAAAGATTCAAGATTCACAGCTACGTACAACTTCAATAATTTTTTTGCAATTCAAAACTTCAAAGGATTTGAGGGTCGAACTTGAAATTTTAAAATTATTGACCCCATCCAGTTTGAAATTCTCAATCCCAAAAAAGAAAGAAAATAACTAATCCTAGCATTACAAGGAAACCTAATTGGCGATAGGTAAAACCTATAAAAACCGGCAAATTAAGAAGACTGTCTGGACTGCAAGTCTAGTGAAAGGGATTGTAGGATTTGGAAGGTAAAAATGTCAGGTAATTTGTCAGCAGCAGCCATTTTGATCTTCTTGCTTGGACTCCTAAGAGCATGAAGATCAGTTCAGGCCACAGTTCATCTTCAAACTGTTACAAACTAATGTTCAAGCATTTTCACATTTAGAGGCAATGAGTCTGTATTAAGTCTTATTTATATGTTGCAACTTCGAAATGAAATAAAATGGAATCGGACAACAGATGCAAAAGAGAATTCTTAACTAATTTGATACGAAAGAAAACCAACTTGGGGTCATTTAATTTGAAGTTCTGCTGTGCACTTTCTAATGGAAGATGTTGATAATCAGCAAATTCAACTGCAACTTCTTTTACAAACCTACAATTAATTATAATATTTCATGTAAAGGAGATCAATTTAGATTTCTCCAACTAGTATCAGCTTCATTCACAATTCTCATTTGAAAACCATGATTATTTGATAAAATCGGAGGTTGAAAGTCATCATCAGATTCTGTAGCTTCGGTACCGCAAAATGTCAGTTTCGATTCTGATCTATATAAAGAAGTAGCTAGTCAGTGAGGTTTCCCCATCCTCAATGCGACATAAGCCAGAACCCTATAACCCACCAGCATTACGCCCAAAGCAGCAACATCAGACCACAAATCATCAAGGCCCACAAACTTGATAGCAGGATAGTCAATTACCCTACAATGCATCCCGAAATCACACTCGTAAACCTCATTAACCGAGTATTGAACTCCCAGAAGAAGCTTGTAACAGTAATGACTGAAAGAAATGTACTTCAACCAAGCTATGAAACCTGGAATGTGCTGTATGTAATATCCTCCTACTAGTAAAAACACCAACATGGTCACTGAAGCCAGAGTTGTCCCCTGTTTCACATCCATTAAAATTGCGCCTAGTGCTAGTCCAAGGCCTTGCGAGACTAGCACATTGTAAAGAACTATGAAGAGGGTTAGTCCATATGTGACTAGTGAAGGCTTGAGACCCCCCATCCAATAAGCGACCGTCACAAACACAGTTGGGAGCACAAGCTCCATTGGCAAATCACCCGCGGTTCTGGCAAAGTAATAGGAAGAGAGACGGTACATGCCCGAGGAACGTTCTTTTCGTAGCATTGGTCTTTCCAAAGGGAAGGCGAATATGGCATTGAATAGGGGGAAGAAGCCCCAGAATATGGAGAAGAAGAAAAGAAGCCCAACCTGTTCAATTCATGAAAGTACTAATTATAATGTGATTAAATAATTGGTATTACTAATGGATCATCATGCTACTAATTATTAGACTTAAAATTACAATACCTGATCTTGTAAATGGGAAGTGTTAGAGTGCCACCAACAAAGGCCCGAAAGAATTGCAACCGACAAGACTTGGAAAATCCTTAAACCCGAGAAAGATTCATGCTTTCTCTCTTTCAAACCCCTTTGAAGCAAAACCTTGAATTGCTCCCACCAGCTGGTAGTCCATTCGTAATTTCGACTGCCTACATATATAAGCATTCACTAACAATAATCAGAACCATATTGTACAAAATGGCAACAGACATAGCTCAATTGGAACACTTAAATATTACCTCTGGATGATGTTCTTGGAGAAGAAAGAACAGCTGGGTCTTTATGACTTTGCTGAATCTCTGCCTTCAATGCAGGGTATAGGTTCTTTTTATAGGATGATATAAGAAACTGCTTAGTTGTGTTTTGATCTTCGTGGTGATCTAATCCGTCATTATACTCTAGTTGATCATCTTGTTTAGCATCAGGTGCTATACCTGCTTGTCAAAAAAAATTCAAGAAATTTAACAAAAAAAATTGGAGGATATTGGGCTCAAGCTCATTGGTTTCAATACTAAAATAAGAAATTAGTTTGCTCTTGGCTTGGCACCAAGAGCAAAATTGGAGTATATTGCTAATAAGTTCCTTTCAAAATTGAAAATTCTACTACTAACAAGCAAGAAATTGATTAATAGGTGGTTGTCTTTTGCCTCCTCTATTCTATCTATGATCACAAGGCCGTTGGTGCGGTGAAGTTGAAACCTTTTTGGACCACTCACACCAGCACTACCATTATTGTGAGAATGGACTATTACCTAATTAACTTAGTGTTAAAAGTATCTTCAAAATTATTGGCAAAAATGAGAATTTTTCTTAAAACTAACATTACATTTTTTTTTAACTCAAAAAAAAAAAACATTACATGTTTACTACTTGTTGCTTGTGGGTGGGAGGTGAGGTTGACATGTTCAAAACACTTTGTGTTGCATCACGTATCTTTTGTAAATAAATTAGCAACATTTTGAACTTTTTAAAGTTAGTGATGTTTTCTTACTAGTCTGACCTCCACAATAGGGTGTCGAGAACTCGAGATAAATGCTCTTTGATTATTTTTATTTTTTATTTTATTTTGATAAGAAAGAGTATAAATTTTATTAAACATCATAACTCATAACTCGCTCTTAATTACTTGAACTAGATGTCTACTAATTTAATCAACAATCATCATATGTCAAAACTCTTTAAGGGAAAAAAAAATTCTCTCTTTAATTAGTAATTTGCCACATTTGGGGACTTAATCATATGGGATTATGGGTAAATGCACTAAGGAATTTTTATTAATAATTAAGTTCTATAATGGGTCAAAGTGGTACGTATTATTATATTGTCAAGCACTCATGAATTTAGTTCTTATAAAGAAAAAATATTAAGAGAAGAAAAAAAAAAGACAAAGGTAATGATGAGAAGAATTGAAGAAATTGCATACCATTGGCAAGATCGAGCAAGAAATCAGCCGGGTTAATGAAATTGAACCCGGCCTCATATCCAATTGACCCGAAGTACTCCATGACCCGACCCGCATGCCCGCTGTAAATCGGGCACCCGTCAGACAAAACCACCACCTTATCAAACATCCTATACAACCTACTAGACGGCTGATGGATGGTGGTGATCACCGTCCTCCCACCTCTCGCCATCCGCCGCAGCGTAGCGATGATACGCTGCGCCGTGGTGGAGTCGAGCCCCGAAGTCGGCTCGTCCAGCAACAAAAGACTCGGGTTGACGAGCATCTCCTGCCCGATACTGACCCGTTTCCTCTCCCCACCGGAGACCCCACGCAGCAAAGGCCCGCCAACGACACTGTCACGGCACCGGGTCAACCCGAGCTCCACCATAACCGCCTCGGCCTGCTCTTTTTTCTCTTCCTTTGTCAGCTGCTTCGGAAGCCTCAAAAGGGCCGTGTACGTTAGGGTTTCGAGCACAGTGAGGTGAGGGTACATCACGTCATCTTGCGTCACAAAGCCGGTGTTGTGCTTCATGGAGCTGGAGAAATGCTGGCCGTTGTAGGTCACTTTGCCGGAGATTTTTCCCGGCAAGCGGCCTCCGAGTGCGGTCAAGAGAGTGGTCTTGCCGCTGCCGGAGGGCCCCAGCATTGCGAGTAGCTCACCCGGCCGCACAATTCCACTCACCCCATTCAGCAGAGTTCGCGTTTGCTGTGGCTCATTGGATGAACTGACGCAACTGCCCTTTGTCGGCCCCAGCTTAATGCTGTAAGTGACGTCTTCAAACTGCAACACAATAAAAAACAACAGCAAATTAATTACGGTTAGTTAGTTGCTGCATTATGAATGCACCCAAGAAATATTAATCCAAATAGAGACAACGTTTCTGTATCATGTACCTTGAGGGTGACAGGGCGCAGAGACTCACGCAAGACAGAAGCTCTATGCGGGATACTTGGTTGTGGCTGTTCCGGCATGACATGTGATCCCAAACGCGGGCTTCCGATAGTAACGCCGGCAGATGGTTCGGCATGAACCCAGCCGGTCGGATAATTTTCAGAGCGGCTGACATTAGAGAGTAGTGTGCTAGACTTGTTAGGTGGAGTAGTGTTTGTCATGGTGGTGTTGTCCTGTTCCGGCGGTATCATTTCCTTGAAGCTAAGACACGGAAGGTGGCCGGAGAAGAGGAGAGAGGTGGAGGAGAAGAATTAATAGAGGGGATGGGAAAGAAGGGAAAGAAATTGCTAAGATCGAACGATCACATGCAATGGAAGTCATGTGATGACTCTTTATAAAGTGAGGGGAGGGCACACGAGAAAAGGCCACTTAGGATTTTAAGTGGGTCATAATATATGGGGGGCCATTATGCCTGGCCTTAGAGCTAGGTTCAAGTCTGGGGTAGCCGCTTGCTTCTGGGGGTGATGCATGCATGTATGTATGTAATGTATTATATTATTCATGAATAATAGTAGTGTGTTCGATCTTTTCCTTCTTTGGGGTTAGTTGGGTAGTACGTGTCAGTTCGTGAGAAAGGCATTTGTTAGGTTCTAGCTTCTGCCACAGCATGTACAACACAAAGCTTTATACTACTATACTATGCGCCTTAGCTGCTCACCATTTATGAAATGACTATAAATATTCTCGATCCCCATTCTTACATATTAGTTTTTACTTTTCAAACGACAATTTCACAAAGATTTTGTTTATCAAATATTCCGAGTAATACACCTTTAATTTGGCAAAGCTGGTAATAAATAGAAAGAATTGGTGAGTGGTGCATGTACTTATGGTTCCTTTTAATATATATATAATACTTTTATTTAAAAAGATGGAACAAAATTAATAAAATTATGGATTAGATTCTATTAGCTCACCGTATCGTGGAAGAAATTTGAAAAAAAAACCTCCTTCAAATTTTATATTTTTAATGAAAATCCTAATTATTTATTTTTGGTGGATTTACCCTTTAATCAATAGCAACTCTTTTTTTTTCATTTAGATATTGATAAGTAAGTCCTACACATTTTGAGATACCAAATATAACCTTAAGTATAATATTTAATATTCACTAGCTATTGACTTTTTGAATTTGGTAAAACAAAAATGGTCTCCTTCTATTTTACATCTTGATTATTGGGGTAATTAAGTTCCAATTATAAATTGTTTATTTTATATTATCATATCAACATTCCTCATGATGAATAAAATGTCAAGAAAAAATGAAAAGGAATTAATGCGTTGTCTATCTCTTTGTACTCGCATATTTGTACCTTTCATTTTCGTTTATGTAAATACCATTGGTTTTCTAATTTTAGTGTTCTTGGTGCATGGTGAATGAGGTTTGTCGGATATTATTTGTATTTTATCAAATGTTTATGTTTTGTTTGAGTTCCTCTTTTACTTGTCCTTCATAAGAATTATTAATTTACTTACATTATTGTCTTATTAAATTAATTTACCTACATTATTCTCATGTTTATCTACATCATTAATTTACCTACTTTTTTATTATCTAGCTGGGTGATTGTCTAGTGCCTAGATTTGTAGGTAAATTAATTAATGACAATTAACTAATTTTCTTTGAAATTGGGTAAATTTTATAGCTGAGCTATTGTCTAGTGCTTAGATTTGTAGGTAAATTAATTCATGACATCAAACTTTTTTTATGTAGGTAAATTGATAGATTAAGTTATAAGCCTTTAATAAAAGATTTGAAAATGAATACACTAAAACAAAAACTTTTGAATAAATGGTATTAGTTATAAGAAATTATTCCTAATGAAAATTTAAATAGTATGTATAATTGTAACGAAAAATTGAATAAATGTTTGATTATAGAAAATCTAATTAAAAGTTAAATGAAATTAACATTTTGTTACAATGACAAATTTTGTAAACAAGTCAATTGATATGGTATGAAGATATCATTTGTGGGAATTGTGGCATCTACAATTTAATATTAGATCAAATCTAATAATAAAAAAGTTAATAAATTATTTTCTATAAAATAAAAGTAGCACGAATTTTTATTTAAATATTCCATATTCGTATTCCAGATTTTCATATAGACATGCACGATTTGATGTAAATGATGAATAAAATATATATCTCACATGTCATCAAGATGCATGGTATTTTGTGCAAGCCCTAATTTCCTAGCTACCACAGATTGACTCATACATTCTATTTGACATTAATTATTAACTAGACTAATTAATTTGTGCTTGATAAGGCAGGTAATAATTCATGTGCAGTTTTATTTTTGGTCGAAGTATCAGAGCTTTTTCAAAAATAGAATTGAAGCACCTGCAGACAGAAAGTAGTGCATCCTTTCACCCTTTCTTAGCTAGTTAAGCTTATTCCAAAATTCGAAAACAAAACGTACCATGTGCCCTCTTAGGATTTGATATATAGGGCTTAGTCTTTAATTATATATATAATCATATCCAACCCCCAACGATATTTATTTTATTTAGGCACGTACATGATATATGTAGGCCATTAATTGCCACTGAAGAAGCCATATATGCTTATGGGGGTCAGAGTTGACAGTACCCGGACGCTAATATATATTTAACTAAGTAATGTAGCAACTAATTAAGTAGACTAGCTAGTGATGAAAAGCATATTATAAATCCATCATCATCATCGTCCACTTATGTTTTGGAGTTGATAATACATACATGGAAACTTCAAAGTCCAACCGGAGCCCATATTTCTTTTTATCTAGCCAATTCCATCTATCACTTTATGAATTTTCTCTGTAGGGACTAGGGGTATAATATCGATCGAGCACCCTTTAATTTGGTGGAGAAAATTAAAAAGAGGGGGAAGGGTTATGGTTTTGTGGTGGGTTCTTCCCTTGTGGCTTTTCTAGGTGTCAAATGCTTATTCATAATGAGAGGTAGTGGCTGAGATATTGCGTCGTCTTTCCTACAAAAGGAGGGATTAATTTGGTCCCTCCCAAGGTGGTGCATGTGTCACCGTCGATCTAAAGGTGGCTATGCTTTTCCTATAATTTGTTGGAATTGGAATCACCAAGCAGTCATTTATTGGTTGGTGGCGTAGTTATGCTAATTACTCTCACTAATGACGTGTTTTATGCAAAAACAGCAAAGCATCTTTTCTAATTTCTTGATATTCCAAATATAGAAGGATTATGAATCTACAAATTTATTTCTTATTACCTCTACCTTCGAAGATAGGGTGATACACCGCTATGATTACAATAAAAAAAAATTAAAAAATAGCATAAATTTCATACTAGATCATTTATGGAACACAAGCTCGTTCGGGAAGATTGTAGATCGAATAAATTAAATTTTGTGTCTATCTCTTAGTTTCTACATGTGTAAAGAAGATGGCCTTTAAGTCTCACATTATGTGGTTATTAAAATACGACTACTACGCAAGGTTATTATAATTTGCTTCTAAGAGATTCAAAGACATTCAAAACAATAATAACAAGCCTCCTTACATTCATTTACTTACCAAATTAATATATATCAGTCTCCTTCATATATGGACATTCACACGTGAATTACAATACGAACATCCTCATTCCAACAAATTCACAACATAATTCAATCATCAGAATCGTTCATCGTTTAGATTTATTTTCAATAATTATCATTGCAAAAAATCAGTCAAATTGGAGATTGTTTGGCCATTTGTTCGTTTACATACAAAGATATACAGTCTTTAAGATAAAGTTGAAACTTGAAACGATGAATGTGGTAATCAAATGGCTAAATAATTTCCAATTTGAATTTTTTATTTATCAAAATAATCATTGAATGATGACTTAAAATATAGACAATTATGATCATTAGTTTGCACTTGTAATGAAGATATTCGCATTTTAATTCACATGTGAACATTCACACTTGAAGGAGATTGTATATATTTATATTTATAAGTATATATATTGGGTGGACGAATTTTTATATACAAGAATATCACTTTGATTTTTTGTTTATTCCTCTCTTGTATAGTTGTATATAGAGTGGTTCTACACTGCTAAATTCAAAGATTTTTTTATCTATCTACTATACAATTCTAGGGTTCAAGGCGATAACTAAATTATTTGCTTTGTTTTATTGGCTAATCCGCCAATGACTGTAGCAAAGATACTGTTATCTGTACATTACATACAAGTTAGGCTTAAACCCTAGCCAAAAAATATAAAAATAATTAAAAGGAAAAAGAAAAAGAAATAAATCCTTAAAAGAATATATATAAGCATGTTTTCCAATTCCTGTTTTCCTTTTACTGTATAGCACAGTAATTTTGATTCGGAGAGTACTTTATGGTCCATTCTTATCACCTAGCGAGGGTCTTTAAGCGTGCCAGGTGTTGCTCTACTTTGTTTCAACTTTCAACTTTGAACTATGAAGGTCCCCGAGCTCTTTAAGATCAAGACGCACTCGATCTTTTTCCACACTGTCATATATACAAGGAGTGGATCATAATCCATACAACTTTTCCAGTTCAATTTACACGTCTCGGTTGCCTGACATTGTTTCTAGCTACTGCCTTTTCTATAATCTTCCTTTTTAACTTTTTTCCCTAGCTAATTATATAGCTATTAACTAAATATTTCTTTCCATCAGAGGTGGATCGATGGGAGTGGCCCATTAATTAATTAATTAATTACTTTGATGATCAGATTTATCACTCACGTTAATTACAATTAATTAAGAAAGAAAGCTGTGAGTTAAATTAACCTGAGATATATATGCTAGTTGCCAGCACAGCAATGACTAATCCAGTACTTAATTTATCTCATCTCACTAATGAAGTCAATTCTGTTCACCCACTCAATTTGGGAACCAAAGAAGACTTTAGTCTCAAAAGCGTTGTTGCATATATTTTGAAGGATGAAAAAGTCGATTGCTTTGTTGAAAGTAATTTTCAGCTCTCCCCAACATATATGTATGTTTAATTATGTACGTGCACAATACAAGTTTGGTGATACAAAGCATATTTAGCTTTTGTGCACTTTGGAAAATCCGTAGGGTCCCTATGTCCTATGATCGAATTACGTAAACTTCTAAAGGGACTGCGTGCGGGGTTGGCCATGGCAATTATTACGTAAACAACAAGTATAAGATTATATTTATTTAATTGGAATTAATTAACACAAACTTTCTTTTTAAATTTGAGAATTTATGTGGAGGAAATCAAATTCACCTCTATGGCTCTATGTGACTAAGAAAGAAAATGGAGGAGGAAGGGTTTTCCAATGTTGAGACACTAATTATATGTTGACTAGAGCTACATCTTCACAATTGTATAAAAACTCTGGAAGATAAAGAAAAGAGTTGTTATAAATTATACAAAATTTACTACGAGATTTAGATTAATCAACAGCAATTAATTGATTAGGGTTACCTGCATAAGCTTACTTAATGAGTGTACGTATGTGTCATCCTCAAAGTAAGCATATGCCAATTCGTCGTGTTCAAAGAACACGTACGTACAGGTCCAAATCAATGCGATACATATAGATCGAGCCCCTTTTTTATCGAAGAAAAAGTATACATGTTAAAGCGGCTAAGATAAGTCATAAGTGATAGGCTTTGTGAGATTGTTAAGGAGATAAGCGACAAGATTTGTTAGCTTTTTTATTGAGGTGGAGTTTCTCTGTAATCCATTCATCGATAATTAGAAATAACGTACTACATAATTCATGTCATGTAGGAACATGCATGCATATATACACAAATATGGTGCCATATTAATTTGGTTGAGGAGTAAGAGAGTGATTGATCATCGATGGAGGATATAATTTGAGTCAGGTGATGAGTATGGTGAACGTGTTCGGTCCTTATATATATATAGAAGAAAAACAAGCATAATTTGGGTCGATAGTTGAAGAAATTAATTACGTGCATGCATGCCACTACTTAGTACTTATGGACTGTGCCAATCACTGCAATAATTAAATGACCATAGTTCTAGTTAGTAAGGATAAAATTGTAGCCATGCGTTCATCAATATATACGATCCATGAGAGGGACCAATAATAATATCACGAAAATACTCATAAATACTCATGTTCATATTAATTCGAAAGCTTTTTCTTAGTTTCCCACTAAATAGATGGAAATACAGTATCATTTTTACAAATTAAAAATATATATTGAATAACTAGACCGACAATCATTTATAATTTGAGTATCAAACAAGTGACAATTTTGATACAAAATAACATGCTCGAGACAAAATATCATTTTGATACAATCAAATGACTACAAAATCTTCAATTTAATTGAAATTTTACAAACATCACCTTAAAATAAAATATACAATAATGTAGGACTGCACACTGCGAGAATGGAATATCAATCAGGTTGGCAGAGGTTTGAGTTGCAGTGTCCGTTTTTGCGCTTATAATATGTTGATTCCAATGTGGGGTTGACTAAGGGGGTTGGTGGTGGTAACGCACCCGCTCCTAGTTAGATTCATTTTAGTGAAATCATTGACCTCTTTAGAAATAAGAATATGTTGATTCCAATGTAATAAACTAATAACGAGCTCTATTAGATTCATTTTAATAAGCCTCTACCAGAAATTAAACAAACTCGTTTACATAATCCCACTTGGCGTACATTAAAAGATTTAGGAAAACTTGGATTGCATATGAGTTGTACGTTGAATCTTGAACAATTGGGACACCTACATTACATACATTGTTTAGATAAGAGCGAGCTAGCAAATCGATCGTCTTGTCGATCCCGATTAGTTAAGTGCTTGAGGGACACATTTATATAAAAAGAAGCTTTCCTTGCAGAATGAGCAACGTAGGGGCCTTGGATCATCAGCATTACATGTGTGCATGAATCGATCTTCGATTATTGCTCTCCATCTTTTTCTGAACTTCGATCGAAATTATTAGACTTGAGTGCTGCTAGCTTAGCTAGCCTGCTACGCTAAAGCGAAGCATCCACCTATATCATGTTGAGGATGAAGTCTACAATATTTCAGTGCCTTCTTTGGCTTTGTTCAAGCATACTAGTCTGTATATTCCCTCGATCGATCTCTATTGGCTCTTAATGTTTTCATGCATGCTAGCTGCAAAATTAAAAGGCCTGTCCATCATGTTTGTCCAAATTGGATACGTACATAAAGGTTGGTTATTGTAGCTAGGGGTTTACTCCCATTGGTCTTAGAGTCAATTACGTAAATTATTGCTCTCCATTTGGAGTACATGATAGTGGAATTTCAAACCTATAATTACTTTTGTTGATGTATAGGTGAACAAAATAATAGATTTCCGATGGCGATTCATCATTTGTTTAATTAATTGCATTGGTGTTTTAATGGCGGCTTTCACAGTACTTTCTTCAAGTTGATGTACTTAATGTTCATTTCTTTCGGTCGGAGTTTTAATTCTACTAAATTTTTACAGACCGATCGATCAGCCTTGTAAAGGATTCTTTTCAATTTGATAAAATAAGTAGAAAAGTAATTTGGTTTAGGATAAGGGAGAGTGATCAACGAGGAAGTAGTGAGGTGAGTTTGGTGAATTAAGGTGCATGTTCATGTATTTATATTTGGATGCAATTTAACGAATTACGCGCATGCATGAAGAATCGACAAGGCAGTGAATGCTTAGTACTAATTATATGTGTATTGTGCCAATCAGTAACTGACTCCTCAAAATGAAATTGACGAGACTAATCACTACTAACAAATACATTGTACCAATTGATATTCATGTGGTAGGTTTGTGCATGTATATTGTACCCTTACCCGGCCCCTTGATCTTTCCTGTGTGTAGCTCAGTCGCCGTTGAACCAAACTAATTAGTGGAAAAAATAAAAGGCACACATTTCCGGTAATTGGAGAGCTAGATATAAGAAGCATGCATGCATCTTATAAATGCTCTTTTGGTCATGGACGCTAAATTATTAGTCAGTGCTCTGAACTAGCTAGCTAACCTGCTGCTAAAGTCAAGCATCCACTAATTAAAACCATGCATGTTTAGTTTCTATATAAATTGGTTCTTTATATGTTCACGCTATCTGGTCGCTTCAATCTTTTTTAGTGATAGAATCCAAAACAGTGACGCTTCGAGGTTTAAGGATTTGTGTACCTCTTCTAGCTGAGGGTTAGGTGTTTGATATTTCTTCCAAAATTACAATAATTGAATAGAAGTCTAAAAATTAAACTATCTAACTTCAGACATAAACACAAAATTAAAAAAGAAAATATGATTGCACTACTGCATGCTCTACTACAGTGGAGTCCAAAACATGGCACTTTTTATTGGTATAAACCCTAATTTATCCTAATTGGACCGGGACAATTAATTAGTATAATATAAATTGAAACTATATATGATCTTTGGAATGAGAGTGGCTTGTATCCACCGAAGTACATATGTACTTGAGTGATCCAACAACTGATATGTAAAGGTGGGAGATCAAACGGTGTGCATGCAGGGGTATGTGTGGTTGGATGAAGAATTAGCCGATCCAACGGTTAAGAACATTCAAGTACATATGTACTTTGGTGGACACAAGAATTTTCGTTTTGGAATACTATCACTTACAAGTGATATTTGAGGCCATCGATAGTTCCTTTGCTGTTGAAATTAAGGAAAGAAATTAATATATAAAAGAAGTCATTAAGCCATGCACTTTACTTTTATATATATGCACACTACCTGACTACCATTTGACAAATTGATCATCAAATTAATTAAGTCCAAACTGGAGGCACGGAATTAGGAATTGAAATTGAAGGGGGCTAAATTTACTTTATGCTGGCAAGGAAAATTTTCTTTATATATACATGATTTCTTTGAAAGATATGTATTTATAAGATGAATGATGAGCATCATCAAATTGGTGGCATTGTACGTTCCAATTACCATATATCCATATATTATTTAAAGCCAATGCATCCTTAAATTTCTTCTTCTCTGTTAGATAAGGATTATGACTTGGGATTAGCATTTGAACCACAAATCCCACTATTGACAGCTAATATATGATTTCAGACAATATTTACAGTGAGTTTTGTTGCAGCTGAAGCCACATATGTATATTACAAAACAATTTATCAAAAAATTGGGGTGGATGTAGCACACCTAAACCCCACCCTAGTTCCGTGCCTGATAACATCCATGTTAAAACAGCAATAATATATGATCCTTAAATCAATTTTTCTTGCTTACTTTGCTCAAGGTCAATTAATTAGAATTCGAAACGTAGAAATTACCTTCTATAGTTTGGCCAAAAGTGCATGCATGCATGCTCATCGAGTTGCATATAATTAATGGTATCAGTTAATACAACACATGTCATTGGCTCGAGTAAAATAGACATTACCACTAAGCTAGCTATGTTGGGGTTTGACCAATGTTAAAGGATTCAGGCTATTAATATGGTGCAATATAAACACATGTCATTAGCTCGAGTAAAATAGCCATTACCACTAAGCTAGATATGTTGGGGTTTGACCAATGTTAAAGGATTCAAGCTATTAATATGGTGCAATATATATATATTGATGATTGGCCTTAAGTCTACGTTGATATTATTTGATATTTTAGCTTTTTAGGCACAACCAAACGAATGCTGCCACACGCTTCCTTGTGATACAAAACTCTCAACGACATATTAAAATATCAAAACCCAAATTAACGATCGAGGTAATAAAAACCTTGAGCCTTAAGTAATTTTCCTCTCATATGAGTGAAAAAAACGTGGTAACAAAACTTCATACCACATGTTTAACATGCATGTTTTAACCTAGGTTTATTTTGATACGTGATGGATTTTGAGTGAAAAATAGTAAAAATGTAGTGATACATGTGGTGTACTAGATATATCAAATAATAACAACCAATATATATATATATAAGTACATGTAAATGTGACACTTACTAGGCTTTACGTCTCCTTTTGTATTCTGCAGTTTCATTAATGAATGACTTTTGAGGGCGACCAGTGCCCCTCCTACTAAAAAAAAAGGTGACACTTGCATTGCTTAATTCTATTCTATGACATGCGTATGGAGATTATTAACTACTGGGATTATTGAAAGGACTATACATAGAGAGTTTTGAATAAATTTTGTTTCTTATAATTCTAGGGCTATGTAGTGGTACTTTATGGTGGCCGGTTTGACTATATAATTAAGAATGAAAGACATTGCTTTATGGCGATTATTTGTTCACTTTAATATGGTTAATAGATAGTGCTATTTTTTATCTTTATTTCTTTTTAATTTGAAAATGAAGGGTCAAAGTTGAAATCTTAACAATCGTCATTGATAAAAAGAAAAATACTACTAAACTAATAACTAGCGATTAAGAAAGGAAGGAGACATTCATTTCTTTTTCTTTTTTTTTTTATTATAAAAAAAAATAAAAAAGTTAAAAAGGAAAAAAAAAGAAAAATAAATCAAAATTTAAAAATTTTTTTAAAAGGGGGGGGGGGAATGAGGAAGATCCATCGAAAAAATTCGATTCATTCACAATTTTCATTCCAAGTAAGTAAACATGTCATAAGTTCTTGAAATCTCACATTTCATCACTAGCAAGGAAAAATTTTCCATCCATAACCACGACATGTATTACTCAATCGAACATTATTCATCAGGTGGTTTCTGTGGCCTAGGTCACTACATCCGATCATAATCACCACAAAATATTTGATTTTTAGATATTTTAAATGGGTCAATTGATCAATGTATGAAGGCATAAAATTCGATCTTATGGGATTCAATTGAGATGACGGGCACAAAATAAACCAATTAACACAAACGGACTAACGGAGTCTCTTCCTTAAAATGATGGTTAAATAATGAGCTAATTAGTATTAGATAGGTCATATTAGCTACTAACAACAATATCTAGAATTACACGTCCGCCATTTGCATTTGGTGGCCGGCCGTCCAAACAAATATCATTGTCTGTCTGGAATCTAAGTTTACACTTATAATGGGGGGAAAGTGATTTTCACGCGGTTGACATGGATGTCACTTGCATAAAAATAAACGTACTATATAATACACATTATATTGGACTATATATTGGAGTAGTAGTACGGCTAGAAATTCCAAATTAGCGGGTATCAAATTTTGTTATCAAAAAATTAATGTAATCGTATATCGAACACTAAATTTAAAATTTTATTTACTTAAAAAAAAAAATTCAAGTACGCCTATACTGACATATATAAGTACCGATTACATAGCTTCGTTTCGATCATTTGATGAATAAATTTTGCACCCTATCTTTCAATATAGAAATTAAATAAACTAAAGCACCATCGATCACTACAAAGATCAGTGTCGTTTCTATCACGTCAAAGTGCGTAAGGGGAAGCATTATATGGCCCTCGGAAGATCGCACTTGGAGATTTTTCAACAGGTCGATCGTTGGCATGTAGCATTGGATCAATAGCCAAACGAAACATTTCATTTTGACTTCAATCAATTAATCCAGTCTTAGCTTTTGGAGATATAATATATATGTCGTACGTCTCCATGATCGATCACATTGACAATATGGGAGTAGTAGTGGAAAAGGGCTTCATTACTACTGCACTGTGCCAAGGGTAGTCAATACGTATCATCATTAATTGTTAATACTTAATAGTGGTTTGGAACCATATTTTCAAAACATGCAGAACGAATATGAAGAAAACTATAATTTGATGGCATCTCTAATGGCGTGGGGTTAGTTATCTAGCCATTACCAGCCGAGATATGTTGTGTACATTATTTGTGCTCGATCCTTGCTAGCATTTTCCTATATGTGCTTTTGAATTTTAAGAAATCAAACTCTAGCACTTCCATCGTTAAAAAAACAAATTTGATAACGGACTAATTTGGCTATTCATGTACAATAGAACATCTTTAAATTAAATATAAAAAATATTTTTCCCATGAGCTAAGGGACTAGGTTCTACTAAACTAAACAAATATAAAAAAATCACCCTCAGTCTCACGATTTGACTAAATATATGTTATTTTATAGTACTTTGAATAATCTTTGATAATAAAATTGGCTTCATGAAAAATGAAGTGCAATGCAAGTATGTAACAAGCATCATATTAAGGTTGCAAAATTTAATTCACCGTTTAGGAAACGTATAGTAGTGCGCACTCAAATCATGATCAGGGTCTGTAATTATTTTTTGAAAAATGATCAAATCGATCTGAGCCATGGACCTAGAGCTGTCCCGTCAACACTTTAATTTAGACCTGAGAATTTTGACACCTACCTCCCTTAGCTTAATATAATGCAGCAAACCCAACTGTAATAAGCTTATTAATTTGACACGTACAACATTCTCATGGCTTTTACTGATTACGTTCCTCAATGGACATGACTACATAGGAGCTGGGAGACTGGATCTTATATATAGCTAGCTAGTTAGTAGTTACCCTATAAGAAATTATTCTCCTAGCTATATATAGCCTGGAGATCGAGAACAGATTCCTTAAATCCTATCCTACTTTTCAATGATCGATGCCTAACACAAATGAAAATTTGATCGATCATTGAAGCAAATGGAACCTGCTTGATTTATGTAAGTTAGGCAGGCTAGCATTGCACCAATTATATTACTTCAATCATGCATTTTCACCAGATCAATCAAATTGAAATTAACGACAAGTACATATAATGGAAGTGAGAATCCAAGAAAAGAAAAGGAATGAAATGACTAGTTCCCACTGAAGACAGGAGAGCTAGCTGGTGGTGCAATGCTGTACTAGTACTAGAGCTGCTAGCTGGCTAGCTAGATTTTGCATCAGTTTATATATATAGCTAGATATTCATGAGACTGATAATTAATTGGGTGCTGTAAACCACTATGAATTCAAGCATGAAAGCTAATTCAATTAAGGACATGGTATCTTCTTTAAGCAGCATTTCGTGTCTCTTGTACTCAAAAGAGAAAGGGTTTGAGTAAAGGAGGGAACGGAGGGAGAGTTGAGAATCTGGGAGATTTTGCAAATCGGGTTCTAATTTTAGTGGAGAGTACAACTAAATCTACTTTCCACTAGATTGTAACCCAAGCAACTAACATATATAGCAAGTACTGGCATGCGTACATTCTGCTTTTTATAAAAATGCCAACAAGTTAAACACACTGAGAAGACGTGCAGAGTGAATTGCCATGCCAGCATTACTACGTACAGGTCCAATACTAATGGCTCAGTTTGCTCAAACCACGGGATTAAACGAAAATCCGAAAGAGTCCTTGGATGCGTGCTTTACATGTAATTCTTAAGGACAATGGGATGGAATTTAGCACCAATCGATCGATGACAAAATTGAAAACACAATGATAAAAAAACCAAATGGTAAAAAACTCGATCTTGATCCTGAGCTTAATTGGAGCTAGTTTGTATTAATTTTGGGCTCAAAATGGCTTTGGATTGCCACATTTCTAGCTAGTTTGGAAGTTGAGTCTGATTTGGCTATATTAATTGGTCAAGCTAGCTTGTGTTAGATAGCAACACTGAGCTACACCCTCCTAATTGGTTCCTTATTATCTTGTTGACGCTAGAGGTTTGATTCAGGGTCTCTCATTCACATATACAGAGAATGTAACACGGTTACTGATTCTTTGGTTAAAACAGATACTACAATTGGAATTTGATTGAAATATGCCGAGGAAAAATGATTTTAACTTATTAGTTCTGGGGGAGTGATTTTCACAGTTTCTTTTTCTCTGAAGTCTGAAGTCTGAAGTTTCGGCTAGAAAAGCTCAAATGAAGAAACCGGAGTAGGAAATAACTCCATAATATGTCCACCGTTAATACCAATTAAGTGCGCATGAAGATATTTAAATGCAGTTAATTGCATATGTGAATAGTACACGCCCAAGAGGTTATGGAAATGAAATGAAAATCATGCAGCCTTATGCAGACCTAATTAATTAAGCAACCATGTGAAAATTTTAAAACCAATTAATTAAACATTTCATCAATTAATGCAGTAGAATTATATGTCCATGAGATCCTACTCAATATATATTAAGAACATTCATTCCTCATCAACGTAATTTGCCTCAAAATAAATTAACAAGACTGCAAAAAATAAATATGGAAATTGGAATCCCCAGTGAACAAGTTTTACATCCAAGAGAAGTTGATCACTTAGCCTGTATTTCTCATTCCTGCAGCGATCCCATTGATTGTGATTAGCAAGGCATCTCTGAGTTGTTTATTATCATCATCACTTCTCAATCTCTTCAGTACCTCAACCTGCAACATGTTTATAGGATTGAGATACGGCAGCCTGCTCTCGATCAGCCTCCTCAAGATCCGATTATTAGCAGATAGTTTCTCATGCCCGCTAACCACCAACACAAATTTTTCTGTCGTTAGCAGCTCCTTTCTCAGGTCATCACCAAGATGTCGCCTGCTTTCTGAGACGAGGACTTCATCATAGTGTTTCGCTATAGGAGTGTCTGCCTTCCCTAAAACCATCTCTATAAGGTCAATGGTAGACTGGAAGAAAGGCCATTCTTTGTACATAGCTTTTAAGTCTTCAGTGTTTCCCTTCTCACAAACTCCCCTTAAACCTGCGCCAACTCCCAGCCAAGCTGGAAGAACAAATCTGGTTTGAGTCCATGCAAACACCCATGGAATTGCCCGAAGATGTCCAATTCCAGTAGAGCTCTTTCTTCTTGTTGGGCGGCTTCCTATGTTGAGGAAGCCAAGCTCAGCCTGCGGTGTAGCCTCATGGAAGTAGGCAAGGAATTCTGGATTTTCGTAGACTATGCTCCGGTAATTCTGACAACTGATTTTTGAGATCTCCTCCATGAGGTTACGCCACTTTTCTTCTCGAGGAGGGTGTGGAGGACGCAAGGTTGCAAGCAGCACAGCTGTTGTGTATATCTCTAGCTGTCTGACAGCAGTTTGTGGCAGCCCAAATTTCGCCTGTACCATCTCTCCTTGCTCAGTTGATCGTAGAGTACCCTGACAATTTTACAAGCACCATAGATTTAGGTCATTGAGCAGAAAAATTAGCTTATTTGTTTAACCATCAGGGATAAGGCTAAATAAATTCAGAAACCACAGAAAGAATGTGTATACATAATCCAACCTAGACATACATGGTTGACTACACTTTGATATCAATAACATCCAAGTTCAGGACATAAGTAATATGGTGAGCTGTTAACTTGCAAATTGGTGAATACTTTTCCTTTTCAAACTTTTCAAAACCACGAAGACAATCAAATTTAGATGCAGCAGACTGGTGAATGCAAAACAAAAGGTTACCATCACAGAGCCAGGCGGCTGGGATTGAATGGCAAGATATGTAGGGCCCCCTCCACGACCAATACTTCCCCCTCGCCCATGAAATAGGGTAACTTTGATACCATACTCATTGCATGCAGCCACAACATCTTCTTGAGCTTTGTAAAGTTCCCATGCAGCAGTGAAACGCCCTGCATCTTTGCCAGAATCAGAGTATCCAACCATCACCTGTTCAATATAACTTTGTAAGCTCCATGAGATTCATCAGAATTCAAAAAATGCTTCTATAAATACCTCTTGATGTGCATTATGGTTTTTGATGATGTGCTCCCGGTACCAATCAATGGACAATAATTTTCTGATCACTGAGCCAGCTCCTCTCAAGTCCTTCACAGTTTCAAACAAAGGAACCACCCGCAGCCTGTTCCAAGATGTATGAAAAATCAGTAGGTATTTAGTGTAATTACAATTTCAACATCAGTAATGAACAACTTACAGGCTTTAAATTAATTACCGAACGTGAGAAGTTTTAGTGTTCCCCACTTCCCCTTCCTACTTTAAAAGCTTTACCCATAAAAGTCAAAGGTGTTCAGTAACCATGAACTACATAAGTATGAGGTGATTCAATAGCAGTATAGCACGTAACAGAAATTTAATTAGAGAAGAAACCATAATCTTCTAATTCCAACCGTATCTATTTTCTATGCAATGGGGAATCAAAATGTATAATAGAGGTGCTTGTTAAAGTGTAATGCTTTCCCTCATGTGATTAGGAAAGATGAATTTTCAGAACTGTTTTCTTTAGTTAATATCTAGATATTAAACTAGATCTTTTGTCAAGTAATACTTGTAATGATCAGTTTTTAAGTCCTTAGCTGGATTGGATGAGCTCTAGCAGCTGTCTATATAAAGGCCAATGTTTAGCCTTGTTTCTGTAGAACACAGAACTGGAAATATCAAGTTCATATACTGATTTTCCTTCTTTGTTTTCTGCTTCTGTAGCTACTACTTCAATTCAAGTTTAATACATAAGCTTGTTAAGCTTGTTGTGAGTTCATCAATTCATAAATCATAAGAAAATCAAATCTTAACAGTGCTTAACAACTACAGCTCCATTTAATGTGCACATAAATTAACAAAATGAAAGAATCGAGAAAATGACAGCATTTTATGTGAAGCCAAAGAAATAATCCAATGAATAAAGTGCAAATAACAGATGCCAAATAAAACATAAATAAACATACAGGATGAATGTAACTAAAGAAGGACCATTTAATCTACCAGTATCAACATAGAGCAGAGGTATTCACACTTACGTTCCACCAGGACATGGCTTTCCGATCTCTCCACTAACGGCAAGTCGTGCATCTTTTTGCAAAAGCTCCACAGCAAGGACATCACTTGCCTGCCAATTACAATGTACGTACATGGTAGCATTGTTATCAATTTTATCAAACAATTCATGTATAAAAGTCAAGTTCCTTAGTCTTATAATGCAAAGCTGGAATATGAATCACTAATAAAAGTCGTATTGCCATACGTTAGCAGCCATAGAAATCACATATGCTCCAAGTGAATCACTCCCTAGCTCAGCAGCAACGCGGAAGGTATCCAGTACTTCTTTAACATCAGAAGCAACCTGAAAAGTCATGAGGAGATGCATGAGTCTCACATATGAAGCGTCAGGGTAATAACAGGAAGATTGCAGTTTCAAGGCCCACATGGGTCATTCTCTCATTTCTGTAGTTTCTTTTTCTTTTCTCTCTATTTTTTTTTTGTTCTTTTGTTTTTTTTGCCTTTTCTTGCCCCCTTTGGTGGATCCAGTCGATCAGAGACGACATCTTTTAATTTGGAAGTCCCTAGTTTGATTCCTCAAAATAACACCTTAGTACCATACAACTGACCTAATATCCAGGTTAGGAGTAAATTCCAAAATTTACCCAGCCATCTATGAAAAATGAATTGCCGGGGTTTCAGCAGAACTATATTTCCAAATTTTTAGATCAAATACTTTACAATTCTATTTTCAAATACTACATTTCCCTTTGAACTTGTTAGGGTAAAAACAATTGTTGAACCCCACCTTCATAGTTTCAGATTTTGGCCAATAGTGGTAAACCCAAGACTTTATCTTGGTATAAAAGAAGGAGATCCTAAGTTGGAATCCTTACAATTGCAAAACCTCCCAATTAAATTGAACACATGCTATGAATGTTCAAAGGGAATTGTTGAGAGTATAAAACAAATTGTTGACCAAAATCCTAAAAGCTTAAACTTTTGGGATTAATAAACCACTTTATCATCATGCTAGAACAACTTGTGCTTATTAAAAGCTTATTCTCTATATGCAAATAATGACTACCATAATTTCATTTAATTGTAGTAATGAAGACACATTAGCTTTATAGCAAAGAATTATTCTAAAATATATATATATATATATAGAAGTAACTTAGGCTATTATTTCTGAACTTTGGAGCATAGTAATCCTAACACTACTACCTTACCTCCATGCTTGGTGGGACTAGAGGTCTTTTTCCTTTTAGCTCTCTCGTTAGAAATTCCAGTTTCTTTTCTTCATCCCACTCACTGTATGTGCCAATATCCAAATATTCGGTAATTGCATCAATTGTTTCAGCATGTCTACCAGATTCCTGCCCCAATGCAATCTTCAGTTAAAATGTGTTTCAAGAGCAACTAACTTCTTCTACAATAAAATAAAAGCACACCTGACGCAAGTCGAGCTTCATTAATACCATCCCAAAGGTAGCAACTCTTCTGATCAAATCAGCAAGCCGACCATCAGCTAGCACCCCAGATCCACATGATTGCTGCAAAAAATGATGTTTTTCATTCAACATTACATAAGAAGTTTGTATGCATGCAGATGTGACACATTTGTGTCTGTGCATGCACGCGAGAGAGAGAGAGAGAGAGAGAGAGAGAGAGAGATTACCAGAGACTCATAGCATGTGATCAGTGGTTTTATAAGTTCATCTGATGTGTCATAGAAATCGCATGGATAAAAATCGCAAGGAAGATCCTCCAGAAGAAGCTCCAATCGTCTCCGTGTCTTCATAAGCTGTACCCACAGAACATACACATGCATGACTAATATAACAAAAACAAATGACCCTCTAATAATCCCCTTTCAATCATTCTTCTAAAAAAAGTAGAGATTGTCAGACATGGACAAGTTTTTCCAGAAAAGGGGTGGTAAAATCCCAAACCAGCAACATGAGAATATAAATCAATCAAGCTTAGCTATATAACCAATAACAACATACTTGACATAATGACATATTCAAAGCAGATAAACAATACCTTGTCTTTTATATTACCAAGAACAATTCTATAAGGAGCAATTCCAGATTTCTGAGTGGGCTTTGGCTCCAAAAGCTTCTGGAAACTGGACCTTCCAATCTGGGATTCGGCAAACATCTTCCTTTGGGCAAGGAGTTGACTAGAATTACGAAGGGAGTTCTGGGATGGAGACTTTGGTATTGGAGATTCCGGACCATTCTACCAAATGACAGATATTATATAAATATGACAGCATATTATGTTACTGCTAGCTATTATGGAAACTTAAATGTTAAACCACGGAAGAATAGAAAACAATGGGAGAAGCAAATGTCAGCATCCTAGAAATTGCTTACCAGATGATTGAGCGGCCCAGTCCGAGGAATTTCAATTCTGGGGTAGGGAGAATGACCATCATTGCATTCTACATGAAGAGGTAAGTTTAAAAGGATTGAGAAACCATGAGTAACATTGGTCATAGGATACATTAGGTTCTGGTAAATAAACACTTCAGGGAAGGCAAACAATCAAAGAGAAAAAAAAAATTCACTAATAGAGATTCTAGGTGGAAAGTAAGATCTGGCTCGCTATTGTACAGATAAAAGTATTAGAGATTCTCTCCACATTTGAAAAGGAATTAAACTGCAAGGGCTCATGTGATAAGCATTGCATTACATTTGGAACTGATGTCAGTTCTTGTAACATACTTAAGCAAGTTCTCATTTATGCAACAAGGGATGGCAGCACATGAAAAAATATACAAGTAACACAATTCTCAATTTTTTCTATAAAATTTCTATTTAAAAAAGAAAAAAGCAGTTTTAAAAGGATATATAATGTTCACCGGTGCAAGAGGGTTGATCAGCTCTAGCTGGAAGTTGTGTTGGAAGGGCCGCAGCTTGTTGCTTCAACTGATTTCTATTAAAACACTGATGATTCCAACTGTGCTGATCCTCAGATGAAGCTTCTGAAGAGAAATTTTCAATTACGTGAACATTCTAAATTGGATACAAGTATTGTCATCATCTATTAAAAAGAATTTGAATCCTTAAGAAATCCAGGAAAGATGACCAGTGCGTACTTTAGCATAGAAAAGTTGGGGTAAGACAAGTCAAATTCCCATAGGTCATGCAACACATAGAATATCGTGAGCTGACATCACTTAATTACTTTCACTAATTAACCATCTACCTATCCTGCCTGGCAAAAATTAAAGTAAGAGATTTCTGGTACATCTGTCTTTCAACATTTTTTATTCTGCATACACAGAAATGATCTAGAGATTTACAATTTTTCAATTTATAAGGACCAAGTCTCAAACCAACTTAATCCCTGCCCCACAAACTAAAGTTCAAGCAATAACAGTCTTGATGTAAAAAATAAAAAATAAGAAACATAGGAGTAACCTGTTAAAGCAACTGTGCAAAGAAAAACAATGGAAGCTATGCTTTGGTAATCTTCACATGATAACAAGCAGCCCATATCAATGGCCAGTGAAAAGAACTGCAATATGCCATACCTTGCTCTAGAATATCATGTGCCATTTGTGACAAGCTATCGCTGCACCTATTCATGGATAGTTCAAATTTCAGGCTATCAACTTCTCGAATATAGAGATCAATAGTCATCCACCTAGATAAAAGTGAGACATCTTTTGTGACCTGAAAGAATAGAAAGAGGCAAGTTGATATAATTGCGTAGAAGAGCTAGATAGTCTGACAATATAAATTCTACATAAACATTAATCTTAAGTTTGCAATCTAATCATGAAAGCTGGCAGCAAACTGAAATCCTCAAAACTGAAACCCCCTCTCTCATACCCCAAGAAAACAGCAGGGGAGGGATAGAAGAAATGAATGGTAAAAGAATGGTCTACAACTTCATACAACTAAGTCATGCTTATCCATCAATGTCTCTTTACAGCTTAGTAATTGATTCCAAGTACCAGGCTTCCTTTATTCCCCTCAAAACATGATTTACTGCCCCAAGCATTACCAACACCATCACCATTAAAGTAAACTAACGTTATGTATAACAGAGATCTAATATATGCCAGAGTTATGATTACTTCATGCTTCAGGTTACTCCTTTAAACCAGACATGAAAGGCCTCTTCTAGATTTAAAGGAGTAGCTAATACAATTAGGAGAAGATTTACAAATAAGGTATCAATAGGACCCAGGAGTACCTTTGCTGTCACATTGGGATTTCCATCTCTATCACCCCCCATCCAAGACCCAAACCTGATTGGTGTGCAAGTCAATGGAAGTGGTTTTCCAGTGTGCTGATAAATAAATTAAAGAAAATATTATGAGAAAAAATATAAAACCACAGAAGGCAGTATACGCATATAAAGAACTAGTAACAAATCAATCCCATAACAAAATTGGAAGAAAAACCTTCTTTAAAGCATTGCTGACACGACGTAAATAATGAGGTACAGCTTTCCAAAGCGACTGCTCCACAATGTTCAAACCTGTGGTAACAGTTTATACAATTCTTTTTGTCTGTAAGAGATATACACAAATTTTCAAAGAGCCAAAGCATGTGAATATCATTGAATATAATGTTCAAGTAGTTTACCTGCCCTAGCTTCATCAACTGGTGTAGGTTTATGGCGCCTAAGCTCATCTGTCTGCCATATAGAAGTTATCTCTCGCACCTTCAAAAGCAAGAGTGTAATATAATCATAAGGAAAATTAGAGAATGTCCAGTACTATATCAATGTAGTAAACATACAATCCCCCTTGCCCCTGCTAAATGATTTTAGAAGAAGAGAAACAATACCAGATCTTCAATCACCATTTCTCTGTCTTCACCAGTAAGATCAGGTCGATCATTATAGTCTAAAAGATGCTACACGTAAATAAATATTATAAGTCGAAAACAAAAAATTCAACATGGTTTTTGGTCATAATGTTCAACAAACCAAAAATTGAGCAAAGCCACTAGCAACTCACAGAAAGTCTAATATGTTTGTATTGTAAGGTACGGCGATTAATTTGTGTAGGATGTGCAGTAAGAACAATTTCGACCTCCTGCAGAGAGAAGAATTTAAGATTGAGAACAGAAGACCGCTACATGACTCGACAACAGTTTAAGTACACACACGCATCTAATGTTCCACAGTATACTGATAAAATGAGGCAACATCAATGAAGCAATAACTTGAGCTCATTAAAACAAGATTATATTTCCAAAATTGGGTGAGTTTTATGCATGAGTGATATATTCTCCCCAGTAATTTCTGTCCAGGCATACAAATGAAGACAAAAGGCTAGAAGGAAGAGAACCAGGAAGCAACCTGCTTGCAAACAGTATTGTAAAGATCGTCTGGGGGAACACCACCCTGCACAAGCTGATTAAAAATATCATCACAAGATTTTGATAGAGTTGCCACACTTCTTTGTCTACGAACCCTGCACAAATCAACCAAGGTTAATGTTCAAGTTAATGTTCACTTTTAGGAGCTAGGAATGTCAAAACTTTCCCCATGTAATTAACCAAGTTAGAAGTTAATCCTTGATAGCCTATAGTTTGATCTCACCTCGCTATACATAATACTATTTCCTGAAGGCTGAAGCTCTCGGCTTCATATTTCATGTCCAAACAAATACAAAATTCGTCCTTGTTTTTCAAAAACAAAAACAAGAGATCTTCAGTATTTACGACTATTGCTTGTTGTTTGTGTTACAGACTTACAGCCATATAAGTCCAATAATTCTATAACCAGAAATTATCTATTTATTTTTTTAAGTTAGAAGTTCACGAGTCACCTGTGATGAACTTCAGCAATTCCCATCAAATTGAGGTAATGGCTGAAAGCACGAGCGAGAATCAGTGCCTCCTCTAAGCTCATCTTTGAAATTTCCGACGCTAGCTGCTTCTCTAGCAGCTCCGCTGTGTTCTCTATCCCCGCCATCCTCATATTACAAGCACTCTGAACACAAACACACACTCAAAACGCTCCATTCAATATCAATTTTTCTTTGTTTCAGATTCATTTTAATTAACCTTCTGTTTGGCTGCCGAGAAATCCAGGAAATTCAAACAAGGCCTCCGAATATAATAGAATCAAAACGAAAACGATATCACAACACTAATTAGTTTGGACGAGTGCAAACGGTACGGTACTGGAGAAACGATCGACTAAATAAAAGCAAAGGTCGATGAGTGAAAACCTGAGCGAGGATTCGGTTCCTCTCTACTTTGTCCATGAATTGGCCTCCGACCTCTCGCTGCAACACTTCCTGGAGAAGACTACGCAGCATTCTACAATCGTCGTCGAAGCTCTGGAACGAGATTTCCTCTGCGATATCGTCCGTGGTGTCCGTCATTGTTGGAAAAAGCTAGCTAGCTAGCACAAAATAGAAACAGAGAGGGTGGGAGAGTTTTAGAGAGAGAGAGAGAATGTGTCAGTGTGAGAATTTTAGAGAGAGAGAAAAGTGAATGCAGAGAGGAGAGAAGAGGAAAATGGTGATGGATGGACCGATCACCAATGGTGGTGTGGAGGTTACAGGAATGGAGCAACAGAGAGGGAGCGAGTACGTACGGATATTCGGGGTTAAGTGTGGGTCCCAATTTTACCGAATTAAATGCCCATGGAGTTACTCACACGTGGCACTCTCGCCGGATTCGATGGGCAGTTATTCAGATCGGAAGTTGTTATGTGACCACAGACCAGGTGATTTGGAAGAATTTTTTTTTTTTGGAGGATATTTAATTTGAATGTTAATGCAAAAATCTGAAAAGGCCGATACTTTTTTTTTTATTTTTTTTTATTTTAGGGGAGGGGAATTTGGGGTTCCAAAATTCGAAATTGTGGGGAGGGGGCTTCGAACCCGGGTTATGAGGGGGGTAGGCACACTGCCTGTCCAACTGGACTATACCCAGTCCTCCTGAAAAGGCCGATACTTGTGAAAAGGGAAAATGCCGAAAGGCTAAGAGATAGTGTTGTACTGTTGTGTGGTCCAATATCACTGTGACAAAATCTGGTTAGAGAAAAACGCTTGTCCTCGTGACACCTTTGGCTAAATGGACTGCTAAAAACAAATGCTGATGTGATTTACGTGAGCCACTTTACTTTTACATGATCTTGGATTCTTGCTGACACACACTTGATAATCTAACTTAGATCAATCGGTGTCCATCGAGAATGAATGAGCACAGTTTACACAATCTCGTTTTCTTTTGGGATGGACATCACTGTTTTAGCTTTGGATCATCAATTAGTCTTCAAGACGTTGGGAGCCGATATTAAAGTTGGTGGCAACGAGCATGTTATTTTTCCTAGCTCTTCTCGTCGCAAGTTTCAAGGCCATGTATCATATGCTTCAACCGGAAGCCTGAGCTAGGAGATTTGAAGACCCAAGATTTGGCCTTTTACAGCCATCTTCGCGCGCTTGTTGATCTAATAAGAACTTATAAAATATATAACTTTTGATTTTGATGTCTTTTTGATAACTTGATACACTATCATGAATCTATCTCTTAGCTAGTGCCAAGAAATTTATTTCTATTTTGTATGCTACACTCAATCTAGAGATGCAAGAAAACCAGTTTATGGATAATTTGGTCTTCAAGACGTTAGGGGTCGACATTCACGCTTGGTTGCAATATTGAGCTTGTTCTTCTTCTCAATATTCTTTTGTTGCTGATGTAGGACGAGAAAATGGTCAATTTAACCCTAAAAATATTAAAATAAAGAAGCGGCGCAAAATTAAGAAGAATGATTGGAAGATTGGTAATTCTCGTTCAATGAGGTTATTAGCTTCTGGAGTATTCAAGAAATTATGGTTTTGGACTTTTCAGGTAGTTCGCATTAAAAGTTAGGACTTAGTATTTTTAGATTTGATATTCTTTTTATTCTAGGATTTTATTTTCCTTTTTAGTTTAGGTTTTATTTTTAAGTTTTGTTATTTCTTTTAATTAGACTCGTGGGCTTGATTAGGCCTTTTGTTAGCGCCCTAGGGTTTCTTTCGCTATATAAGCAACCTTAAACGGTTGCTAGAGATATCTATCTTATTATCAAATTATCAATAAACGAGAACCTTTTCTCAAATCTCTCTGGTGGATTCCAGATTATCTTTTTAGGGTTCATCGCTTGTGAACCTCGGTTACTTACGCTGCGTCAGTTGCAATCTTCTAGGTCATCAACCATCTCGTAGATGTATCATACCCTCCAACTAAATGCTTAAGTTAGGAGATATGAAGACCTAAAGTTTGGCCTTTCACCACCCACTCCGCACGCCTTTCAATCTGGTAAGACATTTCATCGTATGTAGCTTTCTACTATGGTATTCTTTACTGCGAACACAATACACCATCTCGAAGTTCTTGACAACAAGAATTTTTTGACTTGTGCCAACAAATTAAGTTTACTATTTTGTTTCTATTTTGTAAGTTCCAGCCAATTTAGAGAAGCATGAAAACCAATTCAAGGAACAATTGGTTTTCAAGAGGTCAAGTTTGGCTCTTCACTCTAGATCTTTTTATCGCAAGCTTTGAGGTGTAGCCTGAGTCAGGTGATACATACCACCGTGGCGGGAAAATCTCAAAATCCTAAAAGGCGAGGCGGGTAGATGGATTACCAAAACAAAAAAAGGCGGGTAGATGGAATAGAATCGAAACGCAACGAAACGACGTCCTCAAGGTTTTGACCAAAATAGTCCCCCTTGGTGTCGTCTACTCTCCTCCTCTATAAATAAGGCGAGGCCGTCAAGGGTACGACCGTCCCGTCCCGGAAAAAAGAGAACGAAATGGAAAATGCAACTGTCGCTGAGGCTCCGGTGCCAAGAGTAGGTGTGGTGGTTTTCCTTCTGAGAGGGAAAACGGTGCTGTTGGGACGACGTCGTTCCTCGATCGGCGCCTCCACCTTTGCTCTCCCCGGAGGCCACCTCGAATTCGGTAAAATTTACGATTACAGTGTCGATTTTAATTTCTACCTAATTAATTGTTGACGTGGGATTTTGATTGGTGGTGTTAGGTGAGAGCTTTGAGGAGTGTGCGGCGAGAGAGTTGAAGGAAGAGACTGGTCTGGATCTTGACAAGATCGAGTTTGTGACCGTGACAAACAACTTGTTCTTGGATGAACCCAAACCCTCACATTACGTGACGATTTTTATGCGGGCGGGTCTGAAAGATCCCGATCAGGTTCCCCAAACTGTTGAGCCGGACAAGTGTGACGGTTGGGGTTGGTACGAGTGGGACAACCTCCCCGAACCACTGTTTTGGCCTTTGGAGAAGATGGTGCGGAGTGGGTTTAATCCTTTTCCCAATTCCAATTAAGCAGAGTAGAGAAATCAACGGCAGCTGTGTTCGTTCTGATGAAGGTTCTTTGTAATCTTATGTAGACTTGTGTTATTGATTCTGCTAATGGCTAATTCAGCTTATGATGAAGTTGTATTGTGTACTAAGTGAAGTTTTTGGTGAATTCTATTATGGTTATGGCATTGGTGACTCTGCCTCTAATTGTGTGTGCACTTGGTTATTTATCAGTGGTCGATTCTTCTGGGTTCTGGCTTTGCCCTGTTCAATTGGTTTTATAAAGGTTTAATTAGTACTTAGTAGGATATGAATGGAGATGAATAATATGATACCAACCTGCAAAATTGAATCTGTGAAGTGTTGGCACAACGAAAGCGTGATTATAAATCACAATAAAACGGGAGACTCAAAACACCTGAGAGATTTAGAGATGCATGTTCAAATGAGTTTCTTATACACATACACTCGTAAAGATTTCGGGTAGTGTGGTACAAACACTTTATTCTTGTTATTGATTAATTAGTCAATTTTCGCTATCACATGAATATATAAAATCGAATTGAAGAAGCGAAAAAAGTTCTTGACATATAGCAATTAAATCTTTATGCTTAGGATAATCCTTATAGCAAGAAGAAAAAGATTGCACCAAGACGGGCGGGGATAGGAGGAGTATAAATCTTATCGCACTGGAAAAATATGGGAAAAAACAATAGAAGATATGAGGAAAAACCAAACTAGATATAAGAAACTAGTAAAAAAGGAAATTAGAAAGACTACCAATCATGATTACTTAAAAGGAAGAACAAAAACAGGAAACGAGTCCTACAGTCCTACTAGGGATGGCAAAAATCCCCACCGGGTAGGGTACCCATCGAGTATTCGACCTTAACGGGGGACAAATTCGGGGGATATCGGGCAATAGGAACGGGGATCCCCAGTATTCGATTTATGAAATCGGGTACGGGGCGGGGATGATATTTTGATCCCCATCCCCATCCCCACCCAATAAGAATTATTTAAATATATATATATATATATATATATATGATAATAATTATTTATTTATTTTAATACAATAAATATTTATAAAATCATATTTTATCAGTTATGAACGTCAATTTTTCCTTGACTTGTATAAAAAAAATTCTATTCATCGGCCAATTGTGGATTTTTTTTTGCCAACACATAATTTATAGGGTATATATATATTTGGGTGTGTTACTTTGAATGTTTAATATCACCCTTTTTCAATAATGATCAATATTGGTCTAAAATGTTATTTATAGCAAAATTTTCATCAATTAAAATAGTATCAAAAATTAAATTAAATAAAAACCCAAAAAAGTTTGTTTTCTAATTAAAATGATAAATTTATCCTTTGAATCACCTACACATGAATTTTAATTGTTGATTTTTTGCCGAAATTAGCATATGGACCAATATTGATTAATTTTGCAAACCCCGCCTCATTTTGAAACCACAAGCCCCCCCCCCCCCCCCACCCATAAAACCCAATATATATATATATATTTGATGTTCTTTTTAAGCGAGACTTTATTTATTTATTTTTAATTGAAATAAGGAACTTATATTATTTTGATGTTTTAATTTTAACTTCATATTTTTTTTAAACCTATAAGAATTTTTGTATAATAAATTAGTAATATTTGTTAACGGGGATCGGAGCGAGTATGGGGACGTAATCCCCAACGGGGACGGGGATGGGGAATTCTCAGTATTTTATTATGGGGATTGGGGCGGGGATGAGGACGAAGAATGACTTCGGGGATGGAGATGATATTTTAATCTTCGTACCTTACCCGCCCCATTGCCATCCCTAAGTCCTACCATACCAAACCAACCGATTTACTGCTATGATGATCTAAATTGTTAATTATTTATTTGTTTAATACAGTTGGATAGCTAAACGATATCCGTCTCAATTGATTTTTTACATAAATAATTTTTTAAAATATAATTTATAAAATGAACGGTAGTGAAAATGAATGTGTAAAATAACAATTATGTAATTATACCAATGAGCTTTGGCTTGTTTACTTGGGATAACGTAGGAACACCGTGGAGGTCAGGTTCAAATATCAAGGCAGGGCACTAGGGTGGAGATTAAAAAAACAAAAAACAATTATGTAATCATAAGTTATATTAATGAGCAAATTTATCCTAAATGTGAACCTAAATATTCTCCTTAACATATACGTAATCAAAACATAAATTATATTGGCCAAAATACCGTTAGACTAAATGCATGGGTTCCGAATTTGACCATGGGACATAACGGAATCACAACTGAAACGCGAAGATGGTTATCATTGACTTTATAATATATATATATATATATATATTTGTTTATAGTTAAGTTTACCCCCCCCCCCCCCATATATTTTTATATAAATTTTTCATATCATAACACAATAATCAATACCAAACAACCATAAAATATATATAAACAAAATATAAAAATATAATATTAAATAATAAATAATAACTAATCACAGAACACAACTAATAAATAATATTCACCTAAAAATATAAATGGGGGCCCCCCCTTTTTTTCCCCGGAGTTAGTTAATTGCAATTCCTTCCTTCGATCTTTCTAGCTTGACTGTATTTCGTTACAACTAATTACTTAATTATTTGGTGAAGATAGAAAACTTCCTTGCTTTTCACGTTCTATGGCCATCGATCCATTCTGCATTAACACAACTAGAAGATCGATCGAGGATGAGCTGCATAATATTCAAAGAAGAAGATCCCAAATCAAATCAATTAACAGATTGGAACTGCATGGTCAGCCGCAAAAAATATAGTGTAGATATGAACACAACTACAAGAGAGGCTGCAGTATATATATGATAAACAGCCAACAGAATATACTATATATCACAACTAGCTTTTGTGAAAAAAAAAAAAGAAAGAATGTTTCATAAGGTAAAAGAGAAATTTAATCAACGGAAAATATTAACTAACTTGGCCACTTGGGTACGGTTGATAGTACGTAATTAATTAAAAATGATTAATTCGCGTCTACTTCATAATTAAATGATCCATATGGGTACTATGTATTTGAATCTTAGTGGTTGGGAAATATATTGAATATTTTGTCCCTATTGGTCAAGAACCCTAAATTTTATCCATTGATTGAGAGCAAAATTAATAAAACATATTATTTAGTTTTTTGCTTTATATATGTTTATAATTGTGTTAAATTCAATAGTGAGTGATCAAATATATGTTTTTTGATCGATCATTCTGTGAGCAAGAGAACATTACTATGTACGTACTCGTGTTGTATAGTACTAGTGTATAGTAGTATGTCGGCCTGTTGACTTATCTCGGGTGGTCAAAAACCCCAATAACTTCACAATTTACCTAATAATAGGGGATTGTTAATAACACACCCAAGTTTGTTATTAACACACCCTCCTCTCTCTTTCTCTCTCTAGAGTGTGTAGAGAGAGAAAGAGAGAAGAGAGTGTGTTAATAACACACTTGGGTGTGTTATTAACAACTTCCAAATAATATTATCAAACTTATATATCAGCTAGAAGTGATCTAGAACAGTCAACCATATATTTTCTTAGCTACAATTGGGGAACTGAATGATCAAATATCAAATAATGAAACATTGATTAATTGTTGCAGCCAGAATGGACTTGACATCGGTCTCCAGTACTATTTCTAGGTGCCGCCCTGGCCCGAGCAAATATCAACACATTCAATGTATTCAATCTAATCCTCGATCTACTCAGAGCTTAATTATAGCTGGAAGTTGGAACAGATGAATTGTTATGGCACTCATTTAATCTTTTCTTGATTTTTTTTTAATCAAGAACAAATTAACATTAATCATAAGGAAAGATTACAAGTAGGATAAAACAACCCTAGAGGCTAAAATTAACCACACTGAACCTACCTCTAACGTACCCAACAACCATGTCAACCAGCATGGAACTAGATTACTTATGCGAATTGAGAAGACAAAGCAAACCAAAGCCTCAAACACAAAGTGGCTGAGCCTACGAATTCACTTTATCAGACGACACCCAAAAAAGGGGATGACAACAATCGCGTAGTCGTGTTTATTTTCTCGTTAGTAATTCTGACAAGAAAAATCTCGATCGGATCGATACCTATGAATGAATCTAGATTCAATAATTTATATATATTCACAATTGAATATGGCCGGATTTAAATGTAATATATCATTATTTTTTTTTAGTTAGAGATTCTCTTTTTGAGAATGATCCCCTCATCCCTCCTGAAGGATAAACCGACGAGACTAATTTTGTAACAGATCGATCGTTTAATGGTATTACTGTCAATTAAAAAAAAACTTGTATATAATGGCTGTCGGCGCGCAGTTACTATTTTAAGATAATCGGTCGGTGTCTCATTTCAAGTAATTAAAATGAGTTAGCTAGTTGTAGACCGATATATGCATGCATGGCATGGTGTCATGGTTATGTAAGCAATACCATTAACGTAATTTTTACCATGCAAGCAATACCATTGACGTATGACGTAATTTTATATCTGTGACTTTTTTTGACCGAGCTAGGGAGGAGAAAGGGTCGTATACGACCATCCAACCTTAGAAAAGGTCGTACACAATTTGCACGACGTCAAGTCGACGTTGTATGCAATTATAGAGAAACGTACTGCGTAGTGCATTCAAAAGAATTGAAACGACATCGCAACGTACGTACAGCTCGATCTCTGTTTAAATGAAAGTCAAAATGAATGCGCGCTCTCTCAACTGTATAGAATCTTCTGAGTTTTGAGTGAGTGTGACCAATGAATTCCAGTTATCTATTTAAGAAGGTGATGAGGGTATGTCCAGTACTGCATCTAAATCTAGCTTCTTCAATCTTAATTCAGAAAAACCACTACTTATATATTGAAAACAAATTGAACATGGGAATTAACGAGGCAGTAGTGGCCGAAACTGCGGTGCCAATAATCAAAGTGGCGGTGGTAGTGTGCCTGTTGAGAGGCGAAAAACTGCTCTTGGGACGGCGCCGCTCTTCCCTCGGCGATTCCACCTTTTCCCTCCCCGGTGGCCACCTTGAGTTTGGTAATTCTTCCATTTTGCACTTCAAAATTAATATATACAGTATTTTGAATTCCGCATGCAATAGTTAACAACATATATATTTATAGTAACAAATTAATTAAAATGTATCTTAATTTCTTGCATGTTTTTGAGAGCTAATTGATTTGTTTGTTATGCAAATTAATTAACGTTTGTAGGTGAGAGCTTTGAGGAATGTGCAGCAAGGGAACTGAAGGAAGAAACTGGTTTAGACATTGACAAAATAGAGTTGCTAACAGTCACCAACAACTTGTTCCAAGACGAAGCCAAACCATCGCAGTACGTGGCGGTTTTCATGAGAGCAGTGGTGGCAGATCCTCATCAAGAGCCCCAGAATATTGAGCCAGACTTCTGTGACGGCTGGGGATGGTATGAGTGGGACAGTCTCCCCAAGCCACTCTTCTGGCCTTTGGAGAAAGTGGTGCAGGATGGATTTAACCCTTTTCCAAATTAATTAGTCAGCAGCGCGCTGTATATATACATATGTTGTGCTCATTGATCAGCTTCAGCTGCTTTTCTAGATCTTAAAGAAATAGTATGTATGTGTGTGTGATTTTAAAGCTTAATCAGGTACGAGTTTGTTATATATATTATATGGGAAATGAGATCGATGTTATAAATTCTCTTTATATATACTAGAATTATCTACACACCCGATGAGTGTGAGAGTGGAGGTGGTTACTTGAAGAAATAAGAATGTGAATGGTTAAGCTAGTTCTTTTTTCTTTTTTGTATTTATTTTTTGTTATTTGTGATTTAACTTTTTTATCATTTATGGTTAATGTGATATGCTAAGTAATTTAATATATGAGGAGTATTTGTGTAAAAATTTTTTGTTATAGTTGACAACACATTGTATAGATTATACGGGGAATAAGCTCGTATAATTGTAGTGGGAAAATGTAAAACTCAACAAACAGTATTGAGAAAAAAATGGAGCAACCAAGATTCAAACTTAGGAAGGGAGCAGAAAGCTGTACGTGCGCCTTAACCAACAACACAATAAGACAGATTTCGAGAGTGGATACTTTTGTTCTCATATAAACAAGATCTGGTAACCTGCAAAAACAAAAACCAAAAAATTGGGACATAACCTGGTTTGGGCCCTTCTCTTTCTTTTCTGTTGTTTTTCTTGGTTGGCCCAATTGGGTCCTTTGTAATGCTTGACTTCATATAATATAATTTCAATTTATTTCCCAAAAAAAAAAATATACCAGTCAAGTCCACAACCACTGTTTAGTCATTACATTGAGCCAAGGACGTAGCTATTATTCTTGTTTTATTTGCACCCTTGATGATTTAGAGTGAGAGAAAAAGGACGATACTTGGGTGCACACCGGTGTGCACCTCAGTATGCTTACCCCATGGTTGGTCCAATGAAAACCTGACATGTGTCTCTTTAAAAAAAAAATTCTTTCTTTCTTCCTTCTCTCCCGTTTCTTTTTTTCTTCTTTCTTCTTCCGGCAACCATCTCTTCTCCTCCTCGCCGGCAATTTTTTTTCCCTTCTTTCTTCCTTCATCTCTCTTCCTTCTCTCTTCTGTCTCTTTCGTCCTTCATTCTCTCTTATGTCCTCTTTCTTCTTCTTCTTCTTCTTCTTCTCTCCTCTAGCGTTCTTCATCAGAGCAAGAGAGAGAAAGCGGTGCTGAGAGAGATGGAGGCACGGGGAATTTGATTAGCGTGTATTTTACGTGTTAAGTATACTTCTAATTACTTTGATTATATTATTTCGAGAGTTTATTGTTATGTTTAACTTGTGTTTTTATGTTAATAGGGTGAATAAATGTGTAGCGGCTATCTACACTCGAACGTTGCATTTTGGAGGTTTTTATTGCAAATTCCGAACTCCGGCGACTTTCCGATGCACCACCACCACCATTGGCGGCACAACCACCGGACCACCACCACCCCGGGGGGTGGTGCACTTCAAGCACCAGCTGTCTATATGGTGCAGCCATCACCATCTTATCATGCAAAAAGGAGTGACTAGGAAGAGATTTTGGATTTGTCCCCTTATCCTTGACTTTGGAGGAGGGGGATGAGTCATGGAAGCCGACAAGGCAAGAGAGGAGGCGAGAGGATAGGGAGGAGAGCAGCCAGGGAAGAGAAGGGACGCAACCCCCAAGAAAAATTGCAAGAATTCTCTCAACCAAGCCTTCCAAAAACTGCCCAGGACGTCTAATCCGTCCGGACACCGAGAGGTGACGCCGGGACGCCGTGTCGGCTGCCCGAGTTGTTCTTCAATTTACACCATTTTCCACCATCCAAATCACCTGGAGTCCTTCACGAAAGTTGTTCCTAAGACATTAATCTGTTTAGGAGACCAACTTTCATCACCATTCCATCTCATCCATTGCACATTTCCTCTGGAGACATCAAGAAATACCAAGGAGCAAACCTTGGGAGACTTGGAAGCTAAAAGGAGTGAAGAGGAGGGAGCTAGCATCATACTTGAGACTTCAAGAGCTGCTGGATTTCGTCACTGAGAATTTCTCAACTCTCTCTTTACTTTTATTTATCATTTCCATATGTTCAGATTTGTATTCATGATGTATACTTCAAGTATGTGTGAGTAGTTCTTAAGGTTGGGGGCTAGGGTTGTGTGCTCTAGCCCATGATGATGTTTGATGATTATTCTTGAACATATCCTGCTCATTGATTCAGTTTGTGGATTTGTTCTTTGCTGGAATACAATTATGTTAGATGCTTGTTTAGGAATTGATAGTTCTTGAGCATGTGTTAAGCTTAATCGGTTAAGAGTTTGTGCTATCAACTTATTCTCTTAAGTATTTGGCATTGAGCATGATGAGATTGAATGAAATGTTTACCTTGTTAGAATCCTGATTCTTGGCACCCTATGCCTATTTAGTTACTTGGGGACCTTTAACGAGGCTTAGGTAATTGGATTAGGAAGTCTTTGATGTCCATAATAATACGGCTCAAAGTAGTCTTTTAAGAA